>OZ005650.1:69975017-70682517 GCA_963930645.1 Salticus scenicus
TTGGTCAAAATATTTAAAAGGCGTAATAAATAAATCAATAAAAATAAAAATAGCACATTCCTTTCCTTAAAATATGAAATTGCGTTCTTTAGCAGCGGTTACATATATTAATGTTTTAAAATTTCTTTTATACTATTTCTATTTGGTGCCAAAGGGAAAAAGAAAAAAAATGTTTTCATTTACTCTATTTTGTCCGAAAGAAATAGATCTCTCGTTCTAATAGCTTATTTCATGACAAAAATTCAGGGCTGGAAATTTACGTCTTTTTTCAAGATATTTTCAAAATCGGAATGGCAATTTTTATCATAAAATAAACCAAAAAATTATCGTTGCTAAATAATGGCTGGAAAATGTCCTGAAAAAAAGGAGAGTATTTCAAATTCTACAGAAATTAAAAATTCTGGAAACAGTAAACGTAATATAATTTTAAAAAGCAGATAAATATAATATAAAATCTAATTTCAATAGGTATATCTGTTTTTGCAGATATCGATTTTGAAAATAAATAAATAAATACATAAAATAAAATAAATTCAATAAATAAAAAAAGAGAGAAAAATCTTCCGGGATTCAAAAACCCCACTATCGGATCACAGTTAATTAACAGCAGCGCTACATGTCGGCCGATATACACATAAATTTAAACTAGCGTAGTTGTCTGACCAAATTTTTCAAAGGTCGTTTGGATGGTGAGCAAACATCCAGGTTCAGATTATAAAACGGGCATAGAATGCAACTGGCGCCAAATTTCGGCTGATTGTCGAAATTTGCTACAGGCAGAATACTTTATCACTAGAGGTACCTAAAATTGACGCGATCATGTAAAAGTCGTTTTATTTGCTAAAATTACATTAATATTGTTTTTAAATATGTTTAATTATTTGCTGTTTTACCCAATATTACTAATTTTTATTATCTGAATAATTATTTCGAAGCACTTAAACTCAAATAAGTGTATCGATAGTAAGGAAAGTGCGGAAAAAAACCATTAAATGAAGACTGCACGTAAAAATTACTTAACACTAGTGTTCTAGGGTTAAAAATTAATTTGTAATCATAAACATATTGAATTTGTTATAATTAATTACTTGATAAATAATTAATATTTTTTGTTGATTTTCATGAGTGCAAGTTTATATACGTTCATATAAAAAAGTGCATTTAGCACTTTCTTGGCCAGCATATAACTTGATAAATGTAATTGTATGAAAAACTGAAATGTATGAAAATTTAAAAGGACTATACTGAATGATTAATAAGAAACATTTTTTTTTTTTTTTTTTTTTAATTAATTGTAAATCGTTAAGACAAAAGTTATAGAATAGATTAGACATGCTACAATATGTTTATAACTAATGTGTTTTAACGAAATATTAATTAATCAATACAAAATATTAATATAAAAATTAATAACTAACCTTTCTGATGAACGGACATTGCTCATTCCATGATCTTCTAGTCTTTCATTCATCGTTCATCTGCATCTCAGTTCAAAGACGCAGATGTTATGCTTCCACAAGCAGATGTTCCTGTCTAAAGTCCACAGGAAGTCGATTTTTACAGCACTTAGTGCTTGAATTTATTTCACAACATAAATACTTGAAAATAAACCGCAGAAAGTGCAGGAAAAATTACAACATTTTTTTACAGTGTAGCTAATGCCGTATTTCTTAGTTTAATCGGATAATTTGTTCAAAAGATAATAAAAACCTCATTTTAACTTATGAATATATAAATAAGTAAATATGTTTCTTTTTATCCCCCCCCACCACCAAAATAATAATAATAATAATAAATAAATAAATAAATAAATAAATGTGCTATCATTTTTTTTTTTTTTTTTTTTAATAATTAAGATAAAATTGATAAAATTGTGCTAAAGAAATGGAACTGCTTTTGTATAGAACCCCTTAGCGAAATTTGAATTTTGGCACCGACGCGACGTAGCTTGGGCGTTGTTTGCCAAGATTCTCTTACTATTCTATTATCAAGATTTACCCAACTGCAATAGCCAATTTAATTCATCGCCAGAACGACAACAAAAATATAGAAGCCGCCAAAGGGATCCTATAATAGGGAAAGATTAAAAGAAATTACTATAGTAACCAACACTAGGGAATGAAACACAGTTGCTGCATGCCTTTACATGGAAGAATATATCAAAATAAATCCTGTCGTACTGAATTAAATTATCTTTTGCGCAAAATTTTATACCTATTATTTGGAAAACAATTATAGCCTTAGCGTTTTTATTTATTTATTTATTTTTGTTTCAATATTTACACGATGCTGTGTCCCAAATGAAATTATTTATTTATATATATATATATTTGCATGATTTATGTGAGGATTTTTTCCCTAAATATTACAGTGTAGTCTAGTAAAGTGTAGTAGTCTAGTAAAGTGCAACTACATATCCCAAAACTAGCAGTGAGGACGCGTCCAAAATGTTAGAGGGATGCCAGCTTGACCAACAGTTTGAAATTTAGAAAAGATCCAGTAATTCTGCGCTCTGTTATTGCTCATTTTCTCTGAGTCAGATGACTGTCACCCCTTTTTTAGCACTGGACTCGCTGAGTTAGCACTTGCGCAGATGCGTCCATGGTTTCATGAAATGTGGTCGAAGAATACTTACAGGGTGGGTAGTCCGTGTACAAATTAAAATTTCGTACTTTTCATAAGAATATATTTATTTTCTTAAATAGCTTGTAAAGTTTTAAAATTTATACAATATTTTTACAATTGGAAATTCTCAGGCGAATGGTATTGGGCACCGCTAGTACAGTGCAAAATACGCTGTTTAAAAAAATATTCACATAGGATTTATCCCTTAAATCTTGAACATCGATCACATTTGCAAGGTTACGTTAAAAAAAAATATATATATATATATATATATATATATATATATATATATATATATGAATAATTTTAGAAAGTTAGTGAGTGAAATATACTGCATACATTAATTAACTGATTTAAAAAATTTCAGCATTGTATTATAAATCATTATATACCGGTTCACCCTGTGGCAGAAATTTATTATGCTTTCTGCGACAAGCTTCATCAACACCAAAATCTTTCTGCAGGAATAGTTTGTAAAGTTAACATTTACGAATTCAAAATAAATTATTTTTAAATAGTAAATAATATGCAGTATAACCAATGTATTTAATTTTTATTTCTTTAAAGAAAGGTGAAATTAAATCTATTGATCTTAATTGCTTCAGATTTTTTGTTCACATTAATATACAATATTGTTTATAAAATATTCAATGAATTCAAACCATAAAATGCAGTAACACATCAAAAATAATATGCAATTTTTTTTAAGGCATTTAAATCATGAAATGCCTAAATTAAACAAATGTTACAAATACTTTTAAAATTTTACTACTTTTTATATATTAAACATATATATTTAAATATACAAATGCACTTATTTCATAAGGTGCAAACCAAACAACATAAAATATAATACAGAACTCAAAATTAAAATACAACAAATTAAAAGTAAAAATTAATATAGAACACTGAATATCATAATGAAATACAAATAATTTACAACATTTATAGTTTTTGAGATTATTAGAAAGATGCAAGATAACATTCTAATACACAAGATTCATTTTTTATATTATATACAAATTGCATAAAGATGTGTATTTAAAATCTAAAAAATGTGATTTGACATTAAAGAATTCAGATGTATAATTATACCATAATTTAAATACATAAAGTAAAACAGATTACAAGATCTAAATAACATAATTATAGACAAAGCATTGTCGAAATATTTTCATAAAGATTGAGGCAAGTGAAATATTTAATTTTTAAGGAAATGTTGACATGAGAAATGTAACAGATTTCGTGGATAAAATCTATAATATAAAATAATGATTACAGATGAATGAAATAAATAGAAATCATTTAAAAGTAATATTTGATATTGATATCTATACGAATAAGTAAATAAAAATAAATAAATAAAAGCATTTGCTGTTTAATTAGTATTTATTCAAAACAACTACTATTAGATAAAATTCTTTTTGCTTACAAATAAATAAATAAATAAATAAATAAATAAAAATAAATAAATAAATAAATTCAACAAAACCTTTGGTTTGATTTTTATTCAAAATAACTATCTAATTTCCAATATTTCAATTAAAAAAATAAACATTTTTTTTTTTTTTTAATTCGAATGTTTAAAAAATGAAATGAACAAGCTGTAGAAACTAATGATAAGAGTATTTTTGTAAAATAAATTAATAATTTTTTTAACGACTTCATATACTTAAACAACAAAATTTAAAGCTAAGAATTTTAATCACAATTAAAATAATTAATGATTAGTAAAGAAAAAAATTAGAAAAGTTACCAATTTTATAACCTAAGATACCATTAATACTTATCGCTAAGATCTTTTACTACATATAAAATGCTAAAAATCTATAAAGTATTTTTAAGATTAATTTCTTATTTTTCTATTTTTTGAAGCAAAGTTTGAAGCTTTATTTTGTATTTTGCGTATAACTACAGACGTTGCATTTCCCCATAGTCTTATTTCTGTATATGTATGTGAAATGTATTGCATAGTGTGAACCAAGCAATAAAATTAATGCAGCTTTTAAAAATTTACGTGTATTTACTACCACGCACGTATGCACGCTTCGCATACATTAAAGAAAAAAAAATCACTAGATGCAACTAATTTGTCGTGCGTAAATCAGAAAATGTATGAAAATCGGTACAGCAGCAATCATACGCACTTATTAAAAAAAAAAAAAAAAAATCACTGGATGCAGCTATTTTGTTATGCATGAATCTGAAAATGCATGAAATATGAAATTCGGAAAATGGTCGCAAAGCCACATTTTCCAAAAAACATCTTTTTGCAATACAATAAATACACACGACGCGAGCGGCTGGCGCGGCGCGAAAACAAAGTTTGGAGACACGAAAATGAAGTTCCGATGTGAAGAGGTTACCAGTGAAAAGTGTCGATACACCGAATCATATCACCGCATCACGAATCGCTAATGCATACCGTATGAAAGCTAACCCAAGGGAGTTACATCCGCTTTATCTCCTCTCCTTATTCAAGTTTGAGGCGATTGTATCTGCAGAAACGAAAACTTGTTCTGCAGAACAGTATATAAACCATTCTTTGAGTTTCTTTCTCTCTCTCTCTCTCTTTTTACATGATGGCAATATTCATTTGACTTAAGTAAAATCTTTCTGCAAGAACATTTCCGTTTCTGCGACATTATCGCCGTGTCGCCGTGTTTCTGCCACGGGGTCGGTTCAGGACTTCTACACCAATTACTTTTGAAAACAATGATAAACCGAAATAAATAAACATAATTATATCTCAGTTTGGAATTAATTTTGTTTAAACATATTTCTAGGATATTTTACGATATAATGAAAAAATTTCGAACATGACCTTTCTAGGGTATCATTTCTAGGATTTTTAGGGTATTTCCAATGAGTAATATAGGGTTTATTACTTCATCGAAATTTTTCGTCTGGAGGCTGCATAAAACTATAACTTTTATAATTCCTGGATTCTGAAATTCCGCACCTTCTTTTACATATTTTTGTAAAAAGTTTTGTATCCTTGAATAAATTATAGCTGATATCAGTTATTATTTATTTATTTATTTTTATATCTCGTGTAATAATTAATTAGATGCCTTATTTCTTTAATTTTATTTAAATTTATGGATGTTTTCTTGCACCTGACCTAGAAAAAAGAATTAATCAGGTTTTGCATAGCTTCCTATGTTATTTATAAGAAAAATAATGTTAATTTTTAACAGAAAATGGGCTTTTGTTCAAAGACAACTCTCGTACAGATCAGTTAGGAAACATTTTTCAAAGATGCTTGATGTTGAGAAATTGATGATTTAAAAAATATATCGAAAGGCAAGTAAATAAAACTCGTGCATGGTAAAATGACAATGACGGTATTACATTAAGTACTCTTTGTTACGGAATGGTATGAAATTAAATTTATTTTTAAAAAGATGATGTGTAAGTACTTGCTGATAATAATAATAATTATTATAATAATAACAACACTATTATTTTTTGTTATACAGTCGGTAACAAAAGTGTCCGAACACTAGCAAAAATTCCTATGTAGAAAAAGTACACTTTATACGGTTTTGTTAAATAAATCCTTGTGGAATCCTGTTTTTAATCAGTCTAAGAACATGATTCGATAAGGATTTATTTAACAAAACCGTATGAAGTGTACTTTTTTACATAGGAATTTTCGCTAGTGTTCGGACACTTTTGTTACCTACTGTACTAGCTTTCGCTAGTATATCTAAATTTTCAATTTTCTCAACTTTTAACTTTATTTAGAATATATTAGATGATAGTTAATAGACACTTCAAATTAAAAATTAAATCATTTTGTATAAATAATGTAAATCATTGTTTTTAAAGTTGCAAATAACATTTAACAACCACAGAAAGACTAAAAACTCTAAGTTTTCGGATCAAATTCTATTTGAATTAAGAGAAAAAACAATTAAGTTCATCTGTATATTAAAATGGTCAAGAATGTTTGGTTCATAGTTTAAAAAATAGTGATAATTTTCTTCTGCAACATCATTTGTTAAACTTACAAGCAAGTAGATTATTAGTAGTAAAATGTCGGTTGTTTTCTTTTAGTAGACGATATTAAAATATGAATTTTAGTGCTTCACCGAGTAGCACTTTGGCCGAGTACCGAGTAGCCGAGTACCAAATACCGAGTAGTTGTAAGAATGAGTAATTGATGTACATATGAAGAATTTTGCACATCTTGATATTAAAAAAAGTCCTTTTGAACACAAAATTAAACTAAATGGCAAACAGTATGTTTTCATGAAATGTTTCAGAACTTTTCTAGTGCATACACAATTAGGTTCATTGTTACATTTGATATTTCCAGATTAGTGGATAATTAAAACCATAATAACTGATAACTTCATTCTTTATTATATAGTCTTTCTTAGATGCGAATCATTCTCAGATAATTCTTAGAGAATATAAAAGTTCCTATACACTCAGGCTTATTTTAAGATGCATGAAATTTACATATGAAATGAGAACATAAAAATAAATATTTTATCATTTCAAACATGATAGATTTCGTTTATCATCAAATTCTAGAAGCGTAAAAAAGATAGGTGGTTTTGGGCCATAATTTGCAAAACAACAAATTTGATTATTAAAATATAATTTTAATAACATTTTAGTATTTACTTTTTTCATAATTATTATTTTTTAAATTAAAAATCAATCTTTTCTTACAGTTTTAAAAGTGTCTTATTTTTATTAGCACAAATATGTAACTATGGTTTTATCTAATATTGTATAAGGGTTCTTTTTTCAAAAATATTTTATTTTTGTCTGTTTTAAAGATACAATTTTATGTACTAAGTTTTTATTAAAAAAAAAAATGCATATTACACACATACAAGATGGTTATACTTAAATTCTTTTAACTAAATGGATAAGCTCATATCATAAATCGCCTCTGTATCAAGTTTGGTGGCAATCTACTCGCCCGTTTTAACTGCAGAAAGCTGTTTGCAGCAAAAGTTTAATGACTTTCATAATTTTTTAGTTTTGTTATTAATAAACAACTGTTATGAATACATTTCTTTCAATAATACATAAAAATAATGAAATTCTTACAACTACTCGGTATTGGGCGAATACTTAGTCAAAATTTGGCCGAGTAGGCCGAGTACCGAGTATATACCGAGTACTCGGTACAGCTCTAATGAATTTCAAAGAATTCTTTCTTTAAATATATTATTTTTTATTTCTTATGGGATTTGAAATCAATTAAAAAACAATCTTATTTGAAAAGCTTTTTTCTAAAACCATTTCTCTAATTAACAATATTATCTGTAATATAAATATAAAATAAAGAAGTAAATATTTTAGTTAATTTATTATATCTGAATTTATAAAACATTCCTTTAATCTGACCTAGAAAAGACTAAGTTAATCAAGTTTATCACAACCTCGTATGTATTCTATTTAAAAAAATAATATTAATAGATAACAGAAAATGGGCTTTTGTTCAAAGGCAATTCTGCTGTAGAAGAGCCAGGGTAAAAAAAATCAAGAGTACTTGATGTAGAGAAATTGATGATTTAAAAAAAATTATCCGAAGTATATAAAACTGCAGATACAGGAGAAAATGTAAATGATTGTAGAGCATTGAGTAATCTTCAGTTAAGGGTTTTCAGTAAATGATATTAAACTAAATTTAATTGAAGATCAAGGATGTGAAAATGTTTGTCAGTAATAATTATAATAAGAATGACTTAAGTTTTATAAGGAAAAACTAAAATCTATAAGAATAAGTGAAAATGTTTTAATTGTCTGAATGATGTATAATTTAATTGCGTGTGTGTGTCACTGTGCGTATAAGCCAAATTGAAATATGTCTTTTATCAAATTTTATAAGTTTCGCCTATCGTAACAATGTATTTTCTCGAGATATATGAGAAAGTATTTCAAAAGTGATGTGTGATGCATGATTTGCATTTCTTTCTTGTTTTTTACTATAACATAGATTTCACTTATGCACGTGTAGGTACTTAATGAAATTTAATTTTCTGTACATTTTTGATCGGTAACAATCATAATTATATACCATAATATGGGAAAGTATTTCAGTTTCCTTTATTCCATTCAATAGCTTTTGTTGGCATGTAATAAGAAACATTACATGCCCACAGTATAAAACATTATTATTTTATTTTACACTTGCTAATTATTTGTGAATTCTAAATTTGCTTAATTTTTAAATTTGTTTAATGTATCGAATAAGAGCTAGCACATTTAAATTAGACATTGAAAATTAAATTATGCAATAAATTTTCACCTGAAAGCATTTAAAAACTTGATTGTAATCTTAGGTGAATTTTTCTTTTTCGAATGAAGAATGTCTAAATTATATAATATTTTGTTTCTCTTTCAGATCAATTCTCGCCTTGTTATGTCTAGTGTTCTGTTCCACCTCATGAAGGAAACCACTAATTAGATGCTTTCGAAACTATTGACGTACTTTCTATTTGTATCAAAGAAAATTTTTTCAATAAAGAATTTTTATTTAAATAAGTTAATGAATTACATGTATGGTTGCTAAAAAACATTAAAAAACTATATGGCGCAAATGTTTTCATTTATTTCATAAAGCTTTGTTTCTTTGTGTTTTACTTAAATTTGCATATTTTATTTTATTTTATTTTTAAATTAATGCCATATATATATATATATATATATATATATATATATATATACAGTGAAACCTCTCAAGTTGGACACTCCTCTAAGTTGGACACCCCTCTAAGTTGGACGCTTTTTCTCGGAACGGAATGTATCCATTAACATCATGTCTAACCCCTATAAGTTGGACACCTCTCTAAGTTGGACACTTTTTCTTGGAACTGTTGGTGTCCAACTTAGAGAGGTTTTACTGTATATATATATATATATATATATATATATATATTACATATATTAGGATATCACTTAAATAACTAAGAAATTTTCTTTTTCTTTTTTTCTTTTTTGAAATCCGTTACGTATACCCTCTAATTTTTTTATTTTTTATTTTTTTCTATTTTACCCTAAACACTTTTTAGGAAAGTATCAGCTCTCTGGGATAATGTTAACACGCGCCGAATTGACAGGAAAATCCTAATTGTTTTGAGCTAGATAGAAAAAAAAAAATACAGGGTATGCGTATAGGATTTCAGAAAATAAAAAAATAAAAACAAAAACAAAATTTTCCAGTCATTTAAGTGACACCCTAATATATATATACATATATATATATATTTATGCGTATATACAGAAGCAGGGAAAAAATAAGTAAAGTGTCTAGAAATACGATCAATTATGCCATTTATTTACCACCGATTACAAGATTATTTTTTGAAAATTATATGAGAAAGATGGCCTCTGTCTACATCAATACACTGTTGCAAACGTTTCTTGAAGTTGTCGTACAGGTGCCTCCGTAAGTTCTCGTTCTCATCAATGGCTTCAACTTCAAAACTTACAAAAACAAAACTTACGAGCAAAGCCATTTGTGGCGAAATTGCAGCCATTGATAAAGATCTATGAAGGCGCCTGTACAACAGCTTCAAGAAACATTTGCAGCAATTACTTTATGTAAACAGAGGCCATCTACTTGATGTAATTTTTCAAAAATAGGTATTCGGTGGTAAATAAATGGCATACTTGGTCGTATTTATGGACATTTATTTTATTTTTTTCATTGCTTCCGTATGTAAAATATAACAAGTTGAAAAATTTCAGTTGGCTCGGCGCCACTCTGCATATCAAAATACAATCAATTATAAAGTTTTGCAGAATTCCATTTATTCTTTTGTGACTTATAGAGCCCACAAAATTTTAACCCACGCGTATCGACAGATATTTTTCAAAAAATAGTCATTTCATGTTCAGAACATTTCAAAAACGTGTAAATTCATCGAAAACCATTCCTGAAAATTTTCAGGAATCCAATTTTTTCCCCTTATACAAAGAAGGAAGTAAAAGAGAAAGATTTGTATTTTGAAGTTATTTTCTTATTAAGTAATCATTTTTTACCTTTAAATCCAGGTAGCATTTTAAATAAAATAAATAACAGCAACAATCTAAAAGACATAAATATTTAATGTTACTCAGCAGAATTTATATCAAAGAAACGGCTCAAAAATATATAACTTTGAAAATTCTTTGAAGGTGGGCGTTCGAATCACGTTTATTGGACCTGACAACTTTATGAGTAGGTATCAAAATATTTGTTGATTTATGCAAATTTCTTTCGAAAAATTTTCGGAAATGTTTGAATATCAAAAAAAGAAATCCAGCTCTATTGAAAATGATATTTATTGCTAACTTCTTTGCTTCTTGACATTTTATGTATTTAGATAAAATTAATTCGGAAATAATTTTATTATTTCAAAGAAACTTGTGCTTTGAATTTGGAATTCAAAACTGATAACTGGTTTGTTGTCTGAATAAAGTTTGAAATTCTAAGATAGATATACAAGCCTCTCGACTAAATTGTCTCTTTAAAGTTATTTAGGTAAAAGAACTCTCTTAAAATGAAAGAATGAAAATAACTCAATTTGAGTGAATTTTCACTCATTTGCCTAGAAGAAACGCGCCCCATCATCTTGAGTTAAATTCAAGAAATTGAATGAGTTAACATAATGCACCAAAACTTGAGTTATTTATTGTATTGGAGTAATTTATTTATTTTATTACTGGTTTTAATACAAATGATTTGAATAACTTATTATTTATTTATTTATATATTTTTTAGAATAAAGAAAAATTCGTAATATCTAGACCATTTAGTGTTACAGCTTTATGTGATCTCCTTAGAGGCTTTTAAAATTTTCTCACTGTTTGACGGTGAATTTTTGAATTATAATTGTTTGTTCAAAAAAAAAAAAAAAAAAAAAAAAAACTTATTTTTTTCTAACACTTTATTTTTCACTGTGTTGCATTTTTTAGTTAATTTAGGACAATATGTAATCCTCTATACATTTCTGATTTACAGCTAGGTTTTAAATGACGCTTGTAACAGTAAAGATGCAAGTTTTTAAAATGCATTTTTTCTACTATATGATCTAACCAGACACATTGAAGATAAATGACTTATGTGATTATTGTAATTATTGTAAACATTTCATTATTATTATTACTGTTATTATTATCAACCTCATTATTATTTTTGCACCATTTTATAATTCATCTATATATTTAAGGCATGGCTAGAGTTAAAATGGTTATGGTTGTTACGGAAATCAGTTCCTTGGATTTTATAGTTTTACCACGTTTCCTAAGATTAGTGAGGACAAGTCCAAAGGCTTGAAGGGATACCAACTTGATCGACAGATTGGGATTTGGTAAACATCCAGTTATTCGGTGTTCCATTATCGCTTATTTTCTCTCAACGGAAAGGTTTATCACCCATAATTTAACATATTTTATCACTGGACTCGACGAGTCTGCACATGCGCAGATTCTCCCATGGTCGCAAGAAATGTGGTTAAAGAATAGTTAATCGTTTAAACATGTTTTGTGTTAAAATAATAATAATAATAATAATAAATAAATCTTTATATAAACTAATCTAAATTATTGTCTCTTAAATTTCATTTTAAATGTTTCTGGGCTTAACTTAAAACCCTATAGGAATGGTTGTTTAACATGATCATGATGTTTATTACAAAATCTTTTTCGCCTGACGTTAAAATAAAACGAAATAAAAACAAATTTTCCAATTTTGATTAATATTTTCAAAAATCTCGCTTATTTTAAAATGTTTTCACTATTCTAATAATTTTTGTCTTTTATCCAGTATCTCGAAAGTGCTAATTTTTCAACTTCTTTTCTTCTTTCCTTTTTTATTAATTAATTTTATTAATTAATTAATCAATTTATTTTTACATTTTATTTTCTGAAAGTAAAAAAAAGAGAGAGAGAGAGGGGGAGAGATCTGCAGTCAATAAACTACAATCATTCTTTTTTACGTTGAAAATATTTAAGATAACGCTTTTGCTTTATTTGCAGACGATAAATTTCTCTGTTACCAATAGCAACATCTTACTTTTTTTTTTCTTTTTCACCTGTGGGTGACATTTTATTTTATTTATTTATTTATTATTCGTCTTTCTTTCTTTGGTCTTTTTTTTTTTTCCGGGGGAGGGGGGAGGACTACGATATCAGAGACAGAAAAAACAACGCAGTAAAGCTCTAAGCCTATTTTTGTTTTCTATGTGTAATAGATATAAAATTCTACATAAAACAGAATTTAATTAGTACGACAGGTCTTATTTTAATCTGTTCTTCCATATAAAGGCATGCAGTAGCTATGTTTTATTCTTTAGCATCGGTTACCTTTTTTTTTTTTTTTTTTTTTTTTTTTGTATAAATTTAGCATAGTAGCCGTTTGACAGCTCTTAAATTTTCGTTGTCATTTTGGCGATGAATTAAAATGTCTATCGCAATCGCGTAAGTAAAGATTTTAGAGAGAAACGTCCGAGCTACTTCGGTCTCGAATTTAAAATTTCTGCAATTGGTACAACACTAAAGCTGTTCCATTTATTTGGCACGATTTATCAATTTTATTTTAATTATTTTTAAAAAATATTTCCACGCTTTTTTTTTTTTTTTTTTTTACTTAAAAAGAAAGATATATTACTTATTTTTGTTCATAAATAACAGATTCTTTCGATATATAGTTTTTACAATTTTAATAAATTTTTAATAGTCAAATTTATGTCACAAAGTTTGTTTACTTTCAGAAATTTCTATTTCTTTAATTAAATTTATGATTTCTTCGTCCTTTTCCATTTATTTTGATCTATAAAAATTGCGATCATTATTTTAAAAACTTTATTTTCAATAATTTTTAAAATGTTATTATAAATATTTTCAAATGAATTTCTTAATTAACTAATGACGTCATATCCTTCTAAAATTATAATAAATACATGCAAGTTAATTTTTCTTGTATTTTTTTTCAACATATATAAGTAATAATAATAATAATAATATGTAATATATATTGTTCTGTACTGAATCTGTTCCATTTCTTTAGCACGATTTTTCTAAATTTCATTTTAATTATTTTTGAAAAGTGTTTGCACGTTCATTTTTTTTCCCCTGCATAAAAGAAATATAAAATTCAAGATGTGATACTACAAACGGCGATGACCCACATTGAAAGAAATACTATGACCTGTCGTACTAATATAAGAAACTATTTGCAATTTGGCAAATAGAATACCTTTATAAACAGGAGGTTTTTAATTAATAATTTCATTAATTAAAGCGATAGAAACTTCTAACCAAGAAAAACATGTTTCTTAGATTATTTAGCAAACATCTTTACCTTTTGCGACCCTGAGGACCATCTTGTTCTCGAAGAGGTACGATCGCAGACAAAAAAAAAAAAAAAAAAAAGAAAAAAAAAAAAAAAAAAAATCGGACAGCGACGGAGGTAACTTTAAAGAAAAAAAAAGAAAGAAAGAAAGAAAGAAATATATATAGATTACAATAATAATCATTATTTAATCAATTCAATATTTCTTTTTTCTTTTTTAATATTTTTGAAAAAAAATGATTAAAATCATTTCACCTTTGGGGAAATTCCTCTTATTTACTATATGATTTTAGTAAATACATTTAAAGCAAAAAAATTGCGCTACTTTTGCAATTTTTAAGAAGACAATGGGAAAAGTAACTCCCATCTTCTTGATGGCATTTAGGGGTATTTAAAAATACTCGAGAGGAAATAAAAAACTGTATAAATAAAAATACCTTTTCCTTACTAAACTAAAAGTAATCGCAATTCTATTTGAATTTCTTTATTCATGGCACTCCGTACAAATGTTCTTTCAATGTATTTTAGTTTGAATGAAAGAAAAATATAAAACGAAATAAGGAAGAAGATAGGATCAGAAATATTTTCCGTTGTCAGTGTCAGTAAAAGAAGAATGGAATGAGAGTTGAAAGAGAAAGAAATCATCTGATCGAGCTCGGGAATTCATCGGCAGAAAGACTACAGATTCACAGTATTTTGCAGATTTCGATGTGGAATTATTTATCTTTACAATTTATATTTAAAGTAAGAAGATATTCTTTTGCTAAAGTTACTTTGCTTTAATTTTATGCCTGATGTCATTTGAAACTCTGTTTATTTAATAAAGTAAACTGAAATGTTATCATTGAATTATTAAAATAATTTTTAAAAAGAAGATCGTCTGATCGAGCTTGGATGTTCATCGGCAGAGAGACTGCGGATTTAATGTTTTTTGCAGATTTCAGTGTGGATTTATTTATATTTTTCCATTTATTTTTTCAGGAAGAAGAAATTATTTTACGAAGTATATTTACTTTTATTTTATGTCTGACATCATGCAAAACAATGTTAATTTGATAAAGGAGCTTGCCAGTTTATTATTAAATTAAGGTAATTTTTAAAGAGATAAAAGATCGTTTAATCGCGCTCGGGAATTCATCGGTAAAGAGACTGTGAGTTTACAGTCTTTTGCAGATTTCGATATGGAATTTTTTATGTTTACAATTTATAGTTAAAATAAGAATACTTTCTTTAACTAAAGATATTTTGAATTAATTTTATGTCAGACGTCATTTGAAGCTTTGTCAATTTAATAGTGTAAATTGGTATTTTATCATTGGATTATTAAAGTAATTTTAAAAAAAGAAGAAGATCGTTTGATTGAGGAGCTCAGGAATTCATTGGCAGAAAGGCTTTGGGTATTTTGCAGATTTTAGTATGGATTTATTTATATTTTCCATTCATATTTTAAGTAAGAACATATTGTTTTACGACATAATACTTTCACGTTTTAGATTATAGCTTGCAAACTATGTTAATTATATATGTTATTTAATAAAGTTTTGCAAATTTATTATTGAAATGATTTTTAAAGAGAAAACTTTCTCCGATGGAGCTCGAGGTATCATCGGCAAAAAGACTACGGATTTAATTTTTTTTTTTTTTTTATTTAAAGTAAGAAGAAATTTTTTTTACTAAAGATATTTTGTTTTCATTTTATGTCGGATATTATTCGAAACTTTGTTAATTTAATAAAGTAATTTGAAAATGATTTTTAATTTGATTTTTTATTTATATCATTGATTTATTAAAGAAGTTTTTAAAGGGAAAAAGATCGTCTGATTGAGCTCGGTATTTCATCGACAAAAAACTACGTACTGAAAGCTTTTTGCAGATTTTAATATAAATTTATTTATATCTTTAATATTTATATTTAAAGTAAGAAGAGAATAATTTCACCAAAAATATTTAGCTTTTATTTTATATTTTATTATTAAAGTAAGAAGAGAATAATTTCACCAAAGATATTTAGATTTTATTTTATATTCGATATAACATGAAGCTTCTTTAATTTAATAAAGTCGTTTGCAAATTTATCATTGAATTATTAAAAAAAAAAAAAAATTAAGGGGGAAAAAAAAGAAAGAAAGAAAGAAAAAGAAAAATGAAGCCTAATCGAGCTTGGAAATTCAGCAACAGAAAGATTACTGATTCACAGTCTTTTGCAGTTTTCTGGGCAAAAGATTATCTTTTATTTATTTATTTATCTTTTCCATATATATTTAAAATAATTAATAATTCCTGGTTTTCCAAGAAAGACTGCGGTTGCTCTTTTTAGAGGGTTAACTGGACAAGATTGTTTACGGAGCCCCATCTCTGTAGAATTGGCGTGACAGATTCCCCAGACTGTGTTTTGTGTCACTCTGGTAAACCAATGACTTTTGAACATTTGAGTTATTGTAATGTATTGTTTCAGTGTGAGAACATTGTTAAGAAGTATTGAAGAGCCCGTGAACTGATGGCTTAAGCGCTAATGTTCGACATTTGTAAAATAAAAATATATTTAAAATAAGAAGAGATTATTTTATTAAACGTATTTTGCTTGCATTTTATGACTTCATACGAAACTCGTTGACTTAATTCAGTAATTTACGGTTTTATTATTGGATTCTAAAAGTAATTTTTAAAGAAAAAGATCAACTGATTACACCCAGAAACTTGTTTACAGTCGGCAGCAAAAGTATCTAAGCACTAGCAAAAATTCCTATGTAAAAAAAGTACACTTGATATAGTTTTGTTAAATAAATCCTTGTCGAATCCTGTTCTTAGTCAGTCTAAGAACACGATTCGACAAGGATTTATTTAACAAAATAGTATTAAATGTACTTTTTTACTTTCTCTTACCCATAAGGTAGAGAAAGTATTGCTTTTGGGTCAAATTTTCGAACGCGTTTTTGTTATATTTACATGTTCTGAGGTCCCCTGAATACGAAAATCTTGTTTTTAGCAAATAGTCTGTGTGTATGTCTGCGTGTCTGTGTGTGTGTCTGTCTGTTATCAGCATATCTCAAAAACAAATTATGGCAGAAAGTTCGAACTTGGTATTCTAAATGTGTATCATATAAGGATGCTACAATAAACTTTTCGTTAAGATCAAGCAAATGGTTCGTGTACAGGAACACTCAAAAGTATTCAAATACATTACGTGTATGGGGGAAATTGTAGGTAAGTAGAGTTTAACATCTATAGACTACACTAAACCAAATGAAACGATTATATAATTTTTGTAATAGAGATAGTCAACAGGGAAAAAAATTGTGTATGTAGGAACCTCGCCTCCCCCCTCGAGGGGAGTAAATTTTCATGATGGGTATCTTTCAAAAGAGCTCGCCAATACCTTTAAAACGAATGGTTGAACCATCGGTCTGCGATAATTTAAAACAAAGTTATCGATATTTTTTACTTTTAACGAAAAAAACTTAAAAAAAAAAAATCTTTTTTTTTTTTTTTTTTTTTTTTTTTTTTTTATATATATATATATATATATATATATGTTGAGATTAAAATGGACTTGAGAATAAAATGGATATTTAGTATTATACTTCTCTAATATGGAATTTTTTTTTTAAATAATAATTTTAATAAATTATTTTTTAAAAACAGAATTATTTTTTAATAGCCGAATTAAATTCTATATAAATGTAGGTTTATTAATGAAACGGGGGGTTGAGGGGAGCGGGGAGCGGCAGACCCCCTCAAACAGAACTAATTACCATATAAAGCTCTCCCGAAGCCTAATTTGAATTGTTTAACATAGGTTTACATAACAGTACTCGTTATCTTACCTCTTAATCTGCTACCTGTATTTATAGTATTAAATTTCAGGGTAAGAGAAAGTCGTGTGCGTGACACACCAGATTATTTATACAGGAATTTTTGTTAGTGATCGGATACTTTTCCTGCTGACTGTACAGAAATACAATATGGATTCAAAATTGTTGAGGATTTCAGTATGTACTCATTTAAATTTCATCATTTATTAGGTAGGCAAGAAAGTAATTTCGGTTTGCACAAATAGTTATGATTGTTTTGTTATTCTTCTGTCAATGTTATACACACACATGCACACATACACATGTATATTGAGCGAGAGTTTGAAAAAGAAATAGATTTATTCCTTAACAACAATTGAAAATTGCATAAGATGTTTTAAATTCGTTAGGAAGTTCGATATTTGGGTTCCATATGAATTGAAAGAAATACGCTTAATACAACGAATCAAAATTTATGATCAAACTTAATGCAACTGACCCTTTTTTTAAACGAATTATAACTGGCGATGAAAATGGATCGTCTACATTAACATTGATCTAAAACGATCATAGTCCAAGTGCGACGAACCAGCACAAACAAATTTGAAATTTGAATTAATTGCATTAGAAAAAAGATCGTGGTGTCAGTTTGGTGAGATTACAAAAGTATTTTGTATTTTGAGCTGCTTTCAAGAAAACAAACAGCAACTCAGATATTTACTGCCAACACTTATAAAATAGAAGGATGCAATCAAAGAGAAAAGGCCATAATTTGCAAATCGAAAGGGAATTGTGTTCTCATGACAAGGCGATATCTTTAGCAACACGTATGAAATTATTGGAACTTAGTTAAGAAGTGATATCGCATCAACCATATAGCCCCGAAATTGCACCATGGAATTATTCATTTCAAAATTTACAAAACTTTTTAAACGGCGAAAAATTCGGTAATAGCGATGACCACAAATCGCACTTGTTTGAGTTGTTTCTTGGTGAGGACCAGAAGTTCTATGACCACGGATTCATGAAATTACTTAGAAACATGGCAATAGGTCATCGAACAGAATGGAAGACACTTGACTGATTACAGTTCGTTTTTAGTACAAAAAATTAAGTTTTATTTTACACTAAAAAACCGAAATTACTTTCTTGCTGACCCAATATAAATTAGAGGCTTGGTCCTTGACAAATCAACAAAAAATAAAGCATGATTGTATGCTCAATGCTACCGAAACTGCAGTCTTTTTTGTGTAATATTGTTTTTGTATTTTGGTGCTTATTACGTTTGAATATTTTTACTATACATATAATTCACATATTCTCTAAAATTTCATTTATAGTAATGTTGTTTAAATATTTTATAAAAATATCATTGCATTCATACAATAGTTCATTAACTTTTTCTTTCAAATGTATATTTGAAAAGATAAAATTGTTAAATCAAGGCAGTATATACAGTCGGTAACAAAAGTCTCCGAACACTAGCAAAAATTCCTATGTAAAAAAAGTACACTTAATACAGTTTTGTTAAATAAATCCTTGTCGAAACCTGTTCTTAGTCAGTCTAAAAATAGGATTCGACAAGGATTTATTTAACAAAACTGTATTAAGAGTACTTTTTTTACATAGGAATTTTTGCTAGTGTTCTTAGACTTTTGTTACCGACTGTATATACGTATAATACACTCATGTTTGTGAAAATTGCAACACCAAGAAGGAATGTGAATATAAGAATGATATTCGTATGTACTGGATACATACATTATAGTAGGAAGAACAATTGATTAAAATTTCAGGAAGTTTTGAGTAATATATCCTGAGAAAACGGTATATAAAGCAGCGACCTCTAGGAGCAATAGCTATACAGTTGTATGCCGAGGCATAGAATCGAACAGCAATTGGATGACATAGTTGTGTACAGCACTTCATGAAGCTTCAACAGGATGCCACAGTTCATAGACCGTAGTTGCTGGTGAGTGATGACGGGCTACTCGCTTTTGAACGATTAAACAGTCATTTTCATTCGTACGAGATCAGGAGAACACGCTAGCCGGAGCAACGCTTGAACACATTCTGTATCAAGAAAGGTCCAGACAATACAGACAACTTACGGTCGTGCATTATCCTGCTTAAATATTGCGCTACGGAGGCCTTGGCCCGGCACATGTGGGTGGGCCTTAACTCACCAGAAATTTAATGGCCGCTATTCAGAGTGCCGGGAAAGCGAACAAGAAGTAATCGAGACGTGTATCCAATGGGACCCCACCATCACTGCAGGGGATGGACAATGTGACGATGTCGAATCCCAGCTGGCAGTGTGCATTATTCACAATGCCGTTAAATACGGATAAGGCAATCCTGATGCTGTAAACAGAATTGTGATTTGTCTGAAAGGCGACTTTACGCCATTCCTGCGTTCAGGTTCGTCGTTGATCACACATTAAAGGCGCCTATATCAGTAATGCAGTTTTGAAGTTAATAAAAATATTGATAGCCGCATACTGGGTCACCGCCTGGAGTCATGGTATGCGATACCATTGGATACACGTCTCGATTACCACTTGTTTTCATTCTTGTCACTCTGAATACCAGCCATTACATTTCTGACGAGTTAAGGCCCGTCGCTCTGCCCTATATTCAAGGCTTCTGAAGCGCGATACTTGAGCAGGACAATGCACGACCACAAGTTGTCCGTATTGTACGGACGCAACCTTCCTTGATGCAGAATGTGTTAGATTGCTGCTCTGGCCAGCGCGTTCTCCTGATCTCGCACCAATGAAAATGACTGTTTAATCGTTGAAAAGCGAGTGGCCCAATAAATATCATTCTGATATTCTCATTCTTTCTTGGTGTTGCAATTTTCACAAAAATGAGTGTATATATATATTTAAACTTTAAAAATAATAACAAATACAAAGTTTTGATACTTTAAAATTAAAATAAATACATACACACTGGCTTAAGTAAAACCAATTTAAGAACTAGAATGACTTTGTCTCGTTGATTCAATCAAAATCTTTTTATGCCAATTGAAAAAGCAAAAGAAAAAAATGAAAAAATTGAAAACTTCTTTCATTGGACTTTTTCCCCTTTTCAATGAAATGTGATTTATGTTTATTTTGTTGAAGGATTTTAAGCATTATATTCTTTGAAGAATATCATGCTTAAAATATGAGAAAATATAAATAAAAAATGTTTTTCAGCAAACTAAAATTTGAATATATTAATCTTTCTTATACTTTTGTGGAGAGTCGGTTGAATGAATAAGGAAGATTTATGAAAGAACGTACAAGTATTTTATTATTTACAAATATTTTAAGACTTAGCGCAAGTTTTATTAAATTCACATTAAGTGATTAATCAGACAACAAAGATGTTAAGAAAAAATGTATCGAATTTTGTTATATTCAGTTAGATCAGTTATGATGAATCTTTTTATGAAAAGAGTCAAATTGCGTTTAGTATATATATATATATATATATATATATATATATATAATAGTAACTTGTGAGTTACTTAAGTCATAGGTGACACTTAGAAAACTGAAAGTTGTGGTAAAAAGTGTACCAAGATATAGAAAATACCGAATATTTGTTAACATAAAAATTGCACAGTTGACCTATTTTTTCACATTTTTAAAATCCTCTAAAAAATGGTCATTTTACTTATTGTTTTACAACTTTTACAGAGAAGAGGGGGGGGGGGGGGGGTGAATCTCTGCACTAATTATACAGTGTGTCCTAAAAGTTCCAGTACTCCAACTTAAAGAACTCATTGTGTCCATGATTTATTTTATTTTTTTTATTAAATTTTATCGTCTGCTTATTATTGCATCAGTTCTTTAATTTTTATAGTTTGTTTCTTTTCTCGCTCAAGTTGTGTGAAAATAAAGTTTTATGTTATTTTGTTTTTCATAGTGAAATGTGTTTATCACGCATTGAGAGAATTACACTGTTTGAAGCTTATTTTGAATGTAAATCGTATGAAAGATGCAAAGATGTTTGGCGATATAAATATCCAGATGATGCAATACCGAGTAAAAATATGCTATATCAGCTCGTTCGACAATTTCATAATACAGTTTTTTTGCAGGTGGGTACAAGTTTCTCTACAAGAAGTCACTCCCAGCATGTTAAAACGCGTTTCTAAACACATGCGCAAACGAGTTCAGCGTTGCCTCCTAGAAAAAGGTAGACATTTTGAACATTTATTATAAATGCAAGTTCTGTATTTTTTTCTCCGTTATTTTAAATGTGCTTTTTATCATTAGCATAAAAATAATCATTTTAAGGTTTGTTGTTTTGTAAATAAAAATACATCAGCGTCAGTACTGGAACTTTTAGCACACTTTGTATTTGAGTGAACAAGGAATAAAGAAAAGCACACATGTATCAAGAAATATTCTTTACTAATGAACACAGTTACAGATATGTGCAGGTATAATTATTAATGTATTGACTGTATATGTATTGAATTATTAATAATTATTTCTAAATACAAACAAAAAGGCTACAAATTAGTGCAAAACTACGAGCGGACAGATGTTCGTTCTACGATGCTAAGAATATGCGTGTCAAGGTTATGACAGACTATTACGATATATACAGAGACGCAGTAACACGACAGAAAATAAGTTAGCCAGTGACCAGTCTGAAAAATTTTTCTTTTATAAACTCGACAGCAGGCATTATTAATATTATTATTATTATTTTTTTTTTTACTGACTATTCTCTCTCTCTCTGTTTTTTAGTGCTAGAGGCCTATTTCAGTCGGTACAGTTGTCGAATTTTTATAATACACTCTTAATAGTGCTAAGGGCCTATTTCAGTCGGTTTATTGAATGGGGATTTATTGAATGAAGTCCCCCCAAGGCACAACTTTGACATGAGTCCTCCCCAAGGTACAACTTTGACATGAGTCCCCCCCAAGGCCCAGCGTTGTCGAATTTTTATACGTCACTCTTAATAGTGCTAAGGGCCTATTTCAGTCGGTTTATTGAATGGGGATTTATTGAATGAAGTCCCCCCCAAGGCACAACTTTGACATGAGACCCCCCCAGGCCCAACTTTGACATGAGTCCCCCCCAAGATACAACTTTGACATGAGTCCCCCCCAAGGCCCAGCGTTGTCGAATTTTTATACGTCACTCTTAATAGTGCTAAGGGCCTATTTCAGTCGGTTTATTGAATGGGGATTTATTGAATGAATTCCCCCCAAGGCACAACTTTGACATGAGTCCCCCCACGCCCAACTTTGACATGAGTCCCCCCCAAGGTACAACTTTGACATGAGTCCCCCCAAGGCCCAACTTTGACATGAGTCCCCCCCCAGGCCCAACTTTGACATGAGTCCCCCCAAGGCACACTTCCCTCTCATTGGGAAAAAGAGAAAAAACGTTGTTTTGCGGCTATAAGACAGTTTGGACTTCCAACGTTATTTGTTACAATATCTGCAGCTGAAACACATTGGTTTGATTTAATGAAAACTTTATCATGGAATTTAGATCTTCACGAATTAACTAAAGAAGAATTTGTCGATATTAACAAGTTTAGCAGTAGGCCTCTGGCACTAAATTAAAATCTGTCAATGTCAGATTTTCGTGTTTTAAATAATGAAATAATGTCGTGTCTGTATAATTTTTTTTTTATTGATTATCCTCTGTTTTATAATTTAAAAATTAAGTTTATAAAAATGAACTCGTGGCTCATTTAAAAAAAATCTTCATACGTCAGTATGTCCCGCGGGTTCATAGGTTTGTTCTCACTAGACTCTCCAGCAAATAAATGTAATGCAGAAAAATACACTAAAAGAACTTGATGTTGAAGAAAGAGACGTAAATTCGGGCATGCTCTATAAGTTGTAAAAACAGAAAACAATTGTTCTGTATCTAAAAGTGAACCAACAACAATAAAAGTTTCAATGCTGCACAAGTTCTACTAATTATCACCTGATGAAAATGGTATTAAATTACTTGCAACTCGGAACGACTTTGTGTTTCTTTGCAGATTTTGCCGTTTAATTATATTGTTTTTATTATTCAATGGACTGATTGATTAGTTGGTTGAGTTTTATGATTCACTAATGCTCCGTTATGGACAATTGGTGATGGTCTGAGAATCACTCCTACGGGTAGTCCGTAGACATACCATCCCAATTTTGATCCTGCACCGAGGGGATGGCTCCCTAGTTTTGGGGACAGCCCCAGAGGTATAATTTGGGACGGGAATATGGAGAGCAGAGGGCATTACGATCGTGACTGATTTTACGTGCACCAGTCACCATTAATATACATGACGGTTCTTCGGCCGGCTCAAATATCTAACCTACAAGCTTCTAATTATGAGCTCACTACCGACCAAGTTGCCACAGCCCTTATTACTTACTCATGGGATAAATGTAATGTTTCTGAACTGTATGCAAATGATGGTTGCTATCGGACTATTCGCTGACAAAAAAAAAAAAAAAAAAAAAAAAAAATCTGCTGAAAAATATTGTACTTTTAGCCGATTATTAATTTTGTTTGTGTCGATTATTAATTTGGTATGTATTTTGTATAAATTCGTGCTATTTGGAAAAGAATAAACTTCTATTAAACAACGAATAAGTTGTCTCAATTTTCTGAAATTTTCCAATCTGAAAGAATAAAATAATTAACTACTGTAGTAATGTAGCAAATAGAATAATTATATAAAAAATATTATAGTTAAATAACTAAAAATATTAGAGTTGTGATAGTTTGACTAAAAATATTATAATTAATTTTAAAAATTAAAATTTTTTAAATTACGTTACTGTCATTCAGCCAGTTCATCAGATTTTTAATTTTCAAGATTCAGTAACGAACTTTTTATCTTTAAGTTAAAACGAATATAAAAATTTCCTAAAAAGACTTGATAATTTAGACATAAATAAAGCATATACGCACAAGCATAAGTAACAGGGTTGCTCTTGTTGATTCAATCAAAACCTTTTCATTCCAATAGAAAAAGTAAAAGAAAAAATATATAGATATGAAAGCTTCTTTTATGGATTTTTTTTCCCGGTGAAATGTGAATTATATTTATTTTGGTGAAGGATTATCATACTTTCTGAAAAATAACCTCCATAAAATATGGGAAATCGTAAATAAAAAATTCTTTTCAGCAAACTAAAATTTGAATATATTAATCTCTTTCTTTTTTTGCAGCGATTGCCTTTAAAAGAGACTGAATTTCAATTGGGAAGTTCATGAAAAGCGTACATGTAATTTATTAAAAAAAATTTTTAACGATTTGATCCATGTTTTAATAAAACAGAATTTCATAAAAAGTTTTAACCAAACAGAACAGGTATTCTGCCTGAAAAGAAGAAAAAAAAAAAAAATATATATTGTGGCTAGATTCGTTAGATTATTCAGAAGGCAATCGTACTGCAGTAAAGTGTTAAAAAAAAAAAAAAAAAGATTTTTAATAAATAAATAAATAAATAAAATTGTAAACATGTAGCATAAACTGTAAAAGCAGAAAATAGTTCTTTCAAGTCGAAAAATGAAGCAACAACACATTTTTCTTTTCGCGCTGCACTCGTGCCTATTATTTATCACCTGATGAAAAGTCGTATTCAATTATTTTAACTCGAAACGATTGTTGTGTGCCGTTGTAGTTATTGTTTTTACTTATTAATACTTTCCAATAAAGTTGAAAAATGTTCACACTTAAAGTATATATTAATGGAATTTCTTGTAGAAAAAGCAGAATTTACTGCATTATAAATGCAGTAAATTCCACAAATAGTTTGTGTACAGGGACACCAAAAAGTATTACAAAGCATTGCGTTCTATGAGAGATATTTCTATAAACTATGTTTTAATACCTTTACAACGAGAAAACAAAATATACCGCCTTCATCTAGAATGAATAAGTGGAAATTTACTAAATCCCTTAACTAGAAATACAGATTTCCGAGCTACGCGCATAAGGCACGCCAATAAACTGAATAGACGAGATGATCGAGAATTTCTAGTCTACACATTTCTAGATGGTGAAGCAATATTCTGAACATACTGTATCTTTTGTATGGCGAGAAATTCTCGCTTAATTATCTAGAATTGGGTCATAAACCAAGATTATAGTTGCTGAAATCCGCCTCTTGTGTTAGCATTTATTTGGAGATATTTTCAAATAGGTTTGATCTCGATAATATAGACAAACTCTCTAGAATTCTAATAGGGGTTTCTAGAACTCGCTTTCAAAGAGGACTAGAATTTAAAAGGATGACATGGAACTATTTTTTCTAGAGCCACAATTTAGATTCTAGATGTCAGTTACAGAATTTTTTCTCAGTGTATTTTGCATAAATTTTAATGAAATTGAAATATGATATTCAAGTTCATTATCGGATGTTCCCTATTGAAAATATAGTAAATACCACCACTAGTTTATATGTAGGGATACCTGCAAGTATTCCAAAGAATTGCGTTCTAACGAGAGTTATTTAATTAAACCATGATTTAATAATTTTGCACAAATCTTGAAATTGAAATATGTTATTCATGTGCACAAAAGAATGCTTTTAATAGTATGTAATACATTTAGCATTAAGATTTACAAGGTCGCATAAAAATATTCAGATATATTTAGGTTTGTATAAGGAAATAGCTGGAATTGCATTTTCGTTTTTATAAAACAGTTTAACATTTTCTGGCAATGTTTATAAGTGAACATCATGTGAATTTTTCTGACTATCAGTCTATCTGTCCGTCTGCTCTACTCCAGCATCCATAAATATTTTCAGAATTTCTAAAAAATTAAATATGTTATTCCAGTATACTGTGGAATTTTCCCTATTTAAAATGGTGTTATTATAGGCTCTGTACAACTTGTTTGTGTACAGGGACATCCAAAAGAATGATAATACATTGTGTTTTATGAGAGACATTGTTATAATTCAATTCATTAAAATACAGGGCTACACTGAAATATCCAGGTAGTAAAAATTACTGAAATTGCCTTTCCATCTGTGTTAAGTTTTTTCAACATTTTTCAACAATGTTGAAGAGTGATTAAGAATTCAGTTAGTCTACCTCTCTGTCCTTCTGTCTATATGTTGTGTGATAACGTAACCAAGCACAGGGACAACCTAAAGAATGTCATTGCATTACATTTTATGAGAGACTTTTTTATAAATCATATTTATTTAACTTTCTTCTCCAGAAATCATAATGAAATTGACATTTATTGTTAATAAACTAAAATAATGTTTTGTACAGAATATGATGTGTTTAGCGTTCATATTTACAAGGCTACACTAAAATATTCAGATACATTAAGGGCTACAAGTTTGCTGGATTTGCATTTCCGTTTATGTTAAGCTCTTTTAACTAAGATTGATTAAGAATTCAATTAGTCTATCTCTCTGTTTTTCTGTCCTTTTGTTTGTCCGTTATGTGATAACGTAGATAAAGAACATTGAAGATTAAATGATGCAACGAATCCGTTGGAAAGTGTTAGTAACCAATACGAATTGCATGATTTTTCGTTCTTGTCATGTTTTTATTATTTATCGAATAATTATAAAATTTGTGAACGGTGGACTATTGTGTCAAGTGGACTATTTGTCGGTAAAACAATCTGCTAAAATACACCTTATTAGTTGTTTATTAATCTTCTAAATATCGTCATAAAACTCGTGCTCTTTGGAAAAGAAATAATTTCAATGAACAGAGAAGAAATTGTCTCAATTTCCTAAAAAAAAAAAAAAAATCTGGAGTGACTCCACTCGACTTTCCGAACATTGAGTAATTAACAGTTTTGTAGATAAAGTAAAGAAAGAGGTGTTGTTAAACAAACAAAAGAGAGAAAACCATAATAAAGTGTTTGAGTATTTTACTCCATACATTAAACGATGTTTTATTGATTGCTACTGAACTTTCAGCCCATAGATCCTAATGATAAAGAATTTTTCGTTGTGTCCCTGTAAAAACCTATATATGCTAGATTCACCAAAATGCTTATAGTTAGTGCAACAGTGATTTATAATATTTATATAAATTTTCATCTCGATTGAATAAGGCGTTTAGATGCTATCGCACTTTTAAGAATTTTGCCCCATAGGCCATAATGATAAAGAATTTTTCTTTGTGTCCCTGTAAAAAAACTATAAGTGTTAGATTCTCCAAAATCTATACATATTGAGTATCTTTGACCTATAATATATGTATAAATTTTTTGCTCAATTGAATGAGGCGTTTAAATGCTATTGCACTTTTAAGATTTTGGTCCCATAGCCCATAATGATAAAGAATTTTTCTTTGTGTCCCTGTAAAAAAACTATAAGAGCTAGATTCACCAAAATCTATAGGGTTCGTACTATGGTGACTTACAATATACGTACCAACTTTCAGCTTATTCGAGCAAAGCGTTTAGACGCTAGCGTGTTCACTCACAGACATACACACATACATACACACATACATACACACATACATACACACAGACATACACACATACATACACACACACATACATACATCATCGCAAAAATAGTGAAAACGGACTCATTGGACCTCGAAACGTATAGAAACATCAAAATCTCGAATTCGGATTTTTGACATGATTACAATACTTTCCTCACTATAGTGTTCGGAAAGTAAAAATCATTTAGATTGTTAAAAATATTATAATTAAACAGATGATAAAAGTTCAGGTTTTTATGTTTACATTACTGTTATTCAGGTTCTTCTCTAGGTCTTGACTTTTCAAGATTTATTAGCAAATTTTTATTTTAAAAAAGAAAACAAGCAAAAAAAAAAAGTATATATATATATATATATATAGGAAGGTTTAATATTTTAGATATAAATAAATGCATATACAGTCGCTTAACGGCCCTTTTCCCTTACCGTCGCAGGAATCCCGAGCCAATGTTATTCTATGGGAAATTTTCTTTACAAATAACTTATTAACTAATACATATTTTTAAATTCTGTTTTCACATTCAGAAAATTCCCAACGGTTAAACTGGCGTACCTTTTTTAAATATACATATATTTTTTTGATATTTTATTTTGAAATTGCAAAATGAAAAATTTCACATATTGAAAATTCGTATTTTGCAGCTTCAAAATAAAATATAAAAAAATTAAAAAAATACTTTTTTTAAAAAGGTCCGTCAATTTAACAGTTGGGAATTTTCAGAATGTGAAAACAGAATTTAAAAATATGTATTAGTTAATGAGTTGTTTGTAATAAAAAATTCCCATAGAATAACATTTGCTTCGGCTTCCGGCAACGGTGAGTGAAGCGGGCCCTTAAGTAACAATAATTTAAGAACTAAAATAACTTTCTCCTATAATTCAATCAAAATCTTTTTATGCCAATAGAAAATAAATAAATAAAAAGTGAAAGTTTCTATCCTTTAATTTTTCTCTTTTCAATGAAATGTGATTTACGTTTATTTATTTATTTATATATGGTTGAAAGATTAGCATACTCTTTAAAGAATAACCCTCCCTAAAATATGGGAAAACGTTTGAAAATAAATAAATAAATAATAAAAAAGTTTTTAAATAAACAAACCTGAATGTATTAATCATTCTAAAATTTCTTTAGAGGATTACAATCCGATGCATGAATAAGGAGGATTAATGTAAAAAGTGCAACTATTTTATTTTTTATATATTTTAAGATTTAATCCATGTTTTTAAAAACATAAATTCATACTATGTTTTTTATCAAACAAAACAGATATTTTGCTTGAAAAGGAAAAATGTGTCTTAGATTCGTTTAGACTATCCAAAAGGAACTATCGATTGTATACAATAACATGCTTCAAAAAACTGCATTTAATGTAGAATAAAAAATTTTCAAGAAAATTTTCCATAAATTAAAAACACAAAAAATAATTGTGTTAGATCAGAAAATGAAGCAACAATAATCGCTAATTTCATGCTAAATTTGGGTCGATAATATATCAACTGAGTCCCTGTTGAACTATTTCTATTCGTAACAATTGTTTTGTTTTATTGTAGTTTATGGTGCTTCTGCTTACTCATAATAATGTTTTTAGTATTCATCGGATAATCATGATATATGGGAACGGTATGTAGACGATTGTATTATGAGCAGGGAAATTTGTTCCCACAAATACTCATTATCTAATTTTTTTTTTTTTTTTTTTTTTTTTTTTAAACTTTCTCTTACCCGTAAGGTAGAGAAAATATTGTTTTGGGGTCAAATTTTCGAACGCGATTTTTTTTTTTTTTTTTATTTGTTTACATGTTCTGAGGTCCCCTGAATACGAAAATCATGTTTTTAGCAAATGGTCTGTATGTATATCTCTGTGTGTGTGCGTGTGTGTGTGTTATTAGCATATCTCAAAAACAAATTATGACAGAAATTTCAAACTTGGTATTCTAAATGTGTATCATATAAGGATGCTACACTAAACTTTTCGTTAAGATCAAGCAAATGGTTCGTGCACAGGGACACTCAAAAGTATTCAAATACATTACGTCTGTGGGGGAAATTGCAGGTAAGTAGAGTCTAAAACATCTATAGACTGCACTAAACCAAATGAAACGAATATACATTTTTTGTAATAGAGATAGTCAACAGGGGAAAAAAATGTGTATGTAGGAGCCTCGCCTCCCCCCTGGGGGGAAGGGGGGAAGTCCCCCCTCGAGGGGAGTAAATTTTCATGATGGGTATCTTTCAAAAGAGCTCGCCAATACCTTTAAAACGAATGGTTGAACCATCGATCTGCGATAATTTAAAACAAAGTTATCAATATTACTTTTAACGAAAAACAACTTAGAAAAAAAAATCGTATGCTTTATATATATATATATATATATATATATATATATGTATTGAGAATAAAATGGACTTTTTTTGGATATTTGGTGTTATATCATTTCTCTAATATGGAAATCGTCTGCATTATCATAAAAGATAATTTTTAAAAATAATAATTTTAAAAAATTATTTTTTAAAAACAGTATTATTTTTTAATAACAGAATTAAATTCTATGTAAATGTAGGTGTATTAATAAAACGGCGGGTTGAGGGGGTGGTAGCCGCTCTCCCACAGAACTAATTATCATATAAATCTTTCCCAAAGCCTAGTTTGAATTGTTTAACATATGTTTACATAACATCGTTATCTTACCTCTTAATCTCCAACCTGTATTTATAGTATTAAATTTCCGGATAAGAGAAAGTCGTGTGAGTGACACACCAAATTATTATTTTTTTTCTATTTAATTCCGTTTTCATATTTGGAAAATTCACAACTGGTAAATTAGTACGCTTAATTTATTTTTAAAACTTTTAATGTTTTATTTTTCAGTTCAAAAACAAATAAGTTCTTTTTTCTCATTTTTTTAGCTCAAAAATAAAATATTAAAAATTTAAAAAATCATTTTTTTGAAAACGAGTACTAACTTAATGATTGTGAAATTTCTGAATAGGAAAACAGAGTTAAAAGAATTTATTAGGTAATGAGTAATTGTGGGTACAAATTTTCCCATAAAATAATATGGACTAGTTCGCGATATTAGGTATTATACTCTCTTAATTAGACTATTCATTGGAAAAACCAACTACTAAAATATACCATATATTTAGCTGTTTATTAATCACGTATGCATCATCATAAAATTCATGCTACATGGAGAAAGGATTAATTTCCATACCTATAAAGAAACTGTCTCAATTTCCTGAAACTTTTTCGATCGTGTTAGATTACATATATATATATATATATATTATTTATATAATGTAATTAAAAGTCATTATGAATATGTATTTGAACCCACTTCAAACAAACTTAACACAGTTACTGCTTATTATGGAGTCTGAAGTACTGTGGATGTTTGACATCTCTAGCACATGCGCAGTGGGAAGGGTGAGGAAAAAACCTTCTCGAAAATCACATTTCTGTATGATTTCTGTAGTAATAATGCAACTAGAAACTTCAAATATGATATGTAGACGATTTTTAATGTATAAATTTTCATTAAGTAGAGATTTTTAAAAATTCGAAATTAAAAAGCAGTGAAATGATTGAAAAACTGTTCTAAAAAAGTACGCTTTCGTCAAAATTTCAAGCAAGCGGTTTAATCATTTTACTGTGATATAGTGTCAAATATTTTCAAGATGATATAGTGTCTTAATATATTAAAATAAAATCAATTTTTATAACACGTTAAAATGATGTTCCTTTTATAAAAAGTTCTTTTAGACTGACATAATTTTTTTAAGTCATTCGTTGTGTTAAAACTGCATATTCATAAAGAAAACTTCGTGAATGAATTACGCTTTACTATGATTTGTGGCGCTTTTATTTACTAGCGACAGAATTAGTTGATGAGTGTTGCCATTCCAGAGTTATGTTTTACAAATGAATTATTTCAAAAATAATTGATTTGTAACAAACGATAACTATTTCGATGCTTCCATATTTTCGAAGCTTATAAACTAGTATGTTGTGGGCACCACAAGACTTTCTTCTATATTTTCCTATATACATATTCAATCAGTAACAATATTTAAAAAAAAAAAAAATACGATTTTTTTCTAATTTTTTTTTTGTTTGTTAAAAGTAATACATATTCAACCAGTAACAAAATTAAAAAAAAAAAAAAAAAAAAAAAAAAAAACGATTTTTTTTTTTCTAAGGTTTTTTTTTTTTTTTTTTTTTTTTTTTTAAGTAAAAAAAATCGATAACTTTGTTTTAAATTATCACAGATTTATAGTTCAACCATTTGTTTTAAAGGTATTGACGAGATCTTTCGAAAGATACCCATCTTGAAAATTTACCCCCCCCCCCGGGGGGGTAGGAACCGGTGCCCCCACATGCACAAAATTTTTTTCGTAGTTAACTACTACTATTATCAATAATTCATATTAATTTTACAATCACAAGTTTAAAATAACGCTCATTATGTACATTTATACGAAATTTTGTCCTATTCTGCCATGTTAAAAGTTTACATAAAATGCGATCACAGCGCCATCTGCTGGGCGATTGATCCCAAAATCTAATCAGACCCATTCCATGTCAGGGTCCAACTATACACCAAGTTTGGTTCAATTTCATTCATCGGTTCGTAAGATACGGTGAAAAATACGAAATTTTGCGATCACAGCGCCACCTGCTGGACGATTAATCCCCAAATCTAATCAGCACCATGCCCCGTCAGGTTCCAACTATATACCAAGTTTGGTTGAATTTCATTCATTGGTTCGTGAGATACGGTGAAAAATACGAAAATTTGTCCTATACTGCCATGTTAAAAATTTACATAAAATGCGATCACAGCGCCACCTGATGAGCTATTGATCCCTAAATCTAATCAGCACAATGCCCCGCCAGGGTCCAACTATATACCAAGTTTGGATGAATTTCATTCATTGGTTCGTGAGATACGGTGAAAACACTAAACCACAGACACACAGACACGCAGACAGACAGACAGACAGACAGACAGACAGACATTTTCTAAAAACTATCAATTCGTGTTCAGGACATCCCAAAACGTGTAGATCCGTCAAAAAACGGAGGTCGAAAATTTTCGCGAATCCAATACTTTCTCTATATTACATATAGAAGAAAGTAATAAAACATAGGAATTAAAAAATTGAGACTTCTTATAATAAAAATGATTCATTTAAATATACTGATCAGCGAAGTGGACAAAGCCAGCTATTAATTAAATAAAATTGAAAAAATTAAGGAATTTACCAAAACTGAATTTTTTTATTTTACTTCACTGTTATTCAACTTAGAACTTCCAAAAATTTTCAAGATTCTGTGACGAATTTTTACCTTTCGACAGAAAACAAATATAAAAATTCTATAGAAGCGTTTGATACTTTACATATAAATAAATATTTAACTATCATAAGAAACAGCGATTTCTGAATTGATTGTAATCAAAATCTTTTTATGCCAATTGAAAAAAAAAAAAAAAAAAACTGAAATTTTCTTTTATTGGATTTTTTCTTCTTTTCAGTAAAATGTGATTTATGTTTATTTTGTTGGAGGAAGTTACTGTTATATGAATACCTTCCATAAAATATGGGAAAACTTAAAGAAAGAAAGATGTTTTTCAGCAAACTAAAATTTGAATATATTAATCTTCTCAAACTTTTGCGGAGAATTAGATGAATGAATAAGTAAGATTTTCATATGAAAAAGTTTTTATTTTTTAAGTAACGTAAGATTTGATCCATGTTTTAGCAAACTTGAATTCATATTAAGTTTTTATCAACCATAACAGGTATTTTACAGGAAAATAAAAGCATATTTTCTTAGATTTATTTAATCTCCATCAGATAATTAATTGTATTGCTGGTAAAAAGCATCAGAAACTGGTGCTCCTTGATCAAAAATCGGAACATTGTAAGCAAATGCTATAAATTGATAAAAACAAGAAAATAGTGTTTTGGTTTGAAATAATTATGCACAAGGCAGCAACACGTGCTGCTTTCATGCTACACTCGTGGCTAAATTTTTTTAAACTGATGAAAGGTCATACTAAATTATTTTAATCTGATATAATTGTTGCGCGTTGTTCCAATTTATGTTCGCTTGCTACCAATTTTAATACTCACCGGGTAATTGTAATGTTTATTTATCAGTTGGAAGAAAGGATATGCTCGGGAACATTCGTAGAGCATAGCCCTCCTCTCCTGGATATTCTAAGCACGACGGGTATCATACTGAGCTAACAGCGTAATTAATTTTGTCAGTCCATCCTTCAACATGAAGCGAGAGGGGACGTTAGTGAAGTTAGAAGGTACAAGGATCACAAGTGACTCCAACGGAATTAATGACCATCTTCTCTGCTGAAGTGAATTCCAGCGAAAGCATAGCCAAATGTAGCGCCCCAACGCGAGCAGTGGCATCGGCAGACACCAGAAGAGCAGTGTTCTAGCGTGAGCATTTGGTGCAACACCTTGACGAAAAGAGTTGCAAATGTGAAACCTGAAAAGGAATACGGTTACATCCTCCAACGAGGTAGAGAAGACGCCAGGGAAGATAGAGCGTGAGTATTGGGCAAATAACATCGCTGGAGAGAACTGCAACCAAAGAATAGACAGAAAATTCCGTGAAACAGAGGGATAACAGATTGATCCAGTATGATGTGGCCACCACATGACTTTTTTCTATATAATTTTACACAAAATTCGTTCAATACAAATTATTTATTAAATTATTATATTATTTTCTATTATAAATGCAGACGATTTTTATCTGACAGAATTATATCACAAAATGCCGAAAGAAAGTCAATTTTTTGCAATTATCAGATTTTTTTTTTTTTTTTTCGTTAAAAAAAAAAAAAAAATCTATAACTTTGTTAAAATTATCCCAGATCTATAGTTCAACCATTCGTTTTAAAAGTATTGACGAGAACTTTCGAAAGATACCCATATTGAAAATTTACTCCTTCCGGGGATGTACTCTCTCCCCCCCCCGATGGGGGAAGGGATGCTCCCACATGCACAAAATTTTTTTCCTTGTTTATTACTACTATTATCAATAATTCATATTAATTTCACAATAACACGTTAAAAATAATTTTCATTATGTACATTTATACGAAATTTTGTCCTATACTGTCATGTTAAAAATTTAGAAAAAATGCGATGACAGCGCCACCTGTTGAGCGACTAATATCCAAATCTAATCAGTACCAGTTTATGTCAGGGCCCAACTAAGTACCAAGTTTGATTAAATTTGGTTCATTGGTTCGTGAGATACAACGTCCACAAAATTTGTGATACACACACACACACAGACATTTTCTAAAAACAGTCGAGTCGTGTTCAGGACATCACAAAACGTGTAAATCCATCGAAAAGTGGAGTTCGAAAATTTTCACGAATCGAATACTTTCTCTATATCTGTATATACTTATAGAAGAAAGTAAAAATATTATTGATTTTGAAAGCAAGAAACTGAGTAGACGTTTGAAGAACTTGAGCATCCTAATAATTCTGGCTATTGTTTTATTGTTTTTTAGCTTTTGAAGAGATGCTACCTGAAAACCGAGAAGAAAAGGGTAGGAAGAGAGTTTATGAGAAATATTAATGCACGTCAGGTAATACAATTTAGATAATTAGCCTTCATAGGGCGTAATTATGTGTAAACTTTTCTTGTGTTTTCTTGTAAAAGAGCTGTAAATTATACGCATATCATTTTCCGTAATGATCATTTATTAGCAAGAAAATATAACGTATATCAGTTTTTTTCTTTTTTAAACAATTTAACAATACGAAAATTAATTTCAAATAGTAATTTGAATCCATGTACCATAATGTATATGAACTTGTATTTCTGTAACATAATTTATAATACCTACTGTCGTGATAAGCTATATATAGTTTTCAAGATGATGGCCTATAATAGGCCTATTCAATTTTATCTTTAATACAATGTAATAATTCGTGTCCCTAGGACGTTAAGTACAAAAATTCTTCTTTGAGTTCATTTAAAAAAAACTATATGTTATAGAGGGGATGCGCAACACATACACTTATTTTTGCGTATTATTTTCCATTGAAAGGTACCGGCAATTTTCTTAGCCATTTTTATTTTTCTCCCTTTTGTACTCCTTCTTTATTTTTCAGATTTATATCTTTTCTATTTAATACTTGACACCAGTTTCTTTCTTTCTTTTTATTTTTCTTTCTTTTTTCTTTTCTTTGTGTATTTGTGCTTTTTGACTTAATTTTTTTCACGTGTTAAATTTTCACAAAGGAATTAATCAGCAACAGCAATAAATGACAAAATAAGAATGAATAAAATAACTCGTAAATAAATAACGTAAACCCTAATAAACGCTATAGTTGTTTTAGGTCAATAAAGAACCATTCATTGAGTTAAACAAAAAATAGGCATGAGTACAGTAATCATTCAATCATGTGTAGGAGGATTGAGCTTATTATTTCGACAATGAAAGCTTGAAAGATCGTGCTACATGAAATCAACAATACTCCTGCTGTTGTTTTCGTGCTGTACTCATGCCTAATTTTTTATTTTCTTCTATATACATAAAAAGTTCGTATATTATTCGTGAAATTTTAAACATCCAGTTTTTGATAGATTTATAAGTTTTGGGATACTTGGAACACGATGTGATTCCAAAATTTTGTTGATTATGTTTTTTCTGAAGCAATGGACGGAACTCTACAAAACTTTATATTTGGTTGTGCACTGATATAAATTGGTGCTGGTTAGGTTTTGTATACATCGTTCAATAGGTGTGCTGCTATCCTGCAATTTTCCCCTATAATGAGAAAGCTGCATCTCAGTTTCTATAGTATATAAGTTAAATTTTGATGCGTGAGACGGTCATTAAGAAAAATTGCGTATATTAAAATGCGTATTCGCCGACAAGTAGCGCTGCTATTCTGGAATTTACCCCGTTTGTAGGAAGGCTATATCTCAGCATCTACAGTGTGTAAATGCACCAAGCATGACATGAGAAATTACCAATACTAAAAACTATGCTGATTTACTTAAGTTGCATATTGACCTACAGGTGGCGCTGCTATGCAACTTTCCCCGTTTAAGGGTTAGGCTGTGTCTTAGCTTGTATGAAATATAAATAAACAACACTTGGTATGTGAAGTTGAAATTATGAAAAGTTATGCTCATTTATTTTGGGTGTATATCGGGTGACAGGAGGCGCTGCATTTATTCATTTTCTCGGATATTCCATTGGTATATCTCAGTATCTGTTAGTTAAAATTGCATTAAATTATATATTTAAAATATTTATTGATAGAAATTGTTTTCCTTAAATTTCTATGCATGATAACCAGTAGGTGACACAGAAGAAGGTTTTGTGATGGCTGCAGCATTCTTGTTTTTAGTTGAAAAAGAGTTGTGCTTAATGGCTTAATCCTTTCAACAAAAGACGCCATTATGCATTTTTACAGTTCATGGTGTGTTTTATACAAATTTCTTATTTATTATCACTCATACCAATTATTTAGTACACATTATTTGACAAAATAATGCTATAAAACTAATTTAAAAATTAAAATCACAACGCGTGATAAAATGCAGCGGTGATAACTACAAAAATTTTATAAAATTCATCTCGAAATTAAACAGATTGGAATGCCAATCAGAATACATGACATGTAAAATTAGTTGAATACTAATTATAATTAATGAGCTGTAAAATTAGTTGGAATATTAATTGGAATTTATGACAAGTTGAATTCGTTTAAATTATACATGATATCAATGCAATCGAGTTAGAAAATATTAAAATCAGTTGTGTGAACTTAATTACAAAATGACATCCTGCGGCTAATTATAACATAAAAGAGAGGATTCGAAATTAAAATAAATTAAGTGTTTCTGGTGTTTATTGTCTAACAAAGAACTTACATAGAAAATTAATCAAGCTTCATTATTCATAGTTGAATACAAATTTTATTTCCTAAACAAATCAAATCTTTCAATAATTTTCTTAAAAACCAGAACTGATAATTAAGTTGTTTGGATTTTTATATTTATAAATAAATTGGTTGAAAATTGGGTTGTTTAATAAACATTGACTTTAAAGGAATTTTATTTATCATTATTACTATTACTGATAAAGAAAGTTTATTAGAAGGTGTTTATTGTCTAGTGTGTCAGTCACACGACTTTCTCTTACCCTGAAATTTAATACTATAAATACAGATTAGAAATTAATGGGTAAGATAATGAGTTATGTAAACCTACGTTAAAACAATTCAAATTAGTCTTCCGAATAACTTTATTTGACAAATAATTTTATATGAAGGGGGCTACTACCCTCTCATTTATATACAATTCAAAACTGTTATTAAATTCAAAAGTTCATTTAAATTATTCAGACAACTTTCACACGCAACATTTCTTTAAACTTACCAATCTTGATCAAACGTTTCTAATAACAAACGTATTAACTTCAAAATACGACAATTGGATCTCCTGAAATTATTTGTTTTTAATTTACTTTATGAGACACAGACAAAGATCAAACATTAAAAACTTGGCTTCACTATTCAGGAAACCTCAAAATGTATAAATATACAAAGAAACAAGCTATGACTATTTAGCTTAATAAAATACAGTAGAACTTGGATAATTCGAAGTTGAAAGGACCAGAAAAAAATTCGAAATATCCAAAAATTCGAATTACATATACTATTTTGTCAAAAAAAGTGATAAATTAGAAAATTAAAACTCTACGATCATTTTACACATAAACTTTATGTCTTTATATCTAAGAATACCGCTACATTACCCCTTTCATCCCCCCCCCCGCATTAAATCAATACTTTTTACGAGCTTAATTATTCAACACTTTTTTTAAAATAGTCAAATATTTTTTATTTCTTTTTTAAGTAGAATCTTTGTGTCATAGCATATGACCTGATGCAAAAATAGAATCTTCTACATTACACATTACACATGACTTTCAATTCACAAAAACCTCGAAGTTCATACATGTGCACCATATCTTCTGGTGCACTAGCTAGGGGCTTCTATTGTATTTCCTTATCCTTCTTTTGAAAGACTATAAAAATTGATAATGCACTTCAGATGAGTAAAATCTCGGGGAAAAATTTTACTGTAATATTTTAAAGGTAATCGTATGAAAAATTCGAATTATCCAAAATAGAATTCAAATTATCCACGATTTTTTAACATTATTTTAGTACAAAATTCAAGGGACCGTGTAAAATATTCGAATTATCCAAAATTTCGAATTAAACAAATTCGAATTATTCAAGTTTCACTGTACATTATTTACTATACGGCTATGAGGAATTAATTCCAATTTCTGAGCAGCTTTCCTGGACATGTCAAAATATTACAGTAAAGCACTTTCACTAACAATAAAAAAAAATGTTATGGCTTAAATAGTGGCAGCACTGTATATCTCCTGAAGGCTATGTACACACCATGTGGTGCAAATAAATATAATCCTATATTAATAATACACGGCACAACCTGAGATACACTTCCATGAATTTACAAGTATTGTTGCACTATAGTCTAGTTCTTTTGTGTACCCTGTAAATGAACAGTGAATGATTTCCATACCATATTCTACATGAAATATGTTTTTACACATATAAGAGTACATGTATTCGTTTCATTTGGTTAAGTTCAGTTTATAGATGTTAAACTCTATTTACCTGCAACTTCCCCCATAGACGTAATGTATTTGAATTCTCTCTTGGTTGTCTCTGTATACGAACCATTTCCTTGATCTCAACGAAAAGTTTACTGTAGCATCTTTATATGATACACATTTAGAATACCAAGTTTGGACTTTCTGCTATTATTTGTTTTTTGGATATGCTGTTAAAAGTCAGACACACACAGACCAATCCGCTAAAAAACGGGATTTTTGGATTCAGGAGATTTCAAAACGTGTAAATATAACCAAAAACAAGACTTTCTCTACCATATGTATTTTTGGTAAAGATGTTTCTATATAGCGACATGGTCCTCTAATCAAAACTTTTTAAACAGAGCTCTTTTAATATTTTGGTGTGCTTTTTAGAGCTGCTAACAAGTTCGGAAGTGTTTTACTCAGAAGTCTATTATTTCAAGACACGTTATTCGATTTCTTTTGAGTATGGTGAATTATGCACTCAACACAGCACTCATTAAACAAGAGTAGACTGACATTTTCATTTCAAGTAGTAATAAATTACTTTCTAGTGGTAAATTAATTCCTCACTTATGACGGTTTAAATAGAAGGATAGATTTAATAGTTTTCTTTCTTCACTTAAGAATTCTCATACGTTTAGCAATTAAAAATGTATAGTGAAGAGGTTTCTAAAGATGTGCAGCATTTATAAGGTAACATCTCTTTATGATACAGATCTAGAACATCGAGTATGGAGTTGCTGCTAATATCTATGTTTGAGTTTTTCTTATAACAGAGACACACAAACAGCAGTTTTGCTAGATTGAGAATTTTGCCTCCATTTTGGGGATTTTTTGGGCTTCAGGAGACTTTTTGGGGGACTGAATGTTTTTGGAGAACTTCGAGGGGATTTTTAAAATGTTTAGGGAGAAATCTGGGAAATTTTTCAACCTTTTTTGTCTTAGTCGACGTGTTAAGTTTACAACGTTGTCAATTGTAGAGATTTATCCCAACGCTTACGGACTTTTAATAGTTTTCTTCAGTAAACAGTGTCCTTTTGAAGGTACTTCTTCTTCCCAGAAAATTCTCAGGATATCCCGAGGATGAAAGTAAATCCTAAGTACACCGTTACCACTAAAGTACTTTATGCAGGTTTAAAATTTTCCTGTAACTAGTATAGATATTTTTTTTTTCTTTCGTGCGGACATTTTTTTTTTAATGAGCTTTATTTGGGGGAAAATTTGGGCTTAAATCTATTAATTATTTTATTATTATTATTATTTACTTTTTTAGTAGAAATTGAGTTAGGGATTCTTTATTTCTTTATTTTTTCTTTCTTTCTTTCTTTCTTTTCTCTCTCTCTCTCTCTTTTTTTTTTTTTTTTTTTTTGGAGGGGGAGGGGGGGGGGCTGATTTGGGAAAATTTGAAAGCCTGTTTGGGGAGATTGACTGTCGACCATCTCTCAACACTGACACACAAACCAACCGCTATAAGAACATGAATTTCGGATTCAGAGATTCTCAAAACGTGTTAATATATACAAAAATTTCAGCTTTGAAAATTCGACCCGAAAAGAATGTTTTCTGTGCCATATATGAGTAAGAGAAAGTAAAAATGCAATAATAACTGCATGAATCTTACAATTTACTAGTTATTTAACAAAAATAAAAGATAAAAACATCTAAATAAAATTGTCACTTTCAATAATTGCATAAATCTTAAAACACATCGTTAATTACTTTACGAAAATAAGATAGTAAACTTAAAAGCTTCATTCCCCGAATCAAGGGTAGGCTGTTAAGTTAAAAAGAAAGTAAGCAAAAGATAAAGCAACAAATAAATGTTAAAATCGATTGAGCTACAGAAAAAAGCATCCTACTAAAGCTTGTGACGGAGTGACTTGGCGGCAAGCACATTTAGAGATTTCTTTTGCTTTTTCTTCTTCCATCAAATGTTCATCCTGTCAATGAAAAAGAAGATCGCCGCTGCTTTTCCTTCTTCCCTCTTTGGTTTAGTGCTTAACTTACTAAATTGGATATTTATAAAAATATTTATTAAATGTTGTTGTGAGTGCGCAAATGCACAAACATTCATATAAAGAGAGAGAGATAAAGACATGTGAAAATTATTAGCTTTTAAATTAATTTCTTAAGTTTCTTATATTATTATTTATGTAATTAACAAAATATAATTTCATTTGTTGATCATTTATCTTTCATGTTACAAAATAGTTTAGATAATATTTAGTTTATTTTTAACATTTTCGAACAAATTTTAGAAGTGTTTATGATTTCGGTTCGTTTTTCTATCCCTCCGTCATCGTATCCATTTTCACAAATATTTCTTGAATTCTATAAAACTTATACATTTTAGACAGTTTTTTTAGATATATCGTACGATGTTTCCCATTAAAGAAGTTATGTAGCAACACTGGATTGAACACGATCACTTTCAAACTAATTGAGATACATTATGTATAAGAGATGTATTTCTTATAAGCAAATTTCAACGTGTTTACATTGTGTTTTCATGCGAAATCAAGTTACCTTTCTCAGAGACTATAAGGGATGTTTCCTATAGAAATTAATGTAATTGTCATGAATAATTCATTTGCAAATCCTTACAAAAATATTTGGATTCATTACGGGATATTGATAGAGATGTATCTTCAATTGCTTCAGGTGTTTTCAAAATTTTCCATTGATTTTGAAATACAGTGTGATTCGTAAAGAAGTATGCACTTTCCAGATGCTGTAAAACAGTAACAGTCATACACAAACACCGCAATGACGTGCGTGTTATATGACTAGTCAGTCGAGATGGCAGCGTTTGCAGTGGAGAAGGCTTTTTATGATCTTGAATTTAGCAAAATGGAGTCCGCAACTGTTGTGCAACGGCATTTTCGATCACGATTCGGAAAAGAAGCTCCAACTAGAAAATCTATCCATCAGTGACATGAAAACTTTAAAACTACGGACTGTTTGTGCAAAATTAAAAGTCTTGGACGACCGACTGTATCGCAAGAAGTCGCCGATAGAGTTTGCACTGCCATTTCAAATGGTCCCCCAATGGCCACCCAGAAGTCCTGATTTCTTCCTATCGGGGTCCTATAGGGATCAATAAATATGTTATTAACATCGATCAACATCTGAAACTTTTCATGAAACACTTAGATACAGTCGGCAGCAAAATTATTGAAGCATTAATTCCTATTCAAAAGACGGGCTCATAATACTGTTTTGTTAAGTAAATATTTATTGAGTTGTGATCTTAGTCTTATACTGTTTATAAAAAAGTAAGTTGTTGGTGATAAAAATTATCGCTCAAACTAAAATATATATATATGAAAAATGTGGATGTGCTCTTCAATAATTTTCCTGCCGACTGTATGTTAAAGTAATAGGGTTGGGTGCGTTTTATGTAGCACTACTGCTAAACTATGGACAATTGGCGACAGTCTGGGATTCACCTCTAAGGATGGTCCAGAATCATGTCATCACAATTTCAATCATCCATGGAGGAGATGGTTCAACACATCCTATACTAATGTCTCGCAACTGAGCTTAAAGAAGTTAAGCTGATTCCATCCAATTAACACTTCTTATGTAATTTATAGGATGATGTTGATTGTATATAATCGCCTATCTTCCGTGGCGTAAAGCTCAGTTCGAAGGCATTATTATAGGAGGTGTTGGATGGCTCCTTGCTTCGGTTGCCCCCTCCCCATCAGAGGTATTATTTAGAATGAGAATTTAGAGGACATTTCCACCACGACTGATTTTAGGTTCACTAGCCCCCATTAATGTACACGATGGTGATTTTAGAAATTTCTCTGAATTTCTCTGCATTTGATTTAAAAAAATTATAACATCTTTAGAGTTTTATATTTGGTTTAATACCTCACAAACTTTTTCTATTTCTTTCACTTTAAAAATATTTCATTCAAAAAATCAGAGTATAACTATGTTTCAACTTTGATAATTAATTAATTCTGCAATTTTTAAATCTCATGGGTTTAACTTTTGCCAGCACTTTAAGATTTAAGATAAACTTTAAAATTTCTTTTCGCTCTCATTAATTTTAAAGACTTCTTTTAAAATAGTAACGGACTTATCTTCAATTTTTGACTGTTGTATAACTTTATAACTATTCAAAGCATGTTTACTTTAATAGTTAAGTAACAAGTTAAACAACAAAGTTTTAACTATCTTAGGTTTAGTTCTTTTAAAGTAACATTGAGGAAAATATAATTTTATGTAGTTTGCTGTTTTTTGCTACTAGTTTAGAAACTTCTGCATAGCAAATTGCACTAAAATAATAATAATAATAACTAGTGGATCTGCAGATCAGGAGCCTCAACGTCCTATTTGCATCAGACATTATTCAATAGGTCATTTTTATTTATTCCTTGTTATATAATAGTATATATTGATTCGATCGACTTATGACCATAATCAGACACATTCCTGAGGGGGGCTGCCGCCCCCTCAACCCCCTGCTGTATCTCTCTTTGTATACCTAATTGTATATCATATAAAGTGTTACGGAATTGTAAATAATTGCATTTATTTTTGTATAAATTCTTTTAAAGAGCCTTAGTAAGTCGATAAAATGCTAATTTTATGCATTTCTAGTCGTTTTAGCGTTAAAATAGCCTAATTTTCCTTTAAAAACGCATTAAAAAGCTCCAATAAGAGAAGAAATGGATTTGGCGCCAAATGTGGCGACTGTTTCCCTCCTTGGCGACTTTTTGGCGACCTTGGCGAGAAAATCCTTATTAGGGATATACTAAATATGGAAGCTCTAATCTCATTGGCTGATAAGATACGAGAATTTTCCAGAACAGTCTGTGTTCGATAGAATAGTATAAAAGGAGCATTTTTTTAGCCAAGGCGGCCAATCTCAGATCTGTGTCAGTTTCGTCAAATGCTTGCTTTGCTTTGAGCCTCTTTGAATGAGACTTGCTTTATGTGTTATTGATAAACAGTTTGTACTGTTGTTTTGCTGTTAACGGCTGTTGTTTAAGCTATGTTTACTGGTTGAATTGAAGCTGATACTTGGTTTATAGAACTGTATTTTTCTATAACTTTCTGTGAATAAATCACTGAATTTTTGCAAGTTTCGCCTTTCATTCTCGGACAACTTAGGAACCCCCAAGTACGCAACAATATGTATTCTTAATAAACGACGGTCTTGTATTATTTCCCTGAAATTCATAAATACCAAACTTCATAACTATCAAATTTCATACAAAAAAAAATTACATAGCATATCGGAAATATTTTGAGAAATCTTTAAACTAATTATCAATTCTCTGCCCACAATTTTCAACAGGAAAACATGCTTTTAAAATTCTAATAAAATTTCATTATATTTCATGGGGTGTAACCATGCTAAAATACACTTTTATGATATACCGATTATAGACCGTAATAGTACGAAATTCCTTTATGGAGGCCGGAAAAGTAGCCACAGTCATTATAAACGCCAATAATAAGAATAAACCTAATTAATTATAACTCATTAATTTTTCAAACTAATTTGACATTATTTGGATGATTACAGTACATACTCGGAATTATTTTGTGTGGTCCCATAAATTATTTAGTCTATACATAATCTTTTTTAAGAGTAAACATGATTTTAAGCATCTTTATAATATATGTTAACTTTATTAAGTTCAATTCGGCATAAACGCTTTAAAGTGCGCGCTTAAATTAAAAATTTGTCCATAGGCTCTAATGTTACGAAATTCTTTCGTGTGTCTTTGTAAACGAACCATAAACATTGTATACACCAGTAAAAGCTATTCAGCTTATTTTGCGTTTAAAATTAATAATTGTTCCAAATTTAACATCGTTTGGATGACTACGTGACATTGTCAGAACACTTTTGTAAGGTCCTGTACATTAGAAAGCTTAAGAGCACATATTTTCTTCAAACAACATAAGTTTAAGCATCTTACTCACGTACGCAAGTTTCATTTCCTTCATTGCAAAGTAATGATATTAAAATGCGTTTAAACGAAATTCACCCCATGCGCCGTAATGTTAAGAATTTTGGCGTGTCCCTGTACACAGTTTATAAAAAAATATAGCAATAAAATTTATACAGCTACTTATATGCAAAACTGGAACATGTGCGCCAATTTGCAAGCCAATCGAATGATTTTTGCGGCCGCTATTGCGGTACATACAAATTCTTCCCATAGGCCGTAAAGATAAGAAAAACTTTGGCGTGTCCCTGTACACGAACGACAAATGGAATACACACCTAACACTATACAGCTAATTCCGTTGGGCTCATGAATTTTTGTACCAAATTGCAAGTCAATAGCGTTATTTTGGGAGCTGCTATCGCGGTACATACAAATTCTTCCCATAGGTCGTACTGATAAAAAAAACTTTGGCGTGTCCCTGTACACGCACAACAAATGTAATGCACACCCAAAACTATGCAGCTAATTTCGTGGGGATCATGAACATGTGTACAAAATTTCAAGTCAATAGCGTGATTTTTGTGGCCGTTATCGCACGAAAGACAGACAGACAGACAGACAGACAGACGGACAGACGGAACCCAAAATCCTTTTGAGTCTCAACAGAGGGCCTCCACTGACGTTTCGGCAAAAATTGGAAGTCAAAAGCTTGATTTCTGTGGCCGCTATCACGGCACATACGAATTCCTGCCATAGGCCGTAATGATAAGAAAAACTTTGGCGTGTCCCTGTACACGAATTACAAATGGAATACACACCCAAAACTATACAGCGGATTCCGTTGGGCTCATGAACATGTGTACCAAATTGCAAGTCAATAGCGTGATTTTTGTGGCCGCTATTGCGGTACATACAAATTCCTCCCATATTCCGTAATGATAAGAAAAACTTTGTCGTGTCCCTGTACACGAACAACAAATGTAATGCACACCCAAAACTATACAGCTAATTTCGTGGGGATCATGAACATGTGTACAAAATTTCAAGTCAATAGCGTGATTTTTGTGGCCGCTATCGCACGACAGACAGACAGACGGACAGACGGAACCCAAAATCCTTTTGTGTCTCAACAGAGGGCCTCCACTGACGTTTCGGCAAAAATTGGAAGTCAATAGCTTGTATTTTTGCGGTGGCTATCGCGATACATACAAATTCCTCCCATAGGCCGTAATGATAAGAAAAACTTTGGCGTGTCCCTGTATACGAACTACAAATGGAATACATACCAAAAACTATACAGCTGATTCCGTTGGGCTCATGACCATGTGTACCAAATTGCAAGTCAATAGCGTGATTTTTGTGGCCGCTATCGCGGTACATACAAATTCCTCCCATATTCCGTAATGATAAGAAAAAGTTTGGCGTGTCCCTGTACACGAACTACAAATGGAATACACACCTAAAACTATACAGCTGATTCCGTTGGGCTCATGAACATGTGTACCAAATTGCAAGTCAATAGCGTGATTTTTGTTGCAGCTATCGCGGTACATACAAATTCCTCCCATAGGCCGTAATGATAAGTAAAACTTTGGCGTGTCCCTGTACACGAATTACAAATGGAATACACACCCAAAACTATACAGCTGATTTCGTGGAGCACATGAACACGTGTACCAAATTGCAAGTGAATAGCGTGATTTTTGTGGCTGCTATCGCGATACATACAAATTCCTCCCATAGACCGTAATGATAAGAAAAACTTTGGCGTGTCCCTGTATACGAACTGCAAATGGAATACATACCAAAAACTATACAGCTGATTTCGTGGGGCTCATGAACATGTGTACCAAATTTCAAGTCAATAGCGGGATTCCTGCGGCTGCCATCGCGCGACAGACAGACACACAGACACAGCACAAAACCGTTTTGAGTCTCAACAGAGGGCCTCCACTGACGTTTCGGCAATAATAATAATAATAAAATAGTTTATAAAATAATAATGAACAAATCTCACCTCTCCTTAAAATTCCCTAAATTATATAAACTAGCAGGCTTTGCCCGCTTCGCTGGCCACTAAATTTAAAGCAAACTCTTTTCTATATAGCTTTATAAAAATAAAATAAATTACTGAAATTGTTCAAAAGTTCGCTCCAGGTCCCTGCTGCATTCGGCAGCGATTTGGTCATCCACTGCAACTCGGGCGCTTGTCCCTATTACCTGCGACAATAGTTTACCAATGAGCTTCCATTTAGGTGCTTATTATATAACAGTTTCGAAATAGATAGTATCGAAAAAATTGTAGTTTCCCTTTTATATTTGAATCCCAGTTATATGTGAACAACACTATACGTGTTGTTCACATGTAACTCGGACTGGACTCAAATGTAACTGGGTTTAGACAACATAATATTTGCTTTTATGTTATTTCATATGTTTATTTTGTTTATCCAATCAACCATTAAATGACAGCAATTTCACGCCAAATATTACAATATGCTGTGACCGGCTACGTCTGTCGCATGAGACAATTAATTTTTTGTGTTTATATATAATTCATGGGTTGTAAACCTGATAGTACAGCCTTAATATAGTTCTCTTTGGCGGCTTTTGAATTTTTGTCACCATTTTAGACTTAATCCATTGTAACAATAAGACTTAATACCTTGTAACAATATGCTATGAGTGCTATTTCTGCCATATTTTAGACAACTAATCTTTTTATGGTTATATATATTTCCCATTAAACATATTTTTATTTATTTATTTAAATATTAATTTGAATTTTTCAAATATTTCTGTTCGACAGCGTGCAAGTGCAGTAACACACAGAGGCTCATTTGTTTGTATGATAAATTAGCATAGTGATTATTATAAAAAAAAATAAAATAAATAGGTAAACATTATCGTGTTGCACAACTTTATTATGTTGCTCCACTGGCGGCTTTTGAATTTTTGTCGCCATATTAGCGATGGATTTTTTCTTTCTTTCTTTTTTTTTTTTTTTTTTTGTATGAAAAGGGGAAGACTATTTTGCTAATAATTTTACCAGACTCTTTTTTGTTTATGCATAAGAATCCTTTATATTCTGCTTATATTTTTAATGGTTTTTAGGTTTAAAATAGTGCTTGTTGAAATAAATTTCCTATCTTTAAAACTGCATTCGTTCTGTAAATTTTGTGTAAAAATAAATCATTTATGTTTTTATATATTTGATGCGCTACTTAGATTAAAATGGCTGTTGCTATATTAAATTTCTTGCCGAAAAACGTTCGGTGTACTTCAACACCAAAATTTAAAAAATCGCCCAGCAGGATCTGTTAATGAAACTGATAAAATAAAAATGTGGTTCATAGAGTTTAAATAATCTATTTAAAAAAACTTTTAAAACCCAAATTATTAATGTATCGTATCACATACATAGATATAGTAATAATATATAGATTGATCATTGAGGAGAAAAAAGTGATTCCTTTTCACTCGGGAAAAGACGGCGATTCTACCAAAATATGGCAGTCTTTCCCCGAGTGAATACACACGAGAATACACACGAATGTTTTAGCAAATAAAATTCATGAATAATTTATTTACTAAAGGTGAATGAAAAGCTCCAGATATAGTTTCAAATTCATTCTTTATTTTTTCCTTTTTTCCTTCAATACCACTTAATGGCTGATTCCAAAGCTTTTTTTTCGGCATCAAAAATCTTTGCACGATTATATGGGGATGATAGATCTATATATATTATAATATCTATGATCACATAATTCTTTTCGAAGATAGAATAAAACTTAATTTGAAAAAAAAAATTAATAACTTTTGTTTATTAACCAAAATAATTGATGAAATTTAAAATGCAAGTTGGTCTTGTGGGGTACAGACTGTATATAATATTTTTGTGTTCGTGAGAGAAAATTTAAAAGAATTTGAAAACTGCAATTTTTAATCCCACTTAAAAATCATGTGACTTAATGTGAAGCAGATTTTTCATTTTTTTTCTCCTAACGGTTTCCACACAATCTTCTGCTGTTGCCACCTAAAATTCATACTTTAGTTAATTTTAAAAAATCTAATTGTCCGATTGATAAGCTGTTTAATGCATCGGATTTACAAAAATTTTCCCTTTCATTTGCTATCTTATTTGTGACGATGCGACTGATATTTCTAATTTATTTTCTTATCTTTCTGATTTATTTTCCTCATTTTAAATATATGTACGGTTTTTTTTTTTTTTTTTTTTTTTTTTTTTAATTATTATTATTTTGTCGAAAAAAAAATTGGCAACAATTAAATTATGGATAAAATTTTAAAATTTTAATTACTTATTTATCAGAAATTAGATGGTTATTATTTTCACATTTTAATTAATTAAGAAAAAACTAATCATCCGATTGATAAGCTGTTTAATGCATCGGATTTACAAAAATTTTCCCTTTCATTTGGTATTTTATTTGTAACGATGCGACTGATATTTCTAATTTATTTTCTAATCTTTCTGATTTATTTTCCTTATTTTAAATAAATGTATGTTTTTTTTTTTTTTTTTTTTTTTTTTAATTATTATTATTTTGTCGAAAAAAAAATTGGCAACAATTAATTTATGGATAAAATGTTAAAATTTAAATGGCTTTTTTATCAGAAATTAGCATAGAATAATAATAGAGGAAGAAGGAGCACGCCAATAGTCTTAATGCTTACAAACCCCTTCTAGTGAAATGCCAGCGAAAGCTACTTTTGCTCCTCTCAACATTGAAGTTTGTTAATAAAGGCTTGTTAATAATCGCTGTTTTTTGTGGCAACACAACAGCTTATGTAGAAACCTTATGCTCCTTCTTCCTTTATTATTATTCTATGGAAATTAGAAGGTTATTATTTTCACATTTTAATTAATTAAGAAAAAACTAATCAAAAATTCGAAAATCTGACTTCGATGTGCACAATGACCCTTCGGGGCGCACCTTTGTGTTAAATCTCGTGACTGTCCGAGCTACCGTTTTCGAGATCAGTGAAATATACATACAAATATTGCTCACTTAATAGTATAAGATGAATATCAGACAGATTATTTTGGACAGTATAGATCTTTTTTTTTGTTGTTGTTGTTGTTGTTGTTGAAAATTACGACCTTAGAATTATGAAAATTTGTATACATATGCATGAAAATGTAACAATATCAAGTGCATGAAAATTCCTCGAATTTTTTTAAAATAAAGTAAAAAAAATTTAAAAGTTTAAATTTTTTTTAATTGCTCTTTGGTAACTAATATCCCCCCCCCCTCGATTATACATTATTATAATTTAACAATATATTTTGAATAAATTTGCATGAAATTTCAACATTCAAGCAACAGTCTATCAATGCATTCTCAAAGTAAAACCCAAATATGTTTAGAATGTATTGTTAAATTATAATAATTAAAAACCGAGGATAAAAATTTAAATTATTTATCAGAAAATATTAAAAAATAAATAAATAAATAAATAAAATTTGAAATTTAATTTAGCAAACTAAAAATAGTTTGAGTGATATTTTAACACATTTTACACATTTCGAAGCGTATGTAGGCAATTTTTCATAATTCTAAGACACGATTTACAAATAATAATAATAATAATATTAATAATAATAATAATAGTAATAATAATGCCAAACTATGTCCTTAATTTTTTATATTGAAAAAAAAAAAAAAAAAAAACTGCAAAGAGGTAAGTTTTTTTTTTTTTTTTTTTTTTTTTTTAGGGGGGGGGGGGGTTAGGGGGGATTTTAATTTTTCATATACAAGATCAACGAGATAAACAAAGTAGAGTGATAAATGGTAACCCTGACAAGTTCCAACATGAGTCATGTGAGATGAACCATCTATGCCTTTGTTCCCTTGGTAACAGCTTATTTTCAATACATTTCTCTGGCAACGGTTTGGAGATTGTACTTGGCGAAAATTATAACCGCCAATGTTTTTGTTTATTTATGCAGTTTAATATTTTTTGTGTTCTACATAATTTTAGCTTTTATTTTACTTCTTTTTTATTTTGTGTAGTCGAAATTTAGTCGACAAACTATTTAAAAATAGTTGATAAGTTATTATTTGTTGTTAAATTTAGCTCTTTTAAAAGTTTAACTTTTCGTTAAGAACACTTTTAAACTTTGTTGGGTAATGATGAAAAAAAAGTATTTTATTATTTATTATAATGTGAAATATGTGAAAAATTATTTTAAAAACAATTTATTTCGGTTATAGGACTGTTGTGTTTCCTAATAATAATGATAATTTGCCGAATTGAAATTTTAAATGCCAAAATAGAGATAAAGAGCCAAATATAGCAATCTATTGGTTCATATGACGTGATTCATCTTGAACGACGGAAAGATAATCCTTTATCCATTGAATCAGCATTGTATTTTATTTATCTCGTTGTACAAGACATATTCAAGTTTTTGCTTTTTATTGCACATCAGTAGATGTGTAGTATGTATGCACTGAATCTAATTAATACGAAAGCTAATAATTTTCAGTTTTCATCATCTTCACCTACAGGGTGAAGACCCTTAAAATGACCCTACTCAGACCCCTCTAGAACACGTTCTGCTAATCGAATTTTGATGAAATTTGGTATATACGTTATATGAACCACGAGGAAAAGATTTCTGCAATAAAAAAAGTTCAAATTTTGACCACCAGATGGCGCTTTTTAATGATTCCTTAGGCCAATTAGTCAAACGTATAAAGAGAGTTGCTGTCAGAGCCAGAAAATCATTCTACGTGCCTTTGTCATCGATAATCATGCCTTTACAGAAGAAAGATCGAGCGTTACTGGTAAAACTGTTTTATCAGAACGGAAGCAATAGCTTAGCTGCACTGTGTGAATATCGTCGTTTAAAGAAATTGCGAAAAGGGCCCATATCGAAGAATGGTTTGAAGAAGATGATTAGGAAATTTGAAGTGGCTGGAGACTTGAGTGTGCTGCCAGGAAGAGGGCGGAAACCGATCGCGAATTAAACTGTCAAAGAAGTCACTACTAGTGTGGTTGAAAGAGCGTCTAGTTCCCGGTATTCTTCAGCAAGTGCTCGATTGGTAGCACGTGAGTTGGCGATTCCTTGGTCCACACTACGAAAAATTCTACGATCCATTTTTAAAAGGTATCCGTATAAAATCCATATGGTGCAAATGCTGCAACCTCAAGACCGCCAAACACGCTGAAAATTTGCTTGCCGATTTTGGCGAGAAGGAATGTTGATGACATGTGGCTTTGAAAAATTCTGTGGTCAGATGAGGCGCGCTTTTCTTTAGATAGAGCTGTGAATAATCAAAATTGCCGCATATGGGGTGCTTCACCTTCTAATATTCTGCATGAACAACCACTGCATTCTGATTACGTGACTGCATGGTGTGGATTTACGGCAGATTTTATCCTCGGACCGTCTTTCTTTGAAACTTTCACACCTCAAGGTCTTAAAAGGTGCTCTGTCACGAGTGCACGGTACAGTGAACTTCATCGAAGTCAACTCATTCCTGCTTTACACACTGTAAAAAAATAACTATTACGAGCTGCAAGAAACTCTCTGTGATTGGAGAAAATAATTATTTTCTCCAATCACAGAGAGTTTCTTGCAGCTGGTAATAGTTATTTTTTTACAGTGCAGGAACAGCAATATTTGCAGACCACTGTCTTCATGCAAGATGGAGCAACTCCCAACATTGGGCGCCAAGTCAAAGAACTGCTTCGTGCTACCTTTTGTGAGAATCGTGTAACATCCAGAGGTTTTCCAGATCCTGGCCTCCTCGTTCACCTGACTTACATCCCTGTGATTTCTGGTTGTGGGTATTCCTAAAAGACCGTGTTTATAGAGGAGGAATTAAGACTTTACCTGAGTTAAAAGCCATCCTTACACACCATGTTGCTGAAATCCCTGGAGAGTTTCTTCGCTGTGCCATTGAACACGCTATAATGCGCTTTCAACGGGTAATTGATGTCAATGGAGCACATTCTGTAATTAAATAAATATTTATGATTCTGACACATTTTTGTCCTTTTTTTAAGCGCCACAATTACCCCTAGTGGTCAAAATTTGATTTTTTTTTTTTTTTTTCTGTCACTTTAATTATAACCACCCTGTACATGTTCATAAACTATGTACAGTCGGTAACAAAAGTGTCCGAACACTAGCAAAAATTCCTATATTAAAAAAAAGTACACTTAATACTGTTTTGTTCAATAAATCCTTGTCGAATCCTGTTATTAGTCAGTCGAAGAACAGGATTCGACAAGGATTTATTTAACAAAAACAGTATTAACTCCACTTTTTTTATATAGGAATTTTTGCTAGTGTTCGGACACTTTTGCTACCGACTGTATTTTTTAATAACAGGAGCAGTATTTTTACTTCATTTCATTATCTTTTAGTAACGTATAAGGAACGCAGTATCGATGTTGCTTATCATAAATTTTACATTTGCTAAAATATAACAGCAACAGGGGAAAAAAAAAATTGCAAGGGGTTTTACTCAACTTTTTATTTTGACTTAATTAATGGTAAAATAGCTTTTTTCTCTGATTGTAAATAAATATTGATACCCCTCCCCAGTTCATTCTCTTTTTCTTTTTGAGAGGAACTGAAATTTAGTTTATTCTATCAACGATAGCTTTTTGAATTTTCCCAATTTTTGCTTGGGGTTTGCATATAAGTGTGTCGATATTTTTTGATAATGAATTATCCTAATGAAATTATACGCGATTAAAAATTATTTAGTAAAAATGCTCATATTTCATTAGTTATTTAATATTTTTATATTCGGATTTTAGTTATATGTTGTGCCTAATGTTGTACATGTCAAGTATTATAAAAATGGCAATGCGTTGGGCCTAATAACCCTGCGTGTTACTTGAAAAAAGGGTAATTAAAAAAAAAAAAAAAAAAACTTTATATTTTTATGAATGTATGCTCGAACCTTGCACAAATTAATACAGTTATCTAAAGAAGCCTTATCATCATATCTGTACTGATAAGTATAAAGGATTTAAGTCCAAAAATGTCGATTTTGAGTTAAGTACATAGTCAGACTCAGAAAACAATTCTCTATCGATTGGTATAAAGGATTTAAGTCTATGTCATTTAGTCTCTGAGAAAATCCATTGGTAAAAAAAGATTCAAATCAAAAAATTATTGTTATTGTTTGGTATAAAATATTTAATTCAATTTTTTCCCTTTATTAATTGAAGGTTGAGAATCACTGAACGGTATAAAGGGTATAAATCAACATAATCCCTTTTTCGTAATCGATTCTTCTGATTAGTTTTTAGTTAGTTTAACTTTATTTTTCGTCTCCTGAAAAATCAAGAATATGGACTTAAATCCTTTATACTTATCAGTACAGATATGTTTGAGTTAGAATGCCTGATTCCAAATATTATTGTGTATTATTGTGTATTATTTTCAATTTTTTTAAAAGTCCTCTTTTTTTTTTTTTTTTTTTTTTTTTTTTTTTTGCCGGGGGGGGGGGGGGGACTTTCGCTGAAATATCAGATATGACATGTTTTCTCTTTCTTTATACACTTCTAAAGCTTTATTTAAGGTAGTTTGTCAAGTATTAATAGATATATTCGAGAAAACATCTGAAATCGAACGTGTTGGTCATTCATGGAAAAGTAGTGTATTATTTTTAAGAAGCGTAAATGTACTGTACCCATTAATGAGCATATACCATGCGTAAATATGCCCATTGTATAAATCTGAAACAAACTTATTTTATGTAAAACATTACAAATCATTATTTTATTATAAGAAAATCTTAAATGTGCACTTATTTATTCATAAAATCGATGCGAATAGCTGCCAACTTTTACACTTTTTGGATATGAGAAAATAGAAAATTTTTACAAATTTCTGTAGCGAATTTCAGAGATGAAATAAGATAAAAATTTCAGTGAGAATTTTCTGATAGCAAAAAATCCTAAAAGTTGGCTACTAGGGATACGTAAAAGTTGTTTGATATGTAAATAAAGCAATTATAGGGGAAGAACGTGAAGATATTTTTATTACTTTAATGTTATAAAAGTTCAAACTAGTAGTGATAAATTGTTATTTCAATATGTAAAACTGTATATACTACATCTAACAATGTGTATACTATATTGTTTGAATTTTAAAATCCAACGGGAAATTATATTTTTTGCGTGCATTTTAAACTTTTTGACGAGTTCGAATAATTCACGATAGCAAAGTATCGAATGCAGATAAAAAAAAAAAAAAAAAAAAAAAAAAAGCTTTAACTATGGCCTGTTAATTACGATTCTAACATTTATGATAAAAGATTATTGTCTATTATCCTTTTTCTCATTCAGAAAATTCTGTATTCTAATGTTATGAAAAAGAGAAATTCAGAAAATTCTGAAGTTAAACTTAGCATCAGTATAATTTCTATTAAAAATAAATAAATAAATTAATTAAAATAAAAAATTAAAATTAGAATTAAAATAATGTCAAGATTTTTCTGTGTACTACGCGGTTGGCGGCCACTATTTAGATTATTCTTTTAAAATAGGTACAATTCGTTAAATAAACAGCTATAGCAGCCGCAAAACGTATTTAACCAATTATGTTTTTTTTTTTTTTTTTTTTTTTTTTTAGTGTGTTAGGATTATTTAGCTTTCAGTCAGATTTCTTGCGTAGTCATCGTTTCCCGTGTTTCTCTAGGAATATGTCAGGATGTTTTTCCTTTGGCAACAAGGTAAGAATATATTAAATTAAAACTGAGATAAAAACCTGTAAATGAATTTTAAGAAATGTATATAGTAACCGTTGCTAAGGAGTGAAACTTCATATTTTAAGATAAAAAATCAGTTATTTACTTTAATTAATTAACTAATAAATTTTTTGCGCTTTTTGTATAATTAGAGTAATTAAAGAATGTTTTCAGTTAATACCCTCTCTCATCAAGTTATTTAAAATAAAATTGATAAAAATCGTGTTAAAGAAATGGAACACTTTTAATATTGGCGAAATTTGTAATTTGGCTAATAGTGTCACGGACGTTTCCCTCCAAGGTCTTTACTTACGAAACTGTAACAGCCAATTTAATTCGTCGCCAAAATGGGAACAAAATTTAAAAAATCACCAAGGGGGTTTTATACCAAAGTTGTATGAAAGAAATTTTAAGAAGTTTTAGCTGTTGCTAAGGAACGCAACACAATTACCACATGCTTTTATATGAAAGAATGGACTTAAAAAGTTCTGTCGTACTAAATTAAATTCTGGCATGATATGCATAGAAGTTTGTAGTTATTACTTAGAGCATAAAAATAGACTTCTGATTTAACGTTTTTAAGCTCTTTGGAAATTTATTTAATACATTAAGATAAAATGTTATGATTTTCGTTATTTTTTAAATATCATATAAACCGATATTAAGAACATAAATCATACATGCCAACGTTCACGCTTTTTGCCCACTGGAAATTTTTAATAGAATTTTTTTATATATATTTTTGTAAAAGTTTTCTATTGTTAAAAAAAAAATAAATAAAATAAAATAAAATAAAATAAATAGTAATAATAAAATTCTCCAGTGGGCAAAAAGAATAATAAATTAAAAACTATATTCATTTGTAAATAATCATAGTTCGGCGGTCGAACTAAAATATTTGTCTTTAAAATTTATCTATCTGAATTCATTTTATAGTTCGCAGATTAATGTTTGAAATTAGACATATTTATAATCTAAATAAGAGGAAAAAATTACTTTTTAAAACTTAAAGACAGTTGTAAATCCATAAGTTTTCAAGTAAAGTTTTGAAAAGTAAAGTTTTTGATAAATATATTAAATTACTATCCTTTAGTACATTCTTATCAACATTGACTTTTCCAATACGCTGAAGAATATTTTAGACTTTAGAAAATTATTTCACTTAAAAAAAAAAAAAAAAAAAAAAAAAACTTAACAATATTTCAATTTCTGAAGTGAAGTTGTAATCCATTTTTCCAAAAGTAAATTCTTTGTGCATTAGATTAAAATAAGGCAAATTACACCGTAATTATTTTATAAGTTTTAAAACAAAGAATTAGTTGATTATGAATTATGTCCTTTAAATTTATTCACTCCATCCCCTTGGAGATGAAATTACGGAAGTCGTTTTCTATGAAATCATGGTATTTAATTATTTTTTGTTTTCGTTCATTGATTCTCTTATTTTCTGAATTATCTTGGGAATTTTGAAGAATGGGTAAAGTGTCAAGAAAAGACTTTAAATTTCTAGCGACGAAAAGACAGACAATAATTAAAGGTTTGAACTGGGATTTGAATTTTGAAGTTTAAAGGAAACTTTTCTCAGCAAGTTCTCGTTGCTTACTTGATTTATTAATGCTACGATGGTCTTTAAGTTTTGGATTTATTTAAACAATGTTCCAGATTTTTTTTTTCTTGTTTGTTTGTTTGAATTATTTTTTATATTTTACTTGTATTTAAAGAATTTGTCCTTATTCAAAAATGCATAAATGAAAAGTTTAAATCAACAAAATTATATTTCATTATAAGCTGAGTTTTCTATACTTTCTTTCTTTTTTTTATGCATTTTTGGTTATACAAATATTATTTCACTAGTAGTACAAATATAAAATAAGCATAACATGTGAGTATTTTATATTAGTCAGCAGTTATGTTTCAAAACAAATAAAAGAATCGGTAAAAAAAAATTTAGTTTGGTTTTTCTTAGAATTTTACCTATTCCAAACAGTTTATCTTCATATAGTGTATCGTAGTTTATCTTCTTCTTAGTTTATTTTCTGATATAAGTGTCATCAGACGGGTTCTTATAAGAAGTATTATGAAACAAATATATATACATATATTTAAAAAAAAAAAAGCCTAAATAACAAAACTATGTCTGAATAAAAATAAAAGCAAAGAATTTTTAACACTCTCCAACAAGGTTGAAAAGTGTTAATGACTTCGGTTTATCAGTCCGTCTGTCTGTTTGTCTGTCCGCGCTCTAACTCCCGTAAATATTTATGGAATTTCTTGAAACTGATATATGTTATTCAAGTTCACTATAGGATGTTCTCGATTGAAAATAGAGTAAATACCTCTACTGGTTTGTGTACAGGGACACCCGAAAGTATTCCAAAGCATTGTGTTCTCAGAGGGGTATTTTTAAAAACCATATTTTAATACCTTTAAGTTTACACAAATTTTAATGGAACTGAAATATGTCATTCAAGTTCACTATCGGATATTTTATTATTATTATTATTATTATATTATTATTTTTTTTAATAGAAAATGGATTAAATACCCCAACTGATTTGTGTACAGGGACACCCGAAAGTATTCCATAGCATTACGTTCTATGAGAGGTATTTCTATAAACCAAATTTTATATAATAACTTTATGTATTCATTCATTGTGAATGAATACATAATGAATGAATGAAATGAAAAAATTTTAAAAAGAAAAATAAAGATTTACCATTCTATTTGAACAGAATCATTTTAACCCTTAATCTCCACAATGTATTTTCTTTTGAAAATTCCTAATTTCAAAAATGGCTATTAGACACATAGCTGATCATGTATATATATATTTTATTTTTCAAGACATGTTTGTTTTGAAACATCTAGATGTTAACCTGATAAAATTCATGTAATAATTAATTTAATTAATAAATTAATAAATTAATAAATACTTTGTAAGTAAGCATTATTCACCACTTACCTTTAAGTATTTGGGTACTTTCGAATTTAGACGTTTTGTCAAATATCTATAGAAAAGTTCTTCGGGAATCTATTGAAACTTTGGTAGTGTAAAGAACATGTTATAACTCATATATTTCAGCAAAAGTTGTGTTCTGAAGAGGAAAAGGGGACAAGTGTAAATAATTAAACAAAAATCAAAATGTTTTTCATCACTCTGCACAAAATAATGCATGAAATGCGTTTTGACTATAGCATGTGATTTATGAAGATTTTTCTCTTTATCTGTAGGAATTTGTTTGAGGCTACTACATATATTTATGGAGATATAACTTTTTTTTTTTTAATTATAACGTGTACGGTATTTGATCTAGTGCAAGGACAATTTTACAAAATTTGGCATACTACATTTGTCACAGTATACTGCGATCAGAATGCAAAAATGTTAAATATCTTACGAAATATGAGAATTTTTACTAAATAAGTTTTACCTGCGCATGCGCCAGCTTTAAAAAAAAAAAGAATTCATTGTCATAATTTAATGGCCAAATAAGTATTGAGCAACTTATAGGAAAACCCCAAACAGATATCGTGTAAATTCAAAAAGTTATGAGAGACAGAATGAACAGAATCTCAGTTCTCTCAAAATAAAAGCTAAATTATAAGGGGTTTTCCTAAAATTTTTATTTTGATTTAATCAATGCCTAATTATAATAGAGTGTTCGCTGATTGTAAATAAATATTGATACCCCCCCCCCCTAATAATCTTCATTTTGTTTGAGAACTGAAATTTTGTTTCATTCTATCTCTCATAACATTTGAATTTACACGATATTTGTTTGGGGTTATTTTAGTCTTTTTCTGAATTCCTAATCTAGAAATTTAGATTCCCGAGCTATACGTATAAGGTAAACAAATAACCGGGAAAGACAAAACGATCGAGAATTTCTAGTCTATATTTTTCTAGATGATGAAACAATATTATAAGTATTATGAATCCTTTATATTGCGGGAAATTCTTGTTGGATTTCCTAGACTTGGAATCCTTGAACCAAGATTATAGTTACTAAAGCTCACCTTTTGTGTTTACATTTATATGCAGAGATTTTTAAATAAGTATGACCCCACGAAAATATGGGTAAATCTAGGGTTTTTAGAACTTGCTAGCAAAAGGAACTGGATTTTATACGGATCACATGGAACTATTTTTTACTAGAGCCAAAATTTCGTTTCTAGATGTCATTCACGGAATTTATTTTCACTGTAATACGTTTTATTGTAGCAAAATATAATATGAATTATCCTATAAAAGCATTTATTTATTTAGAAAAATGAAATCATGTTGTTCATGAACTTAAATAATAAAATTATACTTTTAAAAAACTAAAGAACACGCTTTTATTGAAATGTGAACTAATAAAGGTTTAGAAAACTATTACATAGTACTTTTAATTCTTTATATATATAAAAATTTCGTGTCACAATATTTGTCCACGATAAACTCCTAAACTAAGGAACCGACTTTAATGAAATTTTGCACGCTGTGTGCAGTTTGGTCCAACTTGAGAGATAGGATAGATTTATCGCAATTTATTGTCACAATATTTTTTTCCCCTTTTAATATATAAGAAAAGGGAGCAACAGAAATTCATCATATACCATAAAAATAATTTAGAATTAAACAAAAACCATTTTTAAAAAATCTCCTCTGCCTGGGCTCGAACGTTAGGCCTTTAAGTTCATAGCCCGGAGCTTTACCTCACAGCCACAGCGCTCACGTAGGGAAAGTCTTTTTTTACAATATAGATTTTTTGTTTGCTCCCAGAGAGGTTACATACATACATTATACATACAAACATACAAACAAACATACAAACATACAAACATACATACAGGTGAAGCTAATAAAAGCGTGTTAAAAAACACCTGTCTTTAAAATTTGTGTAAATGAATTCAAGATAAACTTTTAAAAGGTAAAATTACAATTTCAGTTTCAACTTTAACATATTTCAAAATTTTTCTCGTGTGTTATTAAATAAATGATGACTATTTAAATCCTGAAGATCCTCTTTATTTAAAATCATTGATGAAAAATGACGGATACAAATAAGTATTCTCTTTTCAGTAAAGAATCATTATAACCCTTATATACACACAAATAAGCTCATATAGTAATTACTACGAATTATAATTACTAATTTTTACCTTTGCACTTCACGAAATGCAGAATTTCAAAAGAAAGTTATGTCATTTAACAAACAACCAGACAAGAAGTTTTAATCTTTTAAATGTAATATTCATGTAAGTTGTAACTGAGAGTCATTTTCCTTGAGACATTTTTAGAAAACTCCACTATCATTAGATGAAAGTTTTAGAGAAAGTCGTAAGAGTGTTTACTGTGCATCATTATAAAAATGGAGTTATTTGTATTTTTATGTATGTCTCAGATTGTAATAGGGATAATATATATCGAGAAAAGTTTTTGAAGTATCTAAAAGGAAAAGAAGTTTTTAAGAGTACTTATTTAATTACTGTGTTCGGCGTTATGCATTTTTAAATGAATAAAAATATATTTTAAATTAGAAGACTTATTCCTTATATTGCATTGCCTATTTATTATTAAAATTTTACAATGGCAATGAAATATAAAATAACTACATCATGTATAGTCGGTAACAAAAGTGTCCGAACACTAGCAAAAATTCATATGTAAAAAAGTACACTTCATACGGTTTTGTTAAATAAATCCTTGTCGAATCATGTTCTTACACTGACTAAGAACAGGATTCGACAAGGATTTATTTAACAAAACCGTATGAAGTGTACCTTTTTTACATAGGAATTTTTGCTAGTGTTCGGACACTTTTGTTACCGACTGTAATTTCGACTAAAGTTTTTACTGTTAAATAAGATCAAGGGAGAATAACTACACAGTTCTGCATCTAAAATTTTGTTTTCATAATTTCGATTAATGTTTATGTTTTTTGGTGTGCTGAAACCGAAACTGAAGCTAGTTTTTCTTATCACGTATACAGGGTGTCTACCGACACAATGTTTTCCGCGACTCTTCCACCAATATAATTTTATGGTAACTTTTATTGAATGTTTCCATGATTAATTGTATGGAATCATAGCAGAAACTACCGAAAATGAAGAAATTGTGTTAGCAAACACCCAGTATTGACAAAACTCTATGCGTGATAGAGAAAATTTTACTTCATTTTCGGTTTCAGCACACACACACACACACACACACAAAAAAAAAAAAAAAAAAAAAAAAAAAAAAAACATGCAATGGTTAAAATTATTAAATCAAATTTTGCCAACATTATTTTTGTAGACAGCAAAAGCAGCAAAATGTAATCGGCCTTTTAAATGGCCTCTTATCGACAACCGCATACTTGCCAACATACTAATTAATATTCCGTAATATTGTTAGCTCCACCTTCTTTTTCACACCGGTATCTTTTTAGAGTATTTTTTCTCTTATTCAAATGTAATTGCATTTGAAGAATATTACTCTAAAAATTTATTGGTGTGAGAAAAAGGGCGGGACTAACGAGACTATTAATTAGGATGTTGGCAAGTATGCAACCGATGAACTTGTAAACGGCCAGTACTCGGAATCTCATCGGGAGTTCATCTAAAATATCTCATCGGGAATAGTTGAATCTAATGATCGGAACCTGATAAATTTTAGAAACTGTTCCAATGAAAATGCGACGGAAAGACACGATTTCTATCGAGTTTTCACGTGATTTGCCATCGATTCGATATCTTTTTTCGGTGAAATACTCCACATCGAAAACTGATCTTAGATACTGCTATGAAGTACATGTCCATGTTAATGCTCGAACAAATTTGAAGGATATTTAATGAAATTTTATTTTTCCGACTGAGTGAAAATAATGCCTGGACCGGGGTTCGACTCCCGGTCCAGGCATTATTTTCACTCAGTCGGAAAAATAAAATTTCATTAAATATGATTTTCTTCCGATCAGTTGATTGTGATTTTAATAAAAATTGTAAATTTGAAGGAGTCGGCGAAAGGCCAAGCAAAATACAATCGATCAATGCTACTAGGGGTGTTATTAATTTCAATCATGTTTCACCTAATCTCATACTAATAATCTCAACATAAAATGATTTAATCATTTTTCACATAGCTCAAAAGTAATTATTATGAATTGATAATTACTAATTAGTAATATTAACATCGGTACACTTTTTCCTTTTAAGATCTCTTCATGAAATGCTGAACTTTAAGAAAGATATGTTATATAATAAGCAGCTTTATTGTTTGAATGTAATAATGCATGTCAATTGAAACAAAGAGTCGTTTTTCTGGAGACATTTTTAGAAAACTCCACTATCAATAGTTGAAAGTTTTAGAGACATTTTTAAGAGTGTTTACTGTGTATCATTCAAAAAATGGAGTTGCTTGTATTTTTAAATATATCTGATGTTGTGTTAAAGATAATATTTATTAATAAAGAATCTATTGTTAAAGAATAATTATTTGAAGTTGCTAAAACGAAAAGAATCTCTTAAGATTACTTATTACACATTCCTTCTATTGCATTAACTGTATATTATTAAAATATTTCTGTTGCACTCTAATATTTAAAGCCCATTATAATTTTGACTATAGATTTACACTGCTAAATGATGTAAATTTATAAATAATCTCTTAAAAAAAAATCTGGAGTGACTCCTTTCGACTTTCCAACATTGAGTAACTAACAGTTTTGTAGATAAAATAAAGAAAGAGGAGTTGCTAAACAAACAAAAAAGAGAAAACCATAACAGAGTGTTTGAGTATTTTTCTCCATATATCACACGAGGTTTTATTTAACGCTACTGAACTTTGAGCCCTTAGATCATAAGGATAAAGAATTTTTCGTTATGTCCCTGTAAAAATCTATATATGCTAGATTCACCAAAATGCTTATAGTTAGTGCAACAGTGATTTATAATATTCATACAAATTTTCAGCTCAATTGAATAAGGCGTTTAGATGCTATCGCTGGTCTCATAGGCCATAAAGATAAAGAATTTTTCTTTGTGTCCCTGTAAAAAAACTGTAAGTGCTAGATTCACCAAAATCTATACAGTTGGTTCAAATGTGACCTATAACATGTGTACAAATTCTTTGCTGAGATTAATAAGGCGTTTAGACGCTATCACACTTTTAAAAATTTGGCAAAGAATTTTTCTTTGTGTCCCTGTAAAAAAACTGTAAGGACTGATTCTCCAAAATCTATACAGATTGAGTATATGTGACCTATAATATGTGTATAAAGTTTTTGCTCAATTGAATAAGGCGTTTAGATGCTATCGCACTTTTAAGATTTTGGTCCATAGGCCATAATGATAAAGAATTTTTCTTTGTGTCCCTGTAAAAAAACTATAAGTGCTAGATTCACCAAAATCTATAGGGTTCGTACTATGGTGACTTACAATATACGTACCAACTTTCAGCTTAATCGAACAAAGCGTTTAGACGCTAGCGTGTTCACTCACAGACATACACACATACATACACACATACATACACACATACATACACACATACATACACACACACATACATACATCATCGTAAAAATAGTGAAAACGGACTCGTTGGACCTCGAAACGTATAGAAACATCAAAATCTCGAATTCGGATTTTTGACATGATTACAATACTTTCCTCACTATAGTGTTCGGAAAGTAAAAAAAGAGTTAAATTGAACACATGTCATTTATTAAATACATTAAAAACACTTTAAACACACGTAAATTTAAATTTTATTTAAAAGATGTTAAAAAAATTTATCCAAAGCTTTTCGCTTTAATAGTAAAGCATCGTCAGGGATTTTTATCATCCGTTTCCAATGAGCAGTTTTAAATATGTTTTCTTTTCACAGTCAACAGTTAAGTCTTTTAATAACGTGAATATCAGCAAAGGCAATTTGGAGTCCGGTAGAGGTTAGATCAAGTAGCTAAGAAAAATAGGAGAAGCTGGAACTATTGAAATATCACACGAGGCTATTGTAGGAGAAAAACAATCATGAATTAGCAGAAATAAACTATTAACTATTTTATAATATTGTGCCAAATTATTGGCAAAATTGCAGCATCTTTGGAATTTATTGCATTTAATTATATTAATAGCTTCGTAAATGTAAAGTTCTTGGATATTAATTTAAAAGTAGTATAATTTATAGCTCGGGTAATGTAGGAATTATAAAAAGCATTTTTATAATTAGTAGGATGAGCTGAATCAGCCGGGATCGGTAAAGGGATAAATGTGTTTTTGGAAAAGACGTCAAACCATATAGTTGTATTATCTTCGTTACGATGTATCTTAAGGTCAAGAAACGGAAGTGTACGATTGATCTCAGTTTCAAATGTAAATTTTATCGATGGAAAATGGTTATTGAACGCAAACGCTAACCCTATATGGGATAAAGCCAAAATTATTACAGCACCATAATATATCCAACAACTTTACATTTCCGAAGCTATTAATATAATTAAATGCAATAAATTCCAAAGATGCTGCAATTTTACCAATAATTTGGCGCAATATTATAAAATAGTTAATAGTTTATTTCTGCTAATTCATGATGGTTTTTCTCCTACAATAGCCTCGTGTGATATTTCAATAGTTCCAGCTTCTCTTATTTTTCTTAGCTCCTTGATCCAACCTCTACCGGACTTCAAATTGCCTTTGCTGATATTCACGTTATTAAAAGACTTAACTGTTGACTGTGAAAAGAAAACATATCTAAAACTGCTCATTGAAAGCGAATAATAAAAATCCCTGATGATGCTTTACTATTAAAGCGAAAAGCTTTGGATAATTTTTTTTAACATCTTTTAAATAAAATTTAAATTTACGTGTGTTTAAAGTGTTTTTAATGTATGATGTAGATTTACTTTATAGATTAATTATTAATTCCTTTTACGTTTCATAAAATGTCATATTAATTACTCTCGACATAAATTTAATTTCATTGTGTTTCACAAAGCTCAGTAGTAATTACTATGAATTGATAATTAGTAATTAGTAACATTAACATTGCTACACCGTTTGCGCTTAAAATCTTCGTGAAATGCTGAACTTTAAAAGAAATATATATGTCATTTAACAAGCAGCTAGACAAGAAGTTTTAATCTTTTGAATATAATATTCATATTAATTGAAACTTAGAGTAGTTTTCCTGGAGACATTTTTAGAAAACTTCGCACTATGAAAGTTTTAGAGAAATTGTTAAAAGTGTTTACTTTGTACCATTAGGGAAATGGAGTTGTCTGTATTTTTTAATTTGTCTCGTGTAGTGATAAAGATAGCATTTGTTGAGGAAAGTGATTTAAAATTTTCTAAATAAAAATAAATTTTTAAAAGTACTTATTTAACTATTTTCTTCTCTTTTTCCACCATTTCAAAGGAATAAAACAAAATATTTTAAAGGAGATTATTTATTCCTGATATTAGGTTACCTATTTATTTTTAAAATTTTACTGTTGCACTCTGATATAACTGTACATTGTATAATTTTTAATAGAGATTACACTGGTAATTGAAGTACAGTCAAACCCCGATTTAGTGCCATCATCGGTACGCATAATAATATGGCATTATACCGGGTTTGGCGCTATATCGAATTATAATCCTATCTGTGTAAATGAAATAAAATTAAATGTACCCTTACCTCTTTATATTACAAGCATTAGAAAAATTGAGGATCATAGCACTGAATATGTGATAACTAGTATTTTATTTCGATCTACGTAGTAATTATATTTGCGCAGGAGAAAAATATTTTAAAATGCTAGCTTCCTTTTTTTTTTTTTTTTTTGGTACGGAAATGTTCTTAATGTTTCTAAAATTAAAAGATTATTAATCATCTTTTTACCGTTTGAATTGTTTTCTGAATATATCCCTTGTTTGTTAATGCAGTCTTTTGCTTCGTCAGATTTATTTTTTTTTCTTCTTCATTCTGAATTTCCTCTTCAGATGAATCCGAATTTGGATCGTTATTTTTTATTAATCCAACAATTTCCTCTTGACACATTTTTTCAAATGCTGGAACACCCTTTACTACATTAATGCATTCAGCTGCAGCGAGAGGATGCTGCATGCAAGTTAAATTGTTTATATCATGTTGTAAATCTTTAACTTCTGCAGTGTTTAGTTTATCACTATTTTTTTCACTATTTTTTAAGCCTGTATGGCTCCAGCAATTAACTATAGTCTCTATAGAAACTTCTTCCCACATTTTTTGCATCTTCAGAATCGAATCTTTTAGGGAAAGAGCAGAAAAATCATTTTTACTGATACGGTCAATAATGTGTCTCATATGATATTTCCAGTAATGCGCTTTGAAAAAATTTATGATTCTGGCATCTAAAGATTGCAAAACACCAGTGCAATCAGGAAGTAAAAATTGAAATCGGATATTGCTGACTGAAGTTACTTTATGGCAGAGTGCATTATCTAGTATAAATAATGCCTGACGCTTTTTCTTCCTCATTTCACCACTGAAATTCATTAACCAGTTTTGAAATAAAATTGTTATTAATCATCTATGCTTTATTGTTATTCACATAATCCACATATAAAGGCGGATTGAAATTTTTAAAGCATCTTGATTCAGAAGATTTATCAATAACAGTTAATGGTCGTTTGTCAGATCTATCAACATTCGTGCAAAACACAAGCGATACACGATCTTTAATTTTCTTACATTCTTTAACAGATCTAATGGATATTGTTTTGTCGGGTTGCAAACGATAAAATAAACTGCTTTCATCCATATTTATAGACATGAGCAGGTTCATACTCTGAAATAACGGCATTTAATTTTTTCCGACCTTTTATTACAAAATACACCTTTTACCGCAGAAAAATTTCTACTGTTTTACCAGCCCATGATACAATGAGTTGGAATGAGCGACAATAAGCATAGCGCTTAAATGGGACAAAAAAAAAAAAAATGCGAATTTTAACAAAAAATTATAATTTTTGGAAAATGTTGGTTGGCGCTACATCGAGTTGGTGTTATAACGGATACTTTACATTGTAGTCCCTATTCAGAAGATTTGTTCACCCATACATGTGGCGGTTAAACGGGTTTGGCGGTATTTCGGGGGGCGTTATATCGGAGTTTGACTGTAGCTTTTTTCTATAGAAAATATTTATCCATTTCATCTCGCTTATATTTCGCATAGTTATACGCTATCTACCCATAAGTATTTGGACACTTTTTAATTTAGACGTTTTGTCAAATGTCCATAAAATTATTTTTGGAATTTCTTTGAAATTTTGGGAGTATAAAGAATATGTTATACTTCATATATTTCAGCAAAAATTTTGTCCCAAAGAAAAAAATTGGACCAGTAAAAATTTCAACAAAAATCAAAATGTTTTGGATCACCCTGTAAAAAGTAATGCATGAAATGCGTCTTTGCTGTAGCATGTGATTATGAGGATTATTCTCATAATTCTTATGAGGCTACCACTCTATATATTCATTAAAATGCATAAATGCCAATTTGTACGATTTTTTAACACCAGAAATTTCTTTAAAAAAAATTATCATGTTTAATCGGAGAAAACTGCTTAAAAAGATATTTAAAACTTCGATAAAAAAATATCCGGTAGGAAAAAAAACGTACAAGTTGGCAACTATGAAAATACAATGGTTTCTTAAAAAAAAAAAAAAAAAAAAAAAAAAAAAAACTTACCAATGCAAAAACGTTAAATATATTGCGAAATATCAGCCTTTTTACTAAATAATTGTTAACTACGCATGCACATGCTTTTAAAATGTTTCATTTGTATAATTTATTAGCCAAAAGTACTGAGCAACTTAAATGAAAACCCCAAACAAATTTCATGTAAATTTAAATTGTTATCAGTTATAAAATGAATAGAATTTTAGTTCTTCACAAAAAATAAAGAAAGAAAGGAAGATGATACGGGTTTTTGTCAATATTTATTTATAATCAGCGAACACTATATTACTATAGGGCATTGAGTGAATCAAAATATAAATATGAGTAAAGTCCCTCATAGTTTAGCTTTTCTTTTGAGAGGAACAGAAATTCTATTTATTTTATAACTATGATACATTTTGAATTTCCGCTTTTTTTGTTTGGGGCTATTATATAAGTAGCTCAGTAATTTTGTCTATTAAGTTATGCAAATGAAATTTTTGAAAAGCTTGTACATGAGTAATTAAAAATTATTTAGTAAAAAAAACTTATATTTCGTAAGATATTTAACATTTTTGCCTTTTGATCGCAGGATGCTGTCTGTTTCTGATGTAGTGTGTCAAATTTCCTAAAAATGCCTCTGCGACGGGTATAATACCCTACGTGTTATAATTAAAAAAGTGGCAATTTATTTTTTGGAATTTTTTAAGGAATCCGTTATATCTCCATGAATATATTTGGTAGTCTCGTAAAATTTTACACAGATAATGAGAAAAATTCTCATAATCACACGCTACAGCTAAAACGTATTTCAAGCATTACTTTTTACAGGGTGAGTCAAAGCAATTTGACATATATTTAATTTTTTTACTGGGATTCTTTTCCTCTTCAGGACAAAACTTTCACTGAAATATACGGGGTGATGATCTCAAAGTTCCAAGAAGATTCCTGCAGAACTTTTCTAGATATTTGGTAAAAGGTCTAAATTCAAAAGTGTCGACATACTTATTGGTAGATAGTGTACAGTTACCGCCGCTTATTAAAATCATATTCGTCCTGAGCCAAAGTGATTTTATTAAGCGGCTGATTTTTATATCCGGCAAACGTTCCTGCACTTAAAAGTATTCAAGTATTATTTCCCTGAATTTGGAAAAATAACAATTCAAAATATAGCAAATAATATAATTAATAATCAATGTTAATTAATTTTTGACCGATAATTAATTAATTGTTCCTTCAAATTAAGTAAATTAAACACTTCCCAAGTTCCGATGCGTTTCATTTGAGGAAATTACTTTGACAAAAGTTCATGCTTTTTTTTTTAATTTAAATTCTCTGTTTAAATCTCTTGCTTCATAGTTATTTTGAAAGAAAAACTAGAAATTGCCTTTTAATACTTAAAAAGAAGAAAGAAAAAAAATATCACTTGCGAATAAAATCAAATTTGTAACTTATTACCGCGCTTTGAAGAATAGGTTCCTTGAAATTGTTGCTGGAAAAAGTGATGGGGTTTAATTTGTAATCATGCTGCCAAAGTAAAATTTTCGAAAAAGAGAGATAACGAAGGGATTGCTATGTTTTAGTTTCTTTTTCATTAAAAGAAAAAAAAAAAAAATTACAGTGTAAATAAAAAATTTTTTTAGCGTGCATAAATGGTATTTTTGCTGCTGAAGATTTTTTTTTTTTTTTTTTTTTGAGTGTATTAACCGGCGATGTTGAATTTATTAAGTGGCGGTTTTAAAATAAGTTTGTATTGATTTGATTCTGGTTCCAGTAATTTGATCAGATTAAGCGGCTGATTTTATTAACCAGTGAGTTTATTAAGCGGCGGTTACTGTATATGAATGATCATATTTTTACCTGATCTGAAGTATATTTTTAAAAATAAGGTAATGAAGTTTGAGAACGCAGTTTAACACTTAATAGACATAATCCTACTATTTTTTCTTTCTTTATATATATACTAGCAGGCTACGCTCGCTTCGCTGGTCACTATATTTAAATGAATTTTCGAAAGAATTGAATTATTATTTATTTTTTTACACCACATTATAGACAAAAACTTAAAAAAAAAAAAAAAAAAAAAAGTATCTGAAATTGCTCCAAATTTCGCTTTGGGTACTCGCTGTCTACAGCAGCTCTTTTCCCGCCTGCACTGCATCATGTCTAGGTTTCCCATGCCAGGAGAAAGATCTTTCTCGGGCACTTCAATCAGGATATTTATCGACGACAGGGGGGATCTGCTACTATTTAAGAACTACGATTTTAAAGATGACTGTATCTCAGCATCTATTAAATATTTTAATTTTGAACCATGTATTTTATAGCCCATGCTATTTACACTATATTACGATTTGATTCCGACCAATGTAATAAAATAAAATAAAATAAAAAGTAGATTAAATATATATATATATAAACAAATAAATTGTAATCAATTTAATCCTTTTTACTGTGTATATACTACCATTTTCCCCGATAAATACTGTAAATAAAAAAAAAATAATAAATAAAAGTTTTTTCTTTTAAAGGATTAATTAAAAAATGAAAGGTAAAAAGTTGTTCTACTATAAAAAATTAAACATAACTGTTATAAACACGTTTTTAAATTTAAAACTAATTATACATAATTTTTTCTACTGCATTACGATTTTATTTTCAATAAATATAACAAATTAAATAAAAAAAATCGCCTTTAAATGAATGTATTAAATAAAAATAAGTTGCGTAATAGCCGTTGCTAAGATACGCAGACGATTGAAGCAAAATAATAAATCTATGAAAAATGAAACAAAGAAGCCAATATTTAAAATCGGAAAAACATTAATTAAAAAAATTCAAATTCGAAATTTGAAAAAATCTCTATGAAGTGCACACCTGCAGGGTCCCAGGTACATATACGCCAAATTTGGAAGCTCTGCGATCAATAGTGTGAGCACCAGAGACACACACACAGACACACAGACACTTCTCTTTATTTATATAGATATAAGATTTGATGAATGTTTCTATTGGTTCAATTTCAATGTTTTTTGCACATTATCTCATCGTTAGGCTTATATGTGTTATGTTTGTGTCATTTCTCTTCTGCGTAAGTACTTTAACATGTTTTTACTAATCAGTGTCATCAAATTAAATTATCATCGTGACAATAATTTTATTCGAAACACATCTCATTTAAAATTTCATATGTTGGTATTTTCATCTATCTTTCATTTGCTGAGTGTTGCAAAGGAATTAAATTATTCAAATTATATATATATATATATGTATACATTAGATATTTTACTATGTTCTCCTCTCCGGAAAAGGAAAAAATTATTTTCATCCTAGGCTTTATTTTTGAAAATTATTAAGTGTATAAAGGTTATTAAGGAAAAACATAAATAGCGAAACTGAAATATTAATTGTAAAAAAATGAAAGGAAAAGAAACGAAATTTTTCTAAAAAACATTTTATTTATATTTTAAAAACTTATTCATTATGATAACACGCGATTACATGGTACAAAATTTGATGACATTATTAAAATTTACTGAATACAAATGATAAATCTAAGTAAAACGTGGGGGAGGGATATTTTGAAGGATAGAACTTTTTGCATTTATAAGCATCATTCAATTTGTAATAAAAATATCATGTACTAGCAGGCTACGCCCGCTTCGCTGGTCACTCTATTTAAATGAATTTTCAAAAGAATTGGATCACTATTTATTTTTTATATCGCATTATAAATAAAAAAAAAAAAAAAAAAAAAAAAAAAAGAAGTAATGATTTATACATAAATAAATAAATAAACATTGAAATTGCTCTAGACCTTGCTTCGAGTACCCGCTGCCTACGGCAGCTTTTTTTTTTCCGCCCGTGGGAACCCGGGGAATCCCGGTTCCCACTGTCTGCAAAAAGGTCTTTCCCGGGAACTTCAATCTGGTTATTTATCGACAACATGTGGATCTTCTGTTATTTAAGAACTACGATTTTAAAGATGATTGTATCTCAGCATCTATTATATGTTTTTTGTTTTTGAACCATGCGTTTTATATCCCCCGTTATTTACACTGTATTATGATTTGGTTCCGACCAGTATAACAAAATAAAATAAAAAGTAGATTTTCTTTTAAAAGGAATTAAATACATGAAAAACAAATAAATTTTAATCAGTTTAATCCTTTTCTACTACATACTACCATTTCCCCCCCAATAAATATTATAAATGAAAAAAAAAAAAAAAAAAGGATTTTTATTTTAAAGCAATTAATTTAAAATGAAAAATAAAAAATTGTTATACTATAAAAATTATACATAAACATAACAATTTATTTATATTGCATTACCATTTGATTTTCAATAAATATAATAAAAAAAAAAAAAAAAAGAAAGAAAAAGAAAGAATTTCGCCTTCAAATGAATGTATTAAATAAAAAATAAATAGTGAAATAACCGTTGCTAAGATACGCAGACGATTACAATCAAAGAATTAAATTTATGAAAAATGAAGCATTAAATCCAATATTTAAAATCGAAAAAACATTAATTTAAACAATTCAAATTCGAAATTCGAAAAAATCTCGATGAGGTGCACACTTACAGGGTCCCAGGTACCTATATGCCAAATTTAGAAGCTCTGCAATCAGTAGTTTGAGCACCAGAGCGCAGACAGACACACACACAGACACACACACAGATACACACACACACACACACAGACACTTCTCTTTATTTATATAGATATATATATATACACTGATGGAAAAAAAAATCCCAACACCAGGAAGGAGCTGTGCTAGATAAACGAAATTTGGTAGGCGTGTTTATACATCTGAAAGATGACGTCGATTCAAATTTCCAGCTACGCGCATAAGTGTGGCGCTATTAGCGACACTATGAACATGCAAATGAGGTTTGCTTTAAATAAGCGCTGTAAGGTTCGTGATCGTTATTTACAGTTGAGATTTGACTTAGTGGGTTAATGTTAGTCAAGGATGCCTCTAAGAAGACGAAGAAGCCATTATCAACAGCTCACTGAGTTTGAAAGAGGTCGTGTAGTAGGGCTACGAGAAGGTGGGTTTTCTTTCCGCGATATTGCAGAAAGACTTGGCAGGAATGTATCCACTGTGCATGAGTGTTGGCAGCAGTGGTCAAGGGAAGGTACTGCCTCAAGAAGACCGGGTTCCGGGCGGCCACGGGGCACTACTGAGAGGGAAGACCGCCGTGTTCGGCGTATGGCTGTGACTAATTGTACTGCGTCTGCAGCTGAAATTCGAGCTGCAGTTGGCACCACAGTGACACAACGAACTGTTACAAATCGGTTACTTCAAGGACAGCTCCGAGCCAGACGCCCTGTAGCGTGCATTTCACTGACTCCAAACCACTGCCGTTTGCGACGTGAGTGGTGTCAAGCTAGAGCTCATTGGAGGACGGAGTGGAGATCTGTTGTGTTTTCTGATGAAAACCGGTTCTGCCTTGGTCGCAGTGATAGCCGTGTGTTGGTTAGAAGGAGGCCAGGTGAACGCCTGCTAGCGACCTGTCTGCGGCCTAGACACACAGGGCCTACTCCTGGAGTTATGGTTTGGGGAGCAATTTCGTATGACAGCAGGAGCACTCTCGTGGTTATCCCACGCACCCTGACTGCAAATTTGTACGTCAGTCTAGTGATACAACCTGTTGTGCGGCCATTCATGAACAGCATTCAAGGGGGTGTTTTCCAACAGGATAACGCTCGCCCTCATACCGCTGTTGTAACCCAACATGCTCTACAGAGTGTCGACATGTTGCCTTGGCCTGCTAGATCGCCAGATCTTTCTCCAATCGAGCACGTATGGGACATCATTGGACGACAACTATAGCGTCATCCACAACCAGCATTAACCGTCCCTGCATTGACCGCCCAAGTGCAACAGGCATGGAACTCCATCCCACAAACTGATATCCGACACCTGTACGACACAATGCATGCACGTTTGCATGCTTACATTCAAAATTCTGGCGGTTACACCGGTTACTAATGTATCAGCATTTCACATTTGAAATGGCTCTTCTCGCCAATGGCTCTGCCTGTGATCTTGAAACTTTAATCAATTAAATATGTTACCTAGACAAATGTATTGCTGAAATTTCATTACTGTACAATAATTTTTTCTTGGTGTTGGGATTTTTTTTTCCATCAGTGTATATATATATATATATATATATATATATATATATGTATGTATTTACATTAAAAAAGTTTTTAAATATCATTTTAGTGTTATGTTATATTCTTTATAACATCAAAGGTATTTTGAAAATAGTAAAATTGACTTTAACTTCAATTTTTTAGAGTAATGTACAAATTGCAGAAAAATGCACCTAAATAAACACTATGGTGTTAAGGGATGAGGAATAATAAGCTATTTAAACAAACACAGTAAACAAGCAGAAAACACCGCAACAATTCTTTATTATTCCCTTCCCCCCCAGAAAAAAAAAATAATAAGAATAACAGCAATAATAATAACAGATGCAGTTTTAAATTCACAACAATTCACACATTATTGTTTTCGTAACAATAATGTGTTCTTTCCTTTGACTTAATGTCACGTTTTACTTAATTATCAGTAAAAAAAAAAAAAAAAAAAAAAAAACTATTCGATGGTAAATATTCCTGTCATTCCTTTTTCCCAAAATGAACTAAATAGATTTTTTTTTTCCTCACTTTATCACTTTAAAATAAAATATTAAAAATTTTAGAAATCAAATTTTGAAAAATGAGTTTAAACGTTTGTGGATTTTCTGAATGTGGAAACGAAAATTAAAAAAATATATTAGGTAATGAGCATTCTATATAAAAATTTCCCTATAGAATAACATGAGGTTTGGGTGCCGATAACGAGCAAATTACAAGAAGGAGAGAGAAACTTTAAACAGAAATAAGTTGCTGTTTTTATCCCTGTCTCTATGAAGACAAACAGAAAACACATGCATTGAACTATGACTTTTCCTATTCCATTGTTGTTTTGTGCTTATAAACTGATATCTACTGTGTACAAAAATGTCATATATTCAATAGGCATTAAAATTTAATGTTTAACGTTATGTACTTACATTGCTCATTTGTATATTCAAATTACTAGCTTACCTAAAATTATACATGCTTACTGACTATATTATTCCATACAGACAAATATGCGAAATTTTGTACGTATTTAGTGATCATTGGGGAAATACTACTAGAACCAAAAATTCGCCGATTTCAATGCCGATTCGGCAATTTTTTGAAAATTTAGTGTAGTTTAAATTTTAAATTAATGAGATGTAATTTTTTGCGTAAAAATGAAATATTGCAAATAATAGTAGATATTAATTATATTTATATCATTACAGTTTTAATAAACGTTTCCACCTTCCAATACCAAAATTGCATGCTATTGTATTCTGAATTGCAATGAGATGTAGCGCTCATAAAAATAACTTAGAAAAAGCTTAAAATAATATCCCATTATTTTAAAGATAAACCATCGTTTTCAACTATAGTAGCTTACTTTTTTCGAACTTTTGCTTGCTGTTTATAAAGATGAGAAATAAAATACCATTTCTTCAATTTTAACTTAATTTAATAATATTTCTTCCTTTCTTTTATATATATATATATATATATATATATATATATATATATATATATATATATGTATATATATATATATACAGGGTATTTATTTTTTCAAATTTTTCTATACTACGTACAATGTCGTACCATTTTTTCTCTCGATTAACATGAATATTTGCATATTATAATATATATTATTAGCGTTGCAAATTGTGTTTCTCCACTGTAAAATATACTGACATAACTGATATGTCACCTATCTGTTTCAAATATAAAAAATTTAGATATAAGGCAAAATAAACAGATGATTAAATTGCCATAACAACTCACAAAAGCCTAATAAATTACTAATTAACTAAAATAAAATTATTTAAATAATTTGACCAGGAATATTTTAATTTAGACATGAAAAGAAGAATAACACTTATTTTAAAATTATTCCGATTGGAATACAAATCATATATAAACATAGCAAGAAGGAGTTTTTTAAGATTTTAAACAACAGTTTTCTAATCGAGCTAACAATAACAAATGGAATCAAACGAGATGGGAAAAGCTTAATTTCATGAAACAGAAAACAAATAAAGGAATTTTTCAAAAAATGTTCAGAAAATAGAGATAGTTCTTCAGGGGATCACTATTTCTATATTGAGCTAAAATATGCAAGGTTTCATTTTGGGGCTAGCTATATTAAGTAAAATGCCACGAGGTGACTATATCTTACAATTAAAATATTACTTTTTAATGAAAAAATATATATATATATATATAAGATTTGAATAAATTAAAGCATGCTAGTAGAAAAAAAAAAAAAGCTTCACCAAAAATAAAATCATGAAGCATATGTTGGTAACACTACCAAATTATATATATAACGTAACATACAAAAGAATCATATTACCATTTCCAAATATATCCAAAAGATTATTATTATGATTATTATTATTAAAATATTTGTTAATGGGAGGTTGTGGATTCGTACACCCAGGTCACTGTTGTCGATTTTGCTTCAGTTTTCTGCAGTTTTATACGATATTCCTGCTAATGACTAAAGTTCCTTAGAAAGGAGGGCATTTTACCTGGGCCAAATTTCTTGCGCAGGCAATTGCTTTAATCCGTAAACCAAAACTGCCTGTTTGTTAATGATATTTTATTTTTCATTATTTATATCGTGTTGTTCTTCGTGCTTTTCAAGTTGATAAATGTTTAATCGTTTTTTACCTTTAGAACATCTAGTATTCAATAAAGCCATAATTCAAATAAAAGTATTCAAAGTTTAGTTACATTTTTAAATTACATTTTCCATTCATTGGTTTTAAAATATACAACAGAAATTAGATAACTGACATAAATAATAACTAAGACATTAACCACATAAAAGTTTAAAATGCCGTTTCAAAAATGAAATTAATATTTATAAAATACCTAAATTTTAAATACTTTATAGCTTTCGCAAGCGTATTAATTACATTCATTAGATGCAACATACTGAGAAAAGGCAATGACCCTCTTGACATTTAAAATCATTAAAGACAAATGACGAACTTAAATAAATACTCTTATTTCATGCGGAGAAAAAAAAAAAGTAATGATTGTTCTCGGAACATGCAGATATTACTGAGGATTTTTATACACTAATCTGTATATTTTTCTGCTCTTAAGATTATAATGAAGTAGCTGAAATCTCGAATAACGATATTTGAAAAGCAGTCGTTAGAAGGAAAACTTTAATCTTTTTAATACTTTAAGGAATTTAAATATCGTTAATGGACGATTTCTTTAAGAAATTTGAAAGAAACTTCACTATCATTAGATGAAAATTTTACAGAAAAGTATTAAAAGTGCTTATTTTATACAACATGAAAGACAGAGATATAATTTTCTTTCGTTTTTAATTTTGTAACATTCAAACTTCCTTGAAAATGCAATAAGGATCCCAGTTGTTAAAGTTATATTACTTGAATGTATCCATTAAAATTAATCTCTAAAATTAATTAGTACGAATATTTCAATAACAAAATTAGAATTTAGAATTTAAATTCCGATATAATAATTTAAGAATTTAGGGAATCTTAAGCTTAAATTTTAAATTAAAATTATTAGAATTTTTGGAGTAATAGTGAAATATTACTAAAATTAATGCTATTACAAAAATTTAAAAAAAAATTACTCTTGTTATTATAATTTTAATAAATTATTTCCTTCTTTTAAAATTGATAAACTATTATATTTCCATTTAATAACTTTAATTTCAAATTAAGGAATATTCTCAACTAACAACCGAGTTGGTATCATAATTGGTGGGTTAATTTTTGTGACAACTTTAAAAATATTTTGCTCATGATTACTAGCTGTGTCAAAAATTTTACTCATTTGTGTATTCATTTTTTATGTAGTACTACATGTATGTCTCTTTCTTTTTAACACGCTTTTATTAGCTTCACCTGTATGTATGTTTGTATGTTTGTAACCGCTCTGGGAGCAAACAAAAAATCAGTACTGTAAAAAAGACTTTCCCTACGTCAACGCTGTGGCTATGAGGTAAAGCTCCGGGCTACGAACCTAAAGGTCTAACTTCGAGCCCAGTCAGGGGAGATTTTTTAAAAATGGTTTTTGTTTAATTCTAAATTATTTTATAATCACCCTGTAATATGGTGAGTCACTCACACAATTTTTTCTTATCCTGTATTTTAATACTATAAAGATAGATATTTTGTGCTTTTTAGTTCACATTTCAATAAAACAGTGTTCTTTAATTTTTTAAAAGTATAATTTTATTAAACCTTCAGTTGACTTTATACTATTTAAAACGAGGTCATAGTTTAGGTAGGAAAAAAAAAAAAAAAAAAATGTGCATATTGATGCTAAATTATATAATCAATTTAAATTATTAATATAAAATTTTATTAAGGTATTAAACATAAGAGTCTAAAATACCATTTAGAAAAAGGGACATTCTTAAATTTATAGGTATTTAAAATAAACATTTTATAAATACTTAAATTTTAAATACTTTGCAAAAGTTCTTTCCAAAGATTTCACCGAAGTGTTAATTACATTCATTAGGTGCAACATACTGCGAACACGCAATGACCCTGTTGACATTTAAAATCATTAAAGACAAATGGCGAACTTAAATAAAAGCTCTTATTTCATGCGGAGAAAAAAAAAGTAATGATTATTCTCAGAACACGCATACATTTCTGTGCATTTATACACTAATCTGTATATTTTTTGCTCTTAAGATTTTGAATTGAGAAGCTGAAATCTTGTGTAATGATATTTGAAAGGCAGTTAGATTTAAAATTTCAATCTTTTTAATACGTTAAGGATTTTAAATATCGTTAAGGGACCATTTCTTTAATAAATTTCAAAGAAACTTCACTATCATTAGATGAAAGTTTTGTAGAAAAGTATTAAAAGTGCTTATTTTATAGAACATGGAAGATGAAGCTTAAATTTTCTTTCTTTTTTCATTTTGTAATATTAAATCTTCCTTGAAACTGGAATAAGAATCATAGTTGTTAAAGTCATATTACTTGAATGTATCCTTTAAAATTAATTGGAACAAATACTTAAATAATAAAATTACAATTTGGAATTTAAATTTGGTAATAATGATTCAAGAATTTAGGGAAGCTTAAATTTTGAATCAAAGTTATTAGAATTTTCGGTTTAATAATGAATACTATTAGCAATAAATCTATTAAAATAATTATAAAGAAATACACTTAATATTAAATTCTTAATAAATTATTTTCTTCTTTTTAATTTACTAAATTATTTTATTTCCATCTGTTACTTTAATTTAAACTTAAAAGCTTTATAATATTGTGAAATCATTACTGAGACGGCATAATAACTGGTAGGTTAATTTTAGTGCCATGTTTAAATATATTTTGCTCATGATTATTAAATATGTCAAAAATTTTACACATTTGTGTATGCAACTTTGTGTATAAGTAGTATATGTATATCGATGAATTTTTAAACCTTCAGTTATTTTTGTATCATTTAGTGTAAAATGTGGCCATAATTTAGGTAAAATTATTAAAAGCACAATTGAAAAAACTTTCTAGTTCGTATTGAGGTTTAAATTATTAATAGGAATTATTAATACAAATTATTAAATATTAAAATTTTATTAAAGTTTTAAAAATTATTGTCTAAAATACGATTTGAAAAATACGACATTTTTAATTATATAGGTAAATAAATAAACATTTATAAAAATACCTAAATTTTAAATACTTTACAAAAGTTATCCTCCAAGCATTTCACAAACGTATTAATTACATTCATTAGGTGCAATATACTGAGAAAATGTAATGATCCTTGACATTTAAAATCGTTTAAAACAAATGGCGAACTCAAATAAATGCTCTTGGAGAAAAAGTAATGACTATTCTCAGAACATGCAGATATTGCCAAGAATTTATACTAATTTGTATATTTTTTGTTCTTAAAATTTAAATGACAAGCTGAAATCCGAAGTACAGATATTCTAAAATGTAGTAAGAAGGAAAATTTCAATATTTTTAATACATTAAGGACTTTAAATACCGTTAAGGGATAACTTCTTTAAAATTTTTAAAGAAACTTCACTATCATTAGATAAAAGTTTTGCTGAAAAGTACTAAAAGTGCTTATTTATATATAACATGGGAGATGAAGCTTGGATTTTCTTTCCTTTTTAATTTTGTAATGTTCAAACTTACTCGAATCTCCAATAAAGATCAAAGTTGTTTAAGTCATATTACTTGAATTTATCCATTCAAATATTAATCTCCAAAATTAATTTGAATATGAACACTTGAATAACAAAGTAAAATTTAGAATTTAAATTCGGTAATAATTATTTGAGAATTTATTGAAGCTTAAATTTTAAATTAAAGTTATTTTTGATGTAATAATGAAATATTACCAGAAATATGCTATTAAAATAGTTATAAAGAAATATTTTTATATTAAACTTTTAATAAATTATTTCCTTCTTTGGATTTAACAAACAATCTTATTTCTATCTGATGATTATGATTTTAATTTAAAATTAAGACTTCATAATATTCTGAAATCATTGCCGAACTTGCACTATAATTCGTGCATTAATTTTAGTGCCGAGTTTAAAAATATTTTGCGCATGATTACTAATTATGACCAAAATTTTATACATATGTGTATGCAGCTTTGTTTGTAAGTAGTACAGAGGTCTGAACGGGCCGGAATTTCGAGGCCCGGGCCCGGCCCGGCCTGGCCCGTACGAAAGCTTTGCTTACCCGGCCTGGCCCGGTATGAAATTAAAATATTCGGTCCGGGCCCGGCCAAACCCGTTTATATTTTGCCAGTGTACGGCCCGGCCCAGGCAAAAAACGATAAAATCAGGCCCGACCCGGCCTTGCCCGATTCAAATAAATGTAAAATAAAAATAAAATGCATGCCTTTGTATGAAAAATATTTTTAGTATGTGTTTCGCAGAGGTTTTATATAGCGAAGCAATAGAATCTTCTCTAACAAAACTGCTGAACTTTTACAAGATAATTATATATAAACAAAAGTTCATTATTTTATTAGAGACGTACAGAAGGCACAAAAACAGACAGAAAGTCAAATCGAAAATATTAGCACTCATCAAACAGTATAGGGCGGTATTTAAAATGGTTATTACTACTAAAAATGCACCTTCAACTATTTCCTCTTGTATACCGTAATCTATACGAATCTTTCATGTGATCCGGTAAACAAAATTTTAATACTAATCCAACCATATTCAATAGAAAAGAGGCTTTTGCACATGCTAAAAATGATGCTACTTTCATTCAGTGCACTGGAGAAAAGAAAAAAGGAGTCCTAGAGAAAAAGTTATAGCGGCAGGATTTTTACAGCCTTCATACCACCTAAACTCTACAGACCATAGGACATAAAGCCTTCTTATACACAGTAACGTATCTAATTTCTTTTGTTTGAAGAAGTGCGCAAACTAGTAGTGACATGCATGCTGTTTTGAATAGGAAACCATTTAATATTACTTGAAATAAAATATATTAATTTCGAGACATGCTAAAAGTATTTGCGGAAAATCAGATCGTGAACAGACAGATTAATAAGCAATTGAATTGAAATTACAGACATTTCTTAACAAAATAAAATTTTATGTAATATACCAGCCTGTAAAATTATGTAAAATAAATGACTGAAGAAATATTTTATCATTTTCCTTTTTCGTTGATTAACGAAGAAACCAGAAAAAGATTCGGACCGACACGGCCCGAGTATGCATAAAAAAATTGAGCCCGAGTCCGGCCCGGCCCGAGAACAAATTGAAAAATTCGGCCCGAACCCGGCCCGTGCAGACCTCTAAGTAGTATATCTATGTCTCTGAATTTTTTAATTTTCAGTGAATTTTATGTTATTACTTTCTTCAATATATAAGGAAAAAGTATTGGATTCGTGAGAATTTTCGACCTCCAGTTTTCGATGGATTTACATGTTTTCAGATGTCCTGAACACGATTTGAACTTTTTTTTAGAAAGTGTGTATCTGTCTGTGTGTGTATATACAAACGTCACACAAATTTTGTGCATGCTGTATATCACGAAACAGTCAATGAAATTTAACCAAATTTGGTATTTACTTAAAACTTGACCTAAACTAGTGCTGATTACATTTTGGTATAAATAGCTCAAAAGATGTCGCTGTCATCCGAATTTTTCAGAATTTTTAACATGGCAGTATAGGAGAAAGTTTCGTATGAATGTACATGTTGAGAATTATTTTTAACGAATGACAGTGTAAGTATGAATTATTGATAAGAGAAATCATAAATTACAAGAAAAATTGTGTGTATTTAGAAGAATTGCTCGCTCTCGCGGTTCAAAAATTTCATACAAAGTTATTGATTTTTTTTCCCCGTAAAAAAAAAAAAAAAGGAGATTTTTCTGGATTTGTAAAATTGATTTTTCTTTCTTTCTTTTCTTTTCTTTTCTTTTTTTTTTTTTACATTTAGTGTTATACTTGTGTGGAAAGTCGTTTTCATTGATCATGGAAAATAATTTTGTCAAATAAAAATTTTAATAAATAATTTGTACAACGTGAATTTGTATACGAAAATATAGAAGAAAGTTTTGTGGTGTCCACAAAATAATAGTTTAGCGTACAAATAGGCTATTATTTAGGTAGAAGTGTTAAGAACGCAACTGAAAAAAATTTCTAATTCTTATTGATGTTAAATTATACAATATAATTTAAATTATGAATTTAGACATAAGAGTTCGAAATACCATTTGAAAAATATGATACTTTGAAAAATATATTTATTTAAAATATACATTTTAAAAATACTTATATTTTAAATACTTTGCAAAAATTATCTTACAAGCTTTCACAAGCGTATTAATTACATTCATTAGGTGCAATATACGGAGAAAATGCAATGACCCTCTTGACATTTAAAATCATTAAAGACAAATGGCGAACTTATATAAATGCTCTTATTTCATAGAAAGAAAAAAGGTAATGACTATTCTCAGAACATGTAGGTATTGCCAAGCATTTATACACTATTTTGTATATTTTTTGCTCTTAAGATTTGAATGAGATGCTGGAATCTGTAGAAAAGATATTCTGAATGCAGTTAGAAGGAAAATTTTAATCTTTTTAATACATTAAGGATTTTAAATATCGTTAAGGGACGACTTATTTAAGAAATTTCAAAGAAACTTCACTATCATTAGATGAAAGTTTTGTAGAAAAGTATTAAAAGTGCTTATTTATATGTAACATGGAATTTTCCTTCCTTTTTAATTTTGTAATATTCAAGCTTACTTGAAACTGAAATGAGAATCGTGTATTTATTAAAGTCATATTACTTAAACTTTAAAAAATTCCGGAATATAGCTTTTTGAAATATTTTTCCATTCACATTAATCTCTAAAATTAATTAGAGTAAACACTTGAATAATAAAATTGAATTTAGTTTTTTTTTTTTTCACGTTTTTCTGAGTTAAGATTTTCTGAGAGTTGGTAAATATTTATTTTTATTTATAAAATTTTAATTTTATTGTAAAATGATATCCTTCGTTTTTGGAAAATCACTGATTTATATAGTCTTTTTTTTTTTTTTTTTTTTTTATTAATTGATGACATTTAATATAAAATATAGCTATTTAAGACTTTCCAAAAAAGTTGAAAAGTACTTATAACTTTAGTTCATCTGTCTATTTATACATTTGCTTAACAAAGAGTTATTTCCGTGAACATTTTTAGAATATATTGAAACTAATATACAAGCAGCATAACTGGCTTATAAATAACGTTAATAAACATAGTATAAACGGCGCTATTGTTTTGTATACAGGGGCTCACAAAATAAATTAAAGACTATAGTGTTACTTTAAAGAAAATTTTAATACCTTTATACAGCCTGTTACTTACAGTAACTTACATTATTTAAACAAATAAATGTTTTATTTTTATTTATTTATTTATTTATTATTATTATTTTGTATAATTTAGTATGATTAGCATCATTGGTTTACAAGTCTTTACTAAAGTATTCTGACATATTCGAGTATAAGTGATAAGAAAGCACCACAAAACTGGCGTTTTAAATTATTACTTACAAAACATTGAATAAACATCATAAAATGCAATAATCTCGCAACAATTGTTTTGGGTCGAAAGAGCACACGACCTTTCATTAGGCGAAGTCGGTAACAGAAGTGTCCGAACACTAGCTAACACTAATTCCCTCGTAAAAAAAAGTACACTTAATACTGTTTTGTTAAATAAATCCTTGTCGAATCCTGTTCTTTAGTCAGTGTAAGAACATGATTCGATAAGGATTTATTTAACAAAACCGTATGAAGTGTACCTTTTTTATACAGGAATTTTTGCTAGTGTTCGGACACTTTTGTTACCGACTGTACTTTGTTCGCCTGATGAAAGGTCGTGTGCTCTTTCGACCAGAAAAAATTGTTGCGAGATTATTGCATTTTATGGTGTTTATTCAAAGTTTTGTAAGTAATAAGTGATAATTGCTCAAAATGCGTTTTCAGTTGTGTTATGTTATCTACCATTTTGTGACTAATCACCTTCATTTCTCTGAGTTTACATACGAGTTTATAATGTACAATTTATAAAATAAGTAAAATAAGACAAATGTTTATAGTTGTCATGAAAACTTTAATAATTTGAAAGTTGCATTGTTTGTTTTACCTTGAATCTTGTTATTTTACTTATAATTTACAATAACTTCAGTCCAATAATAAAATATTGACGACAAAATACACTAGTAATACAGATTTAAAAAAAAAAAAGCTCTGATTACATATGCAGTCCCACCAGTGACCGAGCGGTTCAGCGCTCAAAGTTGGTAGACGGGAAGTGCCGGGTTCGATCTCATGTCGTGCTCCTCGACCTGTCGTTCGTAGTTTTCTATGTTTTTCTCAGAAACTCGTGTGAATACGGGCTAGGACCCCTTAGAAAGACCACCCTACACAACATGGAGGGCATATAAACTTGGGCCCTAGTGCAGACAATTTAACTTAATTGGAATACCAAACACCAAACATATGTGTTTTCCAGATAAGCTCAAAAACTATTTTTAAAAATTTCGCATTTGTTTCTACAGAAATTTTACAGAAGGCTGATTGATGTGCATTCACGTCGCAGAAGAGTTACGTTTGAATTATTGATACTGAGTCCGAGTGCCATTTAATGCGAGCTATTTATTTGATTTCAAATATTTCAAAAATTAATTATAGTCAAAATCTCTAATTATAAATTAAGAAATGGGGTACAACTAATATTTAAATTTTAAAACTTCTTCACATACCATAAAATCAATGCAAGCGCTACCAGTTTCGAAAGGACATGGCTTTCCTTCTTCATGTGCAAAAAACACGTGCTTTGGTGACAGGAGAAACACAACCAGCCAACAGGACAGCAGCATGCAACAACCAATCAGAAGGTCACAGAACCAAAAAACAAAAGACAAGAGAAAGAAACACGCAAGCGAGCGCAATAACGCAAAACTGACTCGGATTAAAAAACAGACACTCAAGTATGTATATTATGTAGCATGTGCATATGTATATACAGTAGGCAGCAAAAGTATCCGAGCAATAGCAATAATCCATGTCTAAAAAAAAAAGTACACTTAATACTGCTTTGTTAAAAAAATCCTTGACGAGTCATGTTCTTAGTCAGTCTAACAACATGATTCGACAAGGGTTTATTTAACAAAACAGTATTAAGTGTACTTTTTTGATATCAGAATTACTGGCTAGTGCTCGGATACTTTTCCTGCCGACTGTATACATGTATGGGAAATATGTATAAATATGTAAGTATTCTATAAAACAGAAAAATTATCTTAAAAATGTCAGAATGTGAAAATTAATGACTTATATTCATAAATCTTGTTTGCTTTTTTTTTTTTTTTCCAAGCAGTGATAAACCCATGACTTCATTGATGGAAGAATAAAAAGTCTTACTTTTTAAACAGAAAATTCTATTATTTCCATTTGATTTAACCAGAAACTGATTTCTTAACCTCAACAGAATTTTTGACCGGATGAGAAGACGACTTTCGGAACGGATTTTGAGGAATTCTACTACGCCTACTTTTTGTGCATGTAAATACTTATTTAAATATCGTTACGTTTTGTGCAGAATAAATACATACATTAAAATTTGTTTAAAAAAAAAAAAAAAAAAAAAGAGGCCATAATTAATCTTCTGAATGATCTCGTGTATCCTCCTACACAAACCAATATTCTATTTATACCATTTTCAATATGAAACACTATAGTGAACCTAAAATATTCTAAAAATATTTTCGAATATTAGACAAACAGACTAACATACAGACATTTAATTCATAAAATTTTGTCGAATTTATTAGACAATATTAAAAAATGAAACCTTAAAAGACAATTGAAAGCAAAATCTGAATTATTCATAAGTATAACCGTATATACTTTGAATATATGAAATATTCATGTATTTAATTTATATAATTGTACTTTGCTTGACTGTTAAATATAAAAGTTGTATTACATTCTATGAAACAGCATTTTCTATCGCCAGTCGTGTTATCTTGTAAAAGATTTATGACTTAACGTAGATATCACCCCCCCCCCCCCTCTCCCCTCTCATTCATAAGTCTTGTTCCACTTTGTTTTATTGGATAAAATATTGCCTAGTTAAGCGTAAAGACTTTTTATTTATTTATTTATTTAAGCAGAAATAAACCTACCAATCCATCGCTGAAATAATAAAAAATCTTATTTTTGAAACAGAAAATGCTATTCTTTTCATTTGCTTTGGAAAAAAAAAAAAAAAAAGATAAATAAATAAAAAACAGAAACTGATTTATTGACCTCAACAGCAAGTTGACCGGATGAGAAAAAGGCTCTCGGAATTGGCTTCGAGAAATGTTCTGTCTACTACGATGCGACAGTTATTTCGTTTATTGTGCAAGACTGAAATTTGAAACTATAAAAAAAGCAACATGGAATAAAACATATTTTATTTCGTAAAATGTTTATAAAATCTAACAGATAATATATCAGAATATGTATAATAAGTACTAAATATGTACAATATGTACTTAAGACAATATTCAATTAGATTGATCAACCAGGCTGTAGCCAAAATATTTTCAGAGGGTTTTCAAACTTTAGTACGTAATGTTGAGTGTTAAAAATGAAGTGCAACTAAAATTTTTTCAAAAAGTCATCAAAATTTCAGGAGTGGGAGGAACATTGCCTACGACCGTAAATGTTAATAAATGCAGTATCAATCATTAAATACTTTGATGTTGATCATATTTCACACGAAACAAAATAAATTTTAAAAATAATCGTCAAAATATCTTCTTTATATCGAAATTTTGTTCCGGTCTGAAGTGAAACATTTTATACTTTTAATTGCTGAAGAAGATTGAGAATATTATTTCTTATACAAAATATGTGTTTGTTATATATATTTTTTTAAATCACCCTTTAAAGTTCGCACTACTAGTTTCATATCCTTTAAGTGTGTTTATTATCAACTAAATACCATTTATTTTTTGTAAAATAAAAATTATATAATTTTCCGTTATTGTCAGAAAATACAAATTATTTTTAACGACGGTTACATGACACTTTTTTTAATTTCTTTCTTTCAATTAGGAGGGCACTTCATATGCAAAAACTACCATAGGCTCTTATATTTAAGAAACTATTAAGTATCATAAAGACAGCATGCATTTAACTCACTGTATCGTTTGAAAAGTAAAAAAAAAAAAAAATAATAATAATAATAATAATAAATAAAGACTTAGAATATTGATTTAATTAAGGAATAATAATGTGCTTGATAAAAAGTATGCATTTTGATTTAATTAATTTTTTTTAAATTTAATAATATAAAAATAATTATTATTATTTTCATTTACATATTTAAATGCTTAGAATTATTATCTATAAAATTAATTTTTAAATTTCTTGTAGGCATTTTTACTGAATTCGACACCAAACTAAATATTGGTATCATTTGAATACCTTTTCTTTTCACCAATTTCAAAAGGTTTCAATGTTCTGTAATTCCGAGAAGATATCAGTTGCTTTTAACGACAATTAAATGAAATAGCCTTTCATTTTCTTTATTATATTAAAAATAAATTTCATATACAAAACCTACTAAAGGTAATTACGTATATATGATTTTTTTTTTTTTTTCAAAAAAGAGTGTATATTTCCCTTCCATTATTTTTCATAAAGTAAATAATAATAATCAAATTAATAATATTAATAATAATAAGTATAGAACAACGCACTGGTTAATGAACATAATAGTATTAGGGAAAGGTGGCCTAAACGCGCTGGTGTAAAAAATACACCATTTATTATAGTAAACAGAATATAAAGGACTTTGGTATCCCTCTCCCCACGCTGCGTGCACATCTAACCTTTCATTGAAGTATTTATTCGAAGATTTTTCATTAGTTTTTATAAAAAGTTTTGATAATTAAAACTTATACAGTCGGCAGCAAAAGTATCCGAGCACTAGCCAACAATGTTATATCAAAAAAGTACACTTAATACTATTTAGTTAAATAAATTCTTGTCGAATCATGTCCTTAGACTGACTAGAAACATGCGGCTCGACAAGGATTTATTTAACAAAGAAGTATTATGTGTACTTTTTTTCAGACAGGGTTTATTGCTAGTGCAGCAAAAATCCAAAAGATCATTTTACCCTCACCAAAAGCAAAATGATCCTTCATTAAAAATAAGTGTAGATTATTTTTTATCGGCAAATTAAAGGATATAAAATTTATTATGACAATACATAATCAATGAAAGGAAATAAATAAACAAGGTCATATTTCAGTACATGGAAGACTGCATATCTAAATCAATAGGAAGGTTAGTGCTTACATTATGACAAATGTTACAAAACCTACTTTTTCAAAGAATTCTATTCAGAAACGTAATACTGTGATCCCTTGAATACCGGCATTGCTTCTTCTTCACTTAGTACAACTAATTTATGTGTTACCCTGTAGACAGAGATATCTATTTGGAAGGAAATATATGTGGATCGTTTTACCCGTTAGGATAATTTTAGCCCACTTTTTCCTACATTAAAAAAATAAATAAATAAAATGAAATGATCATTTTTCAACGGGCGCCTTAGTCGCTCTACGACTAACTAGTAAAGTTAAATATTTTTTATTACTTTATTAAAAATTAAATAAATAAAATGAAATGATTATTTTTCAATGGGCGCCTTTGTCGTCCTACAACTAACTAGTGTTATAATAGTCTTTCTCCAAAAATTTGATCTGTTTACTTTTTTAAAACATACTTATAAATAATATCTTATTGAAAACAACTAAATTTTTAAAGTACCACATAACTAAATGTAACATATACTATATTAAGCATAGTTAAAAAAGAATGTAAGAGTGTTGCAACATAGTTTTTTTTTTTTTTTTTTTTTCATGCACATAACTTGTTAAAATAGAATAATTCGTGGGTTACAAGATATATCAGTGATTCAGTGGAACAATAATAAATAAAAATTAAATCATTAAATTATTTTTTTTTACTTATTTTTATTTCATTTTGCACATGCACTTTTTACTTCCTAATTCAAAGTTATTAAAAAAAAAAAAAAAAAAACTTTTTCGATAGTGTTTGTTTCGATGCTGATTATTAATTATTAATTTTCTTTTCTTTTCTGTTTCTTTCTAAAAAAAAAAAAAAAAAAAAATGATTTTAATGAAATTCTGGCAAAAGCAGAATTTAGTTTAGGACGGAGGACTATGAGATTTTTTTTTCTTCAAATTATAACGTCGCTTTCAAATTATTCAATTATGTTTTCGATAAATTTTAGATTTCGATAAATGTCCAACTATCGAAAAATGATTTCGATAAATGTCCAACCATCGAAAAATGACACTCCAAAAATCCCAGATTGAGACTAATAGTTCTCAGTCCTAAAAAAGTGAAACATTTTATACTTATTTATTTCTTATACAAAATGTGTTTGTTGTATTTTTTTATAACACCCTTTAAAGTCTGCACTTTTAGTTTCATAATATCATTTAAGTGTGCTGAATATCAACGAAATGCCATTTATTTTTTTGTGAACTAAAAATTACATAATTTCTCGTTATTATCAGAAAATACAAACTATTTTTAACGACGGTTATCTGACACGTCTTTTCATTTCTTTCTTTCAGTTAGGAGTGCACTTGATATGCGAAAACTACCAAAGGCTCTCATATCTATGAAAACGTTAAGTATCATAAAGAGAGCATACGTTTACTTCACTGTATCGTATGAAAAGTAAAAATAAATAAATAAATTTCAGAATATTGTTTTGATTAATAAATAATAATGTACTTGATTTAAAAAAAAAAGAAAATGCATTTCTCATTTGAATTAACTAAGTATTTTTTTTCAATTAAATAACATAAAAAAGGTCATTATTAAATGATATTTCTCTTCTTTCTATTGTGTATACTTGATTTGCGAAAGCCGCCAGTGGCTTGAATATCTGAAAAACATTAAAAGTATTGTTAATACATTCGGCGTTCGTGTATTGTCCGTGAATAAATGATAGATCTTGCAGATGCTTAAAAATTTATTTACAGAATATTCCAGAAGATTAATAGTCTGCCAACCAAGTATCAGCTCGAGATACACAAGAAAACACAGCTCAAATAATAGCTGACAACATAATATCGCAGCAAAAACTCTATCTTAATCTTTTACAAGCCACATTTAGATCCAGGTGTAATTTAAGTTAGTTTTTTTTTTTTTTTTTTTTTTTTTTTTTACATATTTTGCCTTCTAATGCTTTAGTTTAAAGAACTCTATCATTAAAATGAAGTAATTTTTTTTATAATATATATATATACAGTCGGCTGCAAAATTATTCGAGCACTAGCCAATAATTCCTATGTTTAAAAAGTACACTTAAGACTGTTTTGCTAAGTAAATCCTTGTCGAATCATGTTCTTAGACTGATTAAGAACATGACTCGACAAGGATTTATTTAACAAAGCTGTATTAAGTGTACTTTTTTTGGGCAAGGATTATTGCAAGTGCTCGAATAATTTTGCAGCCGACTGTATATAATTTAATCTTAATAATTTAATACTAGTATCGCCCAGTGGTCGAAACTCGACCATTTTTTTTGCAAAGCGAGGCAAAGCAAAGTTATTGCCTTGTCCTAAACGGAATGCAATTGCAACACAGCTGCGGCAATTGTTTGCCGATATTCACTCTAACTGAATCAGCAGAGTTTTACTTAATATAACTATTTCTCTCTATAGATATTAGCCTTTCCTGAAATGAGAGAAAATCGCAACGTGAAAACGCCCCTTGTTGTGTGATACAGCCCAGAAGCTAATAGGTACCATGTCAAACCAAGGCCCAACCAAGTATCAAATTCTGTTAAATTAATTCGATTGGTTCATAAAGTACAGTGTTTGAACAAAAAAAAAAAAAAAAAAAAAAAGATAGTTTTCAAAAATGGTCGAATTGAGTTCGGGAAATTTCAAAACGTGTAACTTAATCGAAAACCGAAAATCCAAAACTTTTCTGAATCTTATATTTTCTACTTATATATGCAGAGGAAAGAATAAAAATATACAGACACGACATTATTTCATTATTTAAAACATGAAAATCTGACATTGACAGATTTTAATTTAGTGCCAGAGGCCTACTGCTAAACTTGTTAATATCGACAAATTCTTCTTTAGTTAATTCGTGACGATCTAAATTCCATGATAAAGTTTTCATTAAATCAAACCAATGTGTTTCAGCTGCAGATATTGTAACAAATAACGTTGGAAATCCAAACTGTCTTATAGCCGCAAAACAGCGTTTTTTCTCTTTTTCCCAATGAGGGGGAGGTGTGCCTTGGGGGGGACTCATGTCAAAGGTTTGCCTAGGGGGGGGGGGAACTCATGTCAAAGTTGTACCTTGGGGGGGACTCATGTCAAAGTTGTACCTTGGGGGGGGACTCATGTCAAAGTTGGGCCTAGAAGGGACTCATGTCAAAGTTGGGACTTGGGGGGACTCATGTCAAAGTTGTACCTTGGGGGGGGGGACTCATGTCAAAGTTGGGCCTTGGAGGGACTTCATTCAATAAATCCCCATTCAATAAACCGACTGAAATAGGCCCTTAGCACTAATTAAGAGTGTATTATAAATATTCGACAACGCTGTACCGACTGAAATAGGGGTACCTTCGGGGGGACTCATGTCAAAGTTGGGCCTGGGGGGGGGACTCATGTCAAAGTTGTGCCTTGGGGGGACTTCATTCACTAAATCCCCATTCAATAAACCGACTGAAATAGGCCCTTAGCACTAATTAAGAGTGTATTATAAATATTCGACAACGCTGTACCGACTGAAATAGGGGTACCTTGGGAGGGGGGACTCATGTCAAAGTTGTGCCTTGGGGGGACTTCATTCAATAAATCCCCATTCAATAAACCGACTGAAATAGGCCCTTAGCACTAATTAAGAGTGTATTATAAAAATTCGACTGTACCGACTGAAATAGGGGTACCTTGGGGGGGACTCATGTCAAAGTTGGGCCTGGGGGGGGACTCATGTCAGAGTTGTGCCTTGGGGGGACTTCATTCAATAAATCCCCATTCAATAAACCGACTGAAATAGGCCTCTAGCACTAATTAAGAGTGACGTATAAAAATTCGACAACGCTGTACCGACTGAAATAGGGGTACCTTGGGGGGGACTCATGTCAAAGTTGTGCCTTGGGGGGACTTCATTCAATAAATCCCCATTCAATAAACCGACTGAAATAGGCCCTTAGCACTAATTAAGAGTGTATTATAAAAATTCGACAACTGTACCGACTGAAATAGGCCTCTAGCACTAATAAATCCACTTTTTAAAAAATAAAAATAAGTAGTCAATTTCACTTAGTTAAAATGCAAGGAAATCTCAAAACGTGTAAATTCATCGAAAACCGGAAATCAAAAGTTTTTATTTATCTTCTACTTGCTTCTTCTACCCACAAAAGCTAGCAATAAAAACACTTTTTTAAAAAATAAGTAGCCAATTTCAGTTAATTGAAACGTAAATAAAGCTCAAAACATGTAAATTCAGCAAAAAACGGAAATCGGAATTTTTTCCGTATCGTCTACTTATATACATGCAGCAGTTAGTAACAAATCCATTTTCCTTTTATTTAGTGTATTAGTTTAATATTTATTGTTTAAATATCACCCTTTGAAATGAAATGTTTATGTTTACATTCGAAACTGGAAGTTTGCCATTTTTTTTTTCTGGAGTTTTGTGATTTTAAATTAAAATTTTATCAATTTTACAGAAAAAATAACTCAATCAAACACATGTAGACAGTAACTTATATATAACTATACCCAAATATCGGAATTAAAATCGGCAGATAATTTCCGTTATTTTTTAATAATTTTTTACAAAAAATCCAATGGACAATTAACATAGAAAATCCTTTTCATGGCTCCATGGACAGACAGTGACGTCATCACTTCGCTCGCGTATAGTTATGCTACATTATACAAATTACTGTGTCTATGGTTTTATTTCAGCTTTATGAAATTGCCAGATTTAACAACTTTCTACTTTTAGGTATTTTTTAATGTAAAGGAATACGTGTATAAAAGGGAAAAATGGGGGAAAATGCATAAAAAATAAATGTATTTTTAAATACCTTCTTGACATCGTAAGAAAATAATATTTGTATTCCCACCTTCCGGCTAACCATACCTTTCGAATGATACCATTTTCAAACCTCTACTCTCATAATTAATATGTTAAAAAGGGACAACAAATTTTATGCTTGCCTATTAATATATAGATTATTATATTTAATATTATTAATTTAATGTTATTATATTTTAATTAAATTTAATTAAATTTAATTTAATTTTAACAATGTGAGCTATTTTAAACATGCCAGCCTATTTTTAGAAGCATTTGCTTATTTTTCTAAATTATGTGAATTTTTAAACTTAGGGGTAAAAGGGAAAAAGGTAAAATAAGTCATTTTTATAATTTTCTGTACATTTCCTCTTTTATGATTGAACTGTAATTTCTATTTCAAAAAATCAAGCCATCTTTCTATTATATCTGATAATTTTTTCAAGTCGGTATTCATGATATTTAATTTTTAAATGAGTTTTTTATTTCATTCTCCATTTATGGAAGATTGGCGTGTAAAAGGTTAAGCAAAACACACGGCATAAACTATATGTATTCAATAACAGAGGAAAAGTTAGTTTGGTTTCATCTGAACTTTGGACGGCCAAAATTCAACCATATTTACAGTCTTATATTTATTCATAACTTACTAGATATTTCGTGAAATATTCGATTTCGAACTTCAATTTTTCTCGCCAAGCTCTCCAATATAAATCACCAAACAGTGATAAACGCGCCAATCTGGTGCCAAATTTGTCGCCAAATCCATTCCCGCTTTTGTAAAGGCTTTTAACGGCTTTTTAAAGGGATGAGAGCTATTTTAAAGCTATAACAAGAACAAGACAATAACGGGGAAAATTAACATTTCATAATCTGACTAAGCCTTTAAATAAAATTATTTTAAAAAATGACTATTATTTATAAATTCGTAAAAGTATAGTAAATGCAATATACATTTAAGTTGCCTTAACGTTTAAACAGTGAAAAAAGAAAATATATATGGAATAATATAAACCACAGTTCTTAATTTTCCAAACATATTTACTAATTAACATAAAAAGATTTACATAGGCACAACTTAAAACTTATAACACTTTTGCATACAGCTACATCGCGAATAGCATTTGAAAACAAACAAATTTATTCTAACAACTGGCTAAATAGCTCTTTGATATCTTACCAGAATTATGGAACCAGCTAAATAGCTTTTGCGTTGCATTACCAGAATGACGAATATCGCCATCTATTAGAAAGGAAGGTAGTTAACCTTTGTTATTTTGTTACAATAATAGAATTAAATGCTTTTATCAATCCATTTAATTTACATAATAATGTACTTTGTAAAAAAAAAAATATGCAATTCCTCATAGGAATTACTATTCCTACTCAAAAAAAAAAAAAAAAAAAAAAAAAAAGTATTAAAAAAGATCATCAATTTAATTTTTTGTTTAATGTTGAGAATTATTCTCCATGAAAGTAATTGCTTGATTTTTTTCTCTTTTAATTACAAGCACTTTTAGTCAGTTCAAAATCTTTGCATTTAAACACTTTTTATTTCCGGTGAATTGAAATGGACAAAGTGTTGTGCCATTCTGGGATGATACAGTATTTACTTTCAAAGACGATTTAATGACACTTCTTTTCATTTTCTTTTTTATACTGACAGTGATCTTCATTATGCGAAGGCTACGAAAGGTACGTATACCTCTGAAATAATAATTATCACAAAGGCAGCATACATTTAACTTGCTTTATCGTTGGAGGAAAAAAAAAAAAAGAGGAAGAGAAAAAAAGCAAAATATAGGATAAAACATTTAATGTATACAGAATAATGTGCCTCATTAAAAAAAAAAAAAAAAGATACAGATAAAAAAAAATTATGCAAAAAGTATAGCCATTATGCGGTTTTCACTTAATGGAGCAGAAAAACATACGATTTTTTTTTTTTTTTTCATATAAGAAAGAAATATTAGTTACATTTTTATCAACAGAGGGCGTTGTATTCATATTATAGTTTTACATTTTGCACAGATACACCTTCTCAAATGACGACACATCGCAAATACTGATGAACCGAACTTTAGCGCATGCTTTCTGATTTTAGATGTTAGCAAAAATTTAAATTGAGGAGAAAACAGAGCCTATAGGTCTTAATGATGAACAATTTTTATTTGTGTCCCTGTAAAACTCGTTAAGTGCTAGAGTCACCAAAATCTATACAGTTTGTGTGATGGTGACCTATAATTCGAATATAAATTTTCCACTGAAACGGATAAGGCATTTAGATGCTATCGCACTTTAAATAATTTCACCCCCATAGGCCATAACGATACAGAATTATTTGTTGTGTTCCTGTAAAACAAAACTGAAAGTGTTAGATTCACCAAAACCTATATAGATCGGGAAACTGTGACCTATAATATGTGTATAATTTTTTTGTTCAATTGAAGAAGGCTTTTAGACGCTATCGCACTTTTTAAAATTTGGTCCCTTAGGCCATAATGATAAAGAATTTTTCTTTGTGTCCCTGTAAAAAAAAAAAAAAAAAAAAAAAAAAACTATAAGTGCTGAATTCACCAAAAATCTATGCGGTTCATGCAACTATTACCTATAATGTGTATATAAATTGTTTGCTCAATTTAATGAGGCGTTTAGACGCTATCGCGCTTTTTAAAATTTGGTGCAATAGACCATAATGATAAAGAATTTTTCTTTGTGTCCCTGTAAAAAGAAACTATAAGTGCTAAATTCACCAAAATCTATACAGTTCGTGCAACTGTGACCTATAATCTATATTTATATAAATGAATGTTTGTCTGTATGTCCTTTATAAAATCGCAAACGGCTTGACCGATTTCGATCATTCTTTTTTTGTTTTTTTCCTTATAGGTCAGGGATGGTTTAGGAAAAAAAAAAAAAAATTGAAAAAATTCGCCCCCCAAGGGGGGGGGGGGGTGAGGGGGGCAAAATATGAATTAAAAAAATCCTTCATATCTCAAACAAAAAAACAGATATCCGTAAAATTTTTGCTTTAAAATATAGCTAATATAAATGTCTAAAAACCGATTTCTGGAATTTTCGAAATTCGGTCCCCAAGGGGGGGGCGGGAGGGGGGGGGGGGCAAAACGGGATTTCACATGCGTAAAACGCGATTTTGCATAATCCTATATATCTCAAACAAAAAAAAACAGATATACGTGAAATTTTTGCTATAAAATATAGCTAATACAAATATCTAAAAACCAATTTCTGGAATTTTAAAAATTCAGCCCCCAGGTGGGCAGCAGGGGGGGGGGAGGGGCAGCAGGCGCAAAAACAATTAGAAATACAGTTAGGCCTTTCAAAATTGGTACAGAAAGGTTTCAATAGCCTGCAAGTCGAATGGGGATATTTTCGAAAGTGTAAAGTTATTAGGAGGGGAGAGAAGGGGGGAGGGGAGGGGGGGGCAAAAAATAAAATAAAAATAGAGTTAGATCGTTCAAATTTGGTATATAGAGGTTTTCGATACTTACAAATCGATTGCAGATATTTTCGAATTTGTAAAATTATTAGGAGGTGCGGGAAGGGGTGGAGCGGTAAGGGGGGGCTATGGGCAAAAACAAATAGAAATACAGTTAGGGCATTCAAAATTGTTACTGATAGGTTTTAAAGGCCTGCAAGTCGAATGGGGATATTTTCGAAAGTGTAAAGTTATTAGGAGGAGCGAGAAGGGGGGAGGGGATTGGGGGGGGCAAAAAAAATAAAAATAGAGTTAGATCGTTCAAAATTGGTACACAAATGAATTTCGATACTTAAAATCGACTGCGGATATTTTTGAATTTGTAAAATTATTAGGAGGGGCGATAAGGGGTGGGCTATGGGCAAAAACAAATAGAAATGCAGTTAGGTCGTTCAAAATTGGTACAGATTGGTTTTAGAGGCCTGCAAGTCTAATGGCGATATTTTCGAAAGTGTAACGTTATTAGGAGGGACGAGAGGGGGGGGGGCGGAGGGGAAAAAAATAAAAATAGAGTTAGATCATTCAAAATTGGTACATAGAGGTTTTTGATATTTACAAATCGATTGCGGATATTTTCGAATTTGTAAAATTATTAGGATAGACGGGAGGGGGGGGGCGAAGGGGGAAAATAACGGAAATAAGAGTTAGAGCATTTTGGGAATTTTTTTCCGAAGGCAGTGAGAACCCTGTGCGACATTTTTCCTAATCAGATTTTGTTTCGCTTTTTTTTTTTTTTCACGTGATAAAAATTAATGCAGTTCTGAGAATTCAGTAATTATAGTGATTCATTTAAAAATAGGGTCCAGCGAAGCGGGCGAAGCCTGCTAGTATGTTTATATTTTGTTTTGTTCAGATTAATAGGGCGTTTAGACGTTATCAAACTTTTTAAAATTTGGTCCCATAGGCCATATAATGATAAAATTTTTTTCTTTGTGTCCCTATAAAAAAAACTATAAGTGCTAGATTCACTAAAATCAATAGGGTTCGTGGTACGGTGACTTAAAACATGCGTACTAACTTTCAGCTCATTCGAGCAAAGCGTTTAGACGCTAGGTGTTCACTTACATACACACACACATACATACATCATCGAAAAAATAGTGATTACGGACTCAGGGGACCTCAAAACGTATAGAAACACCAAAATCTCGAAATCGGATTTTTGACATGATTACAATACTTTCCTTACATACGTATGTTCGGAAAGAAAAAAGAATAACATCGGAAAAGATAATTATCTTCATTTGTTAAATGTAACAAATTATTCCTTTCAAAAAAAAAAAAAAAAAAAAAAGAAAGAAAGAAAGAAAGGAAAGGAAGGAAGGAAGAAATATTTTAAATGTATTTCACAGTTTTTTTTTCCTTTGGTTAAGTTCAACAGCACTGTAACTATTTGTAGCATTTAAACACTTTTTCTTTCTGGCAAGTTCAGAAAAGTAACAATGTTCTGTCACTCTAAGAAGATATAAACTACTTTTAACGATTTTTAAATGGCACTTCTCTTCATTTACTTCTTCCTGTTAGGATTGCATTTGATATGCAAAAACCATCAGAGCCACGAATATCTGAAAAAAACATTAACTACTATTATAGATGGAGACATTTTGCTTGCCTTATCATAAAAAGAAGAAGAAATAAAAGTATAGTGCAATGCATTTAATGCACATAAATAATGTATTCCAAAGAAAATGTGCATTTCTCATTTGAATATATCTGTTATTTTTGAAGAAAACAGTTATATTCATTATTTAAATCTAACACATTATTCTCCATTAAAAAAAAAAAAAAAAAAAAAAAAAAAAAATCTGGAGTGACTCCACTTGACTTTCCGAACATTGAGTAATTAACAGTTTTGTAGATAAAATAAAGATAGAGGAGTTGTAAAACAAACAAAAGAGAGAAAACCATAATAGAGTGTTTGAGTATTTTTGTCCATATATTACACGATGTTTTATTTAACGCTACTAAACTTTGAGCTCATGATCATAATGATAAAGAATTTTTCGTTGTGTTCCTGTAAAAACCTATAAATGCTAGATTCACCAAAATGCTTATATTTAGTGCAACAGTGATTTATAATATTCATATAAATTTTCAGCTCAATTGAATAAGGCGTTTAGACGCTATCGCACTTTTAAAAATTTGGTCCCATAGGCCATAATGATAAAGAATTTTTCTTTGTGTCCCTGTTAAGAACTGCAAGTGCTAAATTCACCAAAATCTATACAGTTCGTGCAACTGTGACCTAAAACATGTGTACAAATCTTTTGCTCAGATTAATAAGGCGTTTAGAGGCTATCACACTTTTAAAAATTTGGCCCCATAGGCCATAATGATAAAGAATTTTTCCTGGTGTCCCTGTACAAAAACTATAAATGCTAGATTCACCAAAATCTATAGGGTTTGTACTATGGTGACTTACAGTGGTGACTTACCATCTTTCAGCTTATTCGAACAAAGCGTTTAGACGCTAGCGTATTCACTCACGCACATACACACACACACATACACACATACTACACACAGACATACATACATCATCGTAAAAATAGTGGAAACGGACTCAGGGGACTTCGAAACGTATAGAAACATCAAAATCTCAAATTCGGATTTTTGACATGATTACAATGCTTTCCTCACTATAGTGTTCGGAAAGTAAAAAGAAACTTGAAATATATATATATATATATATATATATATATATATATAAAGAAAAAAATAATACAGACACTATTTTTATTTAGTTGAATAACAATGTAACTATTAGTTCATCTAATCACTTTTCATTTCTGGTGAGTTAAAAAAAGATACAATGTTCTGACAATCAGAGAAGATCTATTTTTAACAACGATTAAAAAACATTTTTCTTCACTTTCTGCTTTTTATTAATAGTATAGTAGTACACTTTATCATGCGAAAGCCACTAGAAACACAATATTGGAGAATATTATAAAGGTAGCATACATTTAAATCGCTTTAACGCGTAAATAACAATGTGGTAAAATTACAGAAAAATGCATTTAATGCACAAAATAATGCACTTGGTGAAAAATATACATTTTCCATGCCAATTACCTAATCTATTTTCAAGGGGGAAAAAAGACACCGGTAAAGATTGTTATCTTTCCTATTTAGATTTAGATGTTACAGATTATTTTTATTAACCCGTTGAATGCCATGTTGACATACTGAACTTTCCGTTTAGGCCGCGTCAACCACCAGTGGCTGACAATGTAAAATATGATATAAAGACAGTGTAAAATGTGATATAAAAACTAAAAAGTTTACATTGTTTCAAGTAATTATTAAAAAATTATTTAAAATTTACTTAATTTTCATTTATTACAGGACTATATCATTAAGGCATTTTAATGGATTTTATTGGAACACGATAAATAACGCACTTCTAAGCCCGTGGCGCTCAACGTGGTAAATTACAAGAAATTAAATTAAAAAATATCACACAGACATTTTTACTCTGTTCAACAGCGGTGTGACTTTAATTTAAACTCCTTTTATTTCCTTTTAGTTTTAAAAAAAGTGACTATGCTCTGTCACTCTGTGATTATATAAGCTATTTTTAACGACATTTTAATGACGTTTTTCTTCATTTTTTTTTTCTTTCTTTTACGAATGTATTTGATATGCGAAAACTATCAAAGGCATGCATATCTCAAAAAAAAAAAAAAAAAAAAAAAAAAAAAAAAAAAGGCACTAATGTATTATAATACATTTACTGCACATATTAATGTACTGGGTGAAAAGCGTACAGTTCTCTACAATCCATATTACGAATTATCTATTCTTTTCTTTAAAAATAAATAAATAACAGCAGAAAAGATCATTATCTTCATTATTTAAACGAAACAGATTACTCCTTGTAAAAAAAAGTACTGAAAATTAATTTTTAAAAAATCTTACAGACATTTTTACTTCGTTTAACATTAGAGTAACTATTAGTATCATTTAAACACCTTTTCTATTTGACGAATTGAAAAAAAAAAAAAAAAAAAAAAAAAGATACAATGTTCTGTCATTCTGAGAAGATATAAACTACTTTTAACGACCATTAAAAGACACTTCTCTCTATTTTCTTTCTTCTTTCTATTAAGAGTACACTTGATATGCTAAAGCCACCAGAGAGGCACAAGTTATCTGAGAAAACATTAAGTATCCTAAAAGACAGCATACATTTAACTTGCTTTATCGCTTAAAAAGTTAAAAAGTGAATAGAAAAAAAAGTGAGACTATATCTGTTAATGTTCTTAAAGATAACTTGTTCAGAATAGAAAAATAAACTGAATCTTTGTTGAAAAGAATTTTCCAACACTGAAAGTCAAGAAAGTTTATTTGAGTTTCGGAAGAATGGAACTGAATTTAAAATAGTTGAGAAAACTGTTTGAAAAGAATTGTTGTATATAGTTTATAACTGAATTTATGTACTTTAACTAACAAGCAGAATTTCAAACACGTAAAAAAAAAAAAAAAAAAAAAAAAAAAAAAAAAACAGATCTTGATTATTTTTTACTGTATTTTAGTGTTGATGTGACTTTATTATTATTATTTTATTGTACAAATTTACAGAATTAGTTAATAGATGAATTACTTTAGTAATTAAAAGTAATGGAGAATACTACGGGGAAAAAACTGTACATAATTGTTAACTTAATTGAGTTACTTTAGCTTACGATGTAAATTTAAGTTCCGTAAAACACCAATTTGTATTAATTTTTTAAAACATAGAGTTGATCTTTCTAGCAAAATTCTGATCTTTCTAAATAGGATTACTCTGTGCAGTACAATTTTGTTTATTATTTTGATTTTTAGCGCTGTTATTATAAATATCAAGTATTGATTCAAATTTTACGGTATTACTATATAAAGAAAACACTTTAACAAAAAAAAAAAAAACTCGAAATATTATTAGAAAAGAGCTGTATATATATTATAACTCAGTTCTTTTAGTTTAACTAACTAGAGGGGATTTCAAACATACAAAAGAATGGTTCGAATTAGTAATGCATTTTACAGTTGTTCTGCTTAATAATAATTTGCAATACAATGCTCTTGTACAATAAAATTTCACATTATTATTATTGTTATAAAACTGGTGATTGTGTTTTGTACTAAATTGCGTAAATTGTATAAGGAAATGTACAAGAAAGTTCTGTGATGATTCCAACATTATATTGGTGGTAATCTAAAGTGGTAATCTAATTAGTGGTAATCTAATTTTTACCTTAATAAGTGATATGCAAAGCAATGCCATGTCACTTTGATCTCTTCAACTTCTCTTCATTTACTTTGACCTAAAAGTGATTAGGGTAAAGCATCTAAACAATATAATTTTAGTTATAATATTTATTTCTCAGTACTTTCGCATGTTTTATTTTAAAATACATTTTATTTTATGTTAGACAAATGATTATAATGAAGAAATATAATGAGCCATTTAAGTAAAATAAGCTAAAAGAAAAAGGTTTTAATTTCTTTATTCTAGCAACTATTAAACGTTCAATATATTATTATTATTATTATTTTTCAAAACATTTAAAATGTTTAGGAATTGATGTTTTATTTTTAAGTTTACACACATATAAGATATTATCACTTTTATTTGATTTCCTATTTGAAAACATTTGCATAAAAAAATTCCTGCGTACTTTTTTATTTATTTATTTATTTTTGGTAGGTTTTATAAAGGGACGGAATGGACATGCATGCATTTATATCAAGATCGTGGGGGAGCGTTTAAAGCTAGTTATTCATCAGGATCATTTAAAAGGCGCTGGGAATTGCATTTTTCAACAGGACACCGCACCCTGTCATATAGCGAAATCGGTAAGTACAATCCAACATATTTATGAATGTTTTTGTTGCATAATTTACAAGTTTTCATCTCTATAACATTACGGATATTGGAAAAGTAATTCCCCCCCCCCCCAATTTCCTCCCTTTAGGTGCAAGTATATCGATAAAATCTGGCATTGAAGTTTTGGACTGCCTTTGAATAGTCCTGACCTGAATCCCATTGAAAATTGTTGGTATATAGGTACGAAAATTGCTATTAAGAAGCCTGCTACTAAGATAAAACTACAGAAAAGCATTATAAGTGTCTGGTTCCACGAATTAGTTAGACTTATATTCAGAAGTTGATATCTTCTATGCCGGACCACTGCAAGACTATCATCGCAGCTAGTGGAGGATCTGCTAAATGTTGAAGTGATCCTCATGCATATATACGCATCTATGTATAATATAACTGCAATTATGCGGAATTTACATTATCTTTAGAATTTGTGTACCTATTGTTTTGTTCTACGTTTTTTTTAAATATTGCATTTTCCACCTTTTTTTTTCCATTTTTCCAAATAATTAAATGTAAATCCTAAATGTAACATTAATTCTAATAAATCTGCTTGAGATTAATCCTACAACTGTATTTTATCGTAACAATATCAATATTGCTTAAATTAAATATTGCATTTTTCACTTTTTTTTCCATTTTCCCATTTTTCCAAATAATTGAATGTAAATCCTAAATGTAATATTATTCTAATGAATTTGATTGAGGTTAATCCTACAACTGTATTTTATCGTAACAATATCAACATTGCATAAATTAAATATTGCATTTTTCACCTTTTTTCCATTTTCCCATTTTTCCAAATAATTAAATGTAAATCCTAAATGTAATATTAATTCTAATAAATCTGATTGAGGTTAATTCTTCAACTGTATTCTATCGTAACAATATCAACAATGCATAAATTAAATATTGCATTTTTCTCCTTTTTTCTATTTTCCCATTTTTCCAAATAATTAAATGTAAATACTAAATGTAATATTTTTCTAATAAATTTGATTGAGGTTAACCCTACAACTGTATTTTCTCGTAACAATATCAACATTGCATAAATTAAATATTGCATTTAACACCTTTTTTCCATTTTTCCAAAAATGTAATATTATTCTAATAAATTTGATTGTGATTAATCCTACAACTGTATTTTATCGTAACAACTTCTGCATTGCGTAAATTAAATATTGCATTTTCCACCTTTTTTCCATTTTTCCAAATAATTAAATATAAATCCTAAATGTAATATTATTCTAATAAATTTGATTGAGGTTAATCCTACAAATGTATTTTATCGTAACAATATCTGCATTGCATAAATTAAATATTGCATTACAGACATTTTTTACATTTTTCCAAATAAATAATTATAAATCCTAAATGTAATATTATTCTAATAAATTTGATTGAGATTAATCCTACAACTGTATTTTATCGTAACAATTTCATCATTTTTTATTAAAATCACACTATCAACTGTGGAAGAAAATCATATTTATTGAAATTTTATTTTTCCGACTGAGTGAAAATAATGCCTGGACCGGGACTCGAACCCCGGATCTTTGACTTACAAGGTCAAGGCTCTACCAATTGAGCTATCCAGGCCGGCACCCCGGTCAGCATTACTCACTCAGACAACCTTTAGGCAGAAACATCTCTGGTCTATCATGTAGATAGCTCAACAGAAAATAAGCCGCAGGAAATGGAAAACACCATTAGATAATGGGAGAAAGAAATACAATTTTTTTTTATTAAAATCACACTATCAACTGTGGAAGAAAATCATATTTATTGAAATTTTATTTTTCCGACTGAGTGAAAATAATGCCTGGACCGGGACTCGAACCCCGGATCTTTGACTTACAAGGTCAAGGCTCTACCAATTGAGCTATCCAGGCCGGCACCCCGGTCAGCATTACTCACTCAGACAACCTTTAGGCAGAAACATCTCTGGTCTATCATGTAGATAGCTCAACAGAAAATAAGCCGCAGGAAATGGAAAACACCATTAGATAATGGGAGAAAGAAATACAATTTTTTTTAATTAAAATCACACTATCAACTGTGGAAGAAAATCATATTTATTGAAATTTTATTTTTCCGACTGAGTGAAAATAATGCCTGGACCGGGACTCGAACGGAATGGTGTTTTCCATTTCCTGCGGTTCAAGTCCCGGTCCAGGCATTATTTTCACTCAGTCGGAAAAATAAAATTTCTATAAATATGAATTTCATCATTGCATAAAAATATATGTACGAAAAACATTATTTGCACATTTTTCCTCTTTTTTGCAGGTGATACAGTTTTTTTTGTCCACCATTGTGTAGTTACCATATAAATGCCTTGAGAGTGATATATGTTATTTAGGCTCAAGATAGCAAGTTCTCTAACGCAAACTGTATAAATAGCATTGCTATTTTGTATACAGGGACATCCAAAACAATTCCAGTACATTAGTATCTATGATCAAAAATTGTTTAAAATATATTTTAATGTATATATAGTTTAGAAAATATACATACGCTATTAACCTACAGTTGGAAAGTATTTCAGAATCAACACAAACCACACAAATTTTCTTTCTTGTACTAATTCAAATTATTTTGAAATTATTTTGTTCATTTTTAATTCAATGAAATAAGGTGTAATCATTAAAAAAAAAAAAAAAAAAAATCGGAAAATTCCTACAAAAGTTCTTCGTTCTAAAATACTTTTGGTGATTGACAGCAAAATTTTACTTATTGAACGTGACAACATGATTCAGCATACTTCAAAATAGCGCTGATTTATGGAAATTATTTACATACAATTCCTTAAACTTCAAAACAGAGAATTTTTATAACAATTAAAATTTGTAAATATCATAACATTTTATGTCATTCTCTGTATTTATTCAAACATTTATGAAAATGGTGTTTATTTTTATTTTATAATAATTCTTAGTTAACTTCCTTTATGATGTAACGTCAGATGTTGCTTTCAACTTTAAAAAATGTTACGTACATTTTTCCAGTGAAAGCACATTTAAATTGCATATTTAAATTTTAAATCAAAATATAAGATAAGATATTTTACTTCGAAAATCATGTTGTTTATCATTTGATTAGCATTTTCTAAAAATGTTAGACAGGCTTAATTATTCATCTTTAGATGTACACTTTGTTAAGAAAGTAATACAATATAATTCTTATTCTGAATGAAAATTTTAATATTCGTACCAGAAATCTTAAATTGTTGACACGTTTAAAACAACTCAAAGAAAATTCACTTTATTTACCAGATAAATAGATATCTTTATTTTGGAGTAAATTTAAAATGCGAAGCATGTTATAATTCAGAGTTGAATTACAAATGAGTACCATATTCTTGAGAAGGAAATATTCTGAACAATACATTTTTTCTAAGTACATACCATAAATTGAAAGAATATTCAACAGTTGATTCGGGGCTATATATTTCTTTGTGCTTTTTTGAAAATTATGATTTTTGCTTACAAAATTATAAAATTTGGTTTAACATCAAACATAGCTTTACAGTTAGTGCATTTAAATGCAAGAAAGTATTTGTAAAAGTTTTATTCTCCATCTTTTCCATGGATTTTAACATTTTGCGACGTCGTAGACATTTAACTGTTTTTAATCCAATGTTTATTATTATTCTTTTTTTAAATATATTAATGCCAAAAGTCAGCGGAAGATTTCCCGTTTAGACTCAAAATGTTTTTGCTGTATGTGTGCGCGTGTATGTGCATTCTGATAGCGGTCACAAAAATCCGCCGATGACTTGGAAATTGGTAAATATACTTATATGAGTTCCACAGAATTAGCTGTATAGTTTTAGGTGTATATTGTATGTAGTGAGAATACCACACAGATTGTTTAAATGCATGAGAAAACTATTCTTAAAATAATACTGTATTATAAATTGAGTAAACCAGTGCTTCAATAGTTCTTTTTTTTTTCTTTTCTTATCCACATTATTGTTATACCATGTCAAACTAAGGAATGTGCAAAAATACTTTTTTCGTCTTCGATATCATGTGCTTGTTTTATAATGATACGTACAATGCACAGGAAAAATACATTTAACTAGCAACTTAATAGCACAGGAAATATACAAGATTAGGTTATTTTTGCCAACCGCAGATTCTGAATTGATAATTTAACTCAGTAGCGACGATGTATAGTAGAGAAAATATAATTTTCGGGTAAAATTTTCGAACCTGAATTTCACGTTATAATTACACGTTTTGAGGTTCTTTCAATCGGATAGAAAGATGGTTGGTCTGTGTTTCTGTCGCTCTGTCTGTTTATGTGTTTGAATGTGAGTCTATTGTTAGCCTAATTCAAAAACAGACATCAGCAAGACGGCCAAATTTTGTATTCAAAATCTATATCATATTACTCAGATAGGAAATATTACTTACAACTTTTTCCAATGGTTGTTGTACAGGATTATACAAAACATTTTAAATACATTATGTCTATGGGTGAAATGTCTCGATGGTAGATTTTATCTTTAGAATGCACTAGATATGATTAAAGTTTTATTTAGCTTTTATTTGCACAAAAGCAAGTTTTAAATAAAATATGCTATCAAAAGCATTCGCCAGTCACTTATAAGGCTATACAAAATAATACGGAGATATTAGGCTTATAATTCATTAAATTGCTTGAAGTGTATTTCATGTTGTGTTATACGCTTCTCATGCTGCGTTAAATTTAATTATGTTATGCTATATTCATACAATTTATAATCAATACGCAGGATTATCCATAATTACACTGAGAAATATATATATATATGTACCGCATTCATCCAGAACGAATGAGTAGTCATTTTCTGAATCCCTAAACTTGAAATATAGATTTGTTAGTAATGCGTATAAGGTATAATGTTATAAGTATTATGAAATACTATGAATCCTTTGTATTTGTGATAAATTCTCGCTTCATTTCCTAGAATTGAATCATAATCTCAAATTATAGTTACTAGAACTCTCATCTTGTGATTGAATTTATTTTTAGAGATTATCAAATAAGATTGTCTACAATAGTAGAAAAACGCTCTAGAATTCTATTAGAGTTTTTAGAACTCGCTAGAAGAAAGGATTATAAGGATGATGAAAAAATTATAAGGATGACATGAAACTATTTTTTAGAGCAACAATTTAGTTTCTAGATGTCAATCACAGAATTTCTTTTCAGTGTAGTCAAATAAGTTTCAAAACATGGCGTACACTGAGAAAAAAAAAGTATAATTCATCTAGAACTACTAATTAGTCATTTTCTGAATCCCTAAACTAGAAATAGAAATTTATGAGTTATGCGTATAAGGGTCATTCTCAGATAATGGTAAATATTGGTTTCAGAAAAAAAAAAATAATAATTGTTTTAATTCCTGATTTTTTTACATTAATGCAATTATCCATGTCTGCTATAGAGGAAAAAATTAGCAGCAGAGATCGTTTGCCTTAATTACAGATTAATTAATTTTTTAATTTCCATTGCAACATGGTAATGACATTTGTGAACATGGTAATGACAGACAGAACCACAGAAATGACCAATGGCGAAATAATTACACATTTATATATGGATAGCGGTATTTATCATTCTAATTTGTAACAGAAAAATTAAAATGTCTAGACGATATATAGTGGCGAGATTTTTTGGAATATTTTTCACTATACGAATCCTATAGCTGTCTGTTTTAAAAGGCGACATAAAGTGATTTACACTTTACTGCCCAGCAGTCATTACCATGTTCCTAGACCTCATTACCATGTTCCTAGATATCATTACCATGTTTTCAGAACACCTTGGTAATGACTTTTTTAATGTTAAGCCTATTTATGGCTAAATTATAGCAATTAAAAGCTAATGCAATATTCATTCTGTATGTGGTCCCAAAGATCTTTATAAATCATTCAGTAAATTTAAATTTATTAATTGCGTATTTCCGTAATAATGGACTTTGTAATGACACACAATAAGTACACTGACTATAATTTTAGAACAAAAACAGCAAAATGAAATAATTTGTATTTACTTAAACTAAAAAAAACTTGTCTGCTTGTAAGGGCATGAAACATTTTACTTTTGACAGGTTGATAATTATGACAGCACCATCTAGTAGTGAGGTACTGAAAAAAAACTTACACACCTTGGTAATGACAATTACCCTTTGTGACAAATTTTAAATAAGAATAATTAATAGATTTCTTTTTTTTTATGCCTAAAATTCCAAAGATATTAAAAGTAGAAAAGTGAAATATACCTAGCAAATTGTTAGCTTTGTTTAAATTTTTTTCAATTCTTTAAAATAAAGGTTCAAATAAAAAGTTTGGAGTTTGGGACAAGCCTTGGTAATGACATTTACAACTTTAAAATTTTTTTAAATATTGAAATTTTACTTTTTTTGGTATTCAAATTACTGCACAGTGTAGTGCTTGAAAAGAATTGTTGAAATTTTTTTTTAATTTTCATAGCTGACTTGCTCAAGTAACGTTTTTTAGCCAAGGACACAAAATTTACCATTATGTGAGAATGACCCATAAGGTAAATAAATTGGATAGACGAAATGGTCAAGAATTTCTAGTCTATACTTTTCTAGATGGTGAAACAATATTATGAGCAGGGCGTGAAATTTCCATTCGCCAGCTCGCCATTGGCGAGTAGAATTTTTACTGTGGCGAGTAAAAATTTGGTCTAGTTATAGATAGAATTCTTACATACGGTGACAGAAAACATTCTTTTTATATATTTAAATATGGCAAAATCTTGCAATACCTTATCTTATAACTTCATATTTAACCTCTCCTTTTTCTCTTCTCGGAATTTCGTGTGTGCGCTGTCTGACAATCGCCCCAGCCTGAGAAAGGAAAACTGCTTAGTGCATGCATATAAAAGCTTTTATTCCTTCGGCAGTTTCGCATCTCGCACTGCCATTTCTCCAAGCAGGGTGTGAATAGACGAGCAGAGATCCTCTTTGCCTATCGCCCACTATGCGAGAGAAGAGAAATGCGAAAATTTGCCTATGTGATATTAGCGTATGAAAATGAGCCCAAGCTCTTTTAAAGGTACTCCCTATGCTTATTTTGTCGTTTGATGATCAGAAAACAGTTCACATTTTCCAGTTTTTTATTAAAACACCAAGGATTTGCACTTGTAATGATTTGCAAGTAACGATTTTATCAAAAAAGTTATTCCGAAATGGCTATTTTAAATGACAACAATGAACAAGTTATACACTTCGACATCCGTCTGATTACAAAAATGAAATGGACGAAAAAGGCATTTCAGATGTAAAAAGTTAAATAATAGGTAAATAAGGAAACTTAATCTTTCATAATAAAAAGGTTTATTAGGATATTGTTTGACAGAGTTTTTTTTTCTTTAATGACTGTTTGCGTTTATGTTATTAGCTATTTTAATCTTTTTCAAATCTCTCATTATAATGATTTTTAATTATAGATGACTATGAGACATGATGGCAACACACTTCTAATATATATAATTTTAGGTATAATTGTAGAAGTATTTCAAATAGTTAGGAAAAAATTAAAAATTCAAAATGCATAAAAGAGAAAAAAAAAAAAAAAAGACAACCCTATTTTGTGGCGAATAAAACTTTTTTTCGTCGAGTGGAATCTGAGTTGAAATTTCGGACCCTGATTATGAGTATTATGAAATACTATGAATCCTTCGTATTGGGAGAAATTTTCGTTTAATTTCCTAGAATTGAGTCATTAAACAATTTTATAGTTATTAAAATTCCCTCCTTGTATTCACATTTATTTGTAGAGATTTTTTAAATAAGATTGACCACTGTAATATAGAAAAACGATTTAGAATTTTGATAGGTGTATTTAGAACTCTCTAGAAAAGGGAGCTAGAATTTATAGGATGACATGGAATTATTTTTACCAGATCTACAATTTAGTTTCTGGATGTCAGTAAAAAAAAAAAAAAAAAGATTCAGTGTAGTCAAATAAGTTTCAAAACACGGCGTGGGTGAAATTTCTCTGAATAACTTGAAGTAAATTTTTAAGTTAAATAACAACTCAAAATATTTCATGAGTATTGTTAAAATATTTAAATGGGTTGGGGCTTACACATAAGTGTATGTCAACTGTTTTTAGAATTATTTTCAACTATTTTTAAAGAGCTCTCTAGATTTTCAAGAACCATACGTCTTATTATCTTTTACATGAAACTATGATTATCTGTCTGTATTAATGTACGTTAAAAGAGAGAGAGTAGTGTGTGTTTTACACCAAATTATGTTTGAATGCGTTTAGGGAAAATTCCTGACTTTCTCCAAACAATTGAACCTCATATTTAATGCAAATGACTGAAACATTATTTTGTTTGTGAAGATTTCAAATGTAACGCGCAAATATTTTCAAATATTTTTAATGAAGAATCAGTTTTTCGTTTATAATCATCCTTAACTCAATTTTATTCTGATAGAATGAATTGGCAGTTTTAATCTTGAAAAGTACTTATAATTCTCTTGATAAAAGTTTTCGAAAATATGACGATTTGAATTCCGAATCTCGACGTAAGATAAAATATTTTAAGTGCACTTGATTCAAAAATTTTATTGTTTATCTCCTACAAGATGTTTTCTAAAAATGTGTGATATATTTAATTATTCGCATTTATTTGCCAACGTTGTTAAGTGTATACATTTTATCTACGTAGTATTTTGATATTTTCTTTAATATGTACGTGAAAATTATCTTTAAATTGTCAATATTAGGTTTCAATTATCTAAAAAAAAAAAAAAAAGTATTTTGAGAGCTAATAACTTTTCCGTTTATGTTGTTGCAGTTGAATTTAGAATAAAGTATATTAGAAATTACAATGAATTTACCGTTATTAAAGTTCTCTATATAAGAACCATTTAACGTTATAATTTATGAGGTTTTTTTTTTGTTTGTTTTTTAATTTTGTAACTGTTTTGCATATTATAATTGAATTCAATAACAATAAATAAGATGACCACTAGGCGTGGAGCGAAAAAATGAAAAGTCCTGTTAGTGAAATGAATAGTTAGGATTCGGCTTTACGAACATTTTTACAAAGTAATATTAGAATATTGTTATGTTATATCATCTTCATCAGCATGAACAAGAAGTCTAAATTTTGAAATATTTGTAATATTTAGCGTTTTTTTCTGTGATTTTTTTCATCTTTAAAAATTACCCCCCCCCCCCCAACAAACAAACAAACAAACAAAAAAAATTCAAATTTAAGCGATTTGCGTAGGATGATGAAAATGTTAAAATAGTGACAAAAAGGAAAAAAAAAAAAAAAACATTATTTTTCAAAAAAAAAAAAAAAAAATAAATAAATAAAAAAATAATAATAATAATAATATATTAACTTTAGTCATATTTATTTTGTTTATGAGTTTATTATTATTTTATTATTATTTAATTATGAGTTTATTTTTCTTTTTATAATTTTATGACTGTTTAGCATATTATATTTGAATTCAATAACAATAAATAAGGTGACCACTAGGGGTGGAGCGAAAAAATGAAAAGTCCTGCTATTGAAATGAATAGTTAGGATTCGGCTTTACGAACATTTTCACAAAGTAATATTAGAATATTGTTATGTTATATCATCTTCAGCATGAACAAGAAGTCTAAATTTTGAAATATTTGTAATATTTAGCGATTTTTTCTGTGGTTTTTTTCACCTTTAAAAATTACTCCCCCCCCCCCCCCCCCCAAAAAAAAAAAAAAAAAAAAAAAAAGTCTACTTGCGTAGGTTGAAAACGTTGAAAGAGTAAATTTAAAAAAAAAAGAAAAAAAAAAGACATTATTTAAAATAAATAAATAAATAAATAAATAAAATAATAATAATAATAATAATAATAGTATATTAACTTTAGTCTATATGGAAATTGCGGGGAAATTAAAGGAATATATATATATCGTAGACAGTTGAAAATTTGGGCCTCTTGAGCAGTCTGAAGATTGTGTATAATAATAACAACAATGGTGTAGTGTAAGAATAATAAAAGTAATTTGCAAAAAATTTTTATAGAGCCAGGACACAACTATTAATAGGTATACTTTTTTGGTAACAACGAGTCTTATTTTCTTCGTTCCAAACTAATGACCATATTTTTACAGTTAGAGTAAACAAAAGGCAAACAAATAGGCTTTTTAAAATACTGGTATATAATAATACCGCTTCAAAAAATTTCAATCGGTATTTCATTGTTATGCTTCTGTAAAATTTTAATCAACTAATGCAGAATATAACAAAAGGAATAAAGCTTCTTAAAAATTTTCAGAAGACACTGCGAATTTCGGAAGACTATATCTTTTCACCAGATGCACAAACATAAACACTCTCTTTCCACACATGCATACATTCAAAAAATAACGCAGGTTGAAAGAAAAAGGGAAGTATTTAAAACAGAAAAGGCTAAAAAATTAAAAAAGGTGAAGACGAATAAATGAAAAATATAACGATGCAATTATAACATTACATTGAGAAAAAAAATATATATATACCCCCTTCCTCTATAATTAATAAGTGGCCATTTTCTAAATCGCTTAAATAGAAATATAGATTTACGAGCTATGCGCATAAGGCATGCCGATAAACTGAATAGACGAAATGATCGAGAATTTCTAATTTACACATTTCTAGATGGTGAAGCAATATTCTGAATATTCCGAATATTCTGAATCTTTTGTATTGCATTGCGAGAAACTCTCGCTTGATTTTCTAGAATTCCGTAATAAACCAAGATTATAGTTTCTGAAACCCGCCTCTTGTAGTCTCATTTATTTGCAGAGATTTTTAAATAACTTTGCCTTTGATAATATAGGCAAACGCTCTAGAATTCTAATAGGGGCTTCTAGAGCTCGCTTTCCAAGGGGACTAGAATTTATAAGAATGATATGGAACTATTTTTTCTAGAGCCATAATTTAGATTCTTGATGTCAGTTACAGAATTTTTTCTCAGTGTAATTTTAAATAAAAAGTTATAAATGAAAAAAGGGGTAAGTAATTGTTATTTTTGAAAAGTTAAAAATAACAAAATAAAAAATAATGCAATAAGTAAAACGTTAAATAAATATTCCAAGTTATACCAGATCAAATTGAAAAGAGAAATTGACAACATCTTATCATTTTAAAATCTAAACTAACTTTTTCATTATTTCTCTTTAAAGGTTAGTTTAGATTTTGAAATGCTAATAGATTTCCATCCTACTACCTGTCAGCTTCTTTCATTACTCCCTATTGCTTATTTCTCTCTTCTACCCTTCTCTTACTACCCTTTTCCCAGTCAGTATGACTTGTGCTTTTGCAGAGGTAACACATGGTTTTGGGTAATTGATGATGAAAGACACAATTTTTCGAAACAGACTTCGTCTTCTTAATTTTTGATGATATTTTTTAAAGAATTTCAATTCTACAGATATGCCCAGTAAAATTTTTAAAACTGATATTTTTGCATAAAATATATTTACATAGTAAAAATTTTTGCTTAAATTTAATTCCTATTAAAATGAAAAATGGAATTTTATTTTTATATTTCTACATTTTACAGTTAAATAAATAACAAAGAAGATAGTAATTTCTAATACAAAATAAAATTGCATTTAATAATAATAATAATAATAATAATAATAACAACAATAATAATAAAACAATGATTTGAAGCAGTGTGTTTAATTGGTCTTCTCAAGTTCATGGGATAAAGTTACGATTATACCTTATGATACTTTGTAACCATTATTATACCTCAATGCGACTTTAATCTGATCTTTCACGTCATTCTTCAAATAAATTTTAGATTTTCATTTCTACACGTTTTCACATCAAGAAAAAGTGACAATATTTGTAACATTATTTCAAAGATATGGCGGAAAAAATTCCTCACTTCTCGAATCTTCAATTGTTGACGTTAAAATCTTGCTTATTGAATTTGACAACTTTATAAGTAGCCTTCAAAATATTTGTTGATTTATGAAAATTTCTTTCAGGAATTTTCGAATATCTTTTAGAGTAGACGTTTCAAAACATTCCAAATTGATACTTAAAGCAAACATCTCAAGATGACTTGAATTCTCTTTTTGACGCTTTCGTTTATTCAAATATTATTTGGAAAATAACAGTTATTTTTATTCTTTTATCATCATTCTTAGTCGAATTTGATAGTTATAAGATGACATTTTCAATCTTCTAAATTACTTCTAATTCTCGAGGTAAAAACAATCAAAAATTTACTCTCAAAATGTCAGATTTGTTTGATTGGTAATCTATGAACTATATAGTTTAGCACCCCTTAATTCCAATAAAAAATAGTTAATTCACTATTAAAAATATATTTATTTGTTTAAAACAAATAGAAGTGATCTGTATACCTCAATAAATAAACTTTTGTAATCAAAGTCAGCTTGATATTTTAAGAATAAATTAAACATGTCGTAACACCCGCCTAATGCTAACAACCACTTAGTTTAAGCTTTGTGGACAATTTTGTAATTGTTCCATGTTAATGTCAAATTAAAATATTTATTAGATATTAAACTAGTTGCTATTGGAAATTGTAACAGTGAATTTTATTCTATGTTAGTTATTATTCTACCCATGAGATTCTCTCTCAGAACTTTCATTCATTAAAAATTATTTTCTATTTTGTCTGTGGTTAGTTACTGACAGACCACCCCATGTTATGTATGCATGCACTGTAAAAAATGAACTACTTAAAAATGAGAAGATGTACCTTCTCATATGCTTTTGAGAAGATTTTTCTCAAAAAATGTGAGAGCCGTTGCATTCTCAAAAATTGGAAAATTAGTAAAACTTAGTATATAAAAGAGTAAACTCACTGATTCACTGACTCAACACGGCTATGACGAATCTATGCAAGATAGAGTCACAAATTTTGGTGAGCAGGTTGATTTTAGGACACTGACCCCCCACTAAGACGGGATTTTACGAAATATTTTGCCGTCCCCCCTTGGGGGCAAAAGGCAAAAACACCTTTATAAGTATAACTCGGCTCCAAATTGCTTAACGGTGAAGAAATTGCAGATGAGAAGACTAGACTTGAGTAGAAGGGGGGGGGGGGAGGGAAACGATTTTTTTGGGGAAATTTAACAAAATCCGGATTTTCGAGTAGAACCCGTTCAATAATAGCACAAAGATATTAAAAATCGCCAAGCGTCTTGTTGTGATGAATTACACAAAAATTAATCACATTGAAAATAAATGTATAACAAAACAAACAGAAATGGAAAATAAATAAAGAACCAAAAATAAAAAGCAAGTATTCTATGAAAAGGAATAATGGACCAGAACGACCAATCAGAAATAAGTGCTTAATAAAGTGAGGGGGAACCAACTGCCAATCCCAGTAACAAAGAATTAGCATATGCTAATACAAAAAATGAAGAAGGGGCCAAGATGATAAGGACTGGGGCTTTTGCTTCCCTGACTCTCCCTGGAGCCTGACACCGAACCTGAAGAAGCAGATCTCTTCGATGGAAACCTAGCTGCGTCTTCTCCGAGATCTCCGGCCGACTATCAGCGCTGGCAGAACAATTGGAATGAGATATTATCCATACTTCTCCCCCCCCCCCCCCCGCCGCTTTGCAAGTAATATAATTTCCTTATTTCTTCTCAAGAGCATGACTACAAAATTAAATAATAATAAAGACTTTTAAGAGGTTAAGAAGACATGCGTAGGGACTATGTCGTAAAAAAATGGTATCACATCGCTGTTAATATTGTTATCAAAACCTATTCTAATATAATATTTATGTTATGCAAAATATATCCATGCTCAACAATTCAATATTTAAACTAGTAATCGTCTGTCTTGTTACAGCAAAGTATCAAATCTTAATAAATATTTCTTTTACTGTTTAAAGTATCTGTTTTATTTTACTCTCCTAGTAATTTATTTTATGTAATGATAATTTTGGATGTTTATGAGAACAAGATTAAATTACTATATATCCTGGGAGAAAATAGGTCTGTTTAAAAGTAGATTAATAGAAGTATTTGTAATAGTATCAAAATAATAGTAATAAAACTTTAATACTTGATAAACAGCACTGCTATAAAATTGTGTTAGAATTTGGGTTGTTATTGAAAGTTCAGAAAGAGTGTTAAAAAAAAATCACGAATCTGGGCTGTTTGTCATTTTATCACGGGCTATTTAGCATAATTATGCAAATTTTAACAACGCAATGTTATCTGATGGGGCTGAATTTCTGCTTCACTTTGTTTTAAGTTAAAATAGCAAAATTCATCCCAACACGTCTTCTTGAGGATATTTCCAAAAAACTCATTTTTTTTTTTTTTTTTTTTTTTCAATCTTCGAGGCGCAAGCGCCGATTCCATACCATTCTTCAAGTCCATTTTAGATTTTTTATTACGACATTTTTCCGCACCAAGAGGAACAAATGACGATATTTGTAATTTTATTTTAAAGAAATCTCAGAAAAATTTCCTCACTTTACGAATCTTCAAATGCTCACGTCTTGCTTATTGAACTTTAAAACTTTATAAGTAGACTTTAAAAATTTGTTAATTTTTCGGAACTTATATCATATAATTTTTTGAATACCTTTAAGAGCAGAAATTTCAAAACGTTAGAAATTGATACTTATAGCAAATATTTCAAAATGATTTGAATAATATTTTTCACACACTCATTTATTCAAAAGACATTTGAAAAATAACATATATTTTTCATTCTTTTATTATTATTCTTAGTCAACTTTAATTGTTCTAAGTAAGGGTTCCCATCAGAGGAAAAATTTGGGTGAGAATTTCACACCCTTCCTCAAAAGTAAAGTGAGAATTTTAAGTACTATGTGAGATTTCTGAAAATTAATTGAGACTCCAAATAAACTTTGAATAATAATAATATTAGGTCCTTTACATGAACACACAGAATTCATATCTGGAATTAATGCGATTTTTGTTCATGGTATTCGAATTTTGTGGTTTCTATAGTGGCAGCAAATAGTGGGTGCAAACCAGAGATAACTAGAGTCTAATTCCTACTCATTTGAGCAGGTATTTCTTCTAGAACAGATTTCCAAATGTGTTTATAATGTGTTAGGTGCATGTGCATTTTTTTAGAATAGAAAGAAATTTTTTTAGCTGTATTCCATTGAATGGATGAGGGGGGGACAAGAAGTCTCACACACTTCAACAGATTAGGTCACATGTTTGTCACGTTTGTCACATGTTTTTTTGTACCATAGGGTCTATATAAGTCTAAAAAGAAAAACAAAATTTTTTTACTGTTTTTTAAGTCGATTCCTGAAAAATGAAAAAGTGCGCGAATTTCTCCCAATATTAAAAATTTTAAGTGAGAAAGTAAAAAAATATGTGAGATTCTTGCTTTCTCGCGCTCTGATGGGAACCCTATAGTTGAGACGTCGCTTTCAGTTTTTCAGATTCTGGAGATGAAATAATCTAAAAATTTACCATTCAAGTTTGCCATAAGAATATCAGATTTCTTTGATTGATAAACTATGTTGTTTATCAATTAAATGCAAGAAATTTTAATTGTTGTTATTAATATATCTGTTACGTATACATATGTGAGCTATCTAAAGTGGTGATTTATTGGTATATTCTTCAATATACATGCAAAAACTTTCTTGATTTTTCTGCATTCTAAGATTCTACCTTTTCGTAAAACAAACTTTCAGATGACATTTTCAAAATATCGAAATCTGATATTTTAGCATAAAATATATCTGAAGAATATTTTAGTATTTTCTTAAATTTATCGCTAAAATGCAAAAAATGATTCGTACTCTTATTCTCTACATTATCTTTTTCTACAATATTTTGTAAGAAATTTATTCTACGTTCATCCTCAGATATGTTCTGTAAAATTTTCGAAGCTAATATTTTGGCATAAAATATATTCATAGAAATTAATTTTATTTAAATTTAACCATTAAAATACAAAATGTAATTTTTATGTTTCTACAATTCAAAGAGAAATAAATAATAATAGAAATACGAGTTTGAAATACAGAAGAATACATTCTTGTATTTGTATTGCCCCAAAAAAATTTAAGCTTGGCAGTAGTTTTTTTTTTTTTTTTTTCTTTTTCAAGTGCGGGATAATAAATTACGATTATACCTTATGATACTTTGTAACTTCTATTCAACTTTAATGTGATTTTACTTTGATCCATATGTCATTTTTCAAATCAATTTTAAAATTTTATTTCGATATTTTTTTTTCATCAAGAAGAAATGACGATAGTTATATATTTATTTCTTTTAAAAAAGTGACAACAAGAACTTTTCACTTCAGAAATTTTCAAATGTTGGCGTTAAAATTTTTGGTTATTGAATTTGAAAACTTTATAAGTAGCCTTCAAAATATTTGTTGATCTATGGAAATTTCGTTCGTAAATTTTCGTTTACTTTCAAAACAAAATTTAAAAAAGACATTCAAAATTGATACTTTTAGCAAACATTTCAAGATGACATGAATTTGGTTTCTGACGCTTTCGTTTATGGAAATACCAATCAAAAACGATATTTATTTTTATCCCTTTATCATCATTTTTAGTCTAAACTGATTGTCATAAGAGATGCTATTTTTTAATATTCAAAACCACTTCTCATTATCAAAAATTTACCGCTTGAAGTTTAGCATCAAAATATTAGATTAATTTTGAAATATTTGATTAGTAAATCACGTTTATTGTTAAAATGTGAGAAAAATTTATTGTTGTTTATATGTATCTTTCACATGTATGTTTTAAGTGAGCTATCTTAAGTGATGATTTATTAGTGCATATATTGCATGCAAAAACTTTCTTAAAATTTCATTTTATTCTAAGATTTCTCCATTTTCATGCAACTTAATTTTGAGAAGGAGTTTTACAAATGTCGAAGCTTATTGTTTATTGATAACATATACATCAGATTTGTACGCTTGACTCGTAGTCCGCTTGTAAATCTTCGTCAGATAATTACAGATAGCACATGACAGAATTACAATACGAAGAAATGGAAAAACACTCAGGGCCAGCGCGGGAATTGAACCCGCTCTCCTACGCTCGAAAGCGATTAGCAGTGTGGTGACATAACCACTCGGTCACGGAGAGCCCAAAAAAGTTGATGCTTTAGCATAAATAAATAGCATCGTAAATAAAAATATTTTCCTTATTGAAAGCTTTTAACTGCAAAAAGGAATCTATTTCACATTTTTAAAATTTTCCTACAAAGTTGAAAAATGTTTACGACTTCCGTTTGTCTATCTGTCTTCCGTTCTGTAACTCCCGTAAATACTTAAGGAATTTCTTGAAACTGAGATATTTTTCCAGTTAACCATGGGTCGTTTTCTGTTGAAAATGGGATAAATACCACGCCTGGTTTCTGTACAGTGACACCCGAAAGAATTCAAATGCTTCACTGGGAAAAAAATATATACCGCTTTCATCTAGAACGAATAGATGGTCCTTTTCTAAATCCCTAAACTAGAAATATAGATTTCCGAGCTATGAGTATAAGGCACGCCAGTACACTGAGAAAAAATTCTATAACTGACATCTAGAATCTAAATTGTGGCTCTAGAAAAAATAGTTCCATGTCATTCTTATAAATTTCTTATAAAAAAATTTCTAGTCCCCTTCAAAAGCGAATTCTAGAGACCTCTATTAGAATTCTTGAGCGTTTGCCTATACTATCGAGGACAAACCTATTTGAAAATATCTCCAAATAAATGTGAACACAAGAGGCGGTTTTCAGCAGCCATAATTTTTGTTTATGACCCATTTCTAGAAATTCAAGCGAGAATTTCTCGTAATGCAAAAGATTCAGAATATTCAGAATATTGTTTCAGTGTCTATAGCAATGTGTAGATTAGAAATTCTCGGTGATTTCGTCTATTCAGTTTATTGGCGTGCCTTATGCACATAGCTCCAAAATCTATATGTCTAGTTTAAGGATTTAGAAAATGACTATTTATTCCTTCTAGATGAAGGCGGTATATTTTTTTTTCTCAGTGTTTGTGTTCTATAAGAGGTATTTCTATAAATCATATTTTTATAACTTTTTTTTTCGTAAATTATAAGGAAATTGACTCGTGTGCACAAAAAAATGCTTCTTGTAGAAACAGTATTATTAATAATAAGATTTACAGGACCACACAAAAATATTCAGTTACATTAAGGACTGTTATGAAAAATTGCTCAGACTGCATTTCCGTTTACATTAAGCGTTTTTATCACTTCTTAACAATGTTTAAGAATATGATTATGATTTTAATTAGTCTATCTGTCTGTCTGTCTGACTTCCCATCTAACTATTCTTCCATCTGAATGTAGCATCCGTAGATATTTTCAGAATTTCTTCAAAATGATATATATTATTCAAGTTCACTATGGCAGGTTCTCTATTTAAAATCGTATAAATAACACAACTGGTTTATGTACAGGGACATCCAAAAAAATGTCAATGCATTGCGTTTTATGAGAGGCATTTTTATAAATTATTTTTAAAAATCCTCGCACAAATCATAATGAAATTGACATTTATAGTTTACATACTGAAGAAAATATTCTCTATATAGAATATGGTATGTTTAGCGTTAAGATTTACAGAGATACACTAAAATATGCAAATATATTATAGGCTTCAATTAGAAATTCCTGAATTTGCTTTTCCGTTTGTGTTAAGCATTTTAAACATTTTCCAACTATGTTCACAAGGGATTATGAATTCAGTTAGTCTATTTGTCTGTATTTCTGTCCGTCTGTCTCTCCGTTGTGTGATCACGTAGGCAAAGCTCATTAAAGGTTAAACGATGCAAAGAGTAAGTACAGATATTAAATTTTATTTATCTATTGGATCCGCATGATTTTTCGTTCCTGTTGAAAAAAAATGAAAAAGGTTTACTTTGTTTAACTGGTATCTTAAGTGCAAGACAATGGGCTCTTCCCAGTGTCGTCTGCTCAATCATGTGACAGGGGAAAACAAAGAATCGAATTCATTTAAATATTGTTCTTAAGACAAAAGTGTTAATATTTAGTAAAAAAAAAAAAAAAAAAAAAAAAAACGTAATATTGTGCATTTGTATAGAGTAGAATAATTGTATTTGTAAGTTTAATAATTTTTAAAAAACACTTTATGTGTTTATTTATTTTTACCTGTAAGAATCAATTTTTGTATGTTGTAGTGTAACTGTTACATTAACTGATCTACCAATAAATAATAGCTTCTTCTTGTGGAATGTTTATGGATTATAATTATGGATGGATTAATTATGGTTATGGATTATAATTTGAAATTTTAAAATGTTTTCAATTAAATTTAATCGCATAAAGGTGTTACAACAAGTTAATTAACTTAGTTACTGGTCTAAATGGCTTTACACCGTACGATGTTGCGCTGTCAATGATTTAAGTACCAAAAATCAGAGTATTTAACATGTTCTCCATGAACATCATTAACAAATATAAACTAAATGATGATTGTAAATGAATGCAGCAAACAAAAGATGATGAATAATGATATAAAATGGATTAAAAATGATGATGTATAAAAAAATAACACAGATTAAGTACAATTGATCAAAAATAAGAATAGAAAATATGCTATTTCAGCAATCGCTATAGATATAGAAGACTTCGTCTGCTGTTTGTTTATCACCTATCATGTGACCTCTGACGTCAGTTGGGAAGAGCCCATTAAATTATTTATATACCTCATAATACTTTGTAAATATTTCTCAACTCGAATGCCATTTGAATATTGCTCATTATCTCAATTTCCAAATCCATTTTTTTAATTAATTAAACATTTAAATTGTTACTATATACACTTGTAACTCACAAAAAAAAAAAAAAAAAAAAAAAGAAAGAAAGAAAGAATTTTGCAGTATTTCATCTCTGGTAGTGCATTTTTATAAATCGCATTTAAGTAACTTTGTACTGCCCAAACTATAATGAAATTGATATTCATTGTTAATATACTAATATGGTATGTTTAGCGTTAAGATTTACAGGGATACACTAAAATATGTAGATACATTAAGGTCTACAAGGTAAAATTAAAGGAATTGCATTTCCGTTTGTGATAAGCGTTTTTAACACTTTTCAATAATGTTTAAAAGTGATTATGAATTTAGATAGTCTATCTGTCCGTTGTGTGATCACATAGGCAAAATTCGTCAAAGGTTAAACGATGCAACGACTAAGTACAGATGGAAAGTGTTAATAATCTATGCGAACTACATAATTTTTCATTTCTGTTAAAGATGTTCTTGAGAGGGGTTTACTTTGTTTAACGGGTGTTCTTAAGTGTAAGACAAATAAATTACTTATATACCTCATACCACTTCTTAAATATTATAACTTGAATGCATTTGAATATCGGACTATATCTCATTGTTCAAATCCATTTTTACTTTCTTCTATATGTAATATAGAGAAAGTATTAGATTCGTGAAAATTTTCGATCCCCGTTTTTTGATGGATTTACACGTTTTGGGATGTCCTGAACACGAATTGATAGTTTTTACAAAATATCTGCCTGTCTGTGTGTCTGTCTGTGTGTATCACGTTTATTGTGGACGCTGTATCTCACGAACCAATGAAGGAAATTTAACCAAACTTGGTATTTAGTTGAACCCTGACATGAACTGGTGCTGATTAGATTTTGGGATCAATCATTCAACTGGTGGCGCTGTGATCGCATTTTTTGTAAACTTTTAACATGGCAGTATAGGACAAAATTTCGTATAAATGTACATAATGAGAGTTATTTTAAACTTGTGATTGTAAAATTAATATGAATTATTGATAATAGTAGTAGTTAACTAGGAAAAAAAATTTGCATGTGGGGGCATCGCTTCCCCCCCCCCTGGTGGGGGAGGGGTAAATTTTCAAGATGGGTATCTTTCGAAAGATCTCGTCAATACCTTTAAAACGAATGCTTGAACTATAAATCTGTGATAATTTAAAACAAAGTTATCGATTTTTTTTTTTTTAATATTGTTATTGAGTGAATTTGTATAGGAAAATATAGAAGAAAGTCTTGTGGTGGCCACAACTTACTAGTTTAAATAATTGCCGAAACCTCAGTGGAGGCCTCCATGTGGAGACTCAAAAAGATTTTGGATTTCGTCTGAGTGTCTGTATACTTGTCTGTCGCTCATTAGCGGCCGTAAAAATCACGCCATTGACTTGCAGTTTGGTGCACATGATCCCGAGCCACATAGAATTTGCTGTATAGTCTTGGGTGTGTATTCCACTTGTAGTTCGTGTACAGAGAAATACCAAAGTTTTTCTTATCATTACGGCCTATGGACAGAATTTGTATGTACAGTCGGTAACAAATGTGTCCGAACACTGGCAAAAATTCCCATGTAAAAAAAGTATACTTTATATGGTTTTGTTAAATAAATCCTTGTCGAATCCTGTTCTTAATCAGTCTAAGAACATGATTCGATAAGGATTTATTTAACAAAACCGTATGAAGTGTACTTGTTTTACATAGGAATTTTTGCTAGCGTTCGGACACTTTTGTTACCGATTGTACCGCAATAGCGCCCGCAAAAATACTCCGATTGACTTGCAAATTGGTGCACAAGTTCAGACTCTGTATAAAAATAGCTGTATAACTTTTTTTTTTAATGTCTATATCGATAATGGATTGTGTACAGGGACGCGCCAAAGTTTTTCTTATCATTACGGCCTATGGGGTGAATTTCGTTTAAATGCATTTTAACATCGTTACTCTGCATCCAACGAAATAAAATTAGCGTACATTACTGAGATGCTTAAACTCATTTTTTCTGCAGAAAATGTGTGTGCTTAGGCTTCATAATTGATGTACAGGACCTTATAAAATTGTTCCGACAATGTCACGTTATCCTCCAAATTATGTCAAATTTTGAATAATTATTAACGAAAAACGTAGAATAGTTTGATTAGTTTTTACTAGAGTATACAATGTTAATGGTTCGTCTGCAGAAACACACAAAAGAATTTCGTGACATTAGAGCCTATGGGTTAAAAGTGTATTTTAACATGGTTACACCCCATTAAATCTAATGAAAGGTTATAAAAAGTTTAAAAGCATGTTTTTCTGTGAAAAATTGTAGGCATAGAATTGGTAATTAGTTTACAGGGTTACACAAAATAATTCCGATATGTTATGCAATCTTTTTGTAGGAAATTTGGCACAAATATTTATGAGTTAGGAGGAATTAATACAAGGCTATCAGTTAATAGTAATGTATATATACAGATAAATATAGAAAGAGAGATACAGCGGGGGTTGAGGGGGGCGGCAGCCCCCCCTCAAAAACGTATCTGTTTATGTAGCGAGTAAATCGAGTCTATATATTATATAAAAAGGAATTAATAAAAAGGATCTGTTGAGTAATGTTCACACATTACTCAAACAAGGCTTTGAGGCTCCTGATCTGCAGATCCACTAGTTAAACATGCGTTTAAATTGTAGATAAATAGATCAATATTTTATAAAAAGTTTGTCAGTTATACATTTGATTATCCATCCATTTGATTATCCCATTTGCTTACACAGTTATCCATCCTTCTCAAGCGGATGGATTACACTGATACCTTATACCACTTTGTAGTTTTTATTCAACTTCAATGCGATTTTATTTTCATCCGTTATATCATTCTTCAAATCAATTTTAGATTTTTATTTCGACATTTTTTTTTTCAATAAGAAGAACAATTGACAAGATTTATAAAATTTATAAAAAAAAAAAAAAAAAAAAAAAAATGGTAGAAATTTCTTTTTTTTACTTCAGAAAACTTGAAATACTGGCATTAGCTTATTGAATATGAGAACTTTATAAGTAGCTTTCAAAATATTTGTTGATTAATAGAAATTCCGCTCGTAAATTTTCAAGTACCTATCAGATCAGAAGTTTCAAGCCATTACAAATTGATACTTATGGCATACATCTCAAGAAGATTTGAATTCTGTTCTTGACGCTTTCATTTATTCAAATGCCATTTGAAAATAACATGTATTTTTATTCTTTTATGCATTATTCTTAGTCGAATTTGATTGTTATAAGATAAGATGCCATTTTCAATCTTCAAAACTACTTCTGATTTTCGAGATAAAATAATTCGCAAATTTACCACTTCAAGTCCAAACGCAAAATATCAGATTTGTTTGAAAGAATTTCATTAATAAATCCTGATATTTATCGCTAAAATGCGAGAAAATTTTAATTATTCCTATTTACATATAATGTCTCGGTATCCGTATGCCTTAAACGAGTTATGTCAAAAGTAGTTATTTATTAAGGAATTCTTCGTTGTAGATACTGAAATATTTTTAAATTTCTGACGCATTTTCAAATTTCTTAAATATTTTTAGTACAGCTTTTTTATTAGAGAATATTTCATCCAGTAGTTTTTACTTGTGCTCGAATTTAAAATGCAGATAATGTTGGATTTAAAAACAGACTTATTTAAGACTCTTTGTTATCATTATTTACAATAAAACTGCTGCATTGTCGAATATTATTAAAAGTTGTCTTTAAATTATTTCAAAGAGAACATTTGTTTTAGTTTTTAGAGAATAGGGGTGTTATCAAACATATTTTAGTTTCATTTTTATTTTGTGTTTCTTTTTTATAGTTCATTTATTTCTAGTACTATTTATTATTATTTTTATTACTTAAAACGATATTATAAACAAAATTGTTCAGTTTGTATAAAGACCAAATAGAAAATGTGGAAAAGAAATGTTGTGCATTGTAGTTCAATATTAAAAGTAAAAAAAAAAAAAAAAACTTTGAATATCAGGATATTTAATTTTTAGTGCAGCAAGGAAACAAACTATTAAAACGGTCTTAATCTGTTTAAGAAAAAAAAAAACATTAAAATATTATGCAGATGTTAACTAGCAATAAATTTAAAAATTCCGTATTTGATTGATTGCTACCAGATTTAATTTTACTTAAATTGTAAAGCTAGACAAAATCTGATGGAATTCTAACTAGACTTTGTTTTCAAAATTTATTTTGATGAAATTCCATCGAACTTTCCACTATCTATACTTTGTTACCTATTTACATATAACTGAGAGCAAAAAACTTTAATTCAATAAAATTCAATTTTATTTTAAAACTATATTTTACAAATTTAAAACAGGTAATTCTAATTAATAAAGACTAGTTTTACATACAGAACAATTCCTAGTTATTTGTATAATATTTTTCTAACTTGGACGTTGCGATTAAATTTTGTCGAAACGATACGATAGTGATTTTTTTTTTCTTCATCGATTTTTTTTTTCTTTACGATTTTTTTTTTCTTCTTCGTAAATAATTATCATTTTTTCAAAGTTTCCTTTAATAGTTATTTTTCTTTTAAAATATTTTACATGTCACATGATAGGAAGAAGCATTTCAATTTAAATGTATTTCCATTTCATTTTTAAAACTCTTCTGAAATATCTTAAAAAAAAAAAATAATAATAATAATAATCTTTCTCATAAATATTTTAAAAAGGTATTAGCCGTAAAAATAAATATAGAGGTAGGGCAAAACTGTATTATCTATAAATGCATTGCATTAGATGAACCAACTCTGAGCTTTCCCAAGCTTATTATTGCAGCAGAACCCAATACAGCAACTGGCGTATAAAAACATATTTAAGAATTAAAATAAATATCATAACTTGGGTGCTCAATATCAAAGCCACTACAATATTAAAGGTTTTTTTTTTTTTTTTTTTTTTTTTTTTTTTTTTCTTAATCTATTCTGAAAGGTTCCGAAAAAGACTTCTAATGCTTTCAAAAAGTATTTGTCATTGATATTTTTCTTCCATATCACTTTTAAATAAAATATGAATTATGTTTATTTTGCTCATACAAATGTTAAAGAAATACCCTTGACAAACATAAGAGAAACTCAAATAAAAGAAATGGTTTCTTTCAACAAACTAATGCTTTTGAATATTTTAGTCCTCTCAAAACCTCCGGAATCGGATTAAAGAATAGATGGGTATGGAAGGTATTTGTGAATATCGTATAATTTAAACATGCTATGAGTTAATGCACACTAAATAAAATATACTATTTATAGTTTTGTATTAGGAATTATTTATTTATGTATGTTTTACAAAAAATACGTTTTGTAAAATAAAATTTTTAATAAAATTTTTATTTATTTATTTATTTATTTAATTATTTTTTTTTCTTTTTTTTTTTTGTGTGTGTGTGTGTGTGTATTTATATTTAATTTGGCTTTAAAGCAATTAATAAGTGAATTGATTATTTATACTGGAGCAGTTCCTGTTTGAGAAAAAATTTAAGTAAGAGAAATAGTACGATGATAATACTATTGAAATATGGAACAAGCTTAGTTTGCAGTGTTAATTTATCTTTTCTTTTCTTTTTTATTTCACAGGATAACTTGTAAATTATTCTCTTACTAGCAAAGCCCCGGTTCGGAAACGAACCGAATTCCGAATGCGGGAAAAATTTCAAAATCAAACTCGAAATGTACAAAACTCGGCCTGATGCTGCCTGCGTGCCAATAGATCAAATAAGTTTGTTAACGAAACCAATTTTTAATTCATGAAATCAATGAAGGTAGTGAATCAACGAAGGTTTTACTCGCTTCGCTGGTCACTATATTTAAAAGAAACTCTTTTCTATATCGCTTTACAAACAAAAATAAAATTTAAAGAAATTATGAAATTGTTTTAAAGCCCGCTTTGTTTCCCTGCTGCTTTCGGCAGCGACCCACTCATTCGCAGGCTCTCGGGTGTCTGTCCCTATTGCCTGTTATGTGACAGTAGCTTACCAGTGGGCTTCCATTTGGGTGCTTATCAGATGACAGTTTCGAAACAGGCAGTATCGAAAAAATTGAAGCAGCCATTTTATATATGAATCCCAGTTACATATGAACAACACTATATGTGGTGTTAATAATATTCTCTTTCGCGTTATTTTCTATATTTATTTGATTTATTCGATCAACCATAAAATGACAACAATTTCACACCAAATATAATATTACAATGTGCTATGATCGGCTACAACTATCGCATGAGACAATTAATTTTTGCGGTTATAATAGCATTTGAATTAGTTAATAGTAGTTGGTATATAGAAAAATAAATAATGAAATACTGAAATATGTAAACCTGATCATGGTACAGCCTTAATGTAGTTCCCTTTGGCGACTTTTGAATTTTTATCTTCACTTTAGACAAAAATATATAATTTATGTTATTATTTTGTTTTGTTTCTTTCTTTTCGTTTTCCTTTCCTTTTTTTTTTTTTTTTTCTTTTCTGTTTTTCAACATTTTATAATTTATGTTGGTATAATATAAGTAGTGATGATGCTCAAAGTGTTTTATAGTACGCCAATAGATGGCGTTGTGTGTTCATTCTTTTTTTCTGTAACTGTACATATGTAAATAAACGTTAGTTTAAAGCTGTTATTCACCAATAACTTCAACTCCCGGTTGAACATGAAAATTTGAAAAGCGAATAAAGGAAGGGTACAAATTATCAGAATTTTTTTTCCGTGTTGTTTCTGCCATCTAGTGGTATAGTTATTTTCAGATTTTTTAGGTGAAAATAACCATCCAAATATTATATGAAATTCTCGACGCTAGATGGCAGAAACAGCCTGCCAAATTTCGTGGAAAGCTGAACCCTGCCTTTAGACTCTTTTCAAGTTTTTGCGTTGAACCGGGAGTTGAAGTTAATGGTGAATACGGCCATTTGTCTAGCTCACGTGTCGGTAACTTCATGTGGAAGTACGAGCGCTGGTTGCGTTCGATCGGCGGCGAAAATGAAACGACGCCACGTTTCCGTTAATTAAAAACTAAAAAATGGATAAGCGAAAGTAGATCTTCAATTAAAAACAAAAATTAAAAATGGATAAATTACTCCCTTCAGTACCACTGTTAAATAGTACGAATTATCACACGTGGTCATTAAAATTAAAAGCTATTCTAACTATTAAAAAGTTGTACGACGTCGTGATTAAAGAAGCAGGCGACTTAAAATAAGAAGAACAGGCTGAATGGGATACTAAGAATGCTGAAGCTGTTTCATTCTTCTTACTTTCGTTATCTGATGAACAAAGTCTCCAATTCGCTGACGAAGGATACGCTAAGAATTTATGGGAGAAAATAAAATCAACATTCACCGGAAAACTGGAAGATCGAAAAATCGATGCAAGCAATGAAAGAAAAAACATTGAAATTAATCCAGAAGAAGCAAGCAGTAATAGATTATATTGCAAGAGCAAGAGGTTTAAGAACAAAATGTGTTTCACTTGGTCTGGAAATTACAGAGAGAGAAATCGTCTATTATGCTGTAAGAGGCCTTAGAGGAAAATTCTCGAAAATTAGAGAAATATTGAAAACTCAAAGAGAAAAGATTTAGATGAAATACTAGAGATTTTACGTGAAGAAGAAAGAACAATCCTGAAATCACCTGACTACCAAAATACTAGAAGAGAAGAAGCATTCAATGTTAAAAATGGAAACAAGAACAGAGTTAAAAATTGTTTCATCTGTAAGAAAACGAATCATCTAGCTAAAAACTGCTATTTCAGGAATAAAGATAACTTACCTCCGAACAATCATGATAAACGAACAAATACTTATAATAACAACAAGAACAAAAACAAAGAACAGTTTAAAAACAGAAACTCGAATTATGCAAATAAAAGTGATCAACAATCTAGTGATTTTGCGCTCTCTACGAATAGAGAACAATTTGATATTTCTGAAAATAATGTTTGGCTATTGGATTCAGGTTTGAGTTGCCATTTATCAAATAATTTGAGTTATTTTTGTGATATTATTAATGATAATGGATATATCAATTCAGCAGGTAAGAATTCTACTTTAAATTTTACTGGTATAGGAACTGTTCGCGCTAAAACATTGGTAAATAATTCTCAAAATATAAATATGAAAGATTGTATTTACATTCCTGATTTAAGAAATAATTTAATTTCTGTAAGTAAATTAATGGATAGGGGTTATAAAATTAAATCAAGTAGAGATCATATCTTAGTTCTAAGTAAAAATGATGAAATTGTGTTAAAAGCTGTTAAAATAAATAATAGATTTGAAGTCATATTAGAACTTTACAATGATATGTCACCTGATTCTCTAGAATGTAACTTAATAAATAAATCAGAATCTTATGATATTTGGCACAAAAGACTTTGCCATTTAAATCCACAATATATGATAAAAATGCAAAATATTATTGGCATAAAATTTAGAGATTCTGAAAATTTTAATTGTGAATGTGACATTAGTAAGTTAACTCGAAAAAATCATCCAAAAGTAAATTTTGATCAAAGTAGCTCTATATTAGAATTGATTCATGCTGATTTAGCAGGACATATAAATGTTAATCCCTTAGGAAATTCTAAATATTTTTTAGTATTGGTTGATGATTTTTCTGGGATGTATTTCACTTATTTCTTGAAACATAAGCATGAAGCATTTGATGCTTTTACTATTTTCAAAGAAAGGTATAAAAATCAGATGAATAAGAAAATTAAACGTTTAAGAACCGATAACGGTTTAGAATTTGTAAATAATGAATTTGAAAATTTTCTAGAAAAATCTGGAATTATTCACGAAAAAACAGTACCATATAATCCTGAAAGCAACGGTATTGCAGAAAAATGTGTAAGAGTACTGGTAGAACGTGCAAGAACATTGTTATATGATAGTGAACTGCCACTTAGATTTTGGGCGGAAGCCATAAATTGTAGTACCCACATTTCTAATAACACACCGCGAAAAGGTAAAGAAAAAATCCCGATCTAAATATGGACAGGTAGAAAACCAAAACTAACTTATTTAAAAAATTTTGGTTGTGTAGCTTACTATCACATTCCTAAACAATTCAGAAATAAATTCGATGTTCCCGCTAAGAAAGGTATATTTGTTAGATATTCTAGAGATAGGCGCGCATACAGAATTTATGATATAGAAAAAAGGAAAATTATTGAAGAAAGATCAGTTAAATTTGATGAAACATCTAAAGGTAGTAAAATCTTAAAAAGAGAAACCGAAACTTATTTGTGGGATATTAAAGAATTGACCCAGTTTAATGAAACCGAAACTTCTTCCCTACCCGGAAACAATGATAATAATATATCAGATTTTTCGTCTGAACAACAATCGCTAGAAGAAAATGAAATACAGAATGATTCAAAATCTATTTTTAGATCGCCACCCCAATTGCGACGATCAGAAAGAATTAAAAAAAAAAATGTCAGCTAATTTGACTTTAAATAACCTTGATGGGGAATCAGTACCGAGAAATTTTGAGGAAATAAAAAATAAAAGAAATTGTAAAAAATAGGAGATCGCTATGGAAAAAGAAATCGATTCCATGAATAAACACAATGTTTTTGAGATAGTTGAAAGGCCAAAAAATGAAAAAATAATTAAAAGTAAATGGATTTATTCAATTAAAAGGGTTAATAATGAGGAAATTTATAAAGCTAGATTAGTAGCAGCGGCTTTCAATCAAATAAAAACAGTCGATTATTCAGAGTCATATTCACCGGTAGTAAATATTGAATCATTTAGATTATTAATGGCAATCGCTTCTAAGCGGAATTTATCTATAAGATTTTTTGATGTAAAAACAGCTTATTTATATGGTAACATTGAAGAAACTATATATATGGAAATACCCCCTGGTTATGAAAATAAATTTGGTAAAAATAATGTATGTAAATTGAAACGTAGTATATATGGCTTGCCTCAAAGCGGCCGAAATTGGCATAATAAACTTAAACATGAACTGAAAGCGATTGGCTTCTCTCCACTTGCATCTGATAATTGTGTATTTACTTATAAAGATGATACGAATTTTCTAGCAATTTGTGTGTACGTAGATGATTTAGCAATTTTTTCAAATAATTCTAAGTTATGCGATGAAAAAATAAGTAAACTTAAAGAAATTTTTGTTCTAAATGAAACAACTAAAAATTCAAAATTTTTAGGCATGGAAGTAGTACAAAATCAAGACGGTATCAGTTTATCGCAAATTAACTACATTGAATCTTTATTGGAAAAATATGGTATGCAAAATTCTAAAAAGTCTAATCTACCAATAATTAAAGGCGAGGATAGATGTTTTACACCTACAGATAATTTAGTTAATCAAACTGAGTATCAAGAAATTATAGGTGAGTTGCTATATTTGGCTAACCGAACTCGACCTGACCTTGCATTTGTTACTAGTTATTTATCACAATTTAATAAACGTCCTGAGAAAAGACATTATAAATTAGCTAAAAAGGTTCTAAAATACTTAAATGGAACAAAAAATAAAGTATTGTTTTACGAGAGAAAATTCGGTTTAATAAATTGTAGTGCAGATGCAAGCTGGGGAAATGGAGAGGGAGACAAATCATTTTCAGGTTGTGTAATTATGTTAGGAAATTCTCTTATTGTATGGAAAAGTAAAAAGCAAAGATGTGTAGGACTATCGACATGTGAATCAGAGCTGTTAGCCACTGCAGATACTGCAAGAGAATTAACATGGACTTTAAATATGTTACAAGAACTTAAGTGTGAACAATTTGTTGAAAGACCTGTGACGATTTATTCTGATAGTCAAGCAGCCATAGATTGGCTAAATACAGCAAAGTCATCAAATAAAACAAGACATGTTAATCTTAAATTTCATTTTGTTAAAGACTTAATTGAAGAGAAGACTGTAAAAGTTATGTATAATTGTACTAATGAAATGATTTCAGATTTTCTAACAAAGGCTGTTACAAAGGAAAAATTATTTACGTTAGAAAAAATATGTTTGATTTAAAAGTATATGTTTGAATATTAATTATTGTTTATTATTGTTTTTGATTAAATATAAAACGCTTTTCACAGGGGGAGAATGTTGGTATAATATAAGTAGTGATGATGCTCAAAGTGTTTTACAGTACGCCAATAGAGTACGCTGTGTGTTCATTCTTTTTTTCTTTAACTGTACATATGTAAATAAACGTTAGTTTAAGTGTAGCTCACGTGTCGGTAACTTCATTTATAATTTATTTATATTTTTTATGCGCTACTTGGCTTAAAGTGGCTTTTCGAAAGTGGAGTCCTTGGCGAAAAATGTCCAGCTATTCAAATCTATTTCAGCAACAAAATTTTAAAAATTACCCAGGATTATCAATAAGTAAAGCTCTTAAATGTAATGCGGAATTAGCTTTCATGCCAAGCGCGATTCATCTATTTAACATACTATTTAAACAAAAGGAGGAGGGGGAAAATCAAAATTGAGGTATATTATTTATTTATTTTTTTTCTTTCTTTACTCCATTTTCATATTTTCATTTTTTCATGTGCAGGAGCAAATTTAATATTTATTTATTTATTTATTTACTAGCAGGCTTTGCCCGCTTCGCTGGACATTAAACTTAAATGAGTTGTCAAAATCCCATATCTTTATTAATAACCTAAGTTCTCGCTGTGATTGGTAGAGGTTTTCTCGCTCGCAAAGTGAGGAGTCTGGGTCTCCACTGTCTTCGGCACAACTTACCCACTTCTTACTTCCCCTTCCTCAGCGGGTGAAATCAAAGTTTTGCAAAATCACACTAATGTACATAACGCGTACACTTAATCAATATTCAGTCTGGGTCCCCACGGCCTTCGGCACAACTTACCCACTTCTTACTTCCCTTTCTTCAGCGGGTGAGTTCGAAGTTTTGCAAAATCCCACTATTGTACATAATGCGTACACTTAATCAATATCCGCACACCAAAATTTGCCATTCTAAGATAATTCAAAGCGAATTCAAACGGAAAAACATGTTTTTATTTTACACATGTTTATTGGGAAAGACTTCAGTACAACTCCACAACGATATTTGGCGATTTTTTTGTTGGCGATTATGGCTAAATCATAAATCTAAAAATCATAAACCATATATGATAAATGATAAAATAATAATCTAAATCATAAATCATAAAACATAAAATCCAAAATCCAAAATAAACAACATATTAGGCTGCCATATTATATTGCAAACAGTCCAGAACGACATCGTTATCCTTCAAAACGACGCCAAAGAAAAATCGCCAACTTCAGCTGTGGGGTTATACTGAAGTTATACCATTTATTGCCCTCCGACTCCTAGAAGGGGGGGGGGGATTTCGAATTTCGTGAAATCCAGTTACAATAAGTGCCGGATGCAAACAAACAATTTACGCACCAAATTTCGTGACCACAGAAGTCTTTAATAGAAAATATTATAAATAAATAAATACAAAACGCACAGCTTTAGTATGGGAACCCTCTGGTGACTTTAAATATTTTAAGCCATTTTTGCGATGAACTGAATTCGCTATCTCAATTGTGCAATTAAAGATCTTGGCGAGAAACGTCCGAGCTACTTCGTTTCCGAATTTTAAATTTTGCCAAAGGGATCCAATACTAAAGCTGTTCCATACACTAAATAAATAAAATAAAATAAAATAAAATAAAATAAAAACTCTTTTCTGATATTTACAAAATAAAAATAAAAAATCTTAATAAAATGCAAATTATAATCATTTACAGTTAAGGGGAGAACATAAAAAAAAAACCTCATAAGGTACATAATAACAACAAAAAATTTTGTTTTACTGCAGGAAAGAAAAGTATGCTTAATTAAATAAAAATATTAAACTAATGCCAAATATCTCTATGAAAATATTTATCCACGTGCAAATTCCTCATTAAAATATATATATATATATATATATATATATAAAACCTTTTACCGAATCTGGGTTAAAAACGGAAAAAGGGTAAAATAAATTAGAAATATCATACCTATATTTATAAATTTGATACCAAATCAAAGGGGCGATTTCTCTGAATCCAGAGGTGCAAACAGTTTTTCGATGCGACAATTAGATTTTTTAAAAATAACTAAAGTATGAAATTTAAGTGGCAATGGAAAAACGTAAAAAGGAAAAAATAAATTAGAAGTATCAGACCTATCGTTACAAATTCAGTACCAAATGAAAGGGGTGATTTTTCTGAATCCTGGGGTGTAAACAGTTTTTCGATACGACAATTAGATTTTTTAAAATTAACTAAAGTATGAAACTTAGATGACAACACTTCATTTCAATCTTTTCATAACTTGTAGTCCGAATCACGCGAATAAAAAAGTCTTTAACTTAAAAATTTATTTTTATATTTTATTTTTCCATTCAAAGCGTTTTAGTCAAAAATATTTATGGCGCATGCGCAGGTGTTTTTTACCCACAAATTAAACACTATTCATAATTTTGAAAATTTCTATAGATATAATTTTAAGTTGGGTGAAGACCTAAGTTTCTGCCAAGCGCCTTTGAATTCCATCCAGCCGTTCTCGAGTGATGCCCGGACAAACGTGTTTTAGTCTTTTACCCCCAGGGGGGAACGGGGGGGGGGGGGGGGAATTTCTGAAAAGTTGATAGATATAATTTTAAGTTGGGTGAAAACCTAAATTACTGCCAAGCGCCGTTGAATTCCGTCCAGCCGTTCTCGAGTGATGCCCGGACAAACGTGTTTTAGTCTTTTACCCCCCAGGGGGGAACGGGGGGGGGAATTTCTGAAAAGTTGATAGATATAATTTTAAGTTGGGTGAAGACCTAAATTCCTGCCAAGCGCCGTTGAATTCCGTCCAGCCGTTCTCGAGTGATGCCCGGACAAACGTGTTTTAGTCTTTTACCCCCCAGGGGGGAACGGGGGGGAATTTCTGAAAAGTTGATAGATATAATTTTAAGTTGGGTGAAGACCTAAATTCCTGCCAAGCGCCGTTGAATTCCGCCCAGGCGTTCTCAAGTGATGCCCGGACAAAAATAGCGACATACGGACACGATGACACACACACAGACACACACACACACACACACACAGGCAAAATTTTCTGAAGTCATTTTCGGCTTTCATGGGGTGTGAAACGTGAAGATATCGCAAAATTTTTCGATTCCGACAAATTTACAGACAAAAGTCTGATTTTATTAATATAGATTTTCCGCGTGAAGAATATTTTATTTTATGTTGGAAAGAAAAAAAAAAAAAGTAAATTTTTTTTTTTTTTTTTTTTTTTTTTGCAACAATTAAAAATTTAAATATCCATTTTTAAAGATTTTCCATGATATTATTTTAACATTTTAATTAATTTTAAAAAAATCTAATCAAAATTTCGTTGCAAATAAGATACCAAATGAAAGGGGCATTTTTTCTGATTCCGCTGGTTTAATTAACTTATCGATCGGATAATTAGATTTTTTAAAATTAACTAAAGTATGAAAAGCTGGTGACATTTTTTTTAAATTGACTAAAGTATGAAAAGCTGTTGGTAACAACACACAGACAAAGAGAAGAAAATCTCTCTTAGCCAATCAACTTGCGTCCAGCAACGGACAAACAGGAAAAAAACTGTCTTAGCCATTTATATATAGAGAGAGATGTTTAAAAGATATATAATATTTAGCTAAATATAGAGAACATAATTATTGGTTTTGGAAGAAAAGAAGAAAAAATTGAAAAATAAATAAATAAAGTCAAAAAATAAATCGATACATATAAATCGATAACTTCTAAATTATACTATATGCCTGAATCGGCAATTTACAAAAATCCTCCATTCAACTCCATCCTGTTTATATTATATTTGAAATCGGCCAGTTTTATATGTCGTAATATAGATGACTATTTCATTATTTATCAGTGATGCACTTTATCCAGTGTTCCAGATGGTCGAAAGTCAATATCCACAAGTCAGGGATCTTTCCAAAAATACCCCCAACGCAATTTATACTAAAAATTTTTTTTTTTTTTTATTAACAGTTTTAAAACGTTTAATATGCTTAATCTCACATTTCCCACACCAATAAAGTTCTTTATCGGGAAAAAAAAAAAAAAAAAAAAATCCCATATGCAAAAATAACTTTCAGCAAACTAATTTGTTGGAAATTTTTAAAACTGCCTTGCCTAGTATCCACATTTCTATCATTTGTACTTATCCTATATGTACATAAAAACAGTTCTTTTGTTTATTAAATGCATGAAAACAAATTATCAAGGTATCATGCATCAAGTTTGGTATTTCACGACTGAAAGTTTAATTCAGGCTAAAATCAATCATCCAAGTTTACACTAGTCCAGCTTTGGTTATTCAAGCGTCAATCAATATATATCAAGCGTTCTCTATGCTTATGCTTGTTACAACATACATGAACAAAATAATTCCTGAAATCAGGGAATATAAAAAGCAAAAATCACGATAAATTTTATAATCAGAAGGCTGAAAATGTTGCTTTCATACTTCTGAAATAAAATCCAGAATCAATGCATTATCATCTGATAAATTTGACCTTTTTTTTTTTTTTTCTTGTAGGATTTTAGGAAAAAGTCATCTTTTACTAATTTTAAAGAAAACCCCGTATTTATTCCCGAAAAATTTCATTTCCGCTAACTGTTCCCCAATAAATCTCTGTTTCCAAATATTTTCCCTGAAGCTTTAAAAATCCCTAAAATGTGGAAAAATCCCAAATCTTGCAACACTGAACCGAGCTGTACTGTAATTACGGAATTCGTTTTAAGGGAAGAAAATGAAATTTCGTGTCGCTCACTCGACCTTGAGTTTAATTAAATGTTATTTTTCAGGAATATTATTTTTGGAATGCAAGCTTATAATCACTGTTTATAACTAGTTTTTAACTTTTGTTAAAATTTGTTAAAAATTCGCTATTAAAAAAAATCATTGCAATCATCTTTCATCTCTTCTCTTTCATAATCTCCTTTAAAAATTAATAGCCGTTATTCGTCTGTGACACAGTCTCATAACGGTAGGTTACGGATTCTTCATTTTAATTAATTGTTATTGTTATTATTATTATTATTATTTAAACATTTTTATTTTCAAAATAATTACGCTACTTTTTCTAAGATAATAAATTAAGTAAAATTTCCAAAATTTTGGAAATTATCCATAAAAAAAAAAAAAAAAAAAAAAAAAAAAAATTGCAGTTCCTATAACTATATACCAGTACACATTGTACCGTAACAGTTTAAAAGAAGACTTTTTTTGCTGTTTTCATAAGAAGTCATCGACCTAAGAAATTACATTTTAATTAATTTAAAGAGAAATTAATTATTCTATTGGAGTAATATATATATATGTAATAATATGGTGTTAGCTAGATTTCGTTATTGATGAAAAGTGTGCCGATTTCCGTAGCGATATGTTGAATGCTACATCGAAATCTTAGTAATCCGATTAGATTCGGAGACCCACAGACGGATAGAGCTCTATATGTATGCATGTGAATGTATTTTAAACATATAAAGATAGATAAAATAGTTGGTTAAAAACCAAATAATAAATAAATACTTTAGTTGCAATTTAATATACCATTTAAGGAGTTATATAATATATAATATGGTGCTTAAAATAAATAAATAAGTAAATTTTCTGTTAAAAAAAAAAAAAATAAATAAATAAAAAATTAGAGTAGAATTTTCACTATTTTTACTTTCCGAACATACGTATGTAAGGAAAGTATTCTAATCATGTCAAAAATCCGAGTTCGAGATTTTGCTGTTTCTATATGTTTTGAGGTCCCTGAGTCCTTTTTCACTATGTATGCATGTGTGTGTATGTATGTGTGTATGTGTGTGAGTGAACACGCTAGCGTCTAAACGCTTTGCTCGAATGAGCTGTAAGTTGGTACGCATGTTGCAAGTCACCGTAGCACGAACCCTGTTGATTTTAATGAATCTAGCACTTAGAGTTTTTTTACAGGGACACAAAGAAAAATTCTATATCATTATGGCCTACGGGACCAAAATCTTAAAAGTGCGATAGCATCTAAATGCCTTATATTGAGCAAAAAATTTATACACATATTACAGGTCACAGATTCTCAATCTGTATAGAATTTGGAGAATCTAGCACTTACAGTTTTTTTACAGGAACACAAAGAAAAGTTCTTTATCATTATTGCCTATGGGACCAAATTTTAAAAAGTGCGAGAGCGTCTAAACGCCTTATTAAATTGAGCAAACAATTTATACACATATTATAGGTAATACTTGCGTGAACTGCATAGATTTCGGTGAATCTAGCACTTCTAGTGTTTTTACAGGGACACAACAAATAATTCTGTATCATTATGGCCTATGGGGTAAAATTATTTAAAGTGCGATGGTATCTAAATGCCTTACCCGTTGGAGTGGAAAATTTATATACGAGTTATAGGCCACCATCATACAAACTATATAGATTTTCGTGACCCTAGCACTTAACGAGTTTTACAGGGACACAAATAAAATTGTTCATCGTTAAGACCAACAGGCTCAAATTATTTAAAGTGCGACAGCGACTAAACGCCTTATTCAAATGAACTAAAAATTTATATACATATTGTGTGTCACCGTCACACGAACTTTATGAACTTTAGAGAATCTAGCTCTTATGGTTCTTTTTAAGGGACAAAATGCAAATTTCTTTATCATTGTGACATATGGGCTCAAACTTTAAAGTACGATAGCGTCTAAATGCCTTATCCGATGAATCTGAAAATTTATATAAATATTATAAGTCACTGTTGCACTAACTATAAACATTTTGATGAATCTAGCAGTTGTAGATTTTTACAGGGACACAACAAAATATTCTTTATTATTATGATCTAAGTGTTCGGTAAAATAGCGTTAAATTAAACATCATTTACTATATAAAGAAAAATACTCAAACTCCCTATTATAATTTTCTCTCTTTTGTTTATTTACCGACTCCTCTTACTTTACTTTATCTACAGAACCATTAATTACTCAATGTTCGGAAAGTCGAGTGGAGTCACTCCAGAGTTTTACAGTATATCTTATAGATGAAAATCTTTTTACTTTTAATATATTATTATAAAAATAATTAACGAGATATAGAAAATTGTTGTATTTAAGGATTTATTAACGGGTGTATTTATGTACAAAGTTATATCGATATGTTGATCCTATATCAAATATTAAATATAAATATAATATATGAATAAAATTTAAAAAAGATGCAAATCATAATATTTTGTTTAAAAAAGAAAAACTAATAATGTCACGTATTTTTTTTTTTTTTTTGTTACTGTATATAGCCAGAATGCCTGAAGTATGTATAACCTTCCAAAAGAAGAATTCTATTGACATAAGCCAGCTAGATATTTATTCAGAGAAACAAGTTTAAGTATGAAAGTTTAAAACAAGTAAGCAGTAGGTAGATAAAAAGCATACAGAAAGAAAATCGATTTGTCAATGGAAAAATCAGTCTAAAGGAAGCAAATACTGATTTCAGAGCGTCGTATACATTTGGAGCTTGCGAATCTTGTTCTATGTTCTCCAATAAAAATTATTTTATCGATAAAAATAAATATTTTATTCCTTTATTTAAAAAGAAAAAAAGAAAGAAAAAAAGAAGAAAGAAAAGAAAGAAAGGAAAGAAAGAAAGAAATCAATTTTATTTGTGCCATTAGACAAAAAGACGTACATCTGAAAGAACACATAAGGTTACTACAGTATGAACTACGTTTTTTATTTTATTCAATAATCAGGGGGGGTCTATCTAAATTATAATTATGGGTTCCAGTTTTTCTGGAAAAAAAAATTGTGTAAATCTTTTTGTTTTAGGAAGCACTGCTCTGTAAAAACTAAAAAGGCTTTTTAAACTAATGATTTGAAATACACGGTGGTCCTAAACTATATCTCAAAAATGTAAAGGTAGAGGGGACCCCATAAGCAGATTTCGTATAGGAATGTGTGCGGTAATGCCACCTTGAGCCGGTAGAGAGCGCTGATGACTGTGACGTATAAAAGCGCTTCGCTGTTGGATTCATTATTTCCCGCACGGATCTCGAGCAGCATGCATCCTTTCACCAATACGGAGCTGGCCGACATGCATTTCATGTATGGGGCTGCACAAGGAAATGGATTAGCAGAAGGAAATTCATGAATCTAGCTATCGAAGCTCTTTTATACACCGCGGTCATTAACGCTCTCTACCGGCTCAAGGCGGCATTACCGCACACACAATCCTATACGCAATCTGCTTATTTAGGTCTCCTCTACCTGCCTTTTTGACGTATAGTTTAGGACCACCTTGTAAAATTTGAGGAAATTTCACTCCATATTTATCAACTGTATAATTTTCATTGAATATGTAGTCGATAACATTTTTATATGAAAATATATGGAAGGGGGTTGGACTTTTTTGATGTAAATTATCACATATTATAAAGTTAGTTTTGTCTGAAAGAGATATGAAAATATTCTAAAAAATTGAATTCATAAATTAAATTATGCAATCGTAAAAAAAAAAAAAAAAAAAAAAAAAAAAAAAAAATCGTTTTAATATACTGAAATGACTATTTTGATCTGTGAATAATAGCTTGAGTTCATATATAATCCTTCATGTGTTCTTTCTAATTTTTTATATTTTCTCTTTCCACTATCTATTTCCAATGCAACAGATGTGAAATCTTTGATTAGTTCTCATACTTTCTTTAATGTAATGTAAATTCCAATTGTTCGTGATTAATACGGTATAACTTTTTATTTTCCTTTTATTTTGTGAACAGAGATGATTTTTAATAGGCTTTCTTTTATCTTGGATATAAGTGTAGTTTTCAGTGCCCATTCGTCGGATCGTGTACCTAAGAGAATTATACAAAAGTCTGTTTAATTGTTAATTCAAGCAATCTAAATTGGAGAAAATATGCCATTTTATTAATAATCGTTTGAATTGAATTTTTTCCGGAATCCTTTTCAAAAAATTGGTACGTGTATATACAGAACAGAACAGCAACCTCTGAACAAATATTATATCCAGAGTTTTAAATTCCTCGAGGATCACAAATGTATCCCCAATGAAAAACTACTATGTTGTGGCCACCACAAGACTTTCTTCTATATTTTCGTATACAAATTCATTAAGTGCAAATTATTTATTAAAACTATTATTTATTAAAATTATCGAACATGATGAATGCAAATGATTTTCATCTTAGAGGAAACTAACACAAAATATCCAAAGAAAGCCAATTTTATTGTCTATAAATAACATCGTAACAAATGCGTTTTTATAATGGTTATCTCACATATCAAGTTTTGTACAGTTATATGCCATACAAGTTGAGATATAGCCTTCTCATTATCAAGCAAATTTCCAGTACAGCAGCGCCACCTATTGGCCGATAAGCATTCAAATGGAATCAGCATAATGTCTCATAATGACTTTTTCACATTTAAAGTTTTGTTTGATGATACGCAACAGAACCTAAGATATAGCCTCCCATTAAATTGTGCAAATCGCTGTATAGCTGCCTCGCCTGTTGAGCGGTTGACACTAAATGTTGATAGGTACTAATTTATGTCATTTGCTTCCACATATAAATATATATGCTATTCTGTGCAGTAGTTCCTGAGATATAGCCTTTCCTTAAATTGCGAAAATTGCTGTATAGCAGCGCCACCTGTTGGCCAATGAGCATTCAAATTGAATCAGCATAATGTCTCATAATAATCTTCTCACATATCAAGTTTTGTTTGATTATATGCAATAGAACTTCATATATAGCCACCCCTTAAATTGCGGAAATCGCTGTATAGCAACACCACCTGTTAAGCGGTTGTCACCAAAAGTTGATAGGCACTAATTTAGGTCAAGGTGCATCTATATATATAATACACATATCTACAATTCTGAGCAATAGTTCCGGAGATACAGTCGCCACAAAATTTTATCACACACACACAGACAGACATTTTCTAAAATTAGTGAAATCGTGTTCTAGATCTTTCAAAATGAGTAAATCCATTGAAAACCGGAAGTCGAAGATTTTTACGAATCCAATACTTTCTTCTATTGAATATAGAAGAAAGTAATAAGATACCACCCACCAATTTTCACTAGAACATCTAAGTGTAAAAGAGTTTGTTATTTTGACCTCCACGCCACTTCACGTATTTCGTATTTAATTTTGATTATTAATAATTTTCTAGAAGGCCACTTTTTATAGTTGATGTATCTTAATAAATTAAATTGTGTTTTTAACTAAAATAATGCCTGTTATTTTTAATAAGAATCTGGTACATTGCGCATTTTTACTTTAAGCTTTTTCTATAACTGCGATATTACAAAATTTATCTTCGTAATAACCTTAAATCTGAATTCTTCTAAGACACTAATGGAAATGAAAGTGTACAGGATTCAGAATTCTGCTCGTACAGAATTCAATTATTTTACATTATACGAAATTTTTAGTACACTGTATGGTACGTATGTAATTTTTACTTTCTTCTATATTCAACAGAAGAAAGTATCCGATTCGTAAAAATTTTCGACTTCCGGTTTTCAACGGATTTACACGTTACACGATTTGACCATTTTTAGAAAATGTCTGCCTGTGTGTGTGTGTGACAATTTTTTGTGACGACTGTATCTACGGTACTAGTTCTCAGAATTGTATATAAATTTATATGTAGATGCACCTTGACCTAAGTTAGTGCCTATCAACTTTTGGTGTCGACCGTTCAAAAGGCGGCGCTGCTATACAACGATTTGCGCAATTTAAAGGGAGGCTGTTTCTCAGGTTCTATTGTGTATGATCAGACAAAACTTGGTGTGTGAGAAGGTCATTATGAGACATTATGCTGATTCAATTTGGATGCTTATGAGCCAATAGGTGTCGCTGCTATACATAGATTTCTATAATTTAAGGGAAGGCTATATTCAGAAACTACTGCACAGAATCGCATATAATTTTATATGTAGGTGCACCTTGACATAAATTAGGGCCTGTAACCTTTTGGTGTGTACCGCTCAACAGGTGGCGCTGCTAAACAGCGATTTCCACAATTTAAGGGTATATCTCAGGTTCTATTGTGTATCATCAAACGAAACTTGATATGTGAGAAGGCCATTATGAGACATTATGCTGATTCAATTTGGATGCTTATGGTCAACAAGTGGCGCACCTATACTGCAAATTTCCTCGATAACGGGACGGCTACATCTCAACTTCTATGGCATATAACTGCACGGAACTTGATACGTGAGATACCGTTATAAAAACGCATTTTTTAAGATGTTATGTACGGTCATTAAAACTGTCTTTCTATGGATATTTAGTGTTCATTTTCTTTAAGATGAAAATCATTTGCAGTCATCATGTTAGATAATTTTAATCAATAACAGTTTTAATAATTTATTTTTGCACTTAGTGAATTTGTATAGGCAAATATAGAAGAAAGTCTTGTGGTGGCCACAACATACTAGTTAAATAATATACAGGTTTACAAAAAGCAATCTAATTTATGCTTTCTTATTCAATATGTAGATATAAAAATAGTATTTGCGAGATATATTCCTTCATATTTAAAAACAATATACATTTTAGCACTATAAAACATTTTATGCTATATTACACTAGAATGTTGAAACAGCTTATTTGCCAAAACCATGTAGAGAAATATTGCCAGCTCTAACTGTGTAATATGCTACGGTTACACAGTTAAAGCTAGTAACATTTCTATACACGGTTGTGGCAAGTGTGCTACCTCAATATTGTTGCGTAATATAACACATTTATTTTTTTTTCCAGTGAAGGCATTACCTCGAATATAAAATACTTTCAATATAAAAAGGTGTAATATGTAACGCTTAGGAAGTTCTTTATAAACTAGTCGAAATTCATGATTTTTCAGTGTATTTTCTAAGTAATAAATTTATAGTATTGTGGTCTCTTAAGATAACATCCCCCCCCCCCCGTATGAAAGAAAAATAAACCTATAAGTTAGACAAAGACCGAAAACTTTAACTAGATTTACTAATTAGAATCTACTTTTTAAAATTATTTTCGCCCATTGTCAAACAATTAATTTTGTTTTCCCGGTAATTATTTAATAAACTTTACTCTATATAAATATCATTCACAATTAATATGACCTGTATAAATAATGTCATTATTTTTCTTTATCATTATTAATTTTGCTTCTTTGAAAACATATTACCAACCAATTCGTTTGTCATTCTAAACTTATTAATCATTTCTAAATCTTAATTAGTAAGTAAAAAAAAATATTTCAGTGTTCCGAACGTAATGAATATAATTGATTATTCCAAAAATTATTTATACTGTAAATAATTTAAATGATTGACTTAAAAAAACACTTTAGGGAAATCAGATGTAATGTAACTTAATTTTTCCATCTATTTCTTTCAAACAAAAGGTTAAGATTTTTTTTTTCTTATGAAATATGCGACAACTTATTAGATAATATTGATAAATAATTATTTTGATATTTTTACTATGCATTTTAACTTTGGCCCATTTTTCATACGCAGGATCATAATCAAAATACAGCTTTATGTAATTACAATATATTTTTGTTTTCTTAGACGATTAATTACTCTTAATGAAAACCTTAATCGTATAAGAAAAAAATCTTAATAAAGAATTTATACTCTAAAAGCAATTTATTTTCCATTATGAGAATTGTAAGGAAAAGGTAATTATTAGAACTGAGACAACAAACAAATTTTCCATTAAAAAAGGCTTAGTAAAGGAAGCGAATATATCCAGAATACATGAAACATACACCAGTGAACAGTTGGAAAGGGTTTCACAGTCTATGCTAAAAGCATGTTCGCTAATAGCTTTTCTTCACATATATATAAGCAAAATAATTAAAGACAGAGGAAAAATTAATCCCAAAACATGTGATAAAAGGCAAGATTTTAACTTTAAAGTTTGTAATTTAACAAATTGGTTCTCCTGTATTAGTCATAAAGTTTTTAAAAATATTATGTTCACCCAAATAAACAGAATAAAATGATTTGCAATAACAATTTAGACCTGAATCTGGCTATGAAAAATCTCAAAAACATACTAACTGTTAACCACTATCCTGTTATTTTAATCAATAAACATTTCAGTATTCTTGATGACAAACCCACTTAAGGTTTGTTGTTCCATTTTGGGCGACATTTAAGTTTTGGTAAGTGGCCCTACTATAAAAAATTATAGCTAAACTTACTATACTTATAGCTAAAGCGGGTTCTATGTTTATAATGGGGGGGGGGGGGGGGGGGGTTCAATTTTCCATATTCTAATGACTATTCCAGTTTGTCCATGTATGTATTTATATATTCTTGTATTATTTATATTCTTATATTTTATATTGATGTATTATACTTTGTGCTTGATTTCTGAATTTAATTGCTTTTTATGCTTTGTATTACTAATTAAAATTCGTTTACTGTATGGTCTTGCTTCCATCTGTGAGAAGTTGGGGGCAAGAAACGTGTTTTTTTTGGTTAAATTACCAACGTTTCGTCAGAAACTTCTCATAGTCCATCCTATATTTAAATTTTATCTTATATATATACATATATCCCGTCTTAAGTCATGGTGGCCTCTGCTCCTTCTTTTTATTTCTGTTTCGTTTGTTTGACTTTTGCCCTTGTTTCACATAATTTTCAATTCTTATAACATTTCACAAGAAGAAAAAGGATGGATCACATGACGAAATAGAAGATGTAATTAAAAAGCTATTCAAAATCCAAGAATTAAAACATAAATATGTGAGGAAGTTACTCACATATTATTTATATACATCTAATTTTATTCTAAATTTATTAAATATCAAATTATCAGTTAAATAAATAAATAAATAAATTTAATTTAAATCTAATTCACAGTTAAGTCACTTTAAGTATTCTAAATTATCTGAAAAGCTCACTTTTATCAGTTCGTTGAATTCATTTAACTGAATACTACAAACTTTCTTTTAATATTATAAGAAAGACTTATTGAAAGAGCACAGTTTATATGTTATCCGTTAACAACGCTATTGAAAGCTCAAATAATTAATTATAAATTTATTATCTTGATTGTTCAATAAATATCCTTAACTGATGGAGTTTAAATCTTCTCCGGTTAATAAATAACTTCTTTGATTACCCATCAGGAGTCAGCTAACAGGTAGTTAAATATTATTTATTAAAAATTTACTCTTTTAGAAAACCCAACGTCGAATAATATTGCACATGCTTACTTCATTATAGCTAAATGTAGAAATCCCTGCCAGTTAATATCATTAAGAAATGATTTAGTTTCTAAATTACAATTATAGTGCAATCTTTAGATGTAACTTTTATTATTATTATTATTATTTTTTAAGGGGTGTTCTGTCGGAAACTACAGGAAAAATTATATAAGCGTAATAAAGAAGTGACCACATTATTTTTCTTTAATACCAACAAACAACGGAAAGATTTCAAGAAAATAAATTTTGGGATATCCTCTTTGTAGGAAAAGTACAGGAGTGATATAGCACTTATAGGAGGAGCCGTAAAAATTGTATCGAAATCTTGAACAGGAATTTTCATCATCTTTCAGAAACAATTGGAGGTTTTTCGAGATTTTTATTTTTTTTTCTTTTTAAGATTGTTGCAAGCCTCCTGAAGTCTTGAAGTACTTTTTAAATAGTTCAAAAAATACACAAAGAATAAATACTGGCTCCTCTCCCTCATCTCGACGTGAACTGTTGCTTTGGCACCAATATCTGTTGTAATAGTTTAGTGTCGCAGTGATCGTTGTTAGTAAAGAAAGTTGCCAAGGAAGTGTAAACTAAACCCATTTCAGAAATGCAGTCCATTGCAGTCATCAGGATGCCTTTGTTGGAGAAAAATTTTCTAAAAATTATGAAGGATAAATATTTCCAATATATTAAATACAATATTTATTTAATTATTTAACTGATAATTTGATACTTAATAAATTTAGAATAAAAATAGATGTATATAAATAATATGTGAGTAACTTCTTCACAGCATTAAAACAATACTTCTTCAGAGGCAATAATTGGTCAATGTTTGCAAATAAATAGTGAAATTATATCTGTAAGCCTAAAGCCTGTATATATATGCATCCATATATATATATATATATATATATGGATGCTATCAATTTACCCTAAACTAAGTGTAACCAATGAAGCATGACAGCAAGTTACATTTAATGCAGAAATTAAATGGAAGTTAAAAAAGAAACCAGATATATATATATATATAAAATAACTTACAAAAAAAAAAAGAACAATTAGAGTAATTTGTTCAAGAGAAGCATTGACATAAGTAGTTTAAATGTTTTTAAATTAGAATTTTAAGAGTGGTTTCCTTAATTAAAAAATTTGCAATCAGGAATTCACAAACGGCATAAGAAATATATCCTGAAATCATAATATTTCAAGGAAATAATAAATTTCGAGCCAAAATATTAAGTTATATCCGTTCATAGCTATTATTTTTTTTATTAATACATTTATTATTTATATATATATATATATATATATATATATATATATATATATATATATATATATATATGTGTATATATATATATATATATATATATATATATATATATATATATGTATATATATATATATATAAATCCAGAAAAAATAAATAAATAAATAAATATGCAAACATTATGAAACTAACATGTACATTATTAAGATTACCAAGAACATATTTTTCAGTACAATATGGTATGAGGACTACACAAAAATATTCAAATTCTTTATAAGAATGATGCTAAAAGTGCATTTTCCTTTGCGTTTGTGAGAGATTATTATTATTATTATTAATTATTATTATTATTTATTTATTTATTTATTTATTTTTTACAAAGGTTCTAGTTTACTACATGCAATTCGTAAACTATATGCCAGGTTGTTGAAAATAAATTTTTTTAATGTTTTTTTGATTAAATGTGAATCTATAAAGATGTACATTGGGAGGTTTCTTTCTCAATAAGTCTTTCACTTGTTCTACAACACCAAATGACTACTATTTGAAATTTTTGCTGCTTGATTTTGCTGAAAGGTTGCTTCTTCTTCCTGACTTCTTAGACACTTACTCAATTTCGTGATAATAGTATATGATTTAGGAACTTAGAAGCCCATCCCTAAACACTGACTGAAATGTGTAGGGTATCTTTCAACTAAAAATCAAAGAACTAGTTCATTGTTTTTGTGTTTGACAGTAATGATTTCAAAAATTTCTGATATTTAATGTATAATTTATAAACTCTATTTTTGCTTACAGTATCTGTGTTTGAGTAGGATTTTTTTTTTTTTTTTTCTTGCATATCTGAAATTTTTTACCATTTGATTTTATTAGATAAATTAATGGCTCTAATTTTTAATCTCAAAATGAAAATTTTTATTTAAAAGAAAAAAAAAAAAAAATGCTCTCTAATATGACAATTAACCCTACAAGGCACCCAGTTCCATATGTGGAACACCGACTTTAATCGTTCCTATAGCTATAAAACTATTAGTAGCGACATCTCCATATAAGCTACTGACATTTAGCAATGTAGTAATACGAATCTTTACCAAAAGATGTCGTTCGTGTTTTTGTTATAGTGCACTCAATGTGAAATTTGAATGAAAGTGATACGTTAGTCGTTTGTCTGAATTCAAAAATAAAAAAAGAATAGTTATTGAACATTTTTGACTCGGAAAAAAAAATAAATAAATAAATACTGTGTGTTATAACGAAGTGTATATTTTGCAGCGGTAAGTTTTTTTTTTTTTTTTTCTTTTTATTACAATAGTAAACGTATTAATAAATCATATTTTTATGTATGTTCCACATACGGTACGTTGAGCTAAAAAGTTGATATTCCCGTAAAATATGGTTTTATTTTTATTTTTATAAGTTTTCCCTATCTTCTGATCACTAATTACAACCTCTATATTTTTGTCGGGCACTGAAAAAAAATTGAGCCTTGTAGGGTTAAAATGAATAGTTGAACAATAATTATCTGCAATAATTAACAACAAATTTATCTATTTTTTTCATTTTTAACAAAAAAAAAAAAAAAAAAAAAAAAAAAAAAAATGGGGGGTGTTGTTTGTAGGGCATAAAAATGAATTTCTTTGGATATTTAGTGTTATACATCTCTGAGATGAAAATCGCCCGCACTCATCCTGGAAAATAAATTTAACTAATAATAATTTTAATAAATAATTTGTACAATGTGAATTTGTGCAGAAAAATACAAAAGATATGTGAATAGAAGAGAGCTTTGAAGAGAAAGTAAAAGAAAATGCTGGTCAAGAGCTGAAAGGAAAATTTTCTGAAGTAGAAAGTAAATTTACGAAAATAGATAAACTATTGTTGGGGCCGTAAATATCTAGATTGGTATTGTTGTTACCGTTTAACATTAAATTACAACACAGCACCTTATTTTGATCGGTTGCTGCTAGATGGCAATACTTGTGCAGATTTTCGAAACAACTTTTCATCATTTGCCAATTAGAAGGTTAATATTTAATGTCGATTTCAAAAATTTAAAAATCTGAATTTACAAATTTACAAATTAAATTAAATATTTTTAAATCATAATACTTCAAAGAAATAATCTATCAGTTTTGAATAAAAATACGTAATAAATTATACTCGCTAATAGCAATTGTCTTTCTACTAATACATTTGGGAAATTATGAATTTCTACCAGAAGAACAATATTTAATTTAAAAATGTAATAAAACTAGCATAAGTAATTGAAATATAAAAAAGCATTTTTTTTTTTTTTTTTTTTTTTTTTTTTAAGCTAGAATATGCTACATTTAGAATTAAGTTTGGTTTACAGGGCTACACAAAAATTTCAAATATATCATGAAATAGTTGTTCCATAAAATGCATTTTATTAGTGTTATAAGGTTTCTCTTTTCTTTTCTTTTCTTTTCTTTCTTTCTTTTTCTTTCTTTTTTTTTCTTTTTTTTTTTTAATACAAAAGTTATACATGATGAGTATACAGTTTTTAAACATGATGCAAATTACATAAAAACAGCGTATTCTATGCTTTTCTTTTTAAGGTAATGCTTTAAAGATAGATTTAGATTTTTTACTCCAAATTTTAAATTAAAATAAAGTGTTATCATAAATTTAAACTACACATTTTATATTAAACAATGCAACAAATTGGCAGATATGGAGAATATTTTTTTAATATATGCATGGTTTTTCTTTCTTTTTTATTATAATTAAATGTCGATTTCACTAACTCAAAAATATGTATTCACAAATTAAATTATAAACATATCCTTAAATTACAATATTTATAGAAAATAATTAATAAATTTACAGCGAAAATTATAAATTAAACTCGTTCATAGCAATTATATCTCTATACTAATACATTTGGGAAATTATTACTGTGTTCCAAAAGAACAATACTTAAATTTCAAAAGTTTGAAATTACTTTCGAAAAATACATTTCACTCAGTATTAAATTAAAGTTTATTGAGCTCTCTCACAATTATTCTATCACTTTTGCAAATAAAGAAATCGTTAATTATGACTTAGTATGTTCTTTAATTCCATCGACTCCCCGTCTTCTAAGATGAAATTTCGAAAGCTGTTCCATACGTTAAGGCATTTAAAGCATTTAATATTTCCTCATTCTTTTTGTTTTCCTCCATCTTGGGAATTTGGGAAAACAACTTCAACTTCGACTGATGATTTTAATTGTCTAGTGACGAAAACTTTGATAATAATTAAAGATTTAAATGTAAGATTTGAAGTTTGACGATAAATCTTGCAGTGAATGATTATTGCTACTTAATTTGTTAACGCAAAATATTTCTAATTTAAGAACTTATTTTAAAACTGATTATGAAAATATTGGTATAAGGAATATTTTTTACTTTATCTTACCCGTATATATGGTAGAAAAAAATATTGTTTTCGGGTCAAATTTTCGAAATTGAGTTTTTGTTATATTTACACGTTTTGAAGTCCCTGAATCAGAAAATCATGTTTCTAGTGGCGTGTCTGTGTGAATGTTATCAACATACACCCAGCGACAAAAAGATAGGTACAAAGGGTTTTTTCTTTGATTTTTCATAAAATACATTATTTAAATTGTGAATATGATTTATTATTATCATAAAATAACACTATTCTATTTGTTTTAAGACTAATCTAGAAAAATTTTAAGACTAAATTTTTTCTAATTTAAGACTACACACCGCGACAAAAAGATAGGAACAGAGGTTTTCTTTTTAATTTTTGAATATGATTATTTTGAATATGAATATTTTGAATATGAATATTTCGAATATGATTCAAATAATTATTATGTTTTTAATATGATAATATTTTGTTATGATAATAAATGATCATCACAATTTAGATAATGCTATTTTATTTAAAAAAAAAAAAACCTTTGTTCCTATCTTTTTGTCGCGGAGTGTAGTTTTAAATTAGAAAATTTTTAGTCTTCAAACATTTCTAAATTAGTCTTAAAACAAAAATTAGTCCGGGAATAGTGTTATTTTATGATAATAATAAATGATAAGCACAATTCAGATAATGTTATTTTATGAAAAATCAAAGAAAAAACCCTTTGTACCTATCTTTCGGTCGCGGGGTGTATCTCAAGAACAAATAATAGCAAGAAGTCAAAACTCGGTATTCTAAATCTGTATCATATAGAGATGGCACACTAAACTTTTCGTTGAGATCAAGCAAATGGTTCGTGTACAGGGACATCCAAGATAATTCAAATACATTACGTCTATGGGCGAAATTGCTGGTAAGTAGAGTTTAGCATCTATAGGCTGCTAATGAACAAAACTTCTCTAAACAAAATGAAATGAATATGAAATTTTTATATGCATAAAAGCATTATTTATGTAGAATATTGTACGAAACTCGTTCACAGATCCTTTACAGGGCTGCACAAAATAACTAGAATATAGTGGGATAATACTTGGAAATTCATAGAAGTGCATTTCATGTTGTGACATGTGTTATTAATATAGGATTTTATTTAATTACTCAATTTGGTGTGTACGTACTTTTTAGAAGATATACAGGGTTGTCAATAGTTAAGCGAAAACATTATTTTTTATTGAACGTACAGTCGGTAACAAAAGTGTCCGAACACTAGCAAAAATTCCTATGTAAAAAAAGTTCCTTCATACGTTTTTGTTAAAGACTAAAGGGCTCTGCCCCTGCACGCTCCGCTCACCAACCACCGAAGGAGGCTTCGCCTCCCCCCCGACTCACTTTACTTATTAACACTGGCAGAGCTCTGCCCGCCTATTCGATGTTTTCTTTCACTGAAAAGGAATATTAATAGTGCATATTACAAGACAAAAGCAGAAAATTATTATGGAAATCCTCAAATTCAATATCAAATTGAAATATATAATATTTATATATATTTTTAATAGAAAGAAATTGATAATATCTAGACCATTTTGCATTACAGACCCTTTTCATTTATTTTTATTGCATTATATGACCCCTTTTATTTATTTTTTACAACCTTCGATCTGGACCGAGGTACCCCTTCGTATTTGGCAGATTGCGGGTTCGGTTCTCGAGCCGGCCGAAAACCGTCGTGCACGCTAATGGTGGCTGGTGCACGTAAAATATGTCGTGGACGCAATATCCTCCATGTTCCCATTAAAATTATACCCCAGGGGGCCACTGAAGCGGGGGACCATCCCCTTCGTGTAGGACCAAAATTGTGGTGACATGTCTCAGGAACATCCGTAGGGGTGCGTCCCAGACCGTCGCCAATTATCCATAGCGCAGTAATGGTGCGACGTCAAACACAACCTACCTAATTATCTACTTACCTACAACCATGGATCATATTTTAATTTTCTCGTGTAAGAAAATTAATTTTCTAAAAGTAGAGAAAAAAAGTTGATATTTATTTTCTTTCTTTTTTACATCTATGGTTTCGGGCCGCTTTACCCTAGTCTGTAAAGCGCCGAGCACGTAATTGGAAGATTGCCGATTCTATACTTGAGCCGGCATAAGCAACACCTCCTGTAATAATGCCTCCGAGCTGAGCTCTACGTCATGGAAGATCGGCCGATTTTATCCAATCAACACTTCCTATGATACATGTTGGATCGTCGAGATTGGATGAAATCGGCCGATCTTCCGTGACGTTGAGCTCAGCTGGGAGGCATTATTACAGGTGGTGTTGGCCAAAGACCGTCGTGTACACTAATCGTGGCTGGTGCACATAAAATCTTTCTTGATCGCAAAGTTCTCCATGTTCCCACCCACACTATACCTCTGGGGATCACCAAAGCGGGAGGGGGGGATCCCTTCCGGGAAGGATAAAAATTGTGATGACATGTCTCCGGACCACCTCTAGGGGTGCGTCCCAGACCGTCGCTAATTACCCATAGCGCAGTACTGGTGCGACGTTAAATCGAACCTACCTACCTACCTACGTACAACCATGGATCATATTTTAATTTTCTCGTATAAAATGACTTCATGGCAGAAGAATAACGTCACTGGGAGAAACTTTCTTCAAAATAGAAAATAGAGTACCTTCATAAACTTGTTGTTTTTAGTTAATAACTTTTTAACTAAAATGATAAAAATTTCTAAGCAGCTGAATTGTCTTCCTTGGAGTATTCGGAAAACATTGATACCTCTCATGACGCGAAGGACCCTGCCCTCCGTTAGAAGATGCTGTCGCAGACAAAAAAAATTGACGCCAGTGAAGTAACTTTCTTTTAATATATAGAGAAATCCTTGTCAAATCCTGTTCTTAGTCAGTGTAAGAACATGATTCGATAAGGATTTATTTAACAAAACCGTATGAAGTGTACATTTTTTACATAGGAATTTTTGCTAGCGTTCGGACACTTTTGTTACCGACTGTAATTATTGGAAGAGCTTTACTATGATATTTTACCTTGTCTAGGAAAACAGCTCAGGAATTGTAATTAATTCTTCGTATACTTACGGTAAATAAAGTATTTTTAAGGTAAATATTCATCGCTTGTTTTTTTTTTTTTTTTTTTTTTTTTTTTTCATATATTACACGTTTTGAGGTTTCCTGAATAACGAAGTCAAGTTTTTAACGATAGATCTTTGTCTCTGTCTCTTATCGGAGTACCTTAAAATCAAATAATTTCAGGCATTTCAAATGTTGTATTTTGAAGTTAAAATAAGACTGTTACTTGAAAAGATTGATCATGATTGGTAAGTTTCGAGGAATTGTGCGGGTGAAAGTTGTCTGAATAATTTAGAATAAACATTTAAATTTTATATCAAATTTGAATTCGATATAATTGTGGGTTCAATAATGAAACGATGGGTTGAAGGGAGCGGTAGCTCCCCTCACGCACAACTATTTGTCAAATAAAGTTTTTCCGAAGCCTAGTTTGAATTGTTTTGGTATACATAACTGTTTTCATCATCTTAAGCCTTGATCATCTTAAGCCAATCTATATTTATAGCACTAAATTTCAGGGTAAGAGAAAGTCGTGTCAGTGCCCCACCAGACTATTTCATATTTCTAAATTCCGTTACATTTATTAATTTAACTTTCATGAGAACTTTAAAACCGAAATAAGAACTTTAAGTGTGAAAATTCAAAAATTATTTGATATTTGGAATTTTAATACCTTTTTTCTCTATTATTATTATTTTTTTTTTCGTTTTAATGATTATAAATTTAATATTAGTATGATAAATTATAATGCAAAATTATTTATTCGCCTTTTTTTTTCCATATTTTACACATTGGCACCCGCATTTTTATCTTATTTTTCATCAGAATTAATGTGTATTTCATGACGAGTTAAATGGATTTTCAATAGTATTTTTATTTTTTACATTTTTATTTATTTATTTATTTATTTATTATTTTATTTTATTTTATTTATTTATTTTTTACATTATTATTATTATTAATAATAATTATTATTTTTTTCATTTTTTCGTCTATATAAATAAGAAGGAAGTGTTGGATTCGTAAAAATTCTGGACCTCCGATTTTCGATGTATTTACACATATAGAATTGTCCTAACCACGATTTCACCATTTTTAGAAAGGTTTGTCTGTGTATCCGTGTTTGTGTGTGTTACCAAAACATTGTGGACGCTATACCTCAGGAACCGATGGACATAATTCAACAGAAATGTACATCGGCAGACCTTGTAAGAAAAGTCTCTCAGTGTGTCCGTGTATGTGTAAATTACAACTTTGTAGACGCTATATTTCGTTAACCAATGGACATAATTCAATGTAATTTTATGTTTGACAGACTTTGTAAGAAAAGTCTATCTGTGTGTCTGTATATGTGTGCGTTACCAAAACTTTGTGGACGCTATATCTCATGAACCGATGGACGTAATTCAACATTCAAGTTTATACAGTAGAATCTCTTTTACAACGCTCTTCCACAAAACGCGATTTCGTATAACGCGACGAAAAATCTGCGACTTTTACTCATACAACGCGATAAAGAGTCTCGTATAACGCGTGAAATAAAGGAAGCACGTGACAACATCTTTTCTACTTTCAACCTGTTCAAGGATGGATTGCTCCGTTACTATGCCAACACCCGACGCTTTTGGTCTCATTGCGGAATGAAGTCGTCTGCTCAATGTATGTCTCCTATAGCGCGATTTTCTATTACGCGGAACGTATCCCCCGCGTTATACGAGAGTCTACTGCATTTGGCAGAACTTGTAAGAAAGGCCATGATACACTCGTACCTATATAAACGATGCAATGAGTTAGCATATTTGAAAAGTATTTTTTAATCTATGCATGAATTTTCTTTCTTTTTAATTGTAATTAAATGTTGATTTCCCAAATCAAAAATCTGTATTCAAAAATTTACAAATTAAATTATAAATATTTCCTTAAATTACAAGATTTCCAGAAAATAATTAACGAATTTACTGTAAAAATTATCGATTAAACTCGTTCTTGGAAATTGTCTCTTTACTAATACATTTGAGAAATTATTAATTTATTCCAGAAGAACAATACTTAAATTTCAGAAGTTTGAAATTATTTTCGAAAAATATATTTCACCGAGTATTAAATTAAAGTTTATTGAGCTCTTTCACATTTATTCTATCACTTTTGCAAATAAAGAAATCGTTAATTATGATTTAGTATGTTCTTTAATTTCATCGACTCCCCGTCTTCAAAGATGAAATTTCGAAAGCTGTTCCATGAGTCAAGGCATTTAAAGTCTTTAACATTTTCTCATTCTTTTTGTTTTCCTCCATCTTGGGAATTTGAGAAAACAACTTCAACTTCGACTGATGATTTTAATTGTCTAGTGACGAAAACTTTAATAATAATTAAAGATTTAAATGTAAGATTTGAAGTTTGACGATAAATCTTGCAGTGAATGATTATTGCTACTTGATTTGTTATCGCAAAATATTTTTAATTTAATAACTTATTATAAAATTGCCTGTGAAATTTTTGGTATAAGAATATTTTCTTCATATTTATTATTTTAACTTAAGGCTTAATAATTTAACTTTGACAGAAACTCTAAAGCCGAAGTAAGAACTTAAATTGTAGAAATTTAAAAATTATTTCTTAATTTTATTACCTTCTTTTTCTATTATTATTATTATTGTTTTGTTTTAACGATTATAAATTTAATAGTGGTATAATAGATTATGACAAAAATTTATTTATTTGCTTGTTTACTTGCCTGGTACTTCCCACATTTTTATCTTATCTTTTTTCAGAATAATGTGTTTTATGAAAAGTTAAATGTATTTTTATTAGTATTTTTATTTTTTACTTTCTTTTATATACTTAAGAAGAAAGTATTGGACTCTTGAAAATTATGGAGTTCCAGTTTTCGATGTATTTATACATTTTGACATGTCCTGACGACGATTTAACAGTTTTATAAAAGATCTCTCTGTGTGTCTTTGTATGTGTGTGTTAGAAAACTTTGTGGACGCTGTACCTCACGGACCAAAGGACATAATACAATATAAATGTATATTTGGAAGACCTTGACTTAAGTTGATCCTGACTAGCTTTTTATGTATACCACTAACAGATGGCGCTATCGTCCCCCCTCTTTTTCTAAATTTTTAATATGACAGAATAGGAAAAAATTTTGTATAAATGCACATAATAAGGATTACTTTTATTGTGAAATTACGGAAAAAAGAATTATTTATAATAGTAAGTCAATCACGATAAAAATTTTGTAGATTTAAGAGCGACACTTTTCCTAGGATGAAGCATCTCCATGGGTGTATAAATTTTCAGCATGAGTATTTTTCAAAAGAATTGGTAAATAACTGTAAAACGAATGGTTCAGCCACAGATCTGTGATAATTTGAAACAAATCTATCGCTTTTTTTTTTTTTTTTTTTTTTTTTTAACGGAAAAAAAAAGTGAAAAAATACAGTTTTTAAAATATTGCCTGCAGGCACAAATTTGTGACCCCCCCCCTACGTTTACTGTTATACTTTTCTAAGATGAAAATCAACTGCCATAGAAAATAATCACCATTTCCCCGGCTGGGAAGATAAAATCTAAATAAAGGATCACTGTAATTTAAAATCAGTTATAACCTTAAAAATATTTTTTTTTTTTTTATTTAACTTTAAATATTCTGATTTTTATTTAACTTTAAATATTCGAAACATCTGGTTTTCAAGAGCATGGATTTGCCTCAGGAGGATCACTTCTCATCTACTTAGTTGGAGCTCTTAAAAAAAAATAATAATAGTAATAAATAATAATAATAATAATAATAATAATAAATAACTACAAAATTTTAAATTATCAATTACAGTTAATTTAGGATAGTATAAATTTTCTCTCAGACCTTTTTTATTAGACTTTTTTTTTTCCCTTGTACACATGTAGGAGACATTCTTGAAAATTATGAGAATGGGGATTTTCCTTCCTTTTACAAAGTACAAATTTCAAAATCTTTTAGCGGTATTTTCTACCCGAAATCTCCCATGAAACCAAAACTAATTCACCGTTTTCATTAATTGATTTATTTTAATTTTTTAACATTCATTAGATTCTTACAGAAACCAAACATTTAACATTTATGCAACATTTTTTCAATATTTTTTTCTTGTTTTAATCGATTTTTAAATTTTTGTTCCCTTTCCTCTGTTCTTGAAATATCAGTACTACTCCGAAATTTTACACGTGACGTTTCAGAGACAAGCCATACGCTGAAGGTATTTTAACTTTTTCAGTAGGTGAGAGTGGACCTTGGTGCTTTGATAACGCACTCGTGCCTAATTATTTTTCAGGATGAAAGGGCTACTATTTTGACCTGTAAAAATTTTTGCGATTTTTTTCATTTTACAGCTTTTACTCTGATATTATATCTGTTTAACTGAATTAATTATTATTTGAATTTAATCAGGCTAAAACACAGATTTTCAAACAAAAATGTTTTAAAAATTTTAAATACTTTTTTTTTTATATCTATTTATGATCAGCTATGTATCTAATAGTAATTTTTGAAATTAGTTTAGCAATTTTCAAAACAAAATGAGTAGCAAACTTTAAAGGGTTAAGCAAATTTTTTGAAAAGGTTTTTGAAATAAGTCTGTTGAAAAAATGCTAACATTAAAAATATTAATGTAAAACTATATGAATAAAATTTCATAAAGATATTTGGTATTCCTTCTTCATCCTCAGCATCTTTATCAGAATTATTGATAAATAATAGATTTTATTATTAGCATTATTATTATTATTATTATTCGACAATGTTTTGAATTGCATTTTTATACGTTTATTACTTTTGTTCAAAAAACAAAACTAATTTTATAATCAGTTTCAGATTTATATTTGCTAATAAAAAACGTTTTCTTGGATTGTTCTCATTCAGGTTTCTAATTAAAATTTCATCTGTAGTGTAAAAGTTAATCCATATACTTCAAAGAAATGATAAACAAATGATAAATAAAACCATAGTTAATAAAACAATTGAAAGGAGGAGGAAAAAGTAGAAGAATAAAGAAAAGAAAGTTCTCAGCTGCGTTCTATAAATACCCTTTGGGCAAGTTGTAATCTTGGGACTTGTTAAAAGTAAAATCGATTTCGGTTACTCTCTTCTTTTATTTATTTATTTTATTTGTTTTCTTCTAGAAAAAAAAGCACAGTCTGATAATTACTTTAAGTACTGTGTTAAACAAAAAAGAGTATAATCTGGTGTGACCTTCACACAACTTTCTCTTGCATTTGACAACTATAAAAAACAGATTACACAATAAGGTGTATGATAACAAGTTCTGTATGAAAAACATACTGAAAGAACAGTCAAAAGTAGTTTTAGAAATTATTATTTTATTTGGCAATTATTTCTGCTTGAGATAGGTGATTGCACCTTTCACCTCCCCCCCCCCCCTCTGTTTGAATATAGCCCCTAAATAAAAAAAAAATTAAGGCTTTTGATAAATTAAAAAGTTTATTTCAAACCATTCAGACAACTTTCACACACACACTCCACTCACAAATCGTTGTCAATTTTTTCAAATGACACTCTCCTTTGATCTTCAAGATATCAAATTTGAATTTCTTATGCAAATGATTTATATTAAATTTATGTTGATAACAGAAATATAAGAATATCAACTTCTAAAAATTCGATGTGATCTCAAAAAGTGCAATTAAAAATAATAATAATAAAAATAAATAAATAATAAAAGGCGCTGAAAGTTGCACTTTAACCCTTTGTATCCGACTGTGACTTTAAAGTCCCACCAAAAAAAATTCCTCAATATAGCCTAAATTTACTACAGGATTTCATTGGAACTTCAAAGTCCCTATAGTTTAAGCTTTCTCTATAGTTAAGCTATAGTAGTTTAAGCTAAATTTAATATGAGATGTTTCTCATGCAGCAAAGAAATATAATAAAAAAGTTTCAAACTATTTTTCCCAAAATAAAGTAATTTAGGATATAAAGAGTTAAGTAAAGTAACTGTTTGAAATATTTTTTATTTTGTTTTTTAATGTTTATAATTTGTATTTTAAGTAATTACAATATGTATTTCTTCCAAAATTTTTATATTTTTATTTATTGAAAAGTTATGATATTTAATGGCATCAGTGGTTATATTAAACATAAATAAACACCTCTCATGTTGTTGTTAGCTATATTAATTCGTACTCTGCTATTACTCCTATTTAAAAAAAAATATATTTATATATATTACCTTTGAAATAAATTTATGACTAAATATAAGATTTGTTGTTTATGGAGGGAAAAAATTGGGAATGAAAAGGTTAAACAATGTTTTACCTACTATATGGATATGAGAAAGTAGTCATACTTGATCAGTTTTCATGGACTTGGTAAATTTTAGCTAAGCACTTGCATCAATTACATTCAAAATATATTCACTTAATTTTGGGTTGCTCTGTACATCAATTAAAAATTGTATTTACAAGAGTCGCGGTTATCTGAGTCTCGATTAACCGAGTTCCAGGTTAATCGAGGTAGACCCGAAAGCGCCACGCAATGGAGGAGGCGTGGCTTTTGACAAATGGCGTAGATAACTATGACAAATTTTACTATACATCACTGTATTTTATAGTTTATATATCTATGTATTGTATTGCATTTTTAACTGACTGCACTTAAATATGTAATATATGTATCATTTTATTTCATTAACTACGTTTTTCACCCATTTTAAACTTTGCCGTATAATTCCCCTCCGATTTATGACAGATTTCGTGTTATTCGAGTTTTCGATTATCCGAGGTACTCTCGGTCCACATTACCTCGGATAAGCGAGACTCTGCTGTACATCACATAGCGTACTATGAAAAAGACATAACACAACTTCAATTGCACTTCCAACAATTTCCGTGTTTATCATATCCGAATCCTTTTGCGTATCCGTGTAAACCAATTAATGAATGTTTTTTATACACTGAGATAAAATTCTGTAGCTGACATCTAGAATCTAAATTGTGGCTCTAGAAAAAATAGTTCCGTGTCATCCTTATAAATTCTAGTTCCCTTGGAAAGCAAGTTCTAGAAGCCCCTATTAGAATTCTAGAGCGTTTGCCTATATTCTCCAGGGCAAAGTTATTTAAAAATCTCTGCAAATAAATGAGACTACAAGAGGCGGGTTTCTGCGACTATAATCTTGGTTTATTACCAAATTCTAGAAAATCAAGCGAGATTTTCTCGCAATATAAATGATTCAGAATATTTAGAGTATTCAGAATCTAGAAATCACCATCATCTAGAACTTTCATCTCTATCTTTCACCATCTAGAAATGTGTACACTAGAAATTCCCGATAAATTCGTCTATTCAGTTTATTGGCTTGTCTTATCTTATGCGCATAGCTCGGAAATCTATATTTCTAGTCAAGGGATTTAGAAAATGGCCACTTATTCATTCTAGAGAAAGGCGGTATATATTTTTTTTCTCAGTGTACCATAACCATAACCCATACTAATCATACTTCTATGAAATAAAAAATATGTTTATTTCATTTTGTTTTGTGCGGTCTAAAGGTATTAAACTGTAGCTACCAGAAATTTCTTCCGTAATGTAATAACCCGTAATCGAAATATTCTTCGACCACAATTTTTGAGACCTTGGAAATCTCTGCGCAAGCGCTGACTGAACGAGTCCAGTGTTAAAATAGGGGAGACAGTCATCTGATTCAGAGAAAATAAGCGATAAGAGAGCGTCGAATTACTGGATGTTTTCGAAATCCCAAGCTGTCGGTCGATTTGGCATCCCTCCAAGATTTTGGACTGTTCCTCACTGCTAGTTTTAGGAATCGTGGTTACACTATAACTTAGGGCTGTACATCAGTCAGATAGTTCCCTTTCTCCCTGCTGATATTATCCTACCGGATTTTCGTTGCTTCGTTTCATAAAGACATCTCATTCAAAAATGAAGTTTTTCAAATTCTGTTTTTTGAATATTACTCTTTGAATATGTTGCTTTTTAGCTTAGTAAGCAATTTTTTGAAAAAATAAATTTAAATATTTCGTTTTAGAGATCCAAACTTAAAGTCCTAAATTTTCTTACTGAAATAAAGTATTTAAATAAGTTTTTTCAAAAAATTGCTTACTAAGCTAAAATGCAACATGTTCAAAGAGTAATATTAAAAAGACAGAATTTGAAATACTTCATTTTTTGAATGAGATATCCTTTCTGCCTCATGTACAGCCTTAAGTTTTTGGATGTTCCTGTATACGAATTAGCTTCCCAATCTTAACGAAAAATTTAGTGTAGCATACCTATAAGACAGAAGTACCAAGTTTGGACTTTCTCCTAATATTTGTTCTTGAGTTATGTTGATAACAGCCACTAGACAGACCAACCGCTAAAAATCTGTCTTTTCGAATTTAGAGAACCTCAAAACGTGTAAATATATCAAAAACTCAATTTCAAAAAATCGATCCAAACAATTCTTTTTCTACCATACATTAGTACGAGAAAGTTAATAATAATACCAATAATACAAATGCAAGTTCTCTTCGCATTTCTTTAATGATGTTATAAATGATCTAATTTTTATTCGATTCCTTTCACGAAAGTCATTTCTAAAGCGTTTTTCAAAATATGTGAAAAAAAATATATACAACTTTATTATTCAAAATTCTTTATTTATAAGGGAGACTGACGGCTAATGGAACAAGTAAAATAAATGAATTAAATGTTCAGAATTTTGGCAATAAATGATAAAACCAGCAATACTCAAGGGCATTCTTTGACACATTTTTTTGCATTAGTTTGTTAAAACAAAAGACAAAACATTTTTTTGATTAGAGAGGAGGTTTTTTTTTTTTCCCCCTCTCTATTTAATAAGCACTTGCTTGAATTAACCATTAAGTTTATATTTGACAGTGTTGCATGCGATTATATAAAAGTTTTATTCAATGTTGTTCATATGCTATCACTATTTTAAATATTTTGTAAATAGTTAATTTATATTAAGCCTGAATGCAATACAAAATAGTAGGTAAGTAATGAGACATTTCTGTTGGGAGATAATTGGACATTTTGGATTAGAATCAAAGTCCAATTTGAAGATCCCAATTTGAAATATAATATTAAAAGGAGCTTTCAAACTTAAGAATATATTTTCTGGGTTTTTTGTTACTGAAATTTATTCATTAAATCGCAATAATTGGTGATGAGGATTTATTTATTTATTTATTTATTTATTTTTTTTTGCATTTATTTGTAACAGATTTTTCATATCTTGAATTTAAAGTGAACTTGTCTTCTACATCTACATCATCGCTAACACCTCACTTAAACAACTTGAATCAGAAGTGAACAAAACAAATAGCATTTTAGCGTATATAATAACATCGATTTGTTACAGTAGTAATTAATTTAAAAGCTGCAATTAACATTAATTTACTAATAATCAATTTAAAGTTTTTCAAAGTTCTACAATGTAGCATTTACAAAATAAGCCTATGTTTAACTTTAAAAATATTTTAAAACTATAATTGATTTTATGTTGAAATAATTCTTTTATTAATTAAAATTTAAAATAAAATAAAATAGTTACGAATGAGATTTAATTAAACATGTACGCACGCACTTATTTCTATTTATTTATTTATATTTCATACTACTTATTAGGAAAGAGAGGCATAAAAATAAAAAATGAATTTAACAAGAATGAATGATATTTATTTTTATTCCTTGCATTTACTTACTGAAATTGCTTAAAAAGAAAAAAAAAAAAAAAAAAAAAAAGATAAAAAAGAATCTAAGAAAGGAAAAAAAATCAATTTATGTTTCTGTTAAAATGAAAAAAAAAATGTCAGCTGTGCAAATAAAGGATAAGTGTTTGAATTGCTCGTATTCTTTTTATTCATTTTATTATATTGGATTTTTAAATAAATTCTAAAGAATGAGTTAGTTGAGATAAATTTTGTAAGCAGTAATTATGAAATAGTTCCAAAGATGTGTGTATGTGTGTCTTTGATATTAACTTATTTATTTATTTTCTACATTTAAATATTATTTCAAAAACCCTTTTAAAATGAACACTTTGTGTGCTCATTTCAAAGTGATAATTAACTAATTAATTCTCTTTAATTAAATGTCTGCTATTTCTTTTAAATTTGTTTGATAAATTGTTTCTCTAAATAGTTTTTTAATACTTTATTCTTAGGTAATGCATTGTACAAAACTAATTTCCACCCCCTTTTTATTACGCTTAATATTATATCTAATTGCCAGTACTGATATTTTTTTTCTTCAATTTTTACAGTTTTATGTGTATTAAAATGGAGACTATAACGGTCAAAATTACAAAAATGGAGCAATTTATGTTAAAAATAATCTAGTGTGGCACTCGCAAGACTTTCTCTCAACCTACATTTTAATACTAAAAAAAAAAAAAGAAAAGATTGCAGGTAAGTACTGTACATGAATATACTTTAAAAAGTAGTTGAAAATAGTTTAGGAAACTGATCTTTGGTTGGTCTGTGTATCTGTGAGTTTGTGATCAGCATAATTCAAGAACAAATATCTGTGGAAAATTCAAATTCGGTATTCTAAATTTATATCATAGGAGAATGCTGCATGTATGTTTGTTATTAACATAACTTAAAAATAAATAAGAAATTCATATTTGTATTTTGAAATTTATACGAGGTTGCCACTTTGAGGAACACAGGTAAGTTTCATGGAGTGTTGAAGCTGTCTAAATAATTTAGATGAAACTTTAAAATGTTTCAATGTTTCAATATTGAATTCTACATAAATGTAATTACTTACGTTTAAATGAAGAGAGAGGGTGGGAATTAATGAGAGATGGCACACAGAATTTTATGTCAAATAAAACTGTTCCTGGGTATATTTTAAACCGTTTTAAATTAGCTTCATATGCAGTACTTGTTATCTTACCCCTTAATTTGTATACTAACTTTGTTGCATTGAAACACACGGTAAAAGAAAGTCGTGTGATTGATACACCAGATTATTTTTTATTATATATATATATATATATATATATATAAACAAAATATTTAAAAATATTTTGTGATTTACAGTTGATGGTACTGAAAATTTCTTTCTTTTTTGTCTTTCTCCCCCCCCCCCCCCCACACACACACAATCTTCAAATTTATGTGTATGTGAGATGGATTTCCTTTCCTCATCTATATTTTTCTGTAGTATTAAAGAACCATCATCAGAGTGAAGCAATAATATTGGTAATTCCAGAACTTATTGGCTGCTTTTCTTTTTTAATGGGAGGTGGCTTAAAACGTTATAAGAAGGAAAAAAATGAGTACAACTTATAATCTTTTATAATCTGTTAATTACCTTATATTGAATGCACAATAATTGAATTATATATCTTAAAACCCGAATAAACTACTACGTCAGAAACGCCAAAGAAAAATATTTGAGATGCATACAGCTGTTTCGGTAGCCTTAAGCGTACCGTCTTCAGTGCAAAAAGAATTCTTTTTGCACTGAAGACGGTACGCTTAAGGCTACCGAAACAGCTGTATGCATCTCAAATATTTTTCTTTGGCGTTTCTGACGTAGTAGTTTATTCGGGTTTTAATATTCCAGCGCCAAGTCTCCTGTTATTAATTATATATCTTATTAGGGATTCGCGATACATCTGGAAAAAGTGCTAATTATTTAGCATTTTTACAACGCCATTGAAATTTAATAATGTTCTTTTACAGAAGATCCTTTTATTGACGAATAATAAATATTATACTTTTTTGGTTTCCTATTCTAGCGAATTTCGTTACAGAAATAATTTAAAAAATACTTTATATTCTTATAAGAAAAAAAAAAACTAGTTTTCATCAAAACAGGCATTTTCTCTTTCGACTAATTTTTACAATATTATTTGCTGTGTCATTTCATTAATGAAATATTTAAATTCACTTCATATACAACTGTGCTTAGAAACAAACGAAGTGCAACGCACGAATTGTCAAAAAGAAACAAATCAACATCCTATTTAACAATGAAGCTGCTTACCTGCATAAAATCAACTTTTTAATTGTTAATTATGTCTAATTATTATCAGTAATTGTGGTCAGAAAAATTAAATTTTGCCCATCTTTAGACAGAAATCTGTTATTCGAAACCAGCTGAATGTAAAATGATATGGTCATTTTCTTTCAAGACTTATGGCCGTATTCACCATTAACTTCAACTCTCGGTTCAATGCAAAAACTTGAAAAGCGTCTAAAGGCAGGGTGCAGCTTACCAACAAAATTCGGCATGCTGTTTCTGCCATCTAGCGTCGAGGATTTCATATATTATTTGATTGGTTATTTTCACTTAAAAGGTCTAAAAATAACAATGTCTATAGATGGCAGAAACAACGTGTCAAAATTTGCTGAAAAGTTGCACCTTGCCTTTATACGCTTTTCAATTTTTCGTGTTGAACCAGGAGTTGAAATCATTGGCGAATATAGCCATTAGCCTTGCTTTTTAAATATAGATTGTCTCTTAACCATGACGTCAATTTCTGCAAAATTTGTGAAAAACTGAAGTAAATTTGACGTCAATTTATTTGTTAAATCAATCTCTTAATTGTTAGTTACGACTATCTAACAGTAATTGTGGTCGTAGAAGTACATCTATAGACAAAATTCTTTCATTTTAGACCGGGAAAAGAAAAAAAAAAAAAAGGTTTAATTAATGCAGTAGTTTTCTCTCATGCATAACTTTTTTTTGTAGTTACTTCAAATTATTTACATATGCGTTTATAAAGGAAATTATTTAAGATTTCACTGTATTTTAAACAATATTTACTAATACTTATATATATATATATAATTTATATATGTAAACTATTATTTATATATATATATGTATATATAATGAATAATTTAATTCCTTTACAATACTCAGCAAATGAAAGAAAGATGAAAATACCAACAATGAAATTTAAAATGAGATGTATTACGTATAAAGTTATTGTCACAATTACCATTTAATTAAAATTCACTGAGTAGTAAAAACATGTTAAAGTACTTACGCAGAAGAGAAATGACGTATATAACACTTAAGCCTAAACGATGAGATAGTTTGCAGAATCCATTAAACCAGTAAATACATGCAACACAAGATAAAAATTGAAAGAAATTAACCAAAAATACTATTGAAATAAAAAGGAATGCATGAAGGAATATATAATAGTTAATAACACTAAACTCTCTCTCTCTCTCTCTCTCTCTCTATATATATATATATATATATATATAATTTAGTAAAAATATTCGTTTGAATTAAGTTCATTCTCTAAATTTGTCAACATCTTTGAAGTTAAAACTGAGGTGACGTACATTTACTAATTTAAAATATACACACGTTTTATTTTTCCTTTAACGTTTTAACATAATCCTTTCAAAAATTTCATCCACATTTTTTTTGACTGCATTAAGTTAATGGCAGCGAATAACAGTCGAAACAAAAGTGAAAACAAAAATAACAACAACAACAATAAAACTTTTATTGAACTGGCTGATTTCTTTTCTTTCTTATCGGAAACTAATTTAAAATGTCTTGTTATTTTTAATTTAATTTAATTTAATTTAATTTACGATTTATTTATGAACGCAATTTTTCTCTTTTGATTTCTTTTCTTGAAAAGCTGCATGTGATTTATTATGCACTTAGATTCAATCTTATTATACATGAAGTTTTATGTGGCATATAAAGTATGTATTTTCTCCTCTGAAATCATGATATAACAAATTTACATAGAAAAAAAAAATGGGCGCAAAAATAAATTATAAATATGCTTAACCTTTCCAAATATAATTAAGAGTATTAAATTGACTCATTATTAACACATTAAAGCAGATTTTTTTATTATTATTATTATTATAAAAGTAAATTAATAAAATTATTTACTGCAGTAATTAATTATGAGATCTCTAATACATATTACTTTCTCAAAAGAAAAAAAAAATGTACCGTTTAAAAAAAATAATTAATTTAATTATGATACAAAATTGATTTAAAACATTAATAAAAACGTTAAAAAAAATTTTTTTAGCAAAGCTTCCACTCTTTAGGATCAATTTTCTGTTTTTCTTTGTAGTTCTATTTTTCAGTGGTATTAAACAATCATCAAGAGCATATAACAATAATAGTAATGCTTCAATAACTTATTGGCTATTTTTCTCTTTCAATGCGAGTGTCTTAAAAGTGTTAAAGAAAAATGAGTTATATTTTTTTTCTGTTACTTTTAATCCTTCTTTTTTTCCTGGTGCGAACGCTGTAATTTATCATTTTAATGCATGAGGTGTATAATCAACTAAGAGACTAATTGGTTTAGTAGCTAGAAAAAGCTTAATTTTTTTTTTCTAAGGAATGAAGTTTTTGTACGTACTTTTTTTTTTCTCTTTGTTATAGAGGAAAAAAAAAAAAAAAAAAAAACATGAAAAATTGTTATATTTTTATCCATGAATTATGAGATTGCTAAACTCTCAATTTACCCGAATCCATTTATCATTTTAGCAGTTATTACATACAAAGAGCGATAAATAGAGACTGCGTTTGTCTGGGTAAATGTTTGTAGAAATATGTGCAGTGAAAACTACATAAAGAAATATACAAATGTAAATGAATCTTCATTTACTGTATCATATACATAGACCAAAAATGTGAATTAGGCGGAGTCTTGCATATAAAACTGGAAATGATAAAAAAGGAAAAGATTCATACGCAATAAATAAAAATTTTTAATTTTATTTTGATTAGTTCTTAATCCCTCACTGCAAAAAAAGAAAAAAAAAAAACTGTTAAAAGTACAGGAAAAATCTGGCAGCTGGGGTGCCGGTATTTCTCCTTCAAATATACAGTTTAAAACCGTAAAATTGTATCACTGACATATATTTCACAAAGGAATCCTGTAAATCAAACAGGTTTTTTGTTAAAAGTACAGTTTTGTCCTGTATATTTGAAGGAGAAATACTGGCACTCCAGCTGCCAGATTTTTCCTGTACTTTTAACAGTTTCTTTTTACAGTGCTTGTGGGTCAAAGGTAACGTTTGTTAAATTTGCTTTTTTTTTTTTTACAAAGCGCCATCCGATGGATGTTTTTGAACTAAAAGTTATATTTTATACTTTGAGCGCATCTCCTGAAAGGTATACATGCTCATTTTGGTGGGAATTCACCCATCAGTTTGTGCAATGTAAAACTGCAATACTACATTTCATATTATATACATAGCTTTGTTTTATTTCAGCTTTTTCTATCACAGTTTCAGCTACAAAAATTTCATTTAGTATTTCACTATTAAAATTCTTTGCAGAGATAACTAATTTTCAGCCTTTTTACTTCTGAGGAAACTTATCTCTCATCTTTAAAAACCTCCGTTTGACTGTGTTAATTCAACTTTCTTTCCATCATCTTCTATTTTTCATTCTTCATTTATTGCATCTCCTTTTTCTTTAACTTCTCTGATTGCAGCTCTTTTCAACACTTTCCAACAAGGTTGAAAAGTGTTAGTGACTTCAGCTTCTCTGTCTGTCCGTCCGTCTGTCTGTCCGCGCTCTAACTCCCGTAAATATTCATGAAAATTCTTGAAACTGATATATGTTATTTAAGTTCACTATCGGATGTTCCCTATTGTAAATGGAGTGAATACCTCTACTGCTGTGTTTACAGGGACACCTGAAAGTATTCCAAAGCATTGTGTTTTATAGGAGTTAATTCTATAAACCGTATTTTAATACCTTTACTTTACACGAATCTTAATGAAATTGAAATATGTAATTCAAGGTCACTATCAGATGTTCCCTATTGTAAATGGAGTGAATACCTTTACTGGTTTGAGTACAGGGACATCCGAAAGTATTTCAAAACATTGTGTTCTATGAGAGGTATTTCTATAAATCATGGTTTAATACCTTTACTTTACACAAATCTTAATGAAATTGAAATATGTTATTCAAGGTCACTATCGGATATTCCCCATTGAAAATGGAATAAATACCAGCACAGCTTTATGTACAGGGGCACCCAAAATTATTCCAAAACATTGCGTTTTGTGAGATATATTTCTATATAAACCAAACATTTATGACTTTACTGTGCACAAATCGTAATGAAATTGAAATATGTTATTCATATGCACAAAAGAATGCTTTCTACAGAATATAGTATGGTTGCATTAGATTTACAGGGCCACAAAAACATATTCAGCTACATTAAGGGCTACTATTGGAAATTTGCTGGAATTGCATTTTCGTTTATATTAAACGTTTTTAATACTTTCTATCAATTTTTAATTGTGAATATGATTCCAATTTGTGTATTGATCTGTACGACTGACTTTTTTTCTATCTGTCCGTCTGTGCGTCTGCCCGCCTCGAGCGTCCTTAAATGTCTTCAGAATTTTTAAAAATTGACATGTGTTATTCCATTTCTCTATGGAATTTTTCATATTTAAAAAGGCATTAATATGTCCTGTACAACTGGTTTGTGTATAGGGACGCCCAAAAAAATGTCAATGCATTGCGTTTTAGGACAGATATTTTTATAAATCACATTTAAATAACTTTCTACTGTAAAAATGATAAAGAAATTGACATTTATTGCTAATAGGCTAAAATAATGTTTTTTTATGGAATATGATATGGTTAACCTTCAGATTTACAGGGCTACACTAAAATATTCAGATACATAAAAGGCTGCAATTAGAATCTCAGGGCTGATTTTTTTTTTTTTTCCTTAAACATTTTTTACACTTTTCAAAAATGTTTAAAAGTGATTATGAATACAATTAATCTATTTTTATGTCTTTTAATCCGTCTGTCTGTCCGTTGCATGACAACGTGGGCAAAGAACACTGAAAGTTATAACGATACAACAACTCCTTACAGTTGGAAAGGTGTTAATAATCAATGCCTACCGCATGATTTTACGTTCCTGTTTAATATTTTACAACAAAGTTTTGTATGGTTTCGGTTTATCTGTCTGTCCGCGTTCTAACTCTCGTGAAATATTCATGGAATTTCTTGAAATTGATATATGTTATTCAAATTCAGTATGGGATAAGCCCTATTGAAAATGAAGTAAATACCGCCACAGGGACACCCGAAATAATTCAAAGCATCGCGTTCTATGAGAGGTATATATATAACATATTTTAATAATTTTTTTTACACAAATCTTACTGAAAGGGACATTTATTATTTATATGCACTCTTTTTGTGTGTGTGTGTGTGTGGAATATAGTATGATTATCATTAAGATTTATAAGGCAACACAAAAACATTCAGATACATTAAAGGCTGTAATTGAAAATTGCTGCAATTGTAGTTTTGTTTTTATTAAGCATTTTTAACACTTTATAAGAATATTTGGGTGTGACTGAGAATTGAGTTAACCTGTCTGTCTGGCCTTCTGTTCGTCTGTCTATCTGTTCGTATGCCCGTCTCTAACATACCTCAGTAGTTTAGAATTTCTTCAAATTCAGATATACTATTCAAGTTCACTATAGAATGCTCCATATTTAAAATTGTATTAACAGTACAACAGTTTTGTATACAGAAACACCAAGGAACCCCTTGGCAATTTTTATTACTTTTGGCCGAAAAAATGTTTTCTATATAATATGGTGTGCTTAGTATTTAGATTTACAGGGCTACACTAAAATGTTCAGATACATTAAGGGCTATAATTAGAAAATATTGGAGTTGCATTTTAGTTTTTATTAAGCGGTTTTAACACTTTTTCAATTATATTTAAGTGTGATTATGAATTCAATTCGTTTATATGTTTGTCTTTTTGTCATACTATCATAATTTTTGTCATGTATGATCATGCAGGCAAAGTACATTGAAAGTTAAACGGTGCAGTGCATACTGTTGGAAAGTGTTAATAATTTATGCGAGCTGCATGATTTTTCATTCTTGTTTCTTTTGAAATTTCTTTTCTTTATTTCTTTTTTATTCTTTTCCACCATGGGTAAAATTTTCATTTCCAACTAAAACATCTATTTTTCCTTTTGTTAAATTATTATTATTATTATTTTTTTTTCTAAATGCGTGTAGCTTATAATAAAACTCATAACAAATATATGTCACAAAAATATAAATAGAGTATACAAAATAAATAGAGTATGGAAATATATAAATGAAGGAGATTTTTTATTTCTAAGAAAAGTTAACCCTTTTACGCACTTGATAAAGGATTAATGCTATGTAAACAAATTTTTTAATAGCATTTTTATTTAAAATATTATATTTTTACAGTTACAGAGTAAAAAATCACCAAGTGATTTCAAAGTTGTTATAGTTGTATCTCTAAATTCTTGGCCATGAATCAAGAGATTGTCATACTCTTAATTTATATAAATTTATTCATCATTTTTGCAACTATTACCCACACAAAACGATAAATAGAATAGAGAATCAATAATCACATATATCTGTATAAATATTTGAAGCAGAAAATACATTAAATATATGCATACATGAATCTTTATATGCTTTAGCATTAATAATGGATATTCTGTATAAGATAAATATGAAACAAAAACATGAGTAGAATATGAGTAAAAAAATATTTTCATATTTCGAAAAAGTTGATGCATTTACGTATTTGAAAGAGGTAATTAAACAAATAATTATGCTGTATAAACAAATTTTAGATAACATTTTTATTTAAAAGATTTTTTTCTTATTGTTAAAATAATATATAAAATGAAAATTTTGATGTGGACACCACATGACTTTCTTATACCCATTGAAATATACATATTGTTACGAAAACATTGACATTTTTGTGTGAGGTTACTGGTTTTTAAATAAACAGGCAGGTTTCAGTCCATGGACATTCCTGAAAACAAACCAAGGAAACTATTACCCCAAAAACAAAAATTACAAGAATAGAATTATATGCATGGTAGAGAACGAATATCGCTAGTATAATACATAAAATAACACATTTTTAAAACTCATGAAAGAATCTCTTGTTGGCAAGTGCACAACTCCTGGAATTCATTCAATGAATTCTGTAAATTCAGTGGAATTCACTTGAGTGTAGATTTATTCACGAATTGATATACATGCTTAATTATAGACAAAATCACATTAATCGGTTATAAGATCACTTTTGCAAAGTACCAAGGGCTGACTTTATATCAAGGTCTGACTGTACTCTTATTTCTAAGAAATTGATTTATGTTATAGAAGGTCTGAAGAAAAATTACCCCATAAAAAATGGTATACGTAGCTTCGCAAAAATATTGAAATGTATTATGGTCTGTGTTTTGCAATTCCTCGTATATAATTTCGTTAATGTTAAAATGTCTCAGATTAAAATGAAACGCATATATGTTACATAGTTTTAATTAATAAAAATAGTATGAGACATTTTGCAAGGGGTCTTCAATAAAAAGGTATTCTTCTGTTCTGTCTAAGCCCTGTATTTACAAGAAAACTCTGCAAAAACAATTTTCAAACCTCCCTTCTACTTTTTTTTCCACTCATCTTAGTTAAGACTATGAAAGAACTTTTTTGGCTTATTTAACTCTAGTAACATTCTATGAAAAACCACTCGCTTGGTCGGAGCGAGATTTCAATTTTTAAAGAAAAACTAGCATGATGTGGCCACCACATGACTTTCTTCTATATAATTTTACATAAAATGTATTCAATACAAATTATTTATTAAATTATCAAATTATTTTCCATTATAAATGCAGACGATTTTTATCTGACAGAATTATATTATCACTAAATGCTGAAAGATGTCAATTTTTTGCAAATCAGAAGAAATGATTTTTTTTTTTTTTCAGTTTTTTTCCGTTAAAAGATGTAAAAAATCGATAACTTTGTTTTAAATTATCACAGATCTATAGTTCAACCATTCCTTTTAAAGGTATTGACGAGATCTTTCGAACGGTACCCATATTGAAAATTTACTCCCCCCGGGGGATACGTCCCCCCCCAGGGGGGGGGAGGGGAAGCGATGCTCCCACATGCACAAAATTTTTTCCTAGTTAACTACTACTATTACAGTGAAACTTGAATAATTCGAACTTGTTTAATTCGAAATTCTCGATAATTCGAATTTTTTAGTCAGTCTCTTGAATTTTGTATTAAAATAATGTTAAAAAAATCATGGATAATTCGAATTCTATTTTGGATAATTCGAAATTTTCATACGATTGCCTTTAAAATATTACAGTAAAATTTGTACGCGAGATTTTTCTCAGCTAAAGTGCATTATGTTTTTTAACAGTCTTTCAAAAGAAGGATAAGGAAATACAAGAGTATTTCCTACCTGCCAGAAATTCTCTGTAATTTGAGAAAATACGCTTAATTTACGAAAAAGTTACGTTGTCAGAACGTATTTCCTTAAATTACAGAGAATTTCTGGCAGCAAATAGAACATAATTTTTATAGTATAGTGATCAGAAGATATGGTCCATATACATGAACTTCGAGGGTCTTTTTTAATTGAAAGTCATGTCTAATGTAGAAGATTCTGTTTTTGTATCAATTGATGGGTTGAAGTCATATGCTATGACACAAAGATTGTACTTAAAGAAGCAATAAAAAATATCTGATTATTTAAAAAAAGTGTTGAATAATTAAGATCGTAAAAAAATATTGATTTAATAGGAGGGGGTTAATGATGCAGTACTCTTAGATATAAAGTTTATGTGTTAAATCTTTGATCATAGAGTTTTATATTTTTAATTTATCTCTTCTTTTTGACAAAATAGTATATGTAATTCGAATTTTTGGATATTTCGAATTTTTCTCTGGCCACCTTCAACTTCGAATTATCCAAGTGCTACTGTATCAATAATTCATATTCATTTTACAATCCCACGATTAAAATAACTCTCATTATGTACATTTATACGAAATTTTGTTCTGTACTGTCATGTTAAAAATTTAGAAAAAAATCGATAAAAGCGCCACCTGTTGAGCAGTTGTTCCACAAATCAAATCAGTACCAGTTTATGTCAGAGACCAAATAAATAAAGAGATTGGTTAAATTTCGTTGATTGGTTCATGAGATACAACGTCCACAAAATTTGTGATACACATACACAGACACAGACACACACACACAGACAGACAGACAGACTGTCAGACAGACATTTTCTAAAAACAGTCAAATCGTGTTGAGGACATCCCAAAACGTGTGAATCCATCGAAAACTGGAGTTCGAAAATTTTCACGAATCCAATACTTTTTCTATATATACATATAGAAGAAAGTAAAAAAATAGTTTAGAATTTGGATGTAAGGAAAAGAAAAGACGCGACAGTACAAATGTGTTTGAATTTCTTCTGGCTGTATGAAAAGTGCAAGGGCAGTTTTGTATTAATCGACAATCTTAGTAACTATGACATTCACTACAAAAGATAAAATATTACTCAAAGTTTAATTTACACGAGTGAGTTCACTGGAGTTCATCTATTATTGCTTAAGACAAAATCAACCAAATGAAAACTTTTTTTTTTTTTTTTTTTTTTTTTTTTTTTGGCATCAAGTCAAAATAAAACATTTGTAACTGAGTGAGTGGATTTTACTCCGCACTAGTGCTATGCTATGAGCAATTGGCGATTGTCTGGGACACATCCCTATGGGTGACCAGAGATATGCCATCACTATTTTGATCCTCCACGGAGGGGATGTCTCCGCCGCTTCAGTTACCTTCTCAGGGGTATAATTTAGATGGGAACGTGAACGACATTGTAACCACAACGAATTTTACGTGCACCAGTTACCATTAAAGTACCCAATGGTCTTTAGCAGGCTCGAGTATCGAACCCGCAATCATCCAAATACGAGCTCGGCAATCTACCAAAAAAGTAACTGCAGCCGCAAATATTTATAACTAATTACAAGAAGAAAAATAACGTTGTGTTAACCACGACAGTAGTCGGTTGAAGTTGAAGTCCTTTTTACGTCGCCGGTGAGCAATTGGTTTCCTAGGATGTCCGAAGACATGCCATCACAATCTTCTCCTAAGGAGAGGGAATGACACCCTCCCTTATTTTACAGAACATGGAGAATATTGCAGCTTCGACAGATTTTACTGAATCAGCCACCTTTAAAGAACACGACGGACTTTGTCCGGTTTGAGAATCCAATCCGCAATCTTTCGATTTACCAACTCGACGCTTTATCTGCCAGGCTACCGCGGCACTTGATATACCTCATAATACGCAAACGCATGTGCAAGAATTAAAAAACCATAAAACGGCGATGCAAATCACGAAATTATAATTAATACATACCAGAAATTTTGTAAGAAAATTTATAATGTTCACATCAACTATTACTAAAAGGAAAAAAAACTAAAAGTATTGCAAAAATCCACAAAGATTTTATGCGCTATTTTATTAGCCATCTATAGACAGATTGCTCTACTTTAATGGGTTAAATATTCTTAATGAGTCACATGAATTTGTAAGTGTGCGAGTATTTATTAAAATATCAAAACTTTCGCTCATTAGCTTGTTGCGTGAGCTTCTTAAGTACCCAGACATATTTTCCTAATGGTTTTGTTATAATAATACAATTAGCCTGGAAAATATGATTTATATTTCTCTAGAAAACAGTCCTTCAAAGTATATCACTGCAACTTTACTTGGAATCAAGCCAGTCATAATATTGATTTCTGTCTAAAAATATATATATAAGAACTTTTAATTTTTAAAGTATTTGTCTTCCTCCAGCGGATATCGTATTCGATATCTTTCTATTTTCTTCCTTTCTTTTTCGGGGTTATTCCATTATTTCGCAGATATACGCATTCATAAAATATCTACATCTACCTCTTTTTTTTTTTTTTTTTTTTTGCTGATGTTCTGCTGCATGAATGTCCGCAAAAGCTGTATCTATAAAATAGGAAAAAAGAAATAAAGAGACAAATGTTATTTGTGGGATATGTCATGTATGAAATGAAAATTTGCATTATATTTTTTCTTTCTTTCTTTCTTTCCTTTTTTTTAAATAGCATGCATTAAGGCTTTTTTATCGAATTATATTTATATTTTCTAAAATTTGTTATTTTATTCGATTAAATTAAAAAGAGATTTTAATGCTTTGAAATGTTGTTTAGATTATTTATATTGATTTAACTTAAATATGTTTTCCAAAAATGAATAAAAATATTACATTGTTGGTTCAGGGTGATAAAATATAATTATCTAAATCATATTAATGCATGAAGGCTTTTTAACAGATTACATGTATAATTTTTAAAATTTATTATTATTATTATTATTGTTATTTTGGTTAAATAAAAAAGATATTTTAAGGCTTTGAAAAATTGTTTAGAATATTTATAGAGTATAGTATCCGAGCACCAGCAAAAATTCCTATGTAAAAAAAGTGCACTTAATACTGTTTTGTTAAAAGAATCCTTGTCGAATCATGTTCTTAGACTGACTAAGTACTGTATTCGAAACATTCATTTATTAAAACTGTATTAAGTGTACCCTTTTTATATAGGGATTTTTGCTAATGCTCGGATACTTTTGCTGTTGACTGAATTTGTTTTTAATTTACTCAAACAGACATAGACAAAGATCGAACGTTAAAAACTTGACTTCGGTATTCAGGAAGCCTCAAAACATGTAAATATACAAAAAAAGAAAAAAAAGGAAAAAGAAAACAAGAAATGAATATTTAGCGTAAAAAAAAAAAGAAAGAAAGGAAACAAGTGATGAATATTTCGCGTAAAAAATAAAATAAAATAATACATTATGTACAATCGGTAACAAAAATGTCTGAACACTAGCAAAAATTCCTATGTAAAAAAAGTTCACTTCGTACGGTTTGGTTAAATAAATCCTTGTCGAATCCTCTTCTTAGTCAGTCTAAGAACATGATTCCATAAGGATTTATTTAAGAGAACCGTATGAAGTGTACTTTTTAAAAATAGGAATTTTTGCAAGTGTTCGGGCACTTTTGTTACCGACTGTACGTAAAGTGTAATTTATTATTAAGTTAAATTTACGCATCTCATTAACTCGTTAGCACACTTCATACGGTTTTGTTAAATAAATCCTTATCGAATCGTGTTCTTACACCACTTCATACGGTTTTGTTAAATAAATCCTTGTCGAATCCTGTTCTTAGTCAGTGTAAGAACACGAATCGATAAGGATTTATTTAACAAAACCGTATGAAGTGTACTTTTTTTACATAGGAATTTTCTCTAGTGTTCGGACACTTTTGTTACCGACTGTTCTATATGGCCTTGTGGAATTAATTTCAATTCCTAAGCAGTTTTCCTGGACATGGAAATTATTATAGTTAAGCACTTCCATTAATATTAAAAAAGAATGTTATGGCTTAAATATTGGCAGCTCTGTATATCTTCTGAAAGTTATGTACACTTCACATGGTGCACATAAATATAATTCTACATTAATAACACACGGTACAACCTGAAGTACACTTTCATCAAATTTCAAGTATTATCGCACCATAATCTTGTTCTTTTGTGTAACCCTGTATACGAACAGTAAATGATTTCTATACCACATTCCACATGAAACATGTTTTTACGCATATAAAAAAATAATATTCGTTTCATTTGGTTTAGTGCAGTCTATAGATGTTTAAACTCTACTTACATGCAATTTCCCCCCATAGACGTAATATATTTGAATTCTCTTGGGTGCCCCTGTACACGAACCACTAGCTTGAGATCAACGAAAAGTTTAGTGTATCATCCCTATATGATACATATTTAGAATACCGTTTGGATTTTCTGCTATTATTTGTTTTTGAGATATGCTGATAACAGACAGACACACACACACGCAGAGAGAGAGACACACACACACACAGACCAACCACTAAAAACATGATTTTTTGATTCAGGGGACCTCAAAACGTGTAAATATAACAAAAATTTAATTTTAAAAATTTGACCCTAAAACAATATTTTCTCTACCTTATGGGTAAGAGAAAGTAAAAATATAATATTGTTGGTTGAATATGATTAAATGTAATTATCTAAATCATACTTCAATTAATGAGAAATACAGTTAGATATTAACTTTTCTTTTTCTCTGTGCGTGTCAAAAAATCACATCAAGGATATAAAAAATCAAAATTTAAGTATGTTCCACATTAAAAAAAAAAAAAAAAAAAAACTTTAAATTCCTATTGTATTTGCTTCAAAAATAGAAAAATGTATCTTTTTATTTATTTATTTATTTATTTTTACAATTCTTATTTTAATCCTCATTTTATGTGAAGTAACATTTTGTTAATCTGGATATAAGTAGATAAATGTTCATTATCTACATTATTGCTTTCCCCTCTGCACTCACGCCTTTCGCATGTTATAGTGTTTGTTCACGAAGTTTCTAGTGTTCATTATTCAACAGCAGGTTTTTATTTTTTTTTTCTTTCTTTTTTCTTTTATGCTTTCTACTTTTTTCAGTATACATCCGAAGAAAGTATTTGATTCTTGAAAGTTTTCCACTTTCGGTTCTCGATGAATTTACACGTTTTAGGATGTCTTCAATGTCAATTGATCATTTTTAGAATGTTTCTGTTTGGGTGCGTCTATGTGTGCGCAGAAAATATTGTCGACGCTGTTAAAGGTTATAATCAACAAGATAAATAAAGTAGAATGATAAATGAATGGTAACCCTGACATGGTCCAACATAAGTCATGTGATATGAACCATTTATGCGTTGGTTTCCTTGGTAACAGCTTATTTTCAATAAATTTCTAAGGCAACGGTTTGGAGATTGTACTTGGCGAAAATCATAACCGCCAATATTTTTGTTTACTTATATAATTTAATACTTTTTTGTTCTAAATCATTTTAGTTTTTATTTTAATTCTTTTAGTAGTCGAAATTTAACCGACAAAATATTTAAAAATAGTTGATAAATTATTATTTGTTGCTAAATTTAGCTTTTTTAAAAGTTTAACTTTTCTTTATAAACACTTTTAAACTTTGTTTTGAAATGATGAAAGAAAAAGTATTTTACTATTTATTCAAATGTGAAATATCTGAAAAATTATTTTAAAAACAATTTATTTCAGTTATGTCGTGTTACCTAATAATAATGATAATTTGCCGAACTGAAATTTTAATTGCCAAAATAGCGATAAAAGGCCAAACATAGCAATTTATTGGTTCATGTCACGTGATTCGTCTTGGACCACGGAAAGTTAATCCTTCATCCATTGAATCAGCACTTTAGTTTATTTATCTTCTTGGTTATAATAAGTTACGATGGACAGAGCTGCCAACCTAATCCGGCAAACTGTTAGTACCGCCAATTTTTCTGCACCACTTAATTTTTCGAGTAATTTTCTTCAAATATATTTGCGATGAATTAAGAAAACGAATACTCTAAAAATTAAGCGGTGTAGAAAAATGGGCGGTGCCAACAATTTGCCGGATTAGGTTGGCAGCTCTGGATGGATCACGTATAAAAGTTAAACGGCGTAATAAGTTCGTATAGTTAAAAAGTACAGTCGGTAACAAGAGTGTCCGAACACTAGCGAAAATTACTATGTAAAAAAAGTACACTTCATACGGTTTTGTTAAATAAATCCTTGTCGAATCCTGTTCTTAGTTAGTGTAAGAACATGATTCGATAAGGATTTATTTAACAAAACCGTATGAAGTGTACTTTTTTTACATAGGAATTTTTGCTAGTGTTCGGACACTTTTGTTACCGACTGTATACTATGCGATTGTTAAATATTTCAATTAATTTTAAAAGAAAAATTACAACTATAATTCATTTTCATATTAAACTTGTATTTCAGTACATTGTTTTCTAAAAAAGATATTATTCGAACTCTATTAAAAATTAGTCCTTGAAGGTAAAATAGACTTTTTTTGTATTTCCCATGCGAAATTCCACAAAAATATATAGAAAGATTGATAGGTATAGATAGAAACTTAGGTATGTAGATAGATAGATAGACAGATATGTATTAAATTAAATTAAAAATCAAAGCATATAAAAATACTTACTGATATAATAATGCTATAAAAATATAAAACATCCGAATATTATTAAGATTTAATAATGTTCTAATTTAAACTAAATATGATTGCCTCTAATTTAAAATAATAGGATTATGAATATTTTTTATGCATATTTTATTGGCTTAGTTTGAACGTATTGTTTTCATTTTAAAAGAATTTTATAAATTTCAAAAGAACACGAGAAAGTTTCGCTTTGAGAATCGCATTTGATTAGTTAATTCTAAATTCGTGTTTTATATTTTAAATTAGAAAAGGAAAGAAATGCAAGCAATTAGTTTAATTTAAGTACTGTTTTTGCACAAACAAGGAAAGTTTTAAAATGTTTCAAAGGAAAGTTATTTAATTAGTTTCATTTGCAATGCTAAAAAAAAAAGAAAGAAAAGAAAAGAAAAACTTACTAGATACCAGAAAATATAATTGAATAATTTTATATAAAATAACAAAGCATTTTCTGTATTTAAAATGCACATATATATGTATATATGAAATATTTCCCAGAAGCACATTGAAATACGTTTTCTAAAAAATTGTTTCAAGTATTTATTTATTTGAAAAACTTCCAAATAAGTCATTAGAGTTCTGCAGAAAAATGTATGAAAAGAATCTGAAACAAAATAAAAAATAAATTATATGTATGGCGCTGATATTGTTTATATGAATATAATTAAAATTTTTAATTGCGTGTTACCTGTAGATTTTATTATTAAGTCATAAACAAAATACACTCAAATAAATATATTTATATCTTAAATACAGAGTATACACCCAAGTCTTTTAAAAATTCACTTTTTTTGTAAATTATAATTTTTATAATGATACTGAATGTAAAAGTTCTCTAAACTTTTTTAGGCAATTGATAAAAATTAACGAACCGAAAGAAATTTTAAGAAACAGGATAGTTTAAACACACTTCTGAACTACAGAAGCGTCATCAACAGTGGTGCCAGATGGGGCGGATTTTTAATTCAATAATCACCAATAATTTTTAATTGTAACGCCTAATCACTTCGAAGATTGATAGTCTATTATGTACATATCAAGCATCACATCTCAAAATTATTGGCGATTATTGAACAAAAAACCCGTCGGATCTGGCAAAACTGGTCATCAACCGTACGATTTTTATGGCACACATAGTTGCCCAGTCTCCCAGTCTGGCTAATTATTCGTACTAGATGAAAGCGGTATATTATTTTTCTCAGTGCAGTGACTAAATAAATGTGTACTTTCAATACTTACAGCGATTTTTACACAGTTTTATTTATCTTGGATTTTTTGTTTTTTTTAGGTGTGTTGGCTCTAATCTAAAAATTTAATTTTTACCCACTTCTTACTATTCAATTGGTCTGAAATTTTGTATACATGTATAACTGTGATGACAATATATGATAAAGTAGTAACAAAATTAAGAGTGGAGGTCTGGGGGCTTTTTGACCCCAACTCCAATTTAAAATTTGTTTTCGGATTTTAAACTATTTCCTACCTTCCGATTAAGCTGAAAATTTGCATACATACGTGTGTAATTCCGACAAGCACTAACGGATTTGCGGGGTTGAGGTCGTGGCTGAGGGTCTAGGTCTCTAATTTCAGTTCAAAAAAAATTTTTTTTTTTTTTTCGAATTCTAAGCGATTCCTGTCGTCCGATGGAGCGGAGTTTCGCATACATATATATTATCCTATCTAGACACTTTATCATAGCAATATGGCCTTTTACAAAATTTCTTTTTTAATTCAGTTTCCGTCATCTTTCTGGCCGCGTACACTAAGGAAAAAACTCTGTCTTCATCTAGAACAATTAAGTAGTCCTTTTCTGAATCCCTAAATTATAGAAATATAGATTTCCGAGCTTATGCGTATAAAGTAAACTAATAAATTGAATAGACGAAATGGTTGAGAATTTATCATCTATACGTTTCTAGATGGCGAAACAATATTATGAATATTACGAATTCTTTCTATTGCGAGAAATCCCCGCTTGATTTCTTAGAATTTGGTCATAAAACTCGTCTATTGTGTTCGCATTTATTTGCAAAGATTTTTAAATAATTTTGATCCCTCCATAATATATACAAACGCTCTAGAATTCTAATAGAGGTATCTAGAATTTTCTTTTAAAGGAGACTAGAATTTATAAGGATGACATGGAACTATTTTTTCTAGAGCTACAATTTAGTTTCTAGATGTCGGTCACAGAATTTTTCTCAGTGTACCCAACTCTTCAGTCTCTTTATTGTCATCTTTCTGAAGTCCTATCTCGACAGAGGTCTTTTTCGTAAGCCCTTTAAGTTTGGATATTCTCGCAGTGCAATTAAAAAATTTTTACTACCGTTCTGATATAACAAATTTATCAGTAAGGGTCGATATTTCCTCTTTAAAGTCAGATTGAACATTTATTTTACAATTTTGACTACTGATATTTTAAAACATTCAAAATTTGCATGGCGTCTTTGCATGACGTAGTTTCGATTTTGCATGGGAAAGGGGGAAAAAAAAAATTGAACAACAAATTTTATTGTTAACTCCTTTTCTCATGGTCCATATATTGCATATACTAACAAATTTTCAAAGGAATAAATCTATTGATCGGAATCTACATTAGAACTAAATAATTAATTAAAACCATCATTATTGTGTAGTTGGTAAGTATTAACATCAATGGCCAATTGTCTACACTATAGATCTAGGCTTGGGTAGAGTGTCCACTGTAGGTGAACTTTCTAAGGTGTCCCAACCCGTATTCACAAGCGTTTTTGGAGAAAACCACTGAAAACTCCAAACGTACCTAAAACCTACAGCCAACCAACCGAAAAACATAATTCGTGAATAATTGCAGTGCCACTTATTCTCCAGTTAGCACCAAAATTGAAATGTTAAATTGAGGCACAAATGCATGTAGTGGATATACGAAGCGAGGTTTTAAGCGATTTCTTTAAAATAATTTTATGAACTCTGCCTATCCTTCAAATGTAGTGACTACCAACTCAGGGAAAGCCTTCTAGTTCATAATAAATAAACAAATAAACAAATAAGCATAAGGAACTTTAATCTGGTAATGTATAAATTTACTTGAATAAGTTATAAAAATGTATTCATATTTCATGGAAATGGACCCAAATAAAGTTAACGTATACCACTTTATTTAAAGATCTTTGTACATAATAGCATATTTAACTAAAAGAAAACGAAACTGCTACATACCAATATTAAAGAACGATAAGTAATGAAATAAGCAAGCTACTGCAATTTGCAGAGTAACATCACTATATAAAATAATGCGTGTATTCAAGGTAAACCTTCAATTGAGGGGAAAAGGCTTTTCTTCTGGTAGAGGAAAGTAACCGCGGAATGCATCCGCCTCCGTCGACCAATATCCGTTCCGCATCATGAAAAGAAGGGATTACCCAGAAGTGAATAGGCAAACCCAAAGGAGATGAATTGTGAATGACGCTGTAGCGATGGGAAAGAAAGTAAAATAGCTGGTGAAAATTCGAAGATAGAAAAATATATGCATGCATTTCTTCAAATTTTATTTCTTTTTTATGCATATATAAGGGTTTACTCCTATGCATAATAAATACCGAATTTCTTTCAAAGTGGAATTTCTGTGGCGAATTTAAAGTCAGAATGTGTGGTCGTAAAAATAAGCAATAAAAAACTTATATAAGTTCTAGCGCCTTATCAAAAGTCTGGATTACGATGTTTTTTATGTTTATATAAAAATGATAAAAAGGTGTCTGAACTGAGATAATTTTTGTATGACGAGAAATAATACAAGGGAAATGTACATGAAAAGTGAGAGAAAGGTTGTTAATATATGTTAACAGGTTTTCGGTTTATAATTTTGTTTAACAGTTGCGATAATCAACGACCCTATGTAGAAAAAAGCAGAAAAATTACTTATTTTTAGTTCAAATTTTAATGTTAATTAGCTGCCAAAATATTTATGCAAATAATAAAACATTTAACTGAATTATTGTATTTAATTCATTAATATTTATTAAATTATTGCTGTACTTAATCATTTAATGGTAAAATTAATTGAACTGTTAAAAAAATAAAATAAACATTTTATTTAATTGTTTTAATTTTATGATAAATTTAATTTATAATTAAGAAAAAAAATGTTAAGTTACTCACATGACTTTTTACGAATAAGTGTATCATGTTAGTCAAATATCATACGAAAACAAAACTAATTAGCATCAGGAACTCTGCTTAGTTCCCCATCATATATTTGTTTTCATAAATTTCTACTGTAGGTCATAATACATTCATAATTAGAATAATGATCCATGTAGCAAAGTTTTCTCTAGTTAGGTAGGTAAGATAATATTCCGTTGGATAATACAGGTATGTAGAGAAGATTTTTGAAGTTAGTGACAGGTAAGTAGTGAAGTTTCCATTTTCACGGTTTCCACAAGGCCATATTTTCGTATAACTGAATCAGTTTTCTTTTCTTGCGTTGTACGCCGCCAGACATCTGATTCATAGCACTTCCACTAAAATAACCAAGATTCTACCCAGAGGTGTTAAAAAAAGCAAATTCCACCAATCAATAAAAATGGACGCAAAACTGTGCACAGTTTTATTATTATTATTATTATTATTATTATTGCTTTGCAGCATAAAATAACAAGAAGGGAAGGTGCCCCTAACGTATATATTTTGAGAACTACATCTGCAGATCAGCTAAGCAGGAGAAATCAGAGAAGAATGATAAAGTTCCAGCCAAGTTCAAATTATTGTTACATATTGGCATTTTTATTTCGTCGCCAGCAAGAACACATAAAAAGTGGTTTTTTAAAGATACGTTACACTCAAGTTAGGCTAACAATTTTGAATACAGAGTAGGACTGCCATAATATGATATCCCTATGAAAACCCCAAAATTTCGCCAGACATTCATTATGAGAATAGAAAACCGCAACGGACAGATACATAACATATAGCTATAATTTAACTGTGCTCAAGGATAATTTTGTCTAACTGAATAAATTACGTTAGAAATAAGACAACTATGATTTAGGAGGAACATAAATAAAATGAGCCATGTGTTATTCTTTATGATACGAAATGATTATGAGAATTTGCAAGGAGATTGATTATCTTTTACATTTATTTTTTTATTTTACTGATAGAGGCAGAATTCGGCAGTTACTAAAGATTAATATTCAATACACGTGTGAATTATTATACAAAACGATAAAATAGATTTGGATTAAAATTAAATATAGAATTTTTAAAATATATGTGATTTCTACATCACAATCGATACACTTACCTTATTCTAATATGCTATGTAATTTTTCTGGTGTCAAATTCGTATTTTAATTTTCATACAATTCCATTTTTTTCCCATGCAATGTTCAATTTTTTACGTTACATTGCCCTTTTCTGTCATTTTATAAAAATCCTTAATTTCAAATAATTTACGAACATTTCAAATCAGAATGATAGCATTTTATATGCTTCTTTCTGGTAACGTGAACGATATTTTATAACTGGTCCGACATTTTAAAAATAATTCATTGTCGTGATATTGGCTAACACATGCTAACAAATTAATAGATGAATGTAGAGAAACACACCACATTTTGTAATTTTTAGATTGATTATGCCTGAAAATGCGTTGAAAATTTAAAAAAAACGGAGGTCAAAAGTTTTCACGAATACATAAGTTCTACGTATTTATAGTTGTGATACTAATAAAAAAATTTGTTAAATTGTTGAAAAAATTGTTGAACTAAAAAAAATTCTATTCCAAATCAAAGATATTTCGATTAATAAATCAATAACAATATGACAGTATTTAAAAAAGATTAATTTTTTAGAGTAGCATATAGATATTTTATTTTAAAAGAAAACACTTACCCATAGTTTTAACGCTTTTTTTTTTTTTTTTTTTACGCATTATAATTGAAGAAGATGTCTCGGATATTTCACATGGGCCATTAATTCAACTGACCACTTTCTAAAATACCGGAATATACTTCGATAATGAAAACAGCCCAATCCACAACACCATTAGCCGTAAAAGAAAACAACTTCTAACCATCAGCATTAAAGGCATGTAAGGGAAATGCTGCCATCGTAGTTTCTTCACTGAAATCTAATTAAGCCCAGCGACAAAGAAAGAATTCGTTAAAGTCTTGAGGGAATCACGGCCATAATGACTTAAACTATAGAGATGATGAGATGGCTTTTCGATTTATTTATTTATTTATTTTTTTTTTTTTTTTTTGGTAATTCGCTTTGTAGTTAGATTTTGATCATCATGAGAATGTGAAAGTTTCGTTGTGAATAATAAAAAATAAATAGTGTTTATTATTATTAGTAGTATTAATGTCAAACTGCTCTTTTTTAAGGGAATTTTGTAAATTGCTAAAATTATAGTAAGAGAAGACACTTTTACTTGGTGATAGAATAATATAAAAAGAAAGAAACATGTCTTTAAGTGATTTTAGTTTAATTTCAAATGATTCATGAAATTTCTTCGAGAATTTTTCAAGGATCTGCAAAAAACTAAACTATTTACCAGAGATGAATTTTGCTCCTTCCTCCATCATGTAGTTATTTCCGTAAACTTCTACTTTAAATCATCCAGTACTCGTGATTAGAGAAACCAACACGTCAGATGTTCATAGCCGGTCAGAGTTTGGCATGTTTGACCCGCTAGGTTCTTTGAAGTTCGATGCATTTATATTATCTGAATTTTCTGATTAATTTTATTGAGATCAGTTCGTACTTAATTTTTCATGCAATTCCATACTATTTTGTGCAAATCATTGTAATATTACATGAAACATTGTGTTCTTCTGCCATGTTAAGAAAAATCACAAGTTTCAAATAATTTACGAAGTTTTTAAAGTAGAATTTTGAAACAAATAATATAAAATAAAAATTTTTAAAGTCAATTCCTACTTACAAACAATATTGATAAAGTTTTTTTTAAATAATTTTGAATTAGGAAATAAAAAGCGCGTGCGCAAAATGAAAGAAAAATAATTATAAGATAAAAAAAACTTTTATATACCATGTTTTAAACTTTCTAATGAATCATAGAGCTCTTATCAATGTGCTCTTATCAAATTTTTAAAGTGACAATCAACGAGATATATAAAGTAGAGTGATAAATGGTAACCCTTGAGAAGGTCCAAGATGAGTCATGTGACATGCTCTCCTTGCACCTGCATATTCGGTGGTTCCCTTGGTAACAGCTTATTTTCAGTAAATTTCTATGGCAACGGTTTGGAGATTGTTCTTCGCAGCCAATGTTTTTGTTTACTTACGTAGTTTAATATTCTTTTGTTCTAATTCATTTTGATTTTGATTTTACTTCTTTTTTATTTCGTGTAGGTGAACTTTAACCGACAAAATGCTTAAGAATAGTTGAAAACTTATTATTTTTTGTTAAGTTTAGCTCTTTAAAAGTTTAAATTTTCTTTTATAAACACTTTTAAACTTTGTTGGGAAACGATGAAAAAAAAGGTATTTTATTATTTATTAAAATGTGAAATATGTGTAAGATTGTTTTAAAAACAATTTATTTCGGTCATAGGACTGTCATGTTACCTAATAATAAGGATAATTTGTCCAACTGGTATTTTAAATGCCAAAAGAGCGATAAAGGGCCAAACACAGTAACCTATTGGAGCATGTCACGTGATTCATCTTGAACCACGGAAAGCTAATCCTTCATCCATTGAATCAGCACTCTATTTTATATATCTCGTTGGTGACAATGATGTCAATTTTTGTGAAATGCATAATTTAACTTTTTATAGTTTTTTAATATTCACGTTTAATTAAATGTATTTATTTTTATGTCGAAGGAAAATGAACTCGTAATTTTTTTTGGCAACAATTAAATTATAGCTATTATTTTAATGGCTATATTAACGCTATTAGGATGTTATTATTTTCATATTTTAGTTAATTATAAAAAAAAAAAAAAAAAAATTCGAAAATCGGACTTTGAAGTATTGTGTTGTCACCGTGTTCTGAGCAATCCTGAAAGTTTCAAATTTCTAGCTAGTCGGGAAGTTAGTTAAAAATCGATTGCAAGATTTGTACAAGATATATATAGGGAGAGTGTGAACTAATAGTAGGAATTGAAAAGAAGAAGGGGGATGGGTTGGCTAGTATCATAAATGATATTTTAAAACTGGTCCGATCTATTTCTGACCATTTGTTCTTGAGATTTGTCTATATAGACTAACAAACAAACTAGATAACAGATTAATTAACATATTTACTAACATACAAAATAATAAACAAGGCCAAGAAGAGGTTTGGGGGCTCAAGCAGGTCCCGAAATTTTGCACATTTCTGGAAAATGTTAGTTATATAATGCTTAGTTATGCTTCATTTTTACCAATCAACATTAGGTATTAAAATTTGAACATACTTCGATTTTTTTTTCTTTTTTTTTTTTTTTTTGGCTACGGCTTTGCTAACTAACAAACTACTAACAGATTAATTAACATACTTGATAATAAACTACCAAATGACTAACCTCCACATAGATTTTGTAATTTTCTAATTCCTCACGCCTCAAACTGGGTGAAACCGTCAAAAAGCGTACCTCAAAAATTTTCACGAATATCTAAGTTTCCATCTATAGTATGACGGGAATCTAAAAAGATTTTATCCCGAATTAAAAGTATATTGAATAATAAATCAATAACAATTAATCATATTATTTTATGCACAAATATTTGTAATGGCGGACTGAATCATAAAATCTTGCTTGCCAGGAGATAAAGAGGGCTCACCTAAATCTGGAGGACCCATTCATATCTATAATACTATAATGCTATTGGACTTATCCACTTCTGTATTGCTGTCATTTAATTTTTATATTAAATAAAAAATAGTTTTAAACTAAATAAAAGGTATTAAAAAAGTAACTGAAATACGCACATTAATCTGAGTACCTATTATCTGAATTTGAATTATCCGGACGTCCAACTAATGGAATTGCTGTTATAAACGGCTGTGTGTATTTGCATGTATATATGTTTTTGGAATACATAATTTTGATACAAGTGCTTAGTAAATTATTTTATTGTTGCTTCTAGAATTTGTTTTTCTGAAAACAAAACAGATTAATAATAAAAATTAAAGAAAATGAAACTGCTACTTATTAGTATTAAAGAACGATAAGTAATGAAATAAGCAAGTTACTGCAATTTGCAGAGTAACATCACTATATAAAATAATGCGTGTATTCAAGGTAAACCTTCAATTGAGGGGAAAAGGCTTTTCTTCTGGTTGAGGAAAGTAACCGCGGAATGCATCCGCCTCCGTCGACCAATATCCGTTCCGCATCATGAAAAGAAGGGATTACCCAGAAGTGAATAGGCAAACCCAAAGGAGATGAATTGTGAATGACGCTGTAGAGATGGGAAAGAAAGGAATAACGCTGGTGAAAATTCGAAGATAGAAAAATATATGCATGCATTTCTTCAAATTGTATTTCTTTTTTATGCATATATAAGGGTTTACTCCTATGCATAATAAATACCGAATTTCTTTCAAAGTGGAATTTCTGTGGCGAACTTAAAGTCAGAATGTGTGGTCGTAAAAATAAGCAATAAAAAACTTATATAAGTTCTAGCGCCTTATCAAAAGTCTGGATTACAGTGTTTTTTATGTTGGTATAAAAATGATAAAAAGGTGTCTGAAATGAGATAATTTTTGTATGACGGGAAATAATACAAGGAAAATGTACATGAAAAGTGAGACAAAGGTTGTTAATATATGTTGACAGGTTTTCGGTTTATAATTTTGTTTAACAGTTGTGATAATCAAAGACCATATGTAGATAAAGCAGAAATATTAATTATTTTTAAAACCTATGTTTGGATCAACGTAATCTATCGTGCTTCTATGCATTTAAAAATTAAGTTTCAGAAAACTTTACGAAATTGCTTATATTTCACAAATTCAGCAATTCCCTATTTATCGTAGGCAATTTTATGTCCAGTAAAACCATAATTATAGAGGACCACATTTTTGCCATCCCTATAAAGACACCTGTTCAAGATCATCATTATTTGTACTGAATGACATCTATTTTTAATGTAGAGAAAAAAAAAGATATTAAATTACTGATTTAAATTAAATTATCAACTTAGCAGAAAGTTAATAAATAAACATAATTTTTAATGGTGATAATAAAACAAAATAAAAATAATCTGTATTTATTTTTTGTTTGAAAACCTTTAAACTAGTATGTTTCAACCACCACAACAAAGCTTTCTTTTATATATTTTCATATAAAAATTTCCGCAATACAAATTATTTATTGAGATTATTATTTGTAAATTTATTTTACACGATGAATGCAGACGAAGAATAACATTAAATCTTATAATAATAATAATAATAATAATAATAATAATAATAATAATAATAAACAAATAAATAAATAAGTAAAAGTAAATTTTGTACATAATAAACAACATCTAATGGAATGCATCTTTATTATTATTATCATTATTATTGAGGGCTCAACCATTCGTTTTAAAGTTATTGACGAAATCTTTTGAAAAATACTTATACTGAAAATTTACACACATACACATCCGGTGGGGTGTGGGGACTCCTTTCCACAGTGGGCAGTGTACAAATCATTTCCCAGTTGAGTATTGCTAATATAAATAAATATTATTTATATAATTATAAAGATTATTTTATTAAATTTATATACTTTTATTTCAAACACGAATGCTTACCCATAGTCCTTAACATTTTGTTTAGCGCTATATAATTGAAGAAAATGTCTTAAATATTTCCTGTGGACATGGACCATTAATGAAACGATTATAAATTATTAAAATTATAATAAGGGGAAGATAATTTTGCGTGATGAAACTGAAATCTAAAAAGAAAGGAAGAAAGAAATCTTTCTTCAAAAGGCTTTAATAAATATCAAAATATTCGCAAAATTTTCAAAGGTCTGGCAAAAATCTAAATTGTTTGCCATATGTATGTGCTCTGCTCAGTTCCCCATCATATATTTATTTTCATAAATTTCTATCTTAGGTCATACAGTACTCGTGATAAGATAAACGAATTCGTGTGATAACAGACCTGGTCAGACACTGAAATGCTCCAAACCACTAGGTTCTATAATCCAATACATTTAATTTATCCAAATTTTCTGATTAATTTTATCGGGTTCATATTAGTTCTCATGCAATAATTCAATGCTATTTTGTGCAATTAAGTGCAAGTTTATGTGAAATACTCTGCTATTCTGCCATATTAAGGTTTGTTGGTTGGGTTTTTACGTTGCACTAGTGCTGCGCAATGGGCAATTGGCGACGGTCTGGGACTCACCCCTAGAGGTGGTCCGGAAACATGTCATAACAATTTTTATCCTCCACGGAAGGAATGGCTTTCCAGCTTCGATGACCCTCAGAGGAATAATTTTGATGGGAACATGAAAGACAATGCGGCCACGACAGATTTTACGTGCACCAGCCACCATTAGTGTACACGACGGTCTTTGGTCGGCTCGAGTACTGAAACCGCAATCTTCCAATTACGAGTCCGCCGCTCTACCGACTGGGCTACCGCGGCCCTGCCATGTTAAGAAAACCGTAAGTATCAAATAATTCATGAAGTTTGTAAACTAAAACATTGAAAATAATTGGGATTTGGGTCCGTATCGTATATGTGATATTTTAAAACTGGTGCGATCTCTTTACAATCATTCGTTATTCAGATTATGTATACACAAACTAACAAATAAAAAAACTAACTAATTAACAAACTGACTAACATAAAGACGGACATCACACCAATTTTGTCATTTCCGATTCCTTATACTTCAAAATGTGTAAAAACGTCAAAAAACGTAGCCTAAAAAATCTTCTCATGTTTGCACAAGTTCCCCATATCTATAGTATGATAAGGAACTAAAAATAAATTATTGCATATTAAAGACATTTCGAATAACAAATTAATAACGATAGATCGTTTTTTAAAGCACAAGTGCTTACTCATAGTCCATTATGTTTTGTTTTGCGCAGTTTAGTTGAAGAAAATATCTCAGATATTTCACATGGGCCATTAATTCAACTGACCACTTTCTAAAATCCAGAATATACTCCGGTAATGAAAACAGCCCAGTCTGCAATACCATTAGCCATAAAAAGAAAACAACTCCTAACCATCAGCATTAGAGGCATGTAAGGGGAAATGCGCCATCGTAGTTTCTTCACTAAAATCTAATTAAGCCATAGCGACAAAGAACGAATTCGTTAAGGTCTTGGGGAATCAAGGCCATAATGACTTAAACTATAGAGATGATGAGATGGCTTTTCGATTTATTTATTTTGTTTTTCTGGTAATTAGCTTTGTCGTTAGATTTTGATCATCATGGGAAAGTGAAAGTTTCATTGTGAATAAAAAAATAGTGCACTTTTTCTATGACAAACTGCATCTTTTTAGAGAAATTTTGTGAATTACTGAAATTATAATACGGGAAGACATTTTTACATGGTGATTGAATTATATAAAAGGAAATAAATCTATCTTTGAATGATTTCAATTTAATATCAACTTAATTTTCAAAAGTCTGAAAAAACCTAAATTGTTTGCCATTGGTGAATTTTGCTCTTTTCCCCATCATACATATATATATTAATTTTCATAAACTTGTAACTTAGGTCACATAATATTTATGAAAAGAGAAACGAACTCGTTTGATTGCCAGACCCCTTCAGAGATTGGAATGCTTTTCTGCGCTCTTCGATACGTTTATCTTATCTGAATTTTCTGATTATTTTTTTAGAGCTCAATTTCGTATTTAGATTCCATACTATTTTATGCAATTTATTGCAAATTTGTGTGAAATATTGCGCTCTTTTGCCATGTTAAGATAATCGTAAGTTTTTTTTTTTTTTTTTTTTTTTTTAATAACTTTGAAAATAAATGGGGTTTTGGGCAGTATTGTAAATGATATTTTAAAACTAGTCCGTTCTCTTTACGATAATTCGTTACTGAGATTATGTCTACACAAATTAACAACAACAAAAAAAAATCTAAATAACTAAATGACAAATTAACTATTTAACAAACTAACAAACTAACAAACCAACAAGCTGACTAATATACAGACGGTACATCTCAAAACGTGCAAAAATGCCAAAAAACGGAGTTTAAAGCTTTTTACGAACATGCTAGTCCTCTATACTTAGAGTATAATGGGGGAACTAAAAAAATGTGTATTCAAAATTACAGATATTTGGAATTTTAAGTAATAATAGATCATTTTATTTTAAGCACAAGTACTTACTCATAATCTACTATAACGCTTTGTCTTGAGTAGTATAGTTGAGGAAAATGTATCGAATAATTTAGATGCGCCATTAATTCAACTGACCATTTTCTAAAATCAAGAGTATAACTCCGATAATGAAAACAGGCCAATCCACAACGTCAATATTAGCCGTTAAAAGAAAACAACTTCTAATCATCAGCATTAGTTGCGTGTAAGGGAAATGCTTCCATCGTAGTTTCTTCGCTAAAATCTAATTAAGCCTATCGACAAAGAACGAATTCGTTGAGGTCTTGAGGGAATCATGGCCATAATGACTTAAACTATAGAGATGATGAGATGGCTTTTCAATTTATTTATTTTGTTTTTCTGGTAATTTGCTTTGATCATCATGAGTAAGTTGAAATTTTAGTGTTTAGAATAATAATAATAATAATAATAATAATTACAGATTTTTTTTTTTTTTTTTTTTTTTTTTAATGACAAACTGATATTTTAGAATTTCATCATTACAAAAATCGTGGTAAATGTCGAATACGAATAGGATTTGCATTAATGTTTGACCCCGTAAACTTTTGAATGTAGAGATTGATATTCTCTTCTTCTTTAGTAATTTAAAATAACGTGACTCATAAAACGAGTTTAATTACAATTAGGTAATTGTGAATATACTATCTCCCCCCCCACACACACACACGCTTACCAATTGGTATTGTCAAATGAACCTGTTTATAAATTTGCGACTTGCATATTATCCCAGCAAGTCATATTCACCGAATTAAAAGCATTGGCCAAATGTCAGGATAAATGGGCAATAATAATAATATTTAAATTTTTTTTAATAACATAATTCGAGTAATGGAATGTAATTTAAATTTAATTACTCATAAAAATTAACTTCAGTGCAAATTCATTAAAATCGTCGCTAGTTTATTTGTAAACTGTATAATATTTCCTAAACACCGCAAACTTGTTATTTTTTTCTCGCGCCAATTTTAATTGTTTATCCTCGATTTACATGATATTTTTTCAATAATGACGATTTCATTTAAATTATAGCAATTCTGCTTGTATTATAACAAGGTTACGTAACCCAATAATAAGTTAATTTAAACCATCTTCTTCTTTTTTTTTTTTTTTTTTTTTTACCTTTTTACTTTCTCTTAACCATAAGGTAGAGAAAGTATTGTTTTTGGGTCAAATTTTCGAACGCGAGATTTTGTTATATTTACACGTTTTGAGGTCCCCTGAATGCGAAAACCATGTTTTTAGCAAATGGTCTGTGTGTCTGTGTGTGTGTGTGTGTCTGTGTGTGTGTCTGTGTGTGAGTGTGTGTGTGTGTGTGTGTGTGTGTGTGTCTGTCTGTTATCAGCATATCTCAAAAACAAATTATGACAGAAAATTTAAACTTGGTATTCTAAATGTGTATCATATAGGGATGCTACAGTAAGATTTTCGTTAAGATCAAGCAAATGGTTCGTGTACAGGGACAATCAAGAGAATTCTAATACATTACGTCTATGGGGGAAATTGCAGGTAAGTAGAGTTTAACGTCTATAGACTGCACTAAACCAAATGAAACAAATATATATTTTTTGTAATAGAGATAGTTAACTGGGAAAAAAAATTTGTGTATGTAGGCTCCTCGCTTCCCCCCCCCCTGGGGGGGAAGTCCCCCCTCGAGGGGAGTAAATTATCATGATGGGTATCTTTCAAAAGAGCTCGCCAATACCTTTAAAACGAATGGTTGAACCATCGATCTGCGATAATTTAAAACAAAGTTATCGATTTTTTTTTTACTTTTAACGAAAAAAAAAAAACTTAGAAAAAAAATCGTTTTTTTTTTTTTTTTTTTTTTTTTTTTTTTTTTTCGAGAATAAAATAGATTTTTTTTTTTTTTTATATTTGGTGTTATACTACCTCTCTAATATGGAAATCGTCTGCATTATCATAAAAGATAATTTCTTTAAATAATAATTTTAATATATTATTTTTTAAAAACAGAATTATTTTTTAATAATCGAATTAAATTCTATATAAATGTAGGTGCATTAAGGAAACGGGGGGTTAAGGGGGCGGTAGACCCCTCACACAGAACTAATTATTATATAATACTCTTCAGAAGCCTAATATGAATTGTTGAACACAGGTTTACATAACAGTACTCTTTATAATACCTATTAATCTGGAACCTGTATTTATAGTATTAAATTTCAGTGTAAGAGAAAGTGAGTGACACACCAGATTATTTAAATTGTCTTTCCTTGTTATTTTATTTATTTGAAATCAGCGATAAAATTTTATTTTTATTTCTTTAGTATATTGTTGCAGTTGAGACGTCATTTTTTCTGTTAAGTTAGCCTTTTTAAAAAAGAAATTATTTAGCCTTTCGAAAACGTGGATAATATTTTATTTTCTTTATTTCAATACTAGCAGACTTTGGTGCTTCGCTAATCACTACATTTAAAGGAATTTTCAAAAACATTAATTACTATACTTTAAATTACTTTATAAGTAAAAGAAAAAAAAATCATTGAAATCACTTAAAACGTTACTTCGGGTCCCCGTTGTCTTCGGCAACTTCTTCTCCGTCAACTACACTATATCATTTCCGGGTCCCAACTGCTTGCATTTGTACCTTAACCGGACGTTTTAATTTAGGTACGTTTTAAGTGGCGCTGCTACTATTCAAGAATTACAGTTTTTCGGACAAACCTTTCGGGACAGATTATCATTTTCACTCTACGGCAACAGGTGGCAGCACCAGATAATCTTCCCAGTTGAAAAGATTTAATTAATGATAATAATAATAATAACTAATCAAAAATTTGAAGCTTGTATTTCGAGGTTCGTCAGGAGAGGTCAAAACGGGCCTTCATGCAAAATTTTGCAGCTCTGAGATCAGCCGTTTGAAAAAAAAAAAAAAAAAAAAAAACGGCCAACACTCTGACCAGATCTGCTCATGAAAGTAGCTGGAGTGTGGCTAAAACACAAATGTTACTTCGACTACTTTTAAAATGTATCTTATGTGGATATTGTTCTTTTAGACGTTGGTGGTCATGTAGATAGTGTACCTAATTATTATTTTTTTTTTTCATTAATTATCTTTTTTCATTTGATTATCTTTCCAGGCTCTTTTTTGCTCTCTCTATATATAACTTCAGTTTTGCACAGATTAATTTTTTTTATGCATTAATTTGAAGTACAAATTAATTTATCTATAGCAACCAAATTTTAATACAGAAATTTGGTAAAATTACTGAACTTTTCCCACCAAATGTCAGTGGTATTTGTACATTCTTGGCATATAAAATAACACTTACTAATATCGTTAGCACAATATTAAATTCGAATTATTAAACTCTATTTCCAGAAAGGTCCGTTGCTCATTCTTACGAAGTCAGATATTTGATAGTGGTCGTGGGGTTCTTCTCTCGAAGCTGGTACCTTTTGACAGAATTTAGGTGACACAGTGACATTGTCACACACAGAAAAGAAATTGTTACTTGCCGAAAGATTTGCTCATAAAAATTAAAGATATTCTTAATTGCAATAGAAAACAGAAACTTACATATCTTATATTTAAAAATTCTTCAATATATTTTATTAAAAATACAGATATTTTTATACTTAAATGTACACATTATGTGTAAATTAGAAAATATGTCATTACGAAATAATATCTTCTTGCAGAAAAGGTTTGTATGAACGAGGCTTGTCGCAGAAAGCAAAAAATATTCTGTCCTAGAGCTGGCAAACGAGACGTGCCAGGTTTGATCCTCGGTTACGCTTTTCGACCTAGCCATGTGAAGTTTTTCCTGGTTTTCTCCGAAACTCGATTAAATACGAGCTGGTGCCCAATAAAAAGAGTCTTATAGGGGCATTCAATCTAGGACAGCAGATATTTGGTAGAATAACACAAAAACAGACATTTGGTAGAACTGTTATCGTGTTACGATGCAAGAAATTAGAGGAATATTTTATTTCAATTATAGTATGCTAAAAAAAAAAAAAAATCTTAAAATTATCAATGGATACTTAAAACGCTTTGAAATTCTATGGATTTTCACAACAACAATCATCCTGAAAGGAACATTTAGTGTCACTGAACACTGCCAAGTATTATATATTTTTTTCTCAATTATAATTTTTATAACTCTTTTTTTTTTCACAGTTTAATTAATTAAATAAATAAATAAAAGTAAAATGTGCTCAATATTTAAACTTTAAAGAAAAGTGTTAATTATAGATATTAAAAGAGTGAAATAAGTTCAAAAGTGATTTTCTTTTTAGATAAAATGTCTTACAGGAAATATAGCAGTTTATGGCACTTTTCTTAGATTCTAGATTATGGTATGTATACTTAACAATGTATTATTTGTAATACAACCAATTCAAATATTTCACAATATAACTGCTAAAAAAAAAAGCCTTTATAAAGTATAAAAAAAACCTATAAAATCATTCTCTTATATATATAGTAAAACACTTTAATTAGTTACAAATTCATCCTTAGCTTTCGACTACTCTCGTTGAGTCTTCTTCAGAGTTATGTTATAATAAGATTCCATTAAGATACAGTGAAACCCCGATCTATCGTTCCCGCATTCATCGTTTTCCCGCATTCATCGTTTTATATTTCTATGATCCCTGCACAAATTGTATTTAAATAATATTAACGAAACCCGCATGTGTCGTTCTTCAAAAAGTCGTTTTCGCGCATTCATCGTTGTAATATTTTTCTTCTTACCGAAATGAAATTGAAAATCAAGCGATTCCATATTGCATTCAAATCGGAATTACTCCATTTATCCTAAAATAACTCTTTTCGTCTTCCACGGAGGACCAAAATTGTGATGGCATATCTCCGGCCTATCCTCAAAGGTGAGTTCCAGACCGTCGCCGTTTGCCCATATTGAAGCACTAGTGCGATGTCAAACCCAACCAACCTCAAGTACTCAAACTTATGCTGTATTACGTAAAGAACAGGGATTGTGCAGATAGTGTAACACGTGTCTGTGAATTACTGAATACAAATCGTGTGTTGTTGATTGGAGAATAAGTTATTCTACTTTGTGTAAAGAGGAGAATGGATGCATCCAGTATGGCCAGCTGCTACATTTTTTTTTTTTACATTCCTGAGGCTGAGCTAAGTGTGTCTGACGTAATTAAGGTATTTGAAAATGCACGAATTTTTTTATATGCACATGAAATTACAGAAAAAACCCAGAAAATGTGGTAAATCTGAAAAATCCTGGTTTAATTTATAAAATGAACAAAAAATCCAACATAAAATTACAGATTTAAAATGTATATATATATCACTTAATGTTCTACAACTTTGATTTATTTCTTTGACACTTTGGAGAGTAACAAATAAGTTTTTTTAATTAGTAGTATACTGTATACAGGGTGCTTCAGTGAACCGTTTCAGAACTTCTAAGAGGGTTAGGGTACATCCTGACGAACCAAAATCATATACCAATGGGCAGTCAGAAATGCTTTCCTGACGTGGTAGATGGCGGAGAAATTCGCGATATGCCTGGAGTATTCCAGAATGTTCGGATGTCCATGCGTCGGAGATGTGAGGCGTGCATTGTAGCCCGTGGAAGAAACTTCAAACACTTACTTTAATCCATGTACCTTTTGCTTCTTTTCATGTATTATTAAAACGATTTCTCACTTACGGCCTCTTTTCTTTATGGTGCTTCTGTGTACAACACCGCTTCAGGAAAGCATTTCCGACCCCACATTGCTATATGATTTCGAGTTGTCAGGATGTACCCTACCCCTCTTAGAAGTTCTAAAACGGTTCACTGAAACGCCCTGTATATTGCGTCTATTATTTCATAAACATTGTTTTATTCGTGTTTTGACTTTAACCCGCATTCATCGCTTTCCCGCTTTCATCGTTTTTTTTTTTTTTTTTTCACGCACCCCATGAAAAACGATGGATCGAGGTTCTACTGTATATATAAGTTCAAAGATACATATTCAATAAAATGAGTCCATTAATTTAAAATCCATAAGAGTCAAATTACTATTAAAAAAAAAAAAAAAAAAAAAAATCGACATGCAATGTCTCTTCTGTTTAAACATCCAAAATTTAAACTTTTTCTGTGGTGACATATCAACGATAATTCTGAAAATTACTTGAATTAACTCCTTAAAATAATATGTGCAAATTTTACACATATTGAACTAATTATGATAGACATTGAATTATATATTTTAACTCTAAATATACACAGCTAAGAATTACTATATCATTATTTGTTGCTGCAGTATAAAGAAATATTTAAGAGTAGTTATCAACTATGCTATTAACACCCAGTGCATATTTCAAGTTACAATATCCGGTTGAATCTTATTATAACATAACTCTGAAGAAGACTCAACAAGAGAAGTCGAAAGCTAAGGATGAATTTGTAACTAACTGAAGTGTTTTACTATGTATATAAGAGAATGTTTTTTTAATACCTTATAAAGGCTTTTTTTAGCAGTTATATTGTGAAATATTTGAATTAGTTGTATTAAAAATAATACATTCTTAACTATACATACTATAATTAAAATTAATTTATATAATGTAATTGAATCATAATTCCAGATTAATTAAAAAAAAAAAGTTTAAGATATACATGTTGAAGTATAAGATTGCTAATAGAGACATTTTTGCAAAGTGTTTCTAAAAAGTTTTAAAGTCAATAACAATATTGCTTTAAAATTATTATTGACACAGCAATGCTAATTTGCTTTGTGAGAAATCGCAAATTAAATTTATTAATTTCATTAAAGTGATTTACAGTTTGATAAAATTAAAACATAGCTTCATGAAATTATTTTTAAAATTTAAAATTGCTACTTTAATATATATATATATATACATATTATCTTACATATAAAATCGGTAAATTTTTATTTAAGAGAGTAAATATTAAAAAACCTGCCTTTTTGTTAGTATTAACATAATGATTGATTTGCATAGTAAGTATGAAGAGTGTGTTTAAAATTGTCACCAAAACGTTTAAAATATATTTAGAAATGAATTTGCAATGTTATAAATATTCCCTTAACCCTTTCGGTACCAGATTTTTTTTTTTTTTTTTTCAAAAATACGGTAAATTAGGGCTTTAGTAGGTCAAATAAAATAAAAATAGCAATATTCGGCCAAAATAAAAACAAAAATTAAACTATAGGGGCAGTTGTGGAAGTGGGACGTTTATGTTCCACTAGTCTCTCCAGATGACACATATGTGTCCCAGTGGAGTTCATGCGATAATATAAAGTTCAGTGTAAAGTTCAGTTCCCCAGATCTAAATGAATTTTACAATACTTTTGAAATTATACACATGAAAATACATAAAATTGCACTAACGTATGAATATAATCAAAGAAAATCAGTGGGACATGCACTCCAATATATTTCACGCTTATTTGTCCCATTGGGGGAATTAAAAATATCTCCGGGACATATATGTCCCAGTAGGGTTGAAAGGTTTAAAGAACTTTATTGTTATCATTTTAAATTTAAAAATTCATGTTATTCGATTATATATATATAAATAAATTTACTGGATAAAACAATCGAAAATTTGAAAAATTGTAAATTGTTTAAAAAAGAAATATTGAGTATAAAATACACCTTTGCTAATATTGTCCTAATTATTTTTTTATTTTAAAGTGCATATAAAGAAAAAAAAAAAAAAAAAAAAAGATGATAAAAAAGTTTTTATTAACTGAACAAATAACTAACGTTCAATATCTTTAAGGGTTTTCGTTAATTATAAAAATGCTAATAAAAAATAAAGTTTTTTTTTTTTTTTTTTTTTTTTCATGTCACTACTTCAAATTCTTCTCATGTTGTTCTTTCCGCCAATTAGATTACTTGCAGTTCTTTGACACATCAAAAGGTTTTCAGATTTTTATGACAGTTAAGCAATTATACGAAGAAAAAATGAAATAAGTTGGAGATAATGATAATAAAAAAATTATTTTCTGAAAAGACATGTAGAACTACTAATTTTTTTAACTAAAATTTAAAGAAAAAAAAATGTTTTTATTTCTTTTTTCTTTTCTTTTTCTCTCTTTCTAAGTTTTTGATTGAAAATTAATTTAAAAAGGAATTATACTTTTCTTTTTTTTTCAAATATCTTTCTTTGTTTTCTGAGACTCATCTTAAAACCATTACTTTAAAATTTCTAAGCCCCTCCCCCCTTTCTTTCTTTCTTTTTTTTTTTTTTTTTTGTAAATTTACTTCTATATTTTAGAGGCTGCATTTTCTCAACACCGAACCTAAAATATTTGTATAGGACTACAATATGCCCGTCTTGCCTACATTATACAGCAGATCAGCATGATGTGTGGGCAAGATGGGCACCTACATAATTAATGAAATAAATCCCAAATAAAGTACTTGCAACATAGGACCACAGTACACGATTCTTGCAACTAAGTATTATCTTTGGTTTATACACATTCGATCAATTTTTTATTTCTGCTGCCATTGGAGACCTCGCAGAAGTTCGCGACATCATTGTCCAAATTGGTATTATCTGATACCAAAGCTTCGGCATGGTATAGAATGAAAGATATGAGTTCTAAGGAATTCGTGATAGAGGTGATTTTTTCTTTCTTTCTTTTTTTTTTTAATTGTCTTAAAACGTTCTGATCTCACCACAGCAAAATTGAGGAGACTGCTGTGATGTCATAATTGAAGCCATTTGACATGTCTTACCTCTTGTCTGGGTTTAAATCTATTTCAATGTAGAAATAGGCAAAAAAAGTCTTGAATATCACATTACTGGGTGGAGTAGGACAGTCGAACTTTATTAACTACAGTAGAATATTGGTAATACGGAATTCAAGGATCTGAATAATTTTTCGCCTGAAAAATAGTTCGCGCTTACTGTTTTCGAATTTGATTTGTGCTCCGTTATGCACTTACTGTGATAGAAACATACAAAGTTTTATAACATAATAGGGTTACGAGTTATAATTAGTAGCAGATGTACACGTAATAATGCAATACATATTTGTGTTATTTTTAAAGGGTAATACATGTAAAATTAGACGTAAAATATAAAAACCACTTGCATTAAAGATTTTCTACTGTATTATTTCTTACAGCATATATGTTTTTTTTTTTTTTTTTTTACAATTGGTTTCTGCTGGGATACGTACTTGTCTTCCCATCTGTGGTGCTACCCCGTGCGTCAAATAAGAAATGTAGGAGGAGATGTGCCCATCTTCTCCATATGCCGCTTTTACCTCAACTCGCTCTAAGAATTTCTTTTCTTCTGTTTTTCTTTCTTTCTTTTTTTTTTTTTTCACAATTTACATGACCATATTATTTCTTTTCAATCAAAGTTTAACAATAGAGATTCTTTGGTATTTTCCAAATATTATATTATGAACCGATTATCAAAAAAATATTTTTATTAATTTATATATATCTTGTTTTTCTCCTTCTACGAAAATCGTAAAATAATAAATTTTCTATTGAAAAACATTTTTTTAAAATTTTATCCCGAGAAAATTACGCAAAATTAGACATGATGGACGATTTTAAAGATGGATTAACTGCTCCCGTAAATCATTCTGGCAAAAGATATTTTCAATATATCATTCCTGGATAATGTCCGGAAAACATACGTCGATTGCTTCTTTTAGATAAGTCAACAAAATACTTTTTTTTTTTTTAAATCCTAAAAGTGAATTATCGGATACTCTAGAAGATAAATATTTATACATGCATCTTTCTTAATGATTGACGACTAGAATAAAGAATAAAGCATCCTGTCTCATATGCTAAAAACATGTTTGAAATTTTCATAGAAAACGTTCTTTGTTGTATATTGTAAAATAATTAAAAGATGAGAAGAGTGACGGTTTCTTGAGAAAAATAGTAGAAGCATCTGATGTCGGTATTTCAGTAATTTCTCACAAACATGAAAATTTTTTATTTACTTTTTTTTTTTTAATATGGTACTATTTCAATTTAATAAATAAATAAATAAATAAATAAAATATTATATGTATACTTAAGAAGATGATATCATATTTGTGAAAATTTTCGAATTCCGGTTTTCGATGGATTCACACGTTCTGAGATGTCCGGAACGTGATTTGGCCATTTTTAGAACATGTTGTGAGGTAGGAGTCGAGTTGAGGAAGTAAAGGTCGCCAAAGGAAGTCAGTATGGAAAGTGATAGCGTCGAGTTGGGATTGAATGTTGGTTGAGATTGGGAAAGTTCTAGCTGGATCCAGCATAGTTTGGCTATGTTAAGGGTGAAAGTGCTAGATGAAGGTGTCGAGCAGAGGTGAATTTAGGTTAGCATGGAGTGTCTAGTTATTGGATCGTTAGTTGAATAGATTGAAATCAGGATCTACGTAGATTGTGAAAGGTGTTTAAGATTTGAATGTGGTTAGTTTTAAAGAAGTAGCTGGGTAAAATGAAGTGACTGGTATTGTCTGTTTTGGAGAACGTTAAATAGGGGGATAGTTGTGTCGCTGGGTGTGTTGGTGTAAGCAGAGGATATGTGATGGTGTAGTGGATAATATGTGATAGTGTTGCTGGATAAGTGTGGATTAGCCGTGGTTGAAAGAAGTATTGCAATTTGGTTTTGGATTAGATGTAATTGGTACCTACGGAGTGCTATCTGGAGTGTGAAAAAAAGTGTTCTTCGTTGTACCCGATCAAGTCATCGGTGAATATCACTAAGCTTCAGAAAGAAAACCGCCTAATCGACAGGAGGGAGTTCTTTACATAGCATTACATCTATTTCTTTAAATATCTTTTCTCATTTTATTTATTTCAAAACAGTGGTAAAATTTATTTTTTATCGATACATTGTTGTAATTGTGACGTCATTTTTTTCCTTTGCTAAATCATCCTTCTTCCGTTATTTTACTCATTCCTCCAAACCAAAGATATTTTTATTATTATGAAGATTGTTTCAAAAAATCTGGAGTGACTCCACTCGACTTTCCGAACATTGAGTAATTAACAGTTTCGTAGACAAAGTAAAGAAAGAGGAGTTGTTAAACAAACAAAAGAGAGAAGCCCATAATAGAGTGTAAGTATTTTTCTCCATATATTACACGATGTTTAGTTTTATTTAACGCTACTGAACTTTGAGCCCTTAGATCATAATGATAAAGAATTTTTCGTTGCGTCCCTGTAAAAACCTATAAATGCTAGATTCACGAAAATGCTTATATTTTGTGCAACAGTGATTTGTAATATTCATATAAATTTTCAGTTCAATTGAACAAGGCGTTTAGATGCTATCGCACTTTTAAAAATTTGGTCCCATAGGCCATAATGATAAAGAATTTTTCTTTGTGTCCCTGTAAAAAAACTGTAAGTGCTAAATTCACCAAAATCTATACAGTTGGTGCAAGTGTGACCTTTAACATGTGTACAAATTTTTTTCTCAGATTAATTAGGCGTTTAGACGCTATCACACTTTTAAAAATTTGGCCCCATAGGCCATTATGATAAAGAATTTTTCTTTGTGCTCCTGTAAAAAAACTGTAAGTGCTAAATTCACCAAAATGTATACAGTTCGTGCAACTGTGACCTATAATATGTGTACAAATTTTTTGCTCAGATTAATAATGCATTTAGACGATATCGCACTTTTAAAAATTTGGCCCTATAGGCCATAATGATAAAGAATTGTTCCTGGTGTCCCTGTAAAAAAACTATAAGTGCTAGATTCACCAAAATCTATAGGGTTTGTACTATGGTGACTTACAATATACGTACCAACTTTCAGCTTATTCGAACAAAGCGTTTAGACGCTAGCGTGTTCACTCACAGACATACACACACACATACACACATACATACACACATACACACACACATACATACATCATCGTAAAAATAGTCGAAACGGACTCAGGGGACCTCGAAACGTATAGAAACATCAAAATCTCAAATTCGGATTTTTGACATGATTACAATACTTTCCTCACTATAGTGTTCGGAAAGTAAAAATTGGTGGTTTGAGAGAATTTGCTCTTAAAACTAGTAGTTGAGAAGTGCTTGGTTCGAGCCCATGTTGGACTCATATTTGGATGCTCATATTGGGCGCGTATTGGAGAAGCTCTGTCAAGGCCATTCTGGATTTTTCGTGGTTTTTTTTTTTTTTTTCTGAAATTCGCGTGTATCTACGGTGGGCATACTACCGAAGCCTAAAACCTGGGAGTTAACAAGCGGCCTTAAATCATAGAGCAGAATACGTAACAATAAATAAATGGTTGTAAAATTTTGGTTTTTAACGCTTTCCACCAAGTTTGAAAAGTGTTAATAACTTCGGTTTGTCTGTCCGACTGTCCGCGCTCTGACTCCCGTAAATATGTATGGAATTTCTTGAAACTGATATATGTTATTCACGTTCACTATTTCATGTTCCCTATTGAAAATGGAGTGAATACCTCTACTAGTTTGTGTACCGGGACACCCGAAAGTATTCCAAAGCATTGTGTTCTATGAGAGGTATTTCTATAAACTACATTTTAATATATTTACTTTGCACAAATCTTAATGAAATTGAAATATGTTATTGAAGTTTACTATCGGGTGTTCCCCATTGAAAATGGAGTAAATACCATCACTGGTTTGTATACAGGGCCACCCAAAGTATTCCAAAGCATTGCATTCTATGAGAGGTATTTCTGTAAACCAAATTTTAATAACTTTATTTTGCACAAATCATAATGAAATTAAAATGTGTTATTCATACGCACAAAAAAATGCTTTCCATAGAATAAAGTATAATTAGCATTAGATTTACAGGGCCACAAAAAATACTCAGTTACATTAAAGGCTATTATTGGAAATTTTCTGGAATTGTATTTTCGTTTGTATTAAAATGTTTTTATCACTTTCTAAAAAATTTTTTAAACTGTGAATATGGTTTCAATTTGTGTATCTGTCTGTCCGGCTGTCCATCTTTCTATCTGTCCGTCAGCCTGTCCTCATCGTCCTTAAATATTTTCAGATTTTTTTTTTTTTTAATTGGTATATGTTATTCAAGTTCACTATGGAATGTTTCCTATTTAAAATGGCTTTAATAGGTCCTGCACAATTCCTTTTCACACAGGGACACCCGAAAAAATTCCAATGCATTGCGTTTTCGACAGACGTTTTTATAAATCACATTTAAGTAATTTTCTACTGCATAAATATAAAGAAATTAACATTTATTGTTATTAGACTAAAATAATGTTTTCTATAGAATATGATATGGTTAACCTTCAGATCTACAGGGCTACGCTAAAATATTCAGATACATTAAGGGCTGCAATTAGAATCTCAGGTCTGCATTTTCTCTTGTGTTAAGCAATTTAACACTTTCCAACAATGTTTAAGAATAATTATGAATACTACTTGTATGCCTTCAGTTATTCAATCTGTCCGTTGTCTGATAACTTAGATGGGCCACAGTAGCCCAGTCGGTAGAGCGCCGCCCTCGTAATTGGAAGACTGCGGGTTCGGTACTCGAGCCGGCCAAAGACCGTTGTGTATACTAATGGTGGCTGGTGCATGTAAAATCTGTCGTAATGTCCTCCATGTTCCCATCAAAAATTATACCTCTGTGGGTCACTGAAGCGGGAGAGCCATCCCTTTCGTAGAGGATCAAAATTGTGATGGCATGTCTCCGGACCACCTCTAGGGGTGTGTCCCAGACCGTCACCAATTACCCATCTGCGCAGCACTAGTGCGACGTTAAACCCAACCATACATCCATCTGATAACTTAGGCAAAGAACATTGAAAGTTATACAAAAGTTAAATACAGTAGGAAAGTGTTAATAATCGATGCGTACCGCATGATTTTTCATTCTTGTTTTAATATATTTTTTTAAGTTCTACAACAAATTCCGCAAAAAATAATAAAACGGTCTAACTGTGCATAATACTTCATTTTAGCTTAACGGCCCTCTTCACCTAAAAAAAATTCCGATGCCGGCTGAAAGCAGATAAAAAGTGTCCCACGTGGTTTTGACAGGAGGTGGAGAAGATTGACAGATTCACTGACGAATCATTGACTTTTTGGAAGAATAAATCAAAAATCAGCCACGTCTTTATTGCGGTTTCGACGGAGCTTTGTTTTGTGTTGATTCTTTCTTTCTTTTTTTATTTTTGTGTTTCCTTTTTTATTTTATTTTTTTTTTCTTTTCCATTTTCACATGACATCAAATAACTTTCCTCATTTATTCTAATCTATTTATATGTATTTTAATAGAGTAGCTCGATCCGACCAAGTACTTTATACTATTTTCAGTCCGGTTCAGGCTTTCTTTAGTTATACCGGCGAATTACGTAACAGTGAAATTTAAAATATATATATATATACTTTATAATTATACTTGAAGTCTGATATAATTAATTTAACTAAACTAGTATGTTGTGGCCACCACATGACTTTCTTCTATATTTTCCTATACAAATTCCCTCAGTAAAAATAATTTATTAAAATTATTATAAAAAAAAATTTTCTTCCATGATAATGCAGACGATTTCCATATTAGAAAAGTAGTTCCATTTATTCTCAATAAAAAAAAAAAAATAATAATAAAAAATTACGATTTTTTTTTTTTTTTTTTTTTTTTTTTTTTTTTTTTTCGTTAAAAGTAACAACAACAAAAAAAAACCGATAACTTTGTTTTAAATTATCATAGATCTACAATTCAACCATTCGTTTTAAAGGTATTGACGAGATCTTTCGAAAGATACCCATCTTGAAAATTTATCCCTCCCGGAGGGGGGGGGGGCTTTCTTCTATATGTAATATAGAGAAAGTATTGGATTCGTGAAAATTTTCGAACTCCGGTTTTCGATGGATTTGCACGTTTTGGGATGTGCTGAACATGATTTGATCGTTTTTAGAAAATGTCTGTCTCTCTCTCTGTGTGTGTGTGTGTCACGAATTTTTGGAGGCTGTATCTCACGAACCAATGAACGAAATTTAACCAAACTTGGTATTTAGTTGGACCCTGACATAAACTGGTGCTGATTAGATTTAGGGATCAATCGCCCAATAGGTGGCGCTGTGATAGCATTTTTTCTAAATTTTTAACATGGCAGTATAGGACAAAATTTCGTATAAATGTACATAATGAGAGTTATTTTTAACTTTTGATTGTAAAACTAATATAAATTATTGATAAAAGTAGTTGTTAACTAGGGAAAAAAAAATTGTGCATGTGGGGGCGTCGCCCTCCCCCGGGCGGAGTAAATTTTCAAGATGGGTATCTTTCGGAAGGTCTCGTCAATACCTTTAAAACGAATGGTTGAACTATAGATCTGTGATAATGTGAAACAAAGTTATTGATATTTTTTTTTTTTTTTTTTTACTTTTAATAAAAAAAAACTTTGAAAAAAAAATCGTAATTATTATTATTATTATTATTATTATTATTTTATTTATTTATTTATTTATTTTATTTTTTTTTTTTTGAGAATAAAATAGACTTTTTTTTGGATATTTACTGTTATACTACTTTTTCTGATATGGGGGGAGGGGGGGGCAAAACGTAATTTCAGAAAATCCTTCATATCTCAAGCAAAAAAATAAATATCCCAAAAATTTTTGCTTTTAAATATAGCTAATACAAATGTCTAAAAATCGGTTTCTGGAATTTTTCAAATTCGGTCCCCAAGGGGGCAGGGGGGGGGGGAAACGTGATTTCACATGCGTAAAACGTGATTTCGCATAATCCTATATATCTCAAACAAAAAAAAAAAATAGATATACGTGAAATTTTTGCTCTAAAATATAGCTAATGCAACTATCTAAAAACCAATTTCTGGAATTTTAGAAATTCAGCCCCCAGGTGGGGCAGCAAGGGGGGGGGGCTATGGAGCAAAAACAAATAGAAGTACAGTTAGGCCGTTCAAAATTGGTACAAATAGGTTTTAAAGGCCTGCAAGTCGAATTGGGATATTTTCGATTGTGTAAAGTTAGTAGGAGGGGCAAGAAGCGGGGAGGGGAGGGGGGGGGGGTAAAAAAAAATAAAAATTGTGTCAGGTCGTTCAAAATTGGTACGTAGAGATTTTCGATACTTATAAATCGATTGCGGATATTTTTGAATTTGTAAAATTATTGGGAGGGCGGGTAGGGGTGTGGGGCGGTAAGGGGGGCTATGGGGCAAAAACAAATAGAAATACAGTTAGGCCGTTCAAAATTGGTACAGATAGGTTTAAGAGGCCTGCAAGTCGAATAGGGATATTTTCGATTGTGTAAAGATATTAGGAGGGGCAAGAAGGGGGGGGAGGCGGGGGGGGGGCAAAAAAATAAAAATAGTGTCAGATCGTTCAAAATTGGTACGTAGAGGTTTTCGATACTTACAAATCGATTGCGGATATTTTTGAATTTGTAAAATTATTAGGAGGGGCGGGTAGGGGTGGGGTGGTAAGGGGGGGCTATCGGGGGGCTATGGGGCAAAAACAAATAGAAATACAGTTAGGCCGTTCAAAATATATACAGATAGGTTTAAGAGGCCTGCAAGTCAAATGGGGATATTTTCGATTGTGTAAAGTTATTAGGAGGGTCAAGAAGGGGGGAGGGGAGGGGGGCAAAAAAATAAAAATAGTGTCAGATCGTTCAAAATTGGTACATTGAGGTTTTCGATACTTACAAATCAATTGCGGATATTTTCGAATTTGTAAAATTATTAACAGGGGCGGTAAGGGGGGGGGTGTAAAGGGGGGGGCTATGGGGAAAAACAAATAGAAATACAGTTAGGCCATTCAAAATTGGTACAGATAGGTTTTAGAGGCCTGCAAATCGAATGGGGATATTTTCGAAAGTGTAAAGTTATTAGAAGGGCCGGGAAGGGGGGGGGCAGAGGGGCAAAAAAAAAATATATCAATCAAGTTCATTCAAAATTGGTACATCGAGGTTTTCGATACCTACAAATCGATTGCGGATATTTTTGAATTTTTAAAATTATTGGGAGGGGCGGGAAGGGAGGAGGAAGCGGAGGGACAAAAAAATAAAAATAGAGATAGATCGTTCAAAACTGGTGCATAGAGGTTTTTGATACTTTCAAATCGATTGCGGATATTTTCGAATTTGTAAAATTATTAGGGCGCTCATATATATGCAATCGCGCACGGGTCTACGCTGCCGAAGGCAGTGGGGACACGGTGCGACATTTTTCCCGATCAGAGTTTTTTTTTTTTTTTTTTTTTTCCACATGATAAAAATTAATGCAATTTTGAGAATTCATTAATTATAATGATTCATTTAAAAATAGTGACCAGCGAAGCGGGCGTAGCCTGCTAGTCTATTTATATGTATTTTAATAACGTAGCCCGACCCGACGAAGTATTTTATTCTATATTCAGCCCGTTTTAGGCTTTCAGTAGTTATATCGGCGAATTCTGTAACAATGAAATTTAACAAAAGAAAATATTTTTATGATTAAACTTGCGGTTTGATATAATTAATTTAACTAAAAAATAACAAAGATATATAACATTATAACATTACTAATATATATAGAGATGGGTTATCTGCACTCTGGAGCTCAGACTACTGAACGCAGAGCTGGACGGGGTGTGCGACAGGTCGTGACCTTCGGGATCGTATTTCGAAGATCACGGACAGGTGCGGTCGCACAAGTCCTCCAGCTCTGTTTTCTAAAGAAAGTGTACTTGTGTTGTTATTTATACGTGTTTCTTTATACAAGTCAAATTTTTTATAAGTAGTATAATATATAAATAGTGTTGAATTATAGTGCCTACATTTATTTAAAAATCTGGTGTGAAACAACCACACGACTTCTATTACCCACTATTACACGTATTATATGCAATTTTTGAAGATAATGTTAACAGAAGACATGGAATTGTCCTAATGAAATAGATAAACTCAGAGTTCGTATACCATATTGAAAATGCCAGCACTTGTCAGCACCTTTACATCACTGGGCGCGAAAAACCAGCGCGCGAAATCTTTCAAAGTACTGATGCGGTTTCGTTGTTTAGATATAATTTTATAAACATTCCAGGTCCCATTTCCTGCCGACTTCATATTCTTCTCCTTTGTATTCCAAAATTCATATTGTTACATTCTTCTCGGTCATAAAGTCAACTTGCTTATAATATTAAAAATATTTGTTTCTTGCAATCATTCATAGACTTATTAGCTCTTATAGTTTTTTACAGAGACATAAAGAAAAATTCTTTATCAATATGATCTATGGGCTCTAATTATTTGAAATGGAACAGCATTATATTAAACAACATTCTATTTGGCGATAAAACTCAAACAAGCTATCATAATTTACTTTTTTGTTTATTTGTCTTGCTTTAATTGATTTGTAGAACCGTTAATTAGTTAGTGTTCGAAAGACGAATGAAGTCTTGTATCTATAACACAGATTTCTTGCATCTATAACACACATCCCTTTATTTTAAATTAGATAAACATATCTAATAAGATGCGGAAAAACTCTATTATTATTATTATTTATTTATTTATTTTTGTGTATGTGTGTATGTGTTATTACATAACTTTAAAATTAGTTTCATTATAAACTAGCAGGCTTTGCCCACTTCACTGGGCACTATACTTAAATAAGTTGTCAAAATCCCATATCATTGTTAATAACCTACGTTAAAATTTCCGATGTGTTCGGTAGAGGTTTTCCCGCTCGCAACGTGAGAAGTCCGGGTCCACACTGCCTTCGGCAACGACATACCCACTTCTTATCGCTTCCCCAGCGGGTAAGTTCGAAATTATGTGAAATCCCACCAAAGTAAATAATGCGTACACTTGATCCACATCCATACACCAAAATTCGCCAATCTAAGATAATTTAAAGCAAATTCAAAAGGAAAAACGAGATTTTACACGTGTTTTTGTCCCCCCCCCGGGTGGTAGGGTAAAGGAGGAATTTTGTAAAATCCCGTTACAATAAGTGTCGGATACATATAAAAAATTTACGTGCCAAATTTAGCGACCATTAATCCCGTGGATTTCCCAAGACAAATTTAGCGCTAAAAGGGAAGGTCTCGAATAAGCTCCGTCGTAACGCCCCCCCCCCCCCCCCCAAAAAAAAAAAAAAAAAAGAAAAATCGAAAGAAGAAAGAAAATGTGTTTTTGGAAATATCCTAAATAAGATATTACATAGCTTTTTTCAATACATTTGTACCATTTCAGTAGAGCTCTACTAAAAAATCCGGAATTTCTGAAATTTTCCCCCAAAAAACGATTTCTTTCCTCCCTCCTGTCAAGAATTACAAAATCGTACATAATGTTTTATTTATACTCAAATCTTGTTTCCTCATGTGCAATTTCTTCAGCGTGAAGTAATTTGGGGCCGAGTTATGCTTACAAACTTTTTTTTTTTTTTTTTGCTTCTTACCCCCCAGGGTGAAAGGGGGGAGATTTCGATAAATTCCGTTACTTTAGGGGTCGGATACATATATAAGCAATCCAAGCATCAAACTTTCTGACCCTGACCACAGCTCTCATAAATTTCGCAGGACAAATTTAGCGCTAAAAGTGGTGACTCGAATTTGCCCTTTGTAACACATACCTATCCCCCCCCCCTTAAAAAAAAAAAAAAAAAAAAAAAAAAAAAAAATGTGTTTTGAAAATGTCTTAAAGAAGACCCATGGCTGTTTTCAACATCTTTTTTCCATTTTTGTTAAAATTTTACTAAAAATCTGGAATTTGAACAATTTTTCGCCAAAAGTTGATTTCCCTCTTCCTTTCCCTTAAAAATCGAAATTTCCTAAATCGCAATGTTTTATTTATTCCAATAAATCCCATTACTTTAGGTGTCGGATAGATACATATAATCCGAGCACCGAAATTCGTGACCGCAGCTTCCATAGATTTCTCAGGAAAAATTTAGCGCTAAAAAGGGTTGTCTCGATTTTGACCCTTCGTAACCCCCTCCTCACAAAAACATCGGAAATTAGGGGGGGAAAAATGTGTTTTTGGAAATTTTCTAAGGAAGTCTCGTAGCTTTTTTTAACATCTTTGTTCCATTTTTTTTGTAGAGTTCTTTAAAAAATTCGGAAATTGCGAAATTTCTCGCCACCGGAATTTACGAACAAAATTTAAATAAAAGAAATTTTAAATTTTCAGGTTAAAAAAAGGGCCTTTTCTAATATGTTATAAACGTAAATTTTTGCTAAAAAAATTACGGGATGAGTTTTTGCACTTGAGAATTAAAATTAGGTGTTCCATCGGCGGGAACACTGCGGCTGAAAGGGTTAATAATCGAAAATTTCTAAATTGCAGATAACGTTTTATTTATACTCATGTCTATTCTTTATATGTTCAATTTCTTTACAGTGAAGTAATTTGGAGCGGTGTTATGCTTACAAACATGTTTTTGACTTTTGTTCCCCCCATCCCGGCGATAACTGGGGAGGGAATTTCGAAAAAGTTGGCAGATTTTAGTTGCGTAAAGACCTAAATTTCTGCCAAGCGCCGTTGAATTCCATCCAGCCATTCTCACGTGATACCCGGACAATAATAGCGTTACAGACATACAGACACGATGACACACACACAGACAAAATTTTCGAATTTTATGGTGTGTGGAAAGTGAAGATATCGCTTTTTTTTTCCTGATAAATTTACAGAGAAAAGTCTGATTTTATTAATATCGATACACAGCTTGATATCCAGTTACTGTAATTCTAAAAGAACGCATAGAAACAGCGTTCATGTTCAGGTACCATACTTAAAATTTCAGCTGTGCTTTTATGTTAGGCGCGAAAATAAGAGCGCAAAATCTTTGAAAATAATAGTGTGATTTCGTCGTTTATAAATAATTTCATAAACACTTGACTCCCATTTCTTGCAAACTTTAATTAGTTTTAGTTTCTTCAGTTATAAAATCAACTTGCTTATGTCCTTAAAAATATTTGTTTCACTCAATTCCTAGACTTCAGTATTAATACAACTTATTTTGCTCAGGAATGTAAATTAATTCTTCATACCTAAGAGTAAATAAAATATTTAGTTTAATTTGAAGTCTTGTTTTTTTTTTTTTTTTTACTTTCTCTTACCCATAAGGTAGAGAAAGTATTGTTTTTGGGTCAAATTTTCGAACGCGAGATTTTGTTATATTTACACGTTTTGAGGTCCCCTGAATACGAAAATCATGTTTTTAGCAAATGGTCTGTGTGTCTGTCTGTTATCAGCATATCTCAAAAACAAATTATGGCAGAAAGTTCAAACTTGGTATTTTAAATGTGTATCATATAGGGATGCTACAGTAAGCTTTTCGTTAAGATCAAGCAAATGGTTCGTGTACAGGGACAATCAAGATAATTCTAATACATTACGTCTATGGGGGAGATTGCAGTAAAATAGAGTTTAACGTCTATAGACTGCACTAAACCAAATGAAACAAATATATATATTTTGTAATAGAGACAGTTAACTGGGGAAAAAAAAAATGTGTATGTAGGAGCCTCGCCTCCCCCCCTGGGGAGGAAGTCCCCCCTCGAGGGGAGTAAATTTTCATGATGGGTATCTTTCAAAAGAGCTCGCCAATACCTTTAAAACGAATGGTTGAACCATCGATCTGCGATAATTTAAAACAAAGTTATCGATTTTTTTACTTTTAACGAAAAAAAAAACTTTTTTTTTATTTTTTTTATTGAGAATAAAATGGACTTTTTTGGATATTTGGTGTTATACTACTTCTCTAATATGGAAATCGTCTGCCTTATCATAAAAGACAATTTTTTTAAATAATAATTTTAATAAATTATTTTTTAATAACCAAATAAAATTCTATATAAATGTAGGTGCATTAATGAAACGGGGGGTTGAGGGGGGCTACCGCCCCTCTCACACAGAACTAATTATCATATAAAACTCTTCAGAAGCTTAATATGAATTGTTTAACATAGGTTTACATAACAGTACTCGTTATCTTACCTATTAATCTGCAACCTGTATTTATAGTATTAAATTTCAGGGTAAGAGAAAGTCGTGTGAGTGACACACCAGATTATTTTAAATAACTACGTATTTTGAGATTCCGTGAATAATTAAACAAAGTTTTTAACAGTTGTTCTTTGTGAGTCTGTTATCAGTGTAACTTTAAAAACTAAATACCGGCAGGGAACTCAAGCGTTATATTTTAAAGTTCATATGAAATTCATACTTGAACAGTTTGATCAATATTGATAAGTTTCAACGAGTGATACGGATTAAAGTTGTCAATAAATGTGATTGAAAGTTATTGTTGAACATAATTTTAAATTTAATATTAGGCGTGAATTCTATAGAAATGTAGATATTAGTTTCAAATGTGGGTTGAGAAGGGTGGTACTCCCCTCCGCCCTTCCCACAGAAAATTATTTGTCAAATTAAATTATTCGTAAAGCTAGCTTAAATTCTTTTTACTATAGAATTTTATACAGTACTTGATATTTTATTCCTCAATCTGAATTTCTTATTATAAAATTTAAATGTAGGGTAATAAAAAGTCGTGTGGGTGCCACACCAGATTATATACTTTAAAATAAAATTTATTATTGAAAATCTGCTTAATTTAGTAAAAAGTTTTATATAACTTGTTAAAAAAAAATTTGTATATTGTCAATCGTGGCATTATCAGTAAAATATCAGATTTATGTACAAAGTATTCATATAATATTAGTATTACGCGCAATGAAAAACTATTTAAAATAAAATGTGATCATATATGTCCTATAAATAAGTCTCTGAACAATTGTCTTCTAAATTGTTATGTTACTCACATCCGTAATACAGGTGAAATCTATAATAATAATAATAATAAAAAAAAAAAAAAATAACTGAATAAAAAACCACAACGCCTAGACGTATCTTCACCACAGAAATGTAAACATTTTTTCTTCGAAACCACGAACGAGAGGCGTAGCCAGATAAAGGGTGTGTCAAAGAGGAAAATCGGCACAAATTTGTAAAATTTTTGGACTTTCTTTGCAAATTTAATTGATTTAAAATTTTATTAAAATACAGGATTTTTTTCCGCATTGAATTAAACTCTTTGAGATTGACGCAGCTTTTTAAATTCTGTTTTAAAAAATTGAAAGAGTTTTTTATAAGCCATTTAATGCATCAACCCAAATATTGCAATAAAACAGCTTTCTTAAAAAACAACTGTTAATTTTTCATAAAATCTACAAAAGCTGCGTCAGTTTACGAAATGAGAGTAATCCAATAAAAAAAACCGCATCTCAATCAATTAATATGTCACTGTTTTAAGTGCAAAGAAAGTTTTACATAGGATAACATTGGATTTTAGAAAAGGAAATGCTGAGTGAAGAGGGCCCTTAAACAACATTAAAACGTATTTAATAATTCATGCGCGATATTCAAACAGTGAAAAGATATATAATCAGCATATAATCGCAGATCAAATTACTCAAATAAATTTATAACAAGTAAAATTAATTAATTACTTAACGAGCTACTGGAAATAAATTAATTCATTCAATCGTAATCGTTCTTAACGTAATGTTTTTTAAACTCCTAAAATATAGTGTATCCTCATTAAAATAATAATAATAATAATAAATTAAAAAAAAACAGCAAAAAATGGAACTAATTATAGCTTTTGAAATTCAAACACCTATGAGAGTAATATGTATTTGCTCTTTTTTTTTTTTTTATGATAAAAATCTAAATAACAAAACGTAATTTAAAATTAATCGCTTGTTATTCTAATCACTGTTTAAATATTATTAATTATTTTTCAATTACAGATGAGTTTTATCATTTTTTTTTATCGCATTTCAATCTATTAATTAATGCATTTTGAAGTAATTATCGAAAAAAAAAAAAAAAAAAAAGAAGCGTAAAAACTATTTAACAGTATAATTTAATGAATTGCTTAAATAATACTATTTCTTGATAATTTTTCGTCGTGTTACCTTTAATTATTTGAAGAAGAAAAAGCTGGTTTCTGAAAAACGGGTCAAAGAGTAATATATCTAGTGCAAATTTGAATTTTTCCTTAAGTAAAATTAATCTTAAAAAAAGGAAATTCTTTATTTCTTCTGTATACATAAGAAGAAAGTATTAGATTCGAAAAAAGTGTCAGCTTCCAGTTTTCGATGGATTTACACGTTTTGAGAGTTCTAGAATATGATTTTATCATTTTTTAGGAAATGTCTGTATGTGTGTACAGTCAGTAACAAAATTGTCCAAACACTAGCTCTTATGTAAAAACTCTTATGTAACACTCTTATGTAAAAAAAGTACACTTCATACGGTTTTGTTAAATAAATCCTTATCGAATAATTTTCTTACACTGACTAAGAACAGGATTCGACAAGGATTTATTCAACAAAACCGTATGAAGTGTATGCTTTTTTTACATAGGAATTTTTGCTAGTGGTCGGACACTTTTGTTACCGACTGTATGTGTGTATGTGTACGTGACAAAAATTTTGTTCCATTTGTATCTCAAAAACTAATGCACAGAATTACATATAAATTTATATGTCGTTGCCACTATGATATAAATTATCAACTTTTGGTGCAAATTTCTCAATAGACTTCGCTGATGTACTGCGATTTCTTCCATTTAAAGGAAGGTTATATCTCAGGTTCTATCTTGTATAATGGAACAAAACTTGATATGTGATATGGACATAATTAAACATTATGTTGATTCAATTTGGGTGCATATCGGTCGATAAGTGGCGCTTCTGTGCTGCAATTTACCCGTGAATAGGAAGACTAAATCTCAACTTCTACGGCATATAAATGCACCAAACTTGATATGTGAGATAACCGTTATGAAAAGTAAACTGATTTAGTTTTGTTTTTATATTGGCCGTTAGGTGGCGCTGATGTTACTCACATTTTGTGACTTTCCAAGTGGCAACATTTTAGCATCTCTTGATTAAGATTACAACAAACTCCATGTACAAAATCTTTATTCTGAGAAGCTATATTAAACTTGTATGCATGTTCAACTGTAAGAGACGCTGTTGTATGGAATGATATAGAAGAAAGTTTTGAATATTTTCTGGCTTGTTAAATAATTTTAAAAAAATCGGTAGAATTTCATATTTTCACATTAAAACGTACACCACTCATAGACTGATAAAAATTTCTATCTTGTCAAAAAAAAAAAAGGTAAACTTTCAAAATTTAATATAAAAACCGTGCTAAAGTGCTGACAAAATCTCGAATATGAGGATAATTTTTGTAACCTGTAAGGTCTTTTAACAGACATAAAACAATAATGCTTTTAATAATAATAAGGAAAAGCTATTATTTTTAAACATTTGAATTGGAGAATCTTTTTATGGTAACAGATTCCACAATATTAACGTGATAAAATTATGAGTTAAAAAATTAGAATTAAATAATAATAATAATAATAATAATAATAAACTAATGGGGCACTTACACGAGTTTCTCTTGCTCTGCATTTTCGTACTACAAAGACAAATTGCAGATTAAAAGGTAAAATAAATTTATGTTAAAAATAATTCAAATTAGGCATAGAACAGTTTTATTTGTCACATAATTCTGTGTGTGTGTGTGCGGGGGAACTAACGCCCCCTTCAACCACCCATTTAAATATAGTTCCTAAATTTATATAGAATTCTAGGCTACTATTAAATTTAAAAGCTTATTCTTAATTAATCAGACAACTTTCATCCACAGTTCACCTTGAAACTTATCTATATAACTTTTCAAATAGCAATCTAATAGGCTTCAAAATAAAACATTTGAATTCCCTGCAATTATTTCTTACTACGCTGATAACAGGCATACACAAAAATCAACCGTTAAAACTTGATTTTAGTATTCAGGGAACCTCACAAAGCATAATTATACAAAAAACAAATACTAAAATGTAATTTAAATGAACAAAAAACTTTGTTTAGCGTATGGGTATTAGGAATTAATTTTAATTCCTGGGTAGATTTCCTGGACATGGTAAAATAGTAAAGCACTTTCCCTAATTACTTTCAATAAAACAAGAATATTTTCGCTTAATTATTGGTAGCCCTGTATGTCTTCTATAACATTACGTAAACACCACATTAGGTACTTAAATACAGTCCTATGTTAATAACACTCAGCACAACCTAAAATGAACTTCCAGCAATTTCCTAGCATAGCCATAGTCTATCTCTTTTGGGTAGCCCTGACATAATAAAATGTAGCAAAACATTTGAGGAGCAAACATTCAAACCGTGTTTTCTCCAAAAATAAAAAAAAATCTGGAGTGACTCCACTCGACTTTCCGAACATTGAGTAATTAACAGTTTTGTAGATAATGTAAAGAAAGAGGAGTTGTTAAACAAACAAAAGAGAGAAAACCATAATAGAGTGTTTGAGTATTTTTCTCCATCTATTACACGATGTTTTATTTAACGCTACTGAACTTTCAGCCCATAGATCATAATGATAAAGAAGTTTTCGTTGTGTCCCTGTAAAAACCTATAAATGCTAGATTCACCAAAATGCTTATAGTTAGTGCAACAGTGATTTATAATACTCATATAAATTTTCAGCTCAATTCAATAAGGCGTTTAGATGTTATCGTACTTTTAAAAATTTAGTCCCATAGGTCATAATGATAAAGAATTTTTCTTTGTGTCCCTGTAAAAAATCTGTAAGTGCTAGATTCACCAAAGTCTATACAGTTAGTTCAACTGTGATCTATAACATGTGTACAAATTTTTTGCTCAGATTAATAAGGCGTTTAGGCGCTATCACACTTTTAAAAATTTGGCCCCATAGGCATAATGATAAAGAATTTTTCTTTGTGTTCCTGTAAAAAAACTATAAATGCTAGATTCTCCAAAATCTATACAGATTGAGTATTTGTGACCTATAATATGTGTATAAATTTTTTGCTCAATTGAATAAGGCGTTTAGATGCTACCGCACTTTTAAGATTTTGCTCCCATAGGCCATAATGATAAAGAATTTTTCTTTGTGTCCCTGTAAAAAAACTATAAGTGCTAGATTCACCAAAATCTATAGGGTTCGTACTATGGTGACTTACAATATGCGTACCAACTTTCAGGTTAATTGAACAAAGCGTTTAGACGCTAGCGTGTTCACTCACAGACATACACACATACACACATACACACACACATACATACATCATCGTAAAAATAGTGAAAACTTACTCAGGGGACCTCAAAACGTATAGAAACATCAAAATCTCGAATTCGGATTTTTGACATGATTACAATACTTTCCTCACTATAGTGTTCGGAAAGTAAAAATGAGTTAGTGATTTTTCTGTGAACTGAACATTAAATAGCACAAAATTATTCTATTATTTTAAACCAAAATTTTTTTTATCACATTATAAACGCTCTTAGAAAGTTGGGGTTTCAATCAAACAGTGTTTCCTCCAGAGCCTGTTTTCAGTCAAACTGTGATTTCTCCAGCCGACCAGTCAGAACTGTTCTTTCTGGTCGCGTGACTCGTACATGTACCAGCTTTTTATGTTAGTTTATTTCGTTAGTTCTATCTTGTTTTCTTCATTTTAGAGGAGTCCGTTTTTTTTAATTTTAAATGGAAGAATAGGTGGTGTATTAGTGAGTACTTCTAATTATGGAACTAGAAAAAGACAGAGAATTTGTGGGAAAAGAAAAGAAGCGAAAAGAAACGATATTCAGCATCTTCAGATAACGTTTATGCTCCATGTAAACATTCTAGTAATACTTTTTAATGCACTGATGTTAGACCTAATGGCGTTAAGAAGTTTCGGGATAGACTTTACGAAATTGCGGACAAACTGCGAAAAGATTCTATTATAGCCTCATTGGTTGTTACAAAAAATGCAACTCGACGTAAACCTAATAGCCCAACCCAAAATAAATCGCAATCATCTGGCTCAGAACATGCATTTTCTGCTTCTTATTTTATTACTAGTAGCAGTGGTAGGAGAATTCCTGTGTGTAAAAACAATTTCATGGCTATAACTAAAGTAGGTCGTACAAGGCTAGCCAATATTGTTACTAAAGTACATGCTGGTGAACCTATTGAGGAAAAGAGAGGAGGCGATAGAAAAAGCCACTTAAGCATTAATAAAAAAAAACAAGGTAAGAGAATTCATCTCAAACTTAAAGGCATCAGAAAGTCATTATGGAAGACAACAATCGAAGCGATTGTACTTGCACTGTACATTAGGTATAAGGAAGTTGCATGAAGTTTAAAACAAGAACTGGAACGACGACCTGGACGAAGTTAATTTCTCTATGTTCAGAAGATTATTCATAAATGAATTTAATATAGGCTTTAAGTCTCCTTCTAGTGATGTTTGCAGCACGTGTTCTTTACTTGACCAAAAAATAAAGTCCTGTCCTGCAGGGTCCACAGAAAAAGTTGATCATATGACTTACAAAAGAATTCATATACTAAGAGCCAATGCATTTTATTCCATTATGAAAGAAAATACAAATGAATCAGTCGTTAGTTTGTGTTTTGATTTACAACAGATTCAAAATCTGCCAAAAACAAATATTCAAGATATCTATTACTTAAGTCAATTCAACTTTTACAGCTTATGCATAATGAGCTTGGATGGTCTAAATACTACATTTTATACTTTGTCTGAGGAGTTAGCAGGCAAAGGCAGCACTGAAATATCGTCGGCTTTATATTGTAACCTAAACAAAATGGACCTTGAAGGTAAAAAATCTTTGCGGCTCTATAGTGATGGGTGTATTGCCCAAAATAAGAATAACATAATTCCTCAAATGCTGTTGCACTTTTTGTACACTACAACGTCAAGCATTGAAAATATAGTATTGTACTTTCCTGCCAGAGGACAGAGTTTCCTTCCAGCAGATCGTATATTTATATTCGGTCGTGTTGAGAAGATCCTCAGAAAAACTGTAACAATAGCATCAAAGGAACAATACTATGAACTGTATAAGAAAGTTGGTGATGTAAAAATATCGGGGATTGATTAGAAACTTTATAATACGAAATCATTTAATGCTTATTTCAAAAATTTACCATACATATCAGAACTGAAAAGAATAGTTTTAGAAAAAAATAGAGAAAGTGTGATGGTCAAAGGATTCAAAAACTATAAATTTGAAAGATATAAAAGAAAAATCTGGAGCAAAACTTTTTAGGAAATGGATTAATACTGCTATTATACGAAACGTTGTCTTACAATGTCTTCCTCTGAGTCATGAAATATCACTTGAAAAGAAAAATGACGTAGACAAACTTTTAAAATTGATGTATGGTGAAGAGTGGAAAAATCAGCCTGATTTTAAATGGTATGAAGATACTATTACTAATAACTTTCATGTAGAATATGAAGAAACAGAGGAAGCATACAATTGCTTATGCGAAGATATTGGTTTAAAAATTTAAATTTCAAATTGGCTTAAAAATTTTAGTTCTTCCCTACAGTTAGCAGGATGATTTTTCACGTGTAAATATTTAATTTTATTTTATAATTATAAAACAAAGTCTATTCTGTTAATTAGTTTTATTTCATTAAGGATGTTACTTCATCAATATGCGAGTTACATACTTTTTCATTCAAAAAATGTTTTGTCCACATTGGAAACATTCAAAACATGTTTTCTCCTCTGTGTTTCGGTCAAAACATGCTTTCTCCAAATTTCAAATGCATTTTTCTAATTAACTCTGAGTTTATTAGGTAAAGTATGCCTACAAATCTTCCTAGTAACCAGTAATACAACTAAACTAACGATAATTAGGGTCTAAGAAGGGTTATTTTTTAATTTATCAGTTTTTTGTGTTTTCTGAAAAATTGTATTCGAAGGAGAAAACACGGTTTGAATGTTTGCTCCTCATTTACGTCGATTACATTCAATAGAAAAGAACTTTAAGTTTAATTTTGGAAAGCCCTCTATATTGTCTATAAACTATATACACATCACACAGTGTACTTAAATTTAGTCCTATGCGAAAAATGCATAACTCAAAATGAAATACACTTCTCCAGAAATTTTCAAGTGTAGTCCAAATATGGATGGTTGGATGGTTGGGTTTTACGTCGCACTAGTGCTGCGCAGATGGGCAATTGTCGACGGTCTGGGACTAGATGTGGTCCGGAGACATGCCATCACAATTCTGATCCTCCCCGGAAGGGATGGCTCTCCCGCTTCGGTGATACCCAGAGGTAAATTTTTGATGGGAACATGAAGGACATTGCGACCACGACAGATTTTACGTGCACCAGCCACCATTAGTGTACACGACGGTCTTTGGCCGACTCGAGTACCGAACCCGTAATCTTCAAATTACGAGGAGGCGCTCTACCGACTGGGCCACCGCGGCCCCCCAAATATGTCGATATACATTGGATAGCCTTGTAAATGAATGGAGAATGATTTTCATACCATATTCTACACGAAACATGCTTTTATGAATATAAAAAAAATATGCTCATTTCATTTGATTTAGTGCATTCTATAGATATTAAACTGTACTTATCAAAAATTTCGCCCATAGACATAATGTACTGGAATTCTCTCGGAAACTCCTGCAAACGAACATTGGTAGGATCTCAAAAAAAAAAGTTTAGTTTAGCATTCCTATACGATACAGATTTAGAATACAGAGTTTAGTGTTCCTGCTATTATTTGTTCTTGAGATATGCTAATAACAGACACACACACAGACCAACCGCTAAAAACAAGATTTTCAGATTCAGGGGACCTTAAAATGTGTAAATATAACAAAAACTCAATTTCGAAAATTTGACCCAAAAACATACTTTCTCTATCATATATATGGGTAAGATAAAGTAAAAAGTAGCAGAAAAACTATAGAAACTTTTCAACAACTCAAATAGTATGTACCTCTTAAAATAATTTCATTTTCAGTTCCCTACTAACTAACTGAAATCAGTGGCAAAAACCACAAATACTAACTCTTCTGAGAAAAGGTATAGAAAAGATTGGGAAAAAAATTTTTTAGCAGAAAAAAGAAAGGAAGAAAAATTTAGGAAAGCATTTCTCAACGACCGTGTTCCGTTACTATGGCAACGGAATCCTTCTCTGCTCCTGGGCCTTCTTTCTCACAAGCATCGTTAGTATTGACTTTTCTCCTGAAATATCGGTGCAAGTGGAGAAAACGTCGTTTAAACGGATGCATTGGGAAAAAAGACGATTGGGCTCTTTTCATAAATGCTATTTCGACGTTTACTGATTTTTACAATGCAAAAAAAGGGTAAAAAGAGAAATCGAATTGAGGTTTTTGAAGCCTGTCAATTTTGTTTTTCTAATTCTGAATTTGAATTATTTGACGTCCGGTAAGAGAATTTGGAGAAAAATTTAGTCGTAGATTTTTTCAAAAGGGGAAAAAATATTATTGAGAAATAGTAAATGTATCAATATGCATTTCAAGATAAGTGTTATGATTAAGTAGTAATTAAAAAATAACACTGAGTGAGTTTGACATTCCAGGTTCCAAATGTGTCACCTAAATTTCCCCATCACGTACCATTTTCAAGAGAGACAATACATAAAAATTAAAACTTGCAGTATTAAAGGGAAAACAATGCATTTCTCAACAATGCTACAAAGCAATAAAAACATTTTTAAAAAATGAAGAATTTTCATTACATTATTTCAGAAATAAATAAAGTTTGTCACAAAAAAGTAATTTTGTTCACATTTGTCTTTTGAAATTGTGCATGTGTGCGACCAGTATATATAGATATTCAAAGCAGTGTATACAACTTTTTTAGAAAAGCAGGGTGGTTGTTTTTGATAAAATTTAGGAAAAATTAGTTTTGTAAATAAAATTAGGTGAATGGAAAAAATAAATAAATAAGGAGTAACACACTGATAGCTCCAACAAAAAAACAATTTTATTTCTAGAAGCGACCCCCTCCCCTCCTCCATAAAAAATGGTGCGTGGTGGCGCAATTTAATTGTCATAAATGGGCTCAATATTATTTAATTTGTAAAAATCGATGCATATATACATATATATATATATATATATATATATATATATATATATATATATATTCAACATTTTTAGCTTTTTATAGTCGTTTGTAAACGGATTTGTTCATTTTTATCTCTTTATTTCTTTTTTATATTGGGCATTATCGCAAAATAGGGAGATACATAATTTATTTTTATTTTTGTTTATTTGCTTATTTATTTATTTATTTTGGCTTAAACAGCTATACAGTCTTTGAAATTTTGCGATATTAAGTTTTGCGAAGAATTGTATGTCCCCTGATAATAAATCCTTCTAGTTTTAAGCATTTTCCCCTTCTTATTAAATTTGCTAGGTTCCTCTTATAAATTAAAGGTATCTGATTGATAAATTCATTTTTTTTTTTTTTTTTTTAATTCGTTGGTTCTATTAATTCATCATTAGTGTGAGAAGGCTTCATCGTTATAACAGGCGGATTTAAATCATCTTTAATCTACTAATCATGGCTTTATTTATATATATTTAGAGAAATTGGAGTGTAAGGTTGATTTTTTTATATCGACTTCGTGAAAAATGCCAGAGCCGGAAACCGAAGAATTTCTACTTAAGAATATTATTCATCATTTCATCAACCGTGAATATTTGTTTAGAGAAATTGGAGTGTAGAGTTGATTTTTTATACCAATTATGTGGAAATGTCAGAGCTGTGAATCGAACCCAGGCACTTCGCTTACCATGCAGGTGCTCCGCCACTGAGACACTCTGGCTGATTACCAACTCATATTTATTTATTGTTGAAATTAGCATTAATAATTTATCTCTTGTAAACTAAATTTTATTATGTTTTACATTTACATTTTTATATTAGAATTTTATATTATACTAGCAGGCAACGCCCGCTTCGCTGGTCCCTATTTTTAAATGAATCGCTATAATTACTGAATTCTCAACATTGCATTAATTTTTATCACGTGAAAAAAAAACAGAAAAAAAAAAAAAACTTATTAGGAAAAATGTCGCACCTGGTTTTCACTGCCTTCGGAAAAAATTCCCAAAATGCTCTAACTCTTATTTCTATTATTTTCCCCCTTCGCCCCCCCCCCTCCCGTCTATCCTAATAATTTAAAAAATTCGAAAATATCCGCAATCGATTTGTAGGTATCGAAAACCTCTATATACCAATTTTGAATGCTCTAACTATATTCTATTTTTTTGCCCCTCCGCCCCCCCCCTTCCCGCCCCTCCTAATAATTTTACGAATTCGAAAATATCCGCAATCGATTTGTAAGTATCGAAAACCTCTATATACCAATTTTGAACGATCTAACTCAATTTTTATTTTTTTGCCCCCCCTCTCCCCTCCCCCCTTCTCGCCCCTCCTAATAACTTTACACTTTCGAAAATATCCCCATTCGACTTGCAGGCCTTTAAAACCTATCTGTACTAATTTTGAACGGCCTAACTGTATTTCTATTTTTCTTCCCCATAGTCCCCCCCTTACTGCCCCCCCTTCCCACCCCTTCTAATAATTTTACAAATTCGAAAATATCCGCAATCGATTTTTAAGTATCGTAAACCTCTATGTACCAATTTTGAACGATCTGACACAATTTTTATTTTTTTGCCCCCCCCCCTCCCCCCCCCCCCCCCAAAAAAAAAAAAAAAAAAAAAAAAAATTGGAAAAAATCAAAAAATGAGTTTTTGGAAATATTTTCAAGACGCTTGGCGTTTTTTTTTTTTTTGTTTTTTTTTTTTAACATCTTTGAGCTATTACTTTTACTCGAAAATCTGTATTTTTCTAAATTTGCCTCCGAAAATCATTTATACCCCCTTCTCCCGTTAAAAATCCAAAATTCCAAAATCGCAGGAAATTATTTTTTCGTATTCAAGTCTAGTCTCCCTATCTGCAATTTCTTCACTGTGAAGTAATTTGGAGCCGAGTTATACTTATAAATGTGTTTTTTCCTTATGCACCTCCGAAAATCATTTATACCCCCTTCCCCCCTTAAAAATCCAAAATTGCAAAATCGCAGAAAATGATTTTTTTGTTTTCAAGTCTAGTCTCTCCCTCTGCAATTTCTTCACCGTGAAGCAATTTGGAGCCGAGTTGTGCTTATAAAGGTGGTTTTTGCCTTCTGCACCTTCGAAAATCATTTTCAGCTCCTCTCCCCCTTTAAAAATCCAAAATTCCAAAATCGCAGAAAATGATTTTTTTGTACTTAAGTCTAGTCTCCCCATCTGCATTTTTTTCATCGGGAAGTAATTTGGAGCCGAGTTATGCTTATAAAGGTGTTTTTGCCTCCTGCGCCTCCGAAAATCATTTTCACCCCTTTCCCCCCCTTAAAAATCAAAAATTCCAAAATCGCAGAAAATGATTTTTTCGTATTCAAGCCTAGTCTCCCCATCTGCAATTTCTTCCCTGTGAAGTAATTTGGTGCCGAGTTGCACTTATAAATGTGTTTTTGCCTTATGCGCCCCCGAAAATCTGATTTTTACCCCCTACCCCCCTTAAAAATCCAAAATTCATAAATCGCAGAAAATGATTTTTTTGTATTCAAGTCTAGTCTCCCCATCTGCAATTTCTTCACCGTGAAATAATTTGGAGCCGAGATATGCTTATAAAGGTGGTTTTTGCCTTCTGCCCCCCCGGGGGGGAACGGGGGTGTATTTCGCAAAATCCCGTCTTAGTGAGCGTCAGGGTCCTAAAATCAACCTGCTCACCAAAAATTGCGACTCTATCTCCCATAGGATCGCCACAGCCGTGTTGAGTCAGTGAGTGAATCAGTGAGTTTACTCTTTTATATATATCTGTATATATATATAAATTACGTGTCACGATGTTTGTCCGGGGTAAACTCCTAAACTAAGGAACCGATTTTAATGAAATTTTGCACACTGTGTGCAGTTTGGTCCAACTTGAGAGATAGGATAGTTTTTATCTCAATTTATTGTCACAATATTGTTTTATTGCAATTATTTGTTAATTATAGACCTTTATTAAAGTTGCTCCAAAATATCTGTGAGTTCCATTAATTTAATTGTTGCCAAAAAAAAAAAAATAAATAAATAAATAAAAAAAAATAAATACGAGTTCATTTTCTTTTGACATAAAAATAAATACATTTAATCAAACGTGAACGTTAAAAAATTATAAAAAGTTAAATTATGCATCTCACGAAAATTGACGTCATAATCAATTTAAAGGTTTTATACACATTGATAAAGTGCTAATGTAGTTCTATCATAGATATAGTAATATACATAGATCTCTCATCCCCATGTTATCGTACAAAGATTTTTGATGCCGAAAAAAAAAAAATAAATAAAAGCTTTGGAAACAGCCATTAAGTGGTATTGAAAAAAAAAAAAAAAAAAAAAAAGAAAAGAAAAGAAAGAAAGAAATATGAATTTGAAACTGTATCTGGAGTCTTCCATTCCCCTTTAGCAAATAAATTATTCATAAATTTTATTTGCTAAAATATTAGTATGTATTCCCGTGTGTATTCACTCCGGGAAAGACGGCCATATTTTGGTAAAAACGTCGTCTTTTCCCAAATGAAAAGAAATAACTTTTTTCTCCCCAATGATCACTCTATTCTATATATGCTATACTATATCTATGAGCAGTGGCGTATGCAAGGGGGGGGTTTGGGGGTTTAAACCCCCCCCTTGACAAAATGTATGATAAGAAAAATTAGGCTGTTCCTGACATTTTTTTTCACATTTCAGGCGGAAAAAATGTATGACAGCATAGAATGTTTTTTTCTACGAAGTGGTTTAAAATTATGACTAACTTTTTTTTTCATTACTCTGCGATAAACACTCCTGAAAATAACTAAACCACTTCATTTGCGCGGCGCGAAACATGTTTCTCCTGAAAACAATTCTCTGAAAGGATTTCACCTTTAAGTCCGGTTTCCACTACGGCTTTTTCGACGGCTTCTATTCAGAATCCTTTGATGTGATCAGCCGGGCTCAAAACTCTCGAACGGCGTTGGAAGACCTGGTTCCAGCCCCCAGCTGAGATAATTGATGGGCCAGATATCTTTGTCAATTTTGCATGCTTTCCTTTGAAGTAACTGCGCAATCTGATAAAAAAAAAAGGTTACAACTGATGACAAGACATTTGGCTCTTTGTGTGCGGAGCGTGATTAATGGTTTTTTTGGACCTGGAAGCTCCAACTCTAGTGGAAACCGGCCTTTACGAGTTCATACTCAAGGACAAGAGGGGTCGACCATATGGGGAAGGGGTGACCATTGAAGTAGTGACCTTGAAGGAGTGACCCAAACAATACCCCAACAGTAGAAGACATTTTAAATGAACTAGCGAAAACTTCTCGTCGATTAGACTTCGCTCTGTAAATAAGAAAATTCAATGAAATATTTTGCGCAACTATGTATTGAATTTTATGTTTTGTGTAGCAGTTTGTACAGGCTCTAAGTTATTCGTCGCTAATTAAAGATTTTTTAGTTTGATTTTCTAATTGGTGAGTTTGTTTTACTATTTTTCATTTTCTTACTCTTATTTTCGGCAAGTAATTATGATATTTTAAAAGATTGTTAAACTTAATTAAAAATAAACTTAATTAAACTTAATTAAACCTAATTAAACTTAAATAAACTTAATTCAACCTACTTAAACTTAAATAAACTTAATTAAACTTAATTAAAAATTCGGAAGGACGAACCCCCCCCCTTGGAAAAATCCTGGATACGCCACTGTCTATGAGTTCTATACGCAAGCGAAGTGTGACTCACTGACCGTCTGTGCAGCCAAGAAAAAGATTTCCTATGTTAATTGCCCACTGGATATTTTGTAAGAAATTATTAAAAATCGAGGAAATTTATTTCCCGATTTTAATCCTTATATTTGGGTATAGATATGTATTAGTTATCGCGGGTGTTAGATTGAATTATTTTGCTGTCAAATTGACAAAATTTTAATTTTAAATTTAAAAACTCTGTCGCCCTTGGCTTTTATTATTATTATTATTATTATTTGGCGATCAAAAGCGTAACACGAAAATATACATGCCAGATGTATGCATTGTACGAAATGTAATATGTACGTATGTATGACATGTAATATGTATTGTACGAAATATTGTTTCATATTATTCATTACTCTTTTAATATAAGTTGTTAAAATAACCATGATTTTTGAAAAGAATTAAATATTTTCGCCAGATAATTTGGCGATATTCTTTTTTTTTTCGCCAAGGATGACAGAAATGAAATCTATTCCGCTGCAAAATATTAGTATCTTACATCAGATATTTTATTTAGACATTTGAAAACAAATTTGACTTCAAACTATGATAGAATATTTATCATTTTCCTTTTAATTAGTATATTATTAGTATATTAAAATTTAAAAGCATGGTATATAAAAGGTTTTTTTTTTTTTTTTTTTTAATCTTATAATTATTCTTATCTTAATCCTCAATGTTTACCATCTTTATTAACTTGAATTTACTATTAAAATTTTAACATACTCAAAAACTTCTCATCACTTCGTTAAAATACACTAAACTTTTCCAAAATCTTTTTCTATTTAAAATGATACATGTATTTACTTTAAATGTCCAATATTTCATAAGATTTCCAATTTTAAAGTTTTAAAATATTTATCAAATTTACTTATTTTTCTGGTTTAGCCTTATTGTTTTCCTTTTTATAACTACAGCTGTTGCCCTCTTTAAAATATTTAAAATGATGAGGTCATTTTATAGTAAAATTATCCATTATAGCATATATTATATTTCACTCCTCCATAAAAATTGATTTTAAAATCGTCTGTTTCTTTTATACTTTTATTTTAATAGAATTTTAATAGAATTTAATTTATATATTAGTCATTTTAGCAATTTTATCCAAAGTAGCATTAGAAATAATATATATCACTTCTCCATTAAAATTTATAGGACCCTACAATAAAATTAATTTGTGCTTAATATCAACACTATGAAAATTTTTATCAATCGCTTCCAAATTTTGACCTAAGTTTCAAATCTCAACCCTGTGGATTTTTACATCGGCTACAACGTTTTCGTCTTTGTTCGTAAATAATAATTTGACTGTACTAAATAGTTTACAGCCGTATAATTGAACGTATAACTTAGTCACAGCAACGCGTGGCCGGGTCTGCTAGTAGATATATATATATATTGAAAACCCTTTCAAACATTGCATTATGTGAAACCAAGTATCACACGAAGAACAATAAAAAATGAATGAAGTTGACGAAAAGAAAAAATAAGCAACCCGATATTGAAGCATACAAATTCACCACTTTTTCAAGGGCATTGAATGATTGTTGTATGCAAATTAATTGATTTTTCTATCATGCTGTATGCAAACTGCTAAAAATTTACAGCATGCAATGCTCGACGTCACCTAGAAGACTTGAAAATAATTTCAAACAATATGTGGAAAAAACCAAGTTAGAAACAAACTTATGAAGTGGAAAAAAACCAAGAAAGAATTAAACATATTAAACTTCAAACACCAATTTTTTCATAATAAATTTATGAAGTGAAAAAAGCCATGAGAGAAATAAACTTATTATACATAAAACACCATTCCCTTCATAATAAATCAACCCTAAGGAATTTTAATAAAACTAAATTTTAACTTTCTTTACTGTTGAAAAGCGTGCCGAAAAAGGTTTCCACTCCACAACAGCCATGAGACCAAATACAGTTAAATTCACAGTTAATAAGGGAAATGAATTCATCTACTGAACGATTAAACAAAAAACATTTTTAGTTGCTGCCTTCGACAGCATCATCTATTTCTGGTCCAGATCTGGCAACACCCTTGTCTATCACTTCTTTAAATAGTACAGTCTAAGTCTCTAAAATAAGTGCAATCGATTAACAGCTCCCGAAAACCTAAAAACAGGGGTTTTTTTTAGCTCCTAACTTTATTTTCAAATACCAGTTCCTATCTCCTTCCTCATAAGACTTCAAAAGTATTTGCGTTCGATTCCTCATCTGCAAAAATCGAGTAACTCTGTCTTTAGACTTCTCTTTAAAAGAACAATAAATTCTAAATATGCAATTTCACATAATGGCTAGAGTTTACCAAAATTACATAACATTTTTTTTTTTTTTTTTTTTTTTAGTGATTTAACAATTCTAAAACACATATGAAGTAATTTGAGTTCATAGGCAATAATGTTTAGAATTATTTTTGTATTTCTGTAAAAGTCCTACATTTATACAAATCTATACATTTAATGACCTACAGTACGTCAATGACCCAAAAAATGCTTACCCAATTTGGGATCACTTGACTATAGCGTTTATACGCTATTATATTCACTCACACACAAAATATATGTGTGTGAGTGAATGTATACATGTATACATTCATACATATACATACCCATAAAAAAAGAGTCAAAATGAATTCAGGATTTTTCCAAAGGTATAGATAGATTTCATAGTTATTATTATTTTTTTTTTTTTTAAATAATTACATAGCTTTTTTATACAGTATATGTTCGGAAAATAAAAATAAACTACGTTACTATAGGGAAGGTCAGAGATAGAAGGTAAATCGGGTTAAACATCTACCACATCATACCAGGGTTTAAACGACAGACTTAAACCCTGGTCACTCCATACGCAACATAATATTTATTTCAATGGAGTTGCTCTTCAGCATCTCTTCAAACAATTCTAGAAAATTTCATTTCAGCTTGAAAAATACCCAGAAAAAGACAAATAGACCCGACGTAGATTATTGCTCCCCTGATATGGATATTCCGGAATTCCGAATTGCAAATTTTTTTCGTCGACCAAATCACGACGACCTAATTTATAATAGTTGGAATTTAAATATATAAATGATTAAGGAAGTCATTGGTTTATACGAATAAATAGATAATTAAATCAAGAAATTCCGCTTAATGGAATTATTGCTTAATTTAATTAACCTTTCATAATAAGTAATTCTTAAGTGAAGCAAGCACTGCTTTGATTCAGTTTGAGAGTATAATTGTATAGTCGTACACTTTTAAAATTTATTTATAGAAGTCCTATGTGTCTATATTTTAAAGTGCATATAGAAATCTCCTGTAACTTTCAGCTTTGAATATTTTATAAAAACTTAAATAAAGATTTCTCATTCTTTTGAGACATACTCTTTTGACTTCTCAACCCTTAACATTTATTTCATTCATGTGAAAATCTCCGTTTCATTGCGAAAGCAACGTCATTGCTATTTTCAATGACTATTTAATGCTTTTTCTCAATGTCATCATTCACATCCATTCATTTTACTTTATCACTCCAGAACGCAACATAATATTTATTTGGATGGAGTTGCTTCTCAGCGTCTCTTAAAATAATTCTGGGTTTCATTTCAGCTTATAAAGCACCCAAAAGAAAGACAAACAGATCAGATGCAGATTATTGCTCACCTGAAATAGATATTCCAGAATTTCGAATCGAAATTTTTTTTGAAAATCATTAATTATCAAAGGGTGGATCATTAAGGGTAAATGAAAAATTGAATAAAAGGATTAACGATGGAGTGTTCTGGCGCGCTAAATTACGCAAGGACATTCATTCAGCGGCGTCGTTAGATATAAAATGGATGCATGAGATGTGTTACTGCTTGGCAGCGAATGACGAATTTTGCGCTGAACGACGATTTACAATAATAACGCATGAGTTAAATCACGACGAATAATATATAAATAGTTAATCAAATCCTCCGCTTTTAATAATCAGTAGCTAATTAACTGCACTTGCATGAAAAAATGCCTATTTGAATCTTGCAATTATATGAATATTTGTTCAATTAAATTATTCCCTCTAATATAGATTGGCCACGAGTTTTACTGAGTTTCATGCATTCGATCTCTAGGAACACATAAAACAAAGATTATAATAAAGATATTTAATCCTGGATAAAGATCTATAATGCCTTTTAAAGTTCATACAGAAATCTCGAACCCCTTTCATTTTTGAATATTTTATATCAGCTCAAATGAAGAATTCTATTCCATTTGACCCATATACACCAATCTCTTGTCCCTTCAACTCCTAATATTTCACTTAGTTAAAAATCTCTAAAGCCCCATTTCATCGACAAATCAACATTGATACACCTCTCGATAACTTATGATGCTTGTTCTCAACGTAACGGTTCAGGTCCATTCATTTTACTTTATCCTGCAGTCGCAACAAAATATCTATTTGGCCTATGCTGCTTTTCAGCTTCTTTTAAAACATTTCTAGAAAATTTCATTTTACTTTGGAAGTTACTTAGAAGGAAGATAAGCAGAACCAGTGCATATCATTACTCTCTCGAAATGGATATTTCGAAATTCCCAATTGCAAATTTATTTTCGACACACATTTAATTACACTGCTCTGCAAAAAGAAATTATTTTTCGAGATCTAATACCATTCTTGCTGATTCTTATGTAAAATGACCTCTTGAATTCGAATATGACTCCCATTTTGCTCAGTAACTAGGTACACCACCCCCTCCTCCAATTTCTTTCCCTGTTCGATAATTTTATGACCATGAATTTGATTTGAAGAATGAAAAATAATTAATTTAACATCTAAAAACAAAAATATATAAAGTTTAAAAAATAACGTTAATAACAGATTAAAAAAATATAAGATATGTAATGCATAATTTCAGTGGCAAATTCCCCCTCCCCCCCCCCCCTCCCCAAAAAAAAAAAAAAAAAAAAAAAAAATTCCTTGTCACAAATGTCCATGTTTTAGAATTTTCCAACTCTGTAGCCCCTCAGAAAATATTTAACTGTTAAAATAATCCTCCTCCCTCCTAAAAATCAAATTTATAGCCATAAAATCATCGAAAAATGACAAACATAGGGGGCCATTCCTAGAAAACGGTGGGTGATAGGGCGAAATGAGCGTCCTATTCGGATTCAGGAGGTCATTTTACATAAGAATATGCTTAAAGAGTGTCAAAGACAATTTTCAAGCCGAGCAGTGTTATCAAAGGGTTGATCATTAAGGGTAAGTGAAATAATGAATAAAAAACTTTCAATACAAATGAAGAATTTTAGTCCATTTGAAACGTATGCACCAATCTCTTGTCACTTGAACTCTTAATACTTCACTTGACACTTAACTAAAAAATCTTTCAATCCCTATTTCATTGACAAATCGATATCACTACACCTCTCGATAACTATGCCTTGTTCTCAATGTAAAAAGTTTAGGTCCATTTATTTTACTTTATCTAAAATATCTATTTGGCTTATGCTGCGTCTTTCCAACGTCTTTTAAAATATTTCTAGAAAAATTCATTTTACATTGAAAATTACTTAGAAGGAAGATAAGCAGAACCAGTGCAGATCATTGCTCTCTCAAAATGGATATTCCCAATTGCAAATTTATTTTCGACACACATTTAATCATGAAAGGGCTGGTCATTAAGGGTAAGTGAAATAATGAATAAAAAATTTCAGCACAAATGAAGACCATATGAAACATACACAAAAATCTCTTGTCACTTGGTCGCTTAATACTTCACTTAGCTAAAAATTTTTCAATCCCCACATCTTTATCAAGTCACCATCACTACACCTTTCAATAATTTATGATAACAGATTTCTATGTAATCATTCACATTCACTCATTTTACTTTATTACTCCAATAACAACAAAATATTTATTTGGCATCTGCTATACTTTCCAGCCTCTCTTAAAATATTTCTAGAAAATTTCATTTCACTTTGGAAAATATCCAGTCGGAAAATAAAAAGACCCGATGCTGACTGCTACTTATACTCGAAATGGATATTCTGGAATTCCCAATTGCAAATATATAATGCATTTATTTATCAAAGGGCAGAGCATTAAGGGTAAGTATATAAAATGATTATCAATGGAATGTTCATTTGCTAAATTATGAGAGAATATTTAGGATATCTTTATATTTAAATGTATGTACGAGATTTGTCACTGTTTGGTAGAGAATAAAGAATTTTGTACTGAAGTAACCATACCACGATTTGAACGACGGTTCAATCACAGTGGAATTACTTAAAGTAGTCAAAACGTAAATATACAAACAATTGATGTAATCACCAGTTTATATGAAAGAATAGTTAATTTAAAGCATTTACATAAATTAACTCCTCTTTGAATCTTCCAATGATATAAATTCTCGTTTAATTAAATCATCAATATAACGGGGATCAACTGAGGGTTTCAATAAGCTTCATGCATGTTCGAGCTCTATAAATTGATTTTTTAAAGATTAAAGATTACAATCCAAATTCTTAATCTTAAATAAAAACTGTAACGTCGTTTAATGTTCACTAGTATCGCCCAGTGGTCGAAACTCGACCATTTTTTTTGCAAAGCGAGGCAAAGCAAAGTTATTGCCTTGTCCTAAACGGAATGCAATTGCAACACAGCTGCGGCAATTGTTTGCCGATATTCACTCTAACTGCATCAGCAGAGTTTTACTTAATATAACTATTTCTCTCTGTAGATGTTAGCCTTTCCTGAAATGAGAGAAAATCGCAACGTGAAAACGCCCCTTGTTGTGTGATACAGCCCAGAAGCTAATAGGTACCATGTCAAACCAAGGCCCAACCAAGTATCAAATTCTGTAAAATTAATTCGATTGGTTCATAAAGTACAGTGTTTGAACAAAAAAAAAAAAAAAAAAAAAAAAAAAGATATTTTTCAAAAATGGTCGAATTGAGTTCGGGAAATTTCAAAACGTGTAACTTTATCGAAAACCGAAAATCCAAAACTTTTCTGAATCTTATGTTTTCTACTTATATATGCAGAGGAAAGAATAATAAATCCACTTTTTAAAAAATAAAAATAAGTAGTCAATTTCTTTTAATTAAAATGCAAGGAAATCTCAAAAAGTGTAAATTCATCGAAAACCGGAAATCAAAAGTTTTTATGTATCTTCTACTTGCTTCTTCTACCCACAAAAGCTAGCAATAAAGACAGTTTTTTAAAAAATAAGTAGCCAATTTCAGTTAATTGAAACGTAAAGAAAGCTCAAAACATGTAAATTCGGCAAAAAACGGAAATCGGAATTTTTTCCGTATCGTATACTTATACATGCAGCAGTTAGTAACAAATCCATTTTCCTTTTATTTAGTATATTAGTTGAATATTTATTGTTTAAATACCACCCTTTGAAATGAAATGTTTATGTTTACATTCAAAACTGGAAGTTTGCCATTTTTTTTTTTTTTCTGGAGTTTTGTGATTTTAAATTAAAATTTTATCAATTTTACAGAAAAAATAACTCAATCAAACACATGTAGACAGTAACTTATAACTATACCCAAATATCGGAATTAAAATCGGCAGGTAATTTCCGTTATTTTTAATATTTTTTTACAAAAAATCCAATGGACAATTAACATAGAAAATATTTTTCATGGCTCCATGGACAGACAGTGACGTCATCACTTCGCTTGCGTATAGTGATGCTACATTATACAAATTACTGTGTCTATGGTTTTATTTGAGCTTTATGAAATTGCCAGATTTAACAACATTCTACTTTTAGGTATTTTTTAATAAAATGGAATGCGTGTATAAAAGGGAAAAATGGGGGAAAATGCATAAAAAATAAATGTATTTTTAAATACCTTCTTGACATCGTAAGAAAATAATATTTGTATTCGCACCTTCCGGCTAACCATACCTTTCGAATGATACCATTTTCAACCCTTTACTCCCATAATTAATATGTTAAAAAGGGACAACAAATTTTATGCTTGCCTATATTAATATATAGATATAGAAATTTCTCATCATTTTCAGTTTTGGTTATTTTAATTTCAGTTCAAATGAATAATTCTAGTGTTAGTCTGAGATCCGGCTGCAAAATTGCTACATTCATCAAGTATGTAATCAAAATCAGATTTTTATATTCAATTATAAACGGGACAATATGTTTTGGCCGGGTTGCCTAATAAAATGTGGCCGCTAGTATTTTTAATTCAATTAATATTAATTGACTTTTTGGAGAGAAATTACATTCATTTGTTATTGAAAAAAACTGTACTCCACGTCACAGACATATACATAGTGAACTTGAAAAGTAATGGTTGCCGTTGCGCGTTTGGCCGCTACCTCTTCGCAGCCAGGTGCAAACAGGTAGTTTTTTGGGGCGTTTATACGTTCATGGCGTATATTCATCATTTATATATCAAATTAAAGCTAATTCTTTTCTGCACATGGTAAACTTCGTCTGCCAATGTAAAAGTGGCCGCAAGTAGGGGTTGCCAGCTGTTAAAGATTGCTTAGAATGAAAATTAGAGCGCTACATCGTTCGTCAGACAAGGATGGCGATAGCCAATTGTACGCGTTTTTGAAGCTTTCGCGCATGCGTCAATTGATAGTGTTCACAACCAATGGCACAAACAGTTGTAGAAAAGAATTTCAGAACTCCAAAAGAAATATAATTAATAAATTTTTGTGTGGTTACATTTAAAATTCCCTATAAATATAAAACATTTATTTCTCAATAAATAATCAAATTGTCCTTTCTCTATATAATTAGAACATATAATAAATATGTGAAAAATAATAACCCTGGTTATTCATGTAGACGAAGTTTATATTATACCTGTAATGTTTTAGGAAATATTTGATTTTTTTTTTTTTTTTTTTTTTTTTTTTATTATTATTATTATTATTATAGATTACATGTTAATTAAATATTCAGTAAATAGGACAAATTACTTGAGGTATACAAATTAAACGGAACATTGAAAAAAGGATTAAATATTTAATGAAACCTATATTACATTTTTATATAATTTATTCAAAATATGAATCATCGCTACTCTCACTTTCATTGCAGCCATCACTTTCATCGTCACAAATATCAAAATCCTCTTCATTATCAGTACGAATGATAATAGAATTATATAGCACACTTTCAACTTGCATTCGCGCTGAATCTCCTAAGAACCATGTTGGTTTTAGAAAACCATCTAGGATCCACCCATTATTTTCTGCATTAAACTTAATACAATTCAGCTCAGTAGCATTTAGCCACATCGAATTAACAAAGATCGTCAGCAAAAATTTTTGCTTTAAAGATTTCCAACAAGGTAGAATATGAGTTGAGTTGAAGCCCTTAAGTTTTTTCAAAAACTTTTCATTGTTTTTTTTTGTAGCATACGTCTTATTGAACAAAATGAATCTTCCAGTATTAACATTTTGGCAATCAACGATACCATACATAAGGCACGTAAACTCTTGGACTACAGCAGTTTTACTTTCATCAAAAAATTTCATTAGGGACAGTCAAAGATGCGAAAACTTGTTGAATTCTCGGGTGTTTAACAAAAATGTTATAGGGCCTTACTTTCCCTTTATTGAAGAATGCATTAGTATAATCACAACCTGTGAATGCGTGAAACGCTGGCAACGCAATACATAAAGTTGGGCTCAATTTTTTTGACAATTCCGTACAATTTATACATATTTCGTCTTTACTATTCTTTTTTTTGGATGTACTATTTGCAAACCAAATTTGTAAATGAGGAAATTTGTGCAGATTACCTAGTAGAATTATTAAAATATCAGTGTCACTTGCTTTCACCAATATTTTAGACTCTTTACCTACTTTGCTTATATGAAATATTATTCTCGTATCTGCTTCCTCATGTTGGTATTCTAATTCAGTTTCCTCTTGTTTCACAACGCGATTTTCAGAAGAGCAATATGAAAAACATTGTTCTCCAACAGTAATAAAAAATTTTTTGTTTTCTAATACTGAAACAAAAGAGTTGTTATCCCAGTGAGAAGCTAAAAATTTAACTAGAGCTTGAATAGGTATGGTCATACCATAGGATACAATTTAGCAGAAGAAATAGAAACTGAAATGACATATACGGAACAAAAAGAAAAATCTGTTATACCACCTGGCATCAAGAGAATTGATGGGCTGAGCACGCACCTTGCTTTTGATAATTTCGACCGTTTCGTCGATACAGCTACTGGGAAAGACACTTTGCATGATACAGTCGGTATAATTTATCAATTTTGTAGTAAAAATCATGAAGAATCTAATGACATGGAAATCGCGAATTCTTCGAATTCAGATTTAAATGATTATTTCGTTGCGTCTTCTCCCGTAGCTCGTAAGAGGCGGCGTTTTGAATCGGTTTCAAGGGAAATAAAGCCTTTTGTCAAAACACCTTTTACAAGTATGACATTTCTTCCAATTGAAGTTATCAAAAAAACTATCAGCGCATGTCACTCCGAAAGAGAAATTGCGATGAATAAAGATTTGATTTGGAGTATGTCCTTGTCTCGTATTGATTCGGTGCCCATGTGGTTAGGTTATAACTGCATGATAATCCTTGATCATAGCAAAACTCAAACAATCGAATATTTATCACCTATAAATGAGTCTCCAACGTCACTAGCAATCGTTCAGGAAACTCTTAACATTGCTAAAGAAGTTGCTAAAATGTGTAATCAAGATCAGATTATAGTCACTTACGATTTAGCAATAGCCAAATTGGCTATGCAAATTCAAAATACTAAAAAACCTGAATTCGATAATGTATTTATTAATTTAGGCGCATTTCATATGCAAATGGCATACTTCAAAGCCATAGGTAAATATATTGACTCCAGTGGGTTAATAGAGATTTTGGTAGAAGCTGAGGCACTAGCGGGAGGATCAATGAATAGTTTCTTGGATAGCAAACACTTTAATCGGTGTAAACGGCTACATCCTTTGGCTTCTGGTGCCTTGCAAGCTCTTCATTTTGAAAATTTTTTATCAGAAATTGAAAGTGATTTTGAAACATTAAATGAAGATTTAGAAGCGGTAAGAAATACTTCATGTGAAATTAATGAAAGCATTGTTTTAACTGACTCCCTGCAAAAAATACTAGAGGATTACAAACAGTTTCGCGAAGTCACACTGCAGGGTGGCCATGGAAAGACTGCTCAATATTATTTGCAATACACAGAACTCGTCAACATCTATCTTCGATTTTCTAGAAGTATTCGTTGCAGTAATTTTGAGCTTTACCTTGATTCTATCTTCGAGATGTGTGATTACTTCTTTGCGTTCAATCTACCAAATTACTCCAAATGGGCTGCTGTTTGCTTGGCGCAGCATGTCCAACTTTGGACCTTGCGCCAAAAAAAGGCCATTCAACCAACCAACCAACCAAATGGGCTGCTATGTATTTAAATAATTTAATCAAGCTGAAAATTGAAAACTCAACTCTGGTTATGGAATTTCGTGAAGGAGCCTTTGGTATTAGGCGCACAAAATCATGCTTAAGTAGATCGCCTGTGGACCTGACTTTAGAACAGATGATTAATGCTGATGCTGGTAATACCTTGACTGGTGTTAGCCATTTCACAAACTCTATATCTGCACGACAAAGATGGGCTCTTAGCCACAGCATGAGGGCTAAAATCTTATCAGTAGTAAAAACAGAAATAGGGTTATCACAAGCTGATGATACATCACATTCCCTACAAAAGAGTCGAATTGAAAAAGATAGCAAAACTTTGGACAGCATTATTGAAACCATAAAGAAAACAATGAATCCTTTTTCTGAAAACCTGGACAAAAATATTTTGTTCAGTCTGTCAACTGGTAAGGCGGCATCTTTAGATGTCGCAAATTGTTTACTGAACAGCAAGTCATTGGGTCAAGAACAAAAGTTGAAATTTTTTTCAGAATGTTTTGAAGATCCTACAAGATTTGTGAAATCAATTAGACGTAATAAAATACATAATTTTGCATCTGATTGTGTAAAAAAAAAGGATCAAGAGTAACACCGGAGACAACAAAGCTTTAATTAAAATGGAACGAGACATTTTTGGACGGCTGTTGGCAATAGCTATAGATAACAAGATTGACATTGAGTACTGTTTGTCATATCCTCTTGCACCAATACCGCCTGCACTGTTCCATTGTTCAGGCTACATGCTCAAAACGGACAAGTCTGCTTTAAGTAAACAATTAACATCACAGATTGTATCAGCCAATCCCGGACAAATTGATATAGAAATTATTGATGGTTTCTACTATTTGTATCAGATTGGCTCTACTTTGCCGCAAACATTTGGAAAGCTAGCTGAATCGATATTGGTGAAGCTTTGTTCAAAAAGCGCTCGCGAAGTACATATCATATTTGATAGATATTTAACGCCTTCAATCAAAGATGGTGAAAGACAAGATCGACAGGAAATTGATATTCCATATACAATTAATGGTCCGTTACAAACGAGACCCAGTGATTTTACAAAAAGCTTAAAGAATTTTCGTTTTAAAGAAGCTCTAGTTAAATTTTTAGCTTCTCACTGGGATAACAACTCTTTTGCTTCAGTATTAGAAAACAAAAAAAATTTTATTACTGTTGGAGAACAATGTTTTTCATATTGCTCTTCTGGAAATTGCGTTGTGAAACAAGAGGAAACTGAATTAGAATGCCAACATGAGGAAGCAGATACGAGAATAATATTTCATATAAGCAAAGTAGGTAAAGAGTCTAAAATATTGGTGAAAGCAAGTGACACTGATATTTTAATAATTCTACTAGGTAATCTGCACAAATTTCCTCATTTACAAATTTGGTTTGCAAATAGTACATCCAAAAAAAAGAATAGTAAAGACGAAATATGTATAAATTGTACGGAATTGTCAAAAAAATTGAGCCCAACTTTATGTATTGCGTTGCCAGCGTTTCACGCATTCACAGGTTGTGATTATACGACTGCATTCTTCAATAAAGGGAAAGTAAGGCCCTATAACATTTTTGTTAAACACCCGAGAATTCAACTATTTTTCGCATCTTTGATTGACCCTAATGACATTTTTGACGAAAGTAAAACTGCTGTAGTCCAAGAGTATACGTGCCTTATGTATGGTATCGTTGATTGCCAAAATGTTAATACTGGAAGATTCATTTTGTTCAATAAGACGTATGCTCCAAAAAAAGAAAACAATGAAAAGTTTTTGAAAAAACTTAAGGGCTTTAACTCAACTCATATTCTACCTTGTTGGAAATCTTTAAAGCAAAAATTGTTGCGGACGATCTTTGTTAATTCGATGTGGCTAAATGCTACTGAGCCGAATTGTATTAAGTTTAATGCAGAAAATAATGGGTGGATCCTAGATGGTTTTCTCAAACCAACATGGTTCTTAGGAGATTCAGCGCCAATGCAAGTTGAAAGTGTGCTATATAATTCTATTATCATTCGTACTGATAATGAAGAGGATTTTGATATTTGTGACGATGAAAGTGATGGCTGCAATGAAAGTGAGAGTAGCGATGATTCAGATTTTGAATAAATTATATAAAAATGTAATATAGGTTTCATTAAATATTTAATCCTTTTTTCAATGTTCCGTTTAATTTGTATACCTCAAGTAATTTGTCCTATTTACTGAATATTTAATTAATATGTAATCTATAATAATAATAATAATAAAAAAAAAATCAAATATTTCCTAAAACATTACAGGTATAATATAAACTTCGTCTACATGAATAACCAGGGTTATTATTTTTCACATATTTATTATATGTTCTAATTATATAGAGAAAGGACAATTTGATTATTTATTGAGAAATAAATGTTTTATATTTATAGGGAATTTTAAATGTAACCACACAAAAATTTATTAATTATATTTCTTTTGGAGTTCTGAAATTCTTTTCTACAACTGTTTGTGCCATTGGTTGTGAACACTATCAATTGACGCATGCGCGAAAGCTTCAAAAACGCGTACAATTGGCTATCGCCATCCTTGTCTGACGAACGATGTAGCGCTCTAATTTTCATTCTAAGCAATCTTTAACAGCTGGCAACCCCTACTTGCGGCCACTTTTACATTGGCAGACGAAGTTTACCATGTGCAGAAAAGAATTAGCTTTAATTTGATATATAAATGATGAATATACGCCATGAACGTATAAACGCCCCAAAAAACTATCTGTTTGCACCTGGCTGCGAAGAGGTAGCGGCCAAACGCGCAACGGCAACCATTACTTTTCAAGTTCACTATGTATATGTCTGTGATGTGGAGTACAGTTTTTTTCAATAACAAATGAGTGAAATTTCTCTCCAAAAAGTCAATTAATATTAATTTAATTAAAAATACTAGCGGCCATATTTTATTAGGCAACCCGGCCAAAACATATTGTCCCTTTTATAATTGAATATAAAAATCTGATTTTGATTACATACACGATGAATGTAGCAATTTTGCAGCGGGATCTTAGACTATGTGTTTTTTTAGCGTACGTACTTCACTTGTTACTTCAACCTTTGATATTTTACTTAGATAAAAATCTCCAAATTCCCTTTTTATTGATAAATCAAGATCACTATACCTTTCAATAATTTATGATACCAGTGCTCTCAGTGTGATCGTTCAGATCCATTCATTTCAATTTATCACTCCGGTCGCAACAAAATATTTATTTAGCTCGTGCTACTTTTCAGCATCTCTTGAAATATTTCTAGAAAATTTCATTTCACTTTGAAAATTACACAGAAGAAAAATAAATAGGCCCGATGTTTGTATGTGCATCTTAAGCTCTAGATATCACTGCTCCCTCGAAATGGTTATTTCGGAATTCCTAATTTATTTTTGAGATGTATGATATCATCAAAGGGTAAATAACTGAGGGAAAGTGAAAAATTGAATGAGAGAGAGAAAAGATTACCAATAGAGTATTTAGGCGCTAAATTATGAGAAAATATTGAGCGGCACCTTTAGATATAAAATTGATGTATGAAATGGACTGTTGTTTTATTGCGACCAAATAATTTTAAAATTTTTGAATTAAACTATCCGTGTGAAGACGGTTCAAAACGACGGTGTAACTTATTGAAAACTAGAAGAATTTTATTTGCATTAGTTGATTTTTGATTTTCGGTTATGTTTTGAAGAACGTGTACATCAACTGAAGATTATTAAATTGATGGCTGGTGTAAAAAAAAAAAAAAAAAAAAAAAAAAACTCTGATTTTTACACACAAAATTTTTTATTAACGATCACTGTGCGTTGACACAAAACACACATAACTGATGGATTTACAGAAAAAGAATATAATCAAACCGTAGAACCTGAATTTTTGAACACTTTAAAAGTAACAAAATAATTTGGCTGAACACTCACAAACTTTATATACTGAAACTGGGATAGACCTCAATCTAATAATAATTCCTAATATATATGACCAGGATGTCCTATTTGTAAACGGATCTTTGTACAATGAAGATCCCAAACTAGCCGCTTTCATTACAGAAAGGAAAAAATCTCGATGGTTTTCCATAAACCTTTAATCACATTAAAGAAACGGTAGCTTTTTCCTGCAATAATGTCAGGTGACATTTTAGAAAAAGCTATAACCACAAATTTCTGGCTCTAGAGATCGAGTATCGAGTCCACTTCAAGACACCATGCATCAAAATGGGAACAGAAACTCTTTTCTCTGCTTCGATGACTCTCACTGATGCCAAAACTAGTTCAATAAAAGTTAAGATGTAACATCATGAAATGAAAAACTTATAATGTCACAACGGAAGTGAAACGCCACGATCTTAATCATAGACTTAAATATATAAACTGTTAAGTAAATCATTGACTTATATGAATCAGTGATTGATTAAATGTCCTTGCAAAAATAAATTATAAAGTTTTACAATTCTACTTGCCCACTTTGTGATTCTGGAGAAGTAATGGGCAGGGACCATCTGCCCCGTTGTGGGGCTCTTCGATGTCCTACAGAAGAATCGAGATATTGAGAGGCAAGATCGCTCCTTAGGCAATGACTTCGGTCTTTTATTCTATGTTATATTGTTTATAATTTGCTTTGTAACTTTTGCCCTAGCCATTGGGAAAAAAAAAAAAGTTTTGCACTTACAAGAATCAATGCCTAGTGAATCATTTATTTATAAATTATAAGCTGTTAAACGTAACAGTTACTGGTTACAATTTGAGATTTTGCATTCAACCTCTATAGATAAATTTTTAAAACATTTAAGACTACGATGAATATATGTAATGTTGTGTACACTATAACGTCTTGTGCAAAGTTCATATAGAAATCACTTATCATTTTCAGTTTTGAATGTTTTATTTCAGCTGAAATGTACAATTCTAATCCTTTCGAAGCACTCTGCTAATTCTCTTGTCACTTCAACCCTTAATATTTCACTGAGCTAAAATCTCCAAAGCCCCATTTCATTGATAAATCATCATCTCTGCACCCTTCAATAACTTATGATACTAGTTCTCAAATAATCGTTGACATCTATTCATATTACTTTATCACTCCAATTCAAACAAAATATTTATTTGGCCCGTACTGCTTTTCAGCGTCTCTTAAAATATTTCTAGGAAATTTCATTTCTCTTTGGAAAATACTCACAAGGAAGATAAATAGAATCCATGTGGATCACAGCTCACTCGAAATGGATATTCCGTTATTTCGAATTGCAAATTTATCTTCGAAACGCATTTAATTATCAAAGGGCAGAACATTAAGGGCAAGTGAAAAATTAAATAAAAGGATTACCAACGGAGTGTTCAGGCGCTAAATTATGCGAAGTATTAAGCGACATCTTTAGATATAAAATCGATATGAAATGGGCTGATTTTTGGTAGCGAACAAAGTATTATGAAGGTGTTTTACGTGACGGTTTTAATCATAGTCAAAACATCTTCTTAAGAGTAAAAGTCTAAGTTTTTTCGAAACTAACGCTGTAAATGATGTATAGCTCTAACAATATACTGGAATATATTATAATAAAGAAAATAAAATTTTATCAATAGTTTTCGGGCATGCATTTCAAACGAATAAAATAATGAAAAGGGATAATTTATCCCATTAAGCGCCAAAGCTCCGCTGCAGGAACATTTGATTAAGAATTTTTTTTCTCTACAAGTAATGAAGATAAATATATATATATATATTTTTTTTTTTTCATTAAATTATGAAGTGCCTAGCTTCGTTCGTAATTTTTTCAAAAAGTTTGTAATATAAATTTTATTTATTTATTTATTATTATTATTATTATCATTATTCAAGCAAAATTGTCTCTTTTTACTGCATAAGGGGGAAAAAAATCATCAGAAACAACTCATTCGAGTGCAGAAGTTTAAAATAATGAATATGGTTAGTTGGCTGGGTTTTACGTCGCACTACTGCTGCGCAATGGGCAATTGTATGATGAGTATGAAATGAAACAACTCTTAAATTATAACAAACAGGGATCAAGAAGACTAATTTAAAAGGGGTTTGCAGTTTATCTACATCTATTCTACCCCATTAGATGCCAAGTTTCCGATTTTGGAACCATATCATGCCTTCTAACAAAATAAAGAAAAATTAATATTATTTAAACTACATATAATTAGAGGTGTACATTGAAACCCAAAACTTACAAAAATTCAAATTATTTCATTGGGATTTATACAGCGGCGTTCAATGGGTTAACGAAAACACGTATATAACAAACACAACAATGTATTGAGATACAGAAAATTCAATTTTATGCATTGTTTGCGTGGTTTTGAAAGATTTGTTTATTAATTGAAATAATAATCTAAACATACAAAATTCATTGGTCCATTCATAGACGTTTATTATTTAAAGAAATTACTCTAAAAAGAAAATAATAATAATAAATTAAATATGTAAAATTCCACTACGTCATGAGAAATTTATAATAGTAATAAATAAAAAGATATGTAGTTAAAATTTTTGAATTAAGGGATTACGATATTATTTTTAATTTCTTGGAGATGTTTGGATTTCAAAACATATAAATATAATGATGTGTAAAAGACGAAGCTATTTGTATTAAATATCGTGTAAATTAAATGTTTAGTAATCTGAACTTGGAAGGGGAATTAAAATTTGGAAGTACATATGTAAATATCGAGCGATAGGTCGGCGCAAACCAACTAGTAAATATGTAAATATTCAAGTTAAATAAACCATCGACTCAAATGGATCAATGGTTACTCTAAGGTCTTTGTAAATATAAAAGAAAATATAAACAAAATAAAAATAAATTAATATATAAATGAATAAATGCAATACGACAATCACCACTTCATCAGGGGCATACAGTAAATTATTGTTATTTAAATGATCCATTTCTTCATGTTATACTTGTCATTTTATCCAGTGCAATATTTGAAAAGGTTTCCACATTATCTATCTATCTATATTACAGTCGAACCTCGTTAACGCGAATTACTTTTAACAGGAACTGTTTCCACAATTCCCGCCAAAATAAATATTACTTTAGTTATATGAAGATTAGATACTGATAGCATGAACTACTGATAACATGAACAAATTTTTTATCCCCGTTGTGATTCACGTTAACGAGGTTCGACTTATATATATGATAAGAGAAACAGATTTGAACTAATTTAATACGTACAAGATACCAGATGACTGTATGCACAGTTATTTATATTATTACTATTGTTATCGCTGTGAAATAAATTGAAATATTTGTTTAAGCAAATTAAATATAACACTTGATTATATTGTTTGCCTTTAAATTTCTCAGTAAACCGTTTAAAATTCCGCATTTCAACTTACTATCTTTAAAGGTAAAATAAATAAATGTACAAAATCAAAATGCAAATATATTCAGTTTCATTCCTTTCGCCTTTTTCGTGTTTACCGGATTTATACGCGAATTCTATTGAAAAACTGAATTTAATATCACTGGTTTTATGAAAATAATAAAATATTTGTGGTATTTTTTAAGCGCATTCTTTTTTTTTTCATTTATTTATTTATTCTGTAAGGTAAACAAGCAAATAACAGTATGCTGAGATTCTAAAATGTTTTTCTAAATTGCATAAATATACCAAATCCAATTTTTGTAGCATCACAAAATCACGACCATAAACGTCGCATATTTACATGAAAAAAAAAATATTTACACCGGTAAATATCCAGAAAATTCAATTACAAACAAATTCCCTTTGGTAACAAACATCAATTATAAGCTTCCCGCACGATTCTAAATCAGTCTTCCAAATCAGTATACTCGTACATATCTCTCTTTACAAACACAAATATCGACTCGTAATTTCGTCTGCCAAGAACTGTTTTATTTCACTGCCATCATAGAAGTATAAAAATCCAATGACGCTATCTAAATATTTTTCCGGCGTTTTAATCAGGTATATGCAAATGCAAACAAATAAACTGCGGACTTATAAGAGGCTACACGCTCTCAATTTTCCCATTCTCCCTGTTAAGTTTATTGTAAGATTTATTTATTTTATGAATTTCCGGTGCGAACTGACTTTCTCCGAATAAATCTTTCAATTGATTCATTCCTTTTAAAAAGAATTGCAAGTAAAGCAAACAGATGAATAACTACGACGAAAATAGCTGGTGAACCGGAGCGATGGTGTTTTTCAGATAATGTTGCTGTGAGATGTAGAGAGAAAATGAGGTGCCCTAGTTTAAATATAGATTGTTATGTAAAGTTAGATTTTATCTAATTAACCCTTTATGAAACAGATAAAAAATGTATTTGAAAAAAAAAAATGTAGTTACTTAAGGGGACAAACTACTTTTAAAAATGAAAAAAAAAAAAATTGATCAACTTTCAGAATTAAAAAAAAAAAAAAAAGAATAAAAGAATATATGTAATTTTTTTTTTTTTTTTTTTTTTTTTTTTAATTAACTAGTATGATATTATTCTATTGATTAAAAATATTATTTTGGTTTACTTAAAAATAGAAAATTATTTTTATTGAAGATTATTTTTTAAAAAATCAAGGGTACTTTCGCCTGCGCGCAGGATATCTCAATTGCAATTTACTTTATCCCTATAATTTTTACATTAAATGAAATAAAACATTTAAATTATGAATATGAATTAAAAGGTTTTTATTATTTTAATAATATGGAGTGTAATTAATAATTAAATTTGAAATATGAAATTACCATTAAAATGTTTATATTTCCACAATCATATATATATATATATATATATATATATATATATATATAATCCTTTTGATAGTAGAAGCAAAGAATGAGAACGAAGAATAGTTAGTCAAACAATTCATCAAAGAGACATACACACGCCAAACAAAGCAACAAGATTTCCTAATATGACATCGTCAAGGTTTTCTTCTTGTGTACTTGACTGCCAGTGTAAGGTCCGAGGTGCCTCTCTGTCTGCGAGATTATGAAAACGGACATTCCGTGCATCCTTTCACACTCTCGGATGCAAAGTCACCGTAATTTCACGCTCGACTTTGATAATGCCGTCTTGCGCTCCCAGGCGAAGGTTGTACCCAGACATTTTGACGCCTAGCAAACACCAATGAACTATTAAACTAGGTGTGAACTTATGTATCTCACGTGACCAAAAACTTACTGATTTGTTTTCATCTTGCGGGAAAATAGTCCCCCCCCCCCCTTTTGCATCTCATCAAAATTTTGGAGGACTGAAAAATCAGAAAAACTCTAGAGACTTGGATTATGCACGGGGTAGAGAGAAGTCGTTCTCCTGAACTTCTCTGTAATTTTTACACATGCTAGGAATCACATGCATATTTGATGCATGTTTTTATGATTTTCCTGTATGAACAGGATGTTAAATGGAATGGTTATGTAGTATTTCGTCTTATTATTAAAATTTTGCTATGTTATTTCACAAGAGTATTTATTTTTTAGTTTCACTAAAATAATAAGTTTGAATTTTAACAAAAGTTGCAATTCAAGTGATGACTTCTGAATCTGTAACTGAATCCATCACACCAAACTGATTCAATTATCAAGTTCAACAATAGCACTGACGCCAATCCACTGTACAACAATACTTGTTGAAAATTGAAATAGGACCGTGTAATTAGACTCTGATGAAAAGATGGTTGACTCTAGAACAATATTTCAAGGTGGTGAAAAAAGAGAACCCTGTAATGAACAATAATGACCCATTAAGTGCAGTAGAAGCCAAACAACAGACACAAGATCACCAAAACCACAAAGACCAATAAGAATGAACAATTTCTCTAAGCAGGAGAGGCTCAGAAAGGCGAAAAAAAAAAAATCATCAGGGGATGAAATACACATATTTAAAGAAACCAAATTTAATTTTTAACAGCCTGCAAAACAAACGATACAACAAACCAACACAACCAAATCCCATCAGAAAAACTCAAACTAAATCGAAATCGAAATCCAGGGAAAAAAAAAACAAGATTGAACAGAACTTCTTTTTTTAGTTCACTTTTATTCACGTCAAAATGTATGGTTGAGAAAAATTTCGAGTTCATATCTCAAATACTTTTTGAAATATCGCGCAGTAAGAAAGCTCCGTTGAATTTTTAAAAAAGTAATGTGCAATAAAAAAAAATTTCTATTTTAAAGTAAACCAAAATAATATTTTTGATCAATAGAGTAATGTCATACTAGTTAACACATACAGAAAAAAAAAATTGTTTGTACATGCATTTATTTATTTATTTATTTTAATCCTGAAATTTGATTAAAAGTTTCTATGTTATCAAATTTTTAAAAATAGTTTGTCTTCTTAAGAGTATTTTTAAAGTTATATGAAATAAAACCTGTGCATATCATAACCCCATCATAATAATGAATGAAGATTTTGGGAAATTGCACTTTAACCCGTTAACGCCCGAATTAATTTTGCAAAATATTGTTAGTTTATTATTTCACTTCTAAATTAATATAGACAACTGACAGTAAAATATATTAACTTAAACACTTCTTCTGATAGTTTTAAATTTTAAATCTATCCTCAATTATTGACGTTTGGTGTTCTAGCGAGAAAACTTCGAGATAGAAAAACTTTGAGGTAACAGATTCATTTTCTATTATATGTTGCCAAAGATCTCAAAAGTAAAGTATTATAATATCTATTATTATTCAACTTGATTTAAATTAGTATACCTGCGCAAAAAGCAAATATATGGGCGACGAATGAAAAATCATAAAATGACTATCCAAATTATGAAATAATAATTTATAGTAGGCACATAAAACTTTCAGGGATCATTTAGAGTGACGCTATAAACTGTCACTAAAAAGCAGAAATCATTCCAAGAAACCACAAAAAATATACGTGCCAGTTTATTAGCTGTCCTCAAATGAGAACACTGGACGCTAACGGGTTAATACACCATTGTTACATGGAGGTCGAAAAAGATATTTAGCCCTTAAAAATGTGCAAAATAGTATTTACTCTTTATGTTGCTTATATGTTTTCTAAGGTTGATGGAATAATATTGATGTAACGTAGGAATTAATTACAGTCGGCCCCGCTTAAACGAATATCTACCGTTCTAACTATATTAATTCGATTAAGCGGGATATTAAATTATGCGGTTACGCAATTGCATGTATAACTATAATGGTTTTATGCTTACATGATAAATGATCGATACCTCATTCTTATTTAAATATTTAACAAAATTTTTACTAAGTTAAAATATTATAGTTGTTTATAAATGCAATTAATTCTGGAATAAGTATAAAAATAAAGTGTACTTACAATTTTACTTTTAACAAAAAAAAAAAAAATCAGTTATGATTGATTACTTTAACATAGATTTAACTAAACATATTTTGATTTCTTTTTCTAAAGCACTAATCGCTTCTATGAGACTCAAAATGACGATGAATAATGTTAAAGGTTTTTGCAATTTCATTTATCGTTCGCTTGCTCTTCTTTATCACTTTCATTTAAAGGTTTTATTGGAAGATTAAACTCTTCATCTATTTCTGTTTCTCCATCTTTATCCACATCTATGAGTTCATAAAGTTTTTTTCAATCATCTGAAAACTTTCAAAATTTGTCATTCCTAATTCCTGGAGATAATTTGTATTTTAATTTCTAATTTTCTCATCAGTTGCTGAGCCATTTTATAAGTTTGGCTTTTGCAAAACTATTTTTATCACCTCGGCAGGAATACCGTCTCATGTTTAAAGAGCATGCCTTAGTTATGTAAGGTTTTTAAAAGAAGGACGGATTTTTTTTTTTTTTTTTTTTTTTTTTTTTTTGAGAATGAGAGGAAAAATTTGCCCAGAAATAGAGGAATTTTATTTAAGAAACTTTGAGTGTTTATGCGATTAAGCGGGGTGGCGTTGTAAAAAATATTTCTTTAAACGAGGAAATTTAACATTACTTCCATGGGAAAAAAATTGGTTCTATAACTTTATATTCTTATAAGCGGGGTATTCGATTATCCGTTACCCGATTAAGTGGGAACGACTGTATATCAGACTTAAAGATCGTAAAAAATGCCACAGTGTGATCACTATACAGAATCCTTTCTGGAATAAAAACGGCTATATGCAGCATCTAGTCGCATACAGTGAGATTAAAGTGAGGTGTATATCTGTACTGATAAGTATAAAGGATTTAAGTCCATATTCTTGATTTTTCAGGAGACGAAAAATAAAGTTAAACTAACTAAAAACTAATCAGAAGAATCGATTAGGAAAAAGGGATTAGGTTGATTTATACCCTTTATACCATTCAGTGATTGTCAATCTTTATTTAATAAAGGGAAGAAATTGAATTAAATATTTTATACTAAAGATTAATGCTAAATTTCTAACTTGAATCTTTTTTTACCAATGGATTTTCTCAAAGACTAAATGACATGGATTTAAATCCTTTGTACCAATCGATAGAGAATTTTTTTCTGAGTCTGACTATGTACTTAACTCAAAATCGACATTTTTGGACTTAAATCCTTTATACTTATCACTACAGATATGTTCTTATAAAACCTTTGTTCAAATAAATTCGATTTTACACACCTTTTAAACTAATAATACTTTAAAATAGATAAAGGATTAAATTTATTGGACTATAGAAGATAATGGATAAAAATTTATTGGACTACATTAGATTAAATTTTGGTGTAGCAAAATTGCAACAGTAGAATCCTCTCTGGAATAAAATCGGCTACATGCAGCATCTAGTGGAATACAGCGAGATTAAAATGAGGTATATATGTTCTATTCTTATAAATACCTATGTTCAAATAAATTCGATTTTACACACCTTTCAAACTAATGATACTTTAAAATAGATAAAGGATTAAATTTATTGGACTATAGAAGATAATGGATAAAAATTTATTGGACTACATTAGATTAAATTTTGGTGTAGCAAAATTGCAACAGTAGAATCCTCTCTGGAATAAAATCGGCTACATGCAGCATCTAGTGGAATACAGCGAGATTAAAATGAGGTATATATGTTCTATTCTTATAAATACCTATGTTCAAATAAATTCGATTTTACACATCTTTCAAACTAATGATACTTTAAAATAGATAAAAGATTAAAATTATTGGACTATAGAAGATAAAGGATTAAATTTATTGGACTACATTAGATTAAATTTTGGTGTAGCAAAATTGCAACAGTAGAATCATCTCTGGAATAAAATCGGCTACATGCAGCATCTAGTGGAAAACAGTGAGATTAAAATGAGGTATATATGTTCTATTCTTATAAATACCTATGTTCAAATAAATTCGATTTTACACACCTTTCAAACTAATGATACTTTAAAATAGATAAAGGATTAAATTTATTGGACTATAGAAGATAATGGATTAAATTTATTGGACTATATTAGATTAAATTTTGATCTAGCAAAATTGCAACAGTAGAATCCTCTCTGGAATAAAATCGGCTACATGCAGCATCTAGTGGAATACAGTGAGATTAAAATGAGGTATATATGTTCTATTCTTATAAATACCTAAGTTCAAATAAATTCGATTTTACACACCTTTCAAACTAATGATACTTTAAAATAGATAAAGGATTAAATTTATTGGACTATAGAAGATAAAGGATTAAATTTATTGGACTATATTAGATTAAATTTGGTGTAGCAAAATTGCAACAGTAATATGAAGTTATTCATAGTTTACAACCATGTAGTCCGGGCCATATTACCTCATGGGCAAATCAGGCATTGTGTTGGTGCCCCCGAATTTGAGGGCAACTCAATACTATCGTTTAAATTATAATAATTGTTATTATTTTGAAAATCAATATGTAAGAGGAAATGAGAAAGTGCCTTTACTAATTTAATAGTATTTTTAACATTTATAGTTATTTGCATTGTATTTTGTCAGTTATTCTCATTAAAATTTAATTAAATCCTAGCTATTTTTCTTTTTTCACATAGTTTCAGAATTTTTTGAGTAAGGTTGTAATCATCTGAATTATTTAAAGATAACATATAACTGAATTTTTTTTTTAAATGAATAATTTGGATCACATTCATTCATTGTAGAAGTGTAATGAAATAATATGATTGTTATAGTAATAATTCTCCTTTGTTGTTTATTATATTTTTGTTTTATATAATTATTTTATGTCCATTCATTCAGAAAATGAGAGCGGTGTTTATATTACAGTGCAATACATTTGCTAAAGTCAAACCACACAAGCCATTGTTATAAATAAATAGGTATTTACTTTAAAAACTATGTAATGTGAAAAAAGAATGTTTTCAGTTTTATGTATGATTAATTTATTTAAAAAGTAAACAAATAAATAAATACTGTAAAATATTGTTATTTTGAACCAAAATTTGAAGTTTCGGAAATTCGGAAAATTCACAGTTTTTCCAATTACTTTTTCCTTGATTTTTTTTTTTTTCTTTCGATCTTACTTAATCTTCATCGATCCATGGTTTTCAGAAAACACATCAAGGAATCGAACTGCTGGCTTCTCATCTAAAGGGAATAGTTCTTTCACAATCAATTACAAGACCGCAGAGTTACAGCTTCATATTTTACTTTATTTTATTTATTTATTATGCCTCGATAAGTTTTTTTTTTTTTACTTTTGCGGCACGCTTTGCCACAGCCTTTTACTTTTGCGGTCACAAGAAAGTAACCAACAAAAGCTAACAAATTCAAATAAACCGTTTGAAAGTAGAATCAATCAAGAAAAGTAACTAACGAAATAATTAGTTTTCGATATATTGATTACTATGAACTACGAGATAAAGCTGCAATGTGCTTTATCTCGTAGAATTCTTTGTTCTGATTTGCTAAAGAAAGCTGCATTTTTAGTCAAAATAATTTTCAAGATTAAATCGAATATTAGATTTTATTAAAATATTTTGAAAAACCATAGAAGTGTTTGCTCTCTTCTCACCGCGTTAGCATAAGAAACAAGGAAGAAAAATCAAACGGTTGACATAGATTATAGACACCTTCTAACTAATCTTATCTATTCTTGTTATGAGTTTATTGCATTTTACGGTGTTTATTCAAAGTTTTGTACTTATTACTTTAACCCTTTAACGTTCACTACTTAATTTATTTAAAAAATTACTAAACTAATTTTAAAATTGACAGCATAGCTGATCATAAATATTTAAAAAATAAAAAAATTAGCATTGTTCCTTTTCGAGAAATTTTTGGTTTGAAACATCTATAGGTTAACCTTATTAAATTCAAATAATATTAAATTTAATAAATAAAACACTTTGTAAGTAAACATTATCGACTACAAAAACTCGTAAAAGTTTTTTCAGATGAAAATAATAGTCCAGCTCTTCGTTAAATGAAAAAATCTAGACATGAGTACATCATCAAGCCAGCAATTTGCACTCGCGCACACAGAGAAACTTCAAGTGACATGCATTTAGCTTCCTTTGAAGCATTATTTGTTAAATTTCGGACTAGTGCTGCTATCTACCGAACAGAAAAGGACCAAAAGTTTAAAACCTGATTAAAACAAGGAGGGAAATGTTAAAAAACTGCTGCATAAAAGTTGTTAAATTATGTCAAATGTTTGGTTTCGCTGCGAAACCAATGAACGTTAAAGGGTTAAAACGTCAGTTCTGTGGTGCTTTCTTATTATTTTCTTATCCGTTACATAGTCTAATCTTTAATGTATTTACTTCCGTGATGACATCGTAAATTACATTTTCATTCTTATTAGAGAGAAAAAAAACCCTAAAAAATTATCTTTATGTACTTTTCTTTCTAAAGATATTTACGGAAATTAGAGCATGGACAGGCAATCCGAAGCAATAAACACTTTTCTACTTTTTGAAAACAGTTAGAAACGGGGTGGCGGTATAAAAAATGCAGAAAAATGCGTGGTAAAAGAAATACGCATGCACAAAAGTGAAAAAAAATTATGAAATCAACTGACACCTGTCAAAAAATAGCACGGAATTAGTTCGTATGGAAACTATAGACCCATTCGGCGTCGGATTACTCTAGCTTAGGCGTACGAATCGTCAGTCAAAGCTAGTATCACGATATAGTTAACATAGTTAAGATCTCTTTGGTCACAAGAAAACTGCTAAATAGTGCTTTCTAAACTGTACTTTCTTAAAACATTCTTAAACTAAATTCTTTAATTTCTTTATTAAACTAATTTCTTTTAAATATAGGTATAAATTTACCATATTGTTTCGAAAACATCCGGCGAAATTTTAAGCGGTGATAGAAAAATCCAGCAGAAATTTATCTAAATTGCGAGCTAGTCCGGTCCAAATACGGCACGTTTAGATGGTAAACGGTATTTTCTAAGCAAAATACGATTCCACACTAGGATTTTTAACGAATCATACATTATATTTAAAAATGCATACCTCATAAATGCTATGTTTAGTTTATGTGTATACATCTTTTAGAGTTAATAAGACAGTTCCATGCAGTTATTACACACCATTTTTGATTAACACAATAACTAAATCACAAACTTGGGGAGTTTTTAAATAATTGCAACATAAGAATAATCTGCGTTGTATATTTTTAAAATTACATTTATATTATACAATTCGATTTTGTTAATGAAAGTATATATATATATGTATATTATAAACAAATTCAAATTAAGAGTTAAATTTTAAACACGTGTCATTATTGTAATAAAATTAAAAACACTTCAAAAACACGTTTAAAAATATATTTATTAAAAAGATAAAAGACTTCCAAAGCTTTTCTCCTTAGATAATACAAGGCATCATACTACAGAGCAGTTATATATACTTTTGTGCCACATGGTCAACAGTTAAGTCCTTATAAAAAATAAATTCAACTGGAAGTTATACATAGAGGCTGGAACTATTACAGTTTAATGAAGTTCTACACTTGGAGGCTGTAGCTATTGCAGGTTGAGGGGGTGCTACACTTGGAGGCTGGGCTGGAACTATTGTAGGATAAAGAAGTGCTATACTTGGATTCCGGAACTATTGCAGGATGCGTAGGTGCTATTAGTTATAAAATAACTAATAGCTTGTTTTTTTTTTTTTTTTTTTTTTTTTTTTTTTTTTTCCAGTTCCGTATAGTTTTACTCTTCAGTAGCCTCATGTGAATCTTCAAAACACCTATAATAAATTCAGTTCCTACATTTGCACTTTGATGTTTCTACAATTTCTTGACCAGCAGTTCTTCAATTCTACAACAGTTCCAACCACCAAGTGTAGCACCTCCACTTCCTGCAATAGTTCCAGCCTCCAAATGTAGCACCTCCTTAACCTGTAATAGTTCTAGTCTCTAAGTGTAGCACCTACGCATCCTGCAATAGTTCCGGAATCCAAGTATAGCACTTCTTTATCCTAGAATAGTTCCAGCCTCCAAGTGTAGCAAACCCCTCAACCTGCAATAGCTCCAGCCTCCAAGTGTAGCACTTCATTAACCTGCAATAGTTCCAGCCTCTATGTATAACTTCCAGTTGAATTTATTTTTTATAAGGACTTAACTGTTGACCATGTGGCACAAAAGTATATATAACTGCTCTGTAGTGTAGTGTGTAAAATTAAATCCCTGATGATGCCTTGTTTTATCTAAGGCGAAAAGCTTTGGAAGTCTTTTATCTTTTTAATAAATATATTTTTTAACGTGTTTTTAAAGTGTTTTTAATTTTATTATATGTATATAATGAAAGTTTATTGTATTTTATGTAGTAAAAGGCCGAATCAGACAGTATTGTTAACTGGTTTCACATAGAGATGTCAACAATTACAGATTGTCCTTTATCGTTCCAGTTTTTATCGAAAAAGTTAGATAAACATCTTGATTTGCGTTTTAAAAACGCACTTAACAATAACTTATAACCACGAGTCTCATTAAAAAAAAAAAAAAAAAAAAAAAAAAAAAAAAACTTTTAAATGACTTTTTCAAGCCATGCTAATTCTATTTATTAGAAATAAGATATAAGGTTAAACCTCCAAAATTGATTAATATTCTCGATTAAAATGAAAGATTTTTTTTAGTGATTGTAAGAATTAATGCAATTTAACGGAGTGAACATCTGTTCCATGCTTAGTTTTCTCTATCAACATTATTACTACATCCCGTTTAATTTAATAATCTAATATTCTTGCATTTGAAAAAATTAATTAATTAATTAATGTCCTCTTGTAATAGTACATTTCGATAAACAATCATATAATTACTTGAGCTCTTTTTTTCCTCCGTACTATCACATAAAAAATAGAAGAATATTTTTTATGATAGGAAAAGAGAAATTTTCAGGAGTAAAAAAATATTCTTTCAATGGTTTAGAGTGAAAAGCGCAAAATATAGTATATACTTAGAAAATCATTCAATATTTCCAAGCCCGGGGGGAGGGATTGCTGTATAACGTCGTAATTACTTCCTTCGGCGATATTACTTACATCCGGGATTTTTTTTTCCTCTCTATTTCTACAAAATGAGTAAATAAAATTAAATGTATTTTTTTTTTCTTCTATAGTATTATAAGATATCGTAAGCAAGCGATATAACAGAGCATATTTTTTTCATTAGAGAGAAATGAAGTTACATGTCCGTTTTAACAAGGAACAATGTACAATTGCAATGTGCATGGAAACTATTATTAAAATGCTTCTCTCTCCTCACCGTGTGCGTTTGTTTGCACACACACACACAAAAAAAAAAAAAAAAAAAAAGAAAAGAAAGAAAGAAAGAGAGAGAGAAAGAAAGAAAAAGATAGAAAGAAAGAAAAAGATAGAAAGAAACTGAAGCCGTTGTTTGTTTTCTAAGTTTTAGATATAAAATTATGTACAAATCAGAATTTTCAAAGACATGTAACATCTGTGTTGAGTTCCTTAGCAACGGTTATTATACTCATTTCTTAAAATTTATTTTGGATGTTTTCTCTAAGTTTTATTTCTAAACTTGTTTTTAATGATTTTTTAAATTGTTGCCAAAAAAATATAAAGAAAGAAATATAAAGAAAGAAAGAAAAGAAAAGAAAGAAAAATCGTTTTCAATTTGTCTATTTTGTCTGAAAGCAATAGTCCTATCGTCCTACAGATTATTTATTTAATTAGTCCAAAATTAACTTTTGGGTCATTCCATGATGACAATGATTATAAGATGTGTAGTATTAGGCATTTATTTGACAGCTTTAAGACCTTTAATGAGAATAACTTTTGTCTCGATTGATCCATATCACAAAAATACAGTGAAACCTCTCAAGTTGGACACCCCTCTAAGTTGGACGCTTTTTCTCGGAACGGAATGTATCCATTAACATTATGTCTAACCCCTATAAGTTGGACATCTCTCTAAGTTGGACACTTTTTCTTGGAACCGTAGGTGTCCAACTTAGAGAGGTTTTACCGTACACAGAAACGAATACACAATATCTTGCAGACATAAGACCTCACAAACATCCACGCTCACATAGGGATTCGAACCCAAAACCTGAGCATCCGGAATTATTTCGCAAAAAGAACCATGTGTGATGGGTAGAAATGGAGGTCACTTATGGATTACCCATCCTCAAAAACATATAGTTTACCTCCTTCCCCCCCCCCAAATAACAATAATAATAATATCGTACAGCTGAAAAATCGTGCTGCATTTTTTTTTTTTTTTTTTTTTTTTTTTTTGTGACTTGCTAATTTTTTTATAGATATCGTTTAATCATTTCTATCTATTTTAAACAGTATTAGAAGAAAATTTTTACCTGTTTCTTCATCACATACTTGCTTCTTTATTATTTATGTTATGAAAAAAAAAAAATAATAATCAGATGTGTCAAAGTACAACCGTCATGAACAGACATTTTTATCGCATTTATTCCATAAAATTCTCTTCGGAGCGAAGAAAGCTTTTGCCCTCTCGATCTCCATCATTTTTCCTCTTTTTCTTTCGCTCTCCGGGGAACGTTTCCAGAAAACGGGGCGTTATTATATACCCTCCAACATTTCTTCCGATCCCCATTTGACTCCCATCGAAAAATTCAAGGATGTTGCATGTAAAAGACAGCTCGATACGGAAAATGGGAGTGTCTGCAAAATCATGCTGCAGAAAGGGAATATGTATAAAGTCAATGTCTTTGACAGGATGCTGTACAACAATCCTGGAGGGAAAAAAAAAATCGGATATCGATGGTAAAAAGAGAAATTATTAGATAAATTTTCTCATTAGCAGACAAAGAAATATTTTTTTTTATTTTTTTTTTTTTTTTTTTCAGCTAAAAGAGGAGTGAAAATAGAAATTAAAGATTATTAAGGAAACTCTCTATCTATCGTCGCCGGCAGTCAAAGCCAATGTTATTTTATGGGGAAATTTGGTAACAAAATTATTTATTCTTTGTAAATTCGACTTTCACATTTCATAATTACTCATTACCTGATTTTTCTTTTGATTCCTTTTTTTCTTTTTCTTTTAATCCTGTTTTTACATTCTAAAAAATTCACAACTTTTAATTTAGTTCTTTTCTTCTTCTTCCTTTTTTTTTTTCTTTTTTTCTCTCTCTCTCTCTCTCTCTCTTTTATTTTAATATTTTATTTTGTAGTTAAAATATGTGAAAATTGAGCTGAAATATTTTTTTTAATTTTTTATATCTTCAAAATTATGTATAAAAAATCAAATTAAACGGTTTTGAATTTTCAGAATGTGAAAACAGAATTAAAGGAAAAAAAAAAAAAAAGGTAATGGGTGATTGTGTTAACAAATAACAAATTTCCTCATGGAATAACATAAGATTTGGTTGCCAAAGACGGCTATTTCGTTTAGGATTGAGGCCGATTGACTGCACGAGAGTCCTAGCTTTTAGACATAGAGCTTTAGCTAGCTTTTAGAGTTGTCATTCTTGGAGAGGATTTTTCTAAGGGGTCGAAACCGTATTTACGCGAGTTTAGGAGAAAACCATGGAAAATTCCGGACGGCTAGGTCGACGAGCACGACCTGGGATCGAATCCGGCACTTCCCGTCAACTAGCTTTGAGCGTATTTTCCGCTCGACCACTGGTGGGGAATTGCCGGAGATGGAGAAAATCTAAGAGGTAGAGTAACAACGTGCAATGTTAAATAAAAGTAAAAAAAGAAAAAAAAAAAAGGTAGACTAACCAGGACAAATCTTGTGTCATAAACATTTTTTTCATAATATATTTTCTTTTCTTTTTTTACATATGACATTTCAGATTGGTAAGAAACTTTAGCACATCGCATCGTGCAAATTTTCTCGCACTATATTCATAATTGAGGGGGAGAAGCTTCTTAATAAATTTGTATCAGTTATTTGAACAATAATCACACAATTCGCATTTATTATAAAACTCTTTCCTATTGTAGTTGCCATTACTAAACTTATTTTATTAAACTTCTGTGAACTTTATCTCTGTGATGACACCTTAGAAATATTTTAGCGGAAAAAAAAAATCTCACAAAAATTATTCTTATCCATTTATTTTTAAAAAAGAAATCGTAAAATTATTTTTGAGTAGTCTTAAAAATCATATAAGCATCATAAAGTGCACTGAAAATTTAACAATTTAAAAAAAAAAAAAAACTACTTATTTTAATATACCTGAACATTTTTGAGTGGCCCTGTAAAACCATCATTAATGCTAATCGTATCATATTCTATAAAAGAATAGATAAATATATTCATTTTAAAAATATGTTTATCCGAATAAAATATGATAATTTCGTTACGTTAGACCAGTAGAGCCATACCTCGATTCACAACCGAATTCTTTTATATGAGTCCTTGTCATAAACAAGCAGCGTTAATTATTCCATTTTAAAATTAAACATGCTGCAGTCTGCAGTGACCCTGAATAACATATATAAATATCAAGGCATGCTAAAAATATTTGCGGACACGAGAGCTCGGACGGACAGACGACAGAAATCATTGTCGAATCAAGGTACCAAAAAACTTTTCAATTTTATCCTGAAAAGATGGGAATCAGAAATTTTATGGAGCTAAAATTTTATACATGATCATAAGATTGTAATTACTATGCAAATTTTTATTATGAATTTTTTACCAGAGACAGCCAAACTACATTAAAAATAACAAAGCAACCTATACGTATATGTTCACATTAATACTTTTTTAAGAAATAACTACTATAAATTTGCAATCCTGTGAATATTTTTTTGCGAGTTTACTGATGGACTACAGTGGAAGGGGGGATCCACCCTGTATTGGAATCTGGGCATCAACTGGCTTGATCAGGCTCGGACAATACCCTCTCCTCCCCTTCGGAGACAGTGTTGGCTCTAACGCCAATTTTATTTTGAAAATAAAAAAAGTAAAAATTGGTAAATAATGTTATTAATCTCTTTTGAGAATGATTGGAAAAAGCTAACTAACCATTTTAAGTATGAAATCGTAGCTCACTGATAACGTGCCATGTAGATGACCACAGTTCGATTAATTACAGCCACAAAATGTAACTGTAAGCGAATATTTTTTTGTCCCGGGGACAAACAATGTTACTCAAACCTGATACGATTTCACTCGAAAAAGAATTACTTTCAAATAACTCAAATCTGAGCTGGTCACGGCAGCTCAATGATTTGAGCGGATTTCACTCTGCCTGAAAAGTTATCTCTTAATACGACGAATGAGTTGAAAATAACTCAAATTGAGCAAATTTTCCCTTTTTGTTTTAAGAAAATAGTAGGTCGAATTTTTCTTTAAAGGTAGTTTCTGGCTTTTTCAGACCCGCCCATGTCCAAAAATTGATTGAAATACACAAATACAAACGAAAATATAATTTTCCAAATGCAACAGAAATTTTGTTGGGCTGTCTAATTTGAAATTTCTGTTTTATTTTTAAATAATGTGTTTTAAAAAAAAATCTGTTTTGAAACTATATTTTTATTTTTATTTATTTATTTATTTATTTATTTTTATTTATTTTTATTTTATTTTATTTTTTATTTTTTGAAAATATCAGAAATTCATAAACGACATATATCTTTTTATTTAGTTTAATAATTTTATACATTCAAAATTTCTTGGAAATATTATGTTTCATTTTTACTCATCTATTTTTCAATATCCTTGTTTTCACAATGAAAAATTCATTAAGTGTAAAGAGAATTTCTGGTTTTAATCAAGATGCCTGATTATTTTGCTACTTTCAATAAAGATTAAAAGCAACGTCGGCCAACTAAATATATTTTAATACATAAACCAGGAAGATAAGACAATATTAATTTTGTCTTTTAGAACTGCTCTATTTTTTTACCTTTTCTCATAAATTGAGTTAGGTATTTTTCTTAAATTTGCCATTTTCAATTAAGTTCAATTTAAAATAATTTTCCGCTTTATATGAAAAATAAAAATATTGAAGTATATAGAGAGAAATAAAATACCGGAAATAAAAAAAAGTGTATACGTTAAATTTTCTTTTTTAAATTTCTGTTTAAATGAAGCGTAACTTTCTCTTTAAAATTTGTCACATCCAATTAAGTTCTACTTTGATTATTTTGTAGGCTTATTTATTATATTTTGAAATAAACAAGTAGTACCATATTATAAGATATGATATTAAAAAATAGGGAAACTTTTCTCTGCAGGCGAAGTGTTAGAAACTTGAGAGAGAGAGAGAGAGAGAGAGAGAGACGATACTGCCTTCTTCTAGAACGAACAAATAGTCATTTTCTGAATCCCTCAACTAGAAATATAGATTCCCCAGCTATACGCATAAGGTAAGAAAATAACCTGAATACACGAATATTTGGTGAATTTCTAGTCTATACTTTTCTAGATGGAGAAACAATATTATGAATCCTTTATATGGCGAGAAGTAGAAGTTCTCTCTCGATTTCCCAGAATTGGGTCATAAAGCAAAACTATAGTTACTAAATTTTTCCTCTTGTATTCACATTTATTTGCAGATATTTTTTAATAAGTTCGATTAAGATAATATAGGAAAACGCTTTAGAATTCTTATAGGAATTTCTAGAACTCACTAGCAAAGGGGAACTAGAATTTGTAAGGATGACATGAAACTATTTTTACTAGAGACACTATTTATTTTCTAGATTTCAGCCATATACAGGGAGTGGGAGACCATAATAGGAATCTGCAAATAAAAAAAAAAAAAAAAAAAAAACAGAAAAGAAAATTTCCCCTCCGAGGGACATGCACCAAAATACAAAGAAGCTACAAATTTTAACACAAACTACTTTATTTATTACATGTTGCAGATTGTTTATCGATGGAGATCATATTGTTCAATATGGGCCCCATCATTAAGTTGTAAAATCTGCAGCCGATGAATAATGTGTTCAGCAGCGGATCGGCCAGTGATCCTATGCACATGTAGCGTTATACAGTCCTTCAAGTCAGCCAAAATTACAACATTTCTTCAAAAAAAAAAAAAACTCTTTAAATAGCCCCATATCCAAAATGTCACAGATTAAGATCGAGGAACGGGGCCGGCCATGGAGTAGAAAAAGCACGGGCAATCAGTCTGTCAACTGTAAAATTTTGGAACAAAAATCTTTGCGAAATGTAACAGGGTTGCTACACAAATCAGGTGAAAAAATTCCCTGAGTTTTCCCTGTCTCTTTTAGAAGTAAAATAGATGACACGAAATCATGCAGCATTAAAATCTAACATGTTTACAAGTCAACTGAACATATTTAGGGTATATTAATTTTATTAACTTACTATAGTTGGAGAAAAAACCATAATTGATTCATTATAAAGCAATAATTTTTTTAAAAATATTTGATTATGAAAAATTTTTCCAATGTTTTTCCAAAAAATTTCAAAATTCCCTGAATTTTCCCTGTTTTTGCAATAAATTTTGAAATTCCCCGAGTTTTTCCTGTTTTTCAAATTCCCTGAGTTTTCCCTGTTTTCCAGGTACCGTAGCAACCCTGTGTAAGAATAACAGTTTTAAATGTTGATATGACTTGAAATATACCACATTTATTTATTACAAAACTTTAAAGCATTTTGACTGTAATTCTTGTTTGATTTTTTTATGTATATGTCCCCTCGGACGGGAAATTTAATTTTCTTTTTTAAATTTTTTTGCAGATCCCTAGAGCGCATTTTTTGAAATGTCTATATACAAATTTTCGACTCAATATTCATTTTAGTTAGAGCTACTGAGTGCTCTGAATAGGCCAAGTTTAATTGTGGTCACCCTGTATATATGTATATATATCTAAAATGAATATCGAGTGGAAATTTTTTATCTAGACAAAAATGTATATATATATATTTTTTTTTTTTTTTCCCAGCGAAGAAATAAACTAATTGGAAATAATTTTGCAGACGGACTTCGATCATTCTATAACACGAACACCTTATTTTGGTTTAACTATTTTTAAAAAATACCAGTCTTGACAAACTGACAAAAAATCGTAACTCTATTCAAGAGCGCACAATACCTAATTTCGCAAACAGCCAAAGCCCATATTAATCTATGAGGAAATTTTTCTCTATAATGGCTCATTACCTATGTTTTTCTTTCTTTCTTTATTTTTATTTTCCCCTTTTAATTCCGTTTTCACATTGAGAAAATTCACAATCGTTAAATAAGTACTCGTTTTCTAAAAATTGATTTGCACATTTTACATATTTTATTTTCTAGCTAAAAAATGCGAAAATGCACTCTTAGTCATTTTTTAACTCAAAAATAAAATATTAAAAATTTAAATAATAAACTGAAAAAGAAAGAGTACTAATTTAACGGTGTATGTGAAAATGTAATTTAAAAAATAGATTAGGAATAAATAATTGTGGATTCCCCCCCCCCATAGAATAACATGGGCCTTGACTACTGCCGAGATTAGGTATAGGTGTATTGTCCACTCTTAACATCATTTTTGTCGATAATCTATGAATCTCTAATAATCTATGAATTTAAACTGAAGTTTTCTCTCAAGAAATACTAATTGAAGCTAATTAGTTTTCAATCTTAGCAAAGATTAATACTTTTCTTTTGCCATTCAAAGCCATAAGAGGCCCTTGCATCTAAATTTATCATCTGAGTAAACTAACCAACAAAATTCTATAAATATTTATTTTAGTTAAATCTTAATAAGAAATAGGTGTTTATTAAATTTTGGCATTTATTTTTGATAAATAATATCCACAAAAAAATTGAGCTTTTAGTCCTCATTATTGATGATGCGTTTGATAGCAATATTTCAATTTCTAATTGAATGAATATGTATACTTAAGATAAGATACTTCATAAAAAAACAAGATGTTCTTATTAAATTTCGATACGTAATTTTGGATAGATGATATATTGTTAAGCAAAATTTTCATACAGCGTTTTAAATCTACAATGCAATCTCTAAAATAGAAAATTGCTTAGGAAATAATATGTTAGATATGTTTATTTTGAATTTTGGAACAGATTATCCAACAGATTGAGCAGCTAGACCTAAATTTAGCAGATTTGCGTAGTAGTTATCATTATCCCTTTCGTAGCAAAATGAACAAAATTTGAGTTCTAAGATAATTATTATAAAAATCTATGCTGACTTAATTTACGATAACTGTTTATATCACCAGCCAACATAGCATGTAAAATTACTTTTTTTTTTTTTTTTTAATGTATAGAGTCAGGTGGGATAATTATAACCACTTATTTACATTTTTAAACTTCGTAATTTTTGTATTCTTTTTCTAATGAAAATACACTGACGGAAAAAAAAATCCCAACACCAGGAAGGAGCTGTGCTAGATAAACGAAATTTGGTAGGCGTGTTTATACATCTGAAAGATGACGTCGATTCAAATTTCGAGCGAGCTACGCGCATAAGTGTGGAGCTAGTAGCGACACTATGAACATGCAAATGAGGTTTGCTTTAAATAAGCGCTGTAAGGTTCGTGATCGTTATTTACAGTTGAGATTTGACGTAGTGGGTTAATGTTAGTCAAGGATGCCTCTAAGAAGACGAAGAAGCCATTATCAACAGCTCACTGAGTTTGAACGAGGTCGTGTAGTAGGGCTACGAGAAGGTGGGTTTTCTTTCCGCGATATTGCAGAAAGACTTGGCAGGAATGTATCCACTGTGCATGAGTGTTGGCAGCAGTGGTCAAGGGAAGGTACTGCCTCAAGAAGACCGGGTTCCGGGCGGCCACGTGGCACTACTGAGAGGGAAGACCGCCGTGTTCGGCGTATGGCTGTGGCTAATCGTACTGCGTCTGCAGCTGAAATTCGAGCTGCAGTTGGCACCACAGTGACACAACGAACTGTTACAAATCGGTTACTTCAAGGACAGCTCCGAGCCAGACGCCCTGTAGCGTGCATTCCACTGACTCCAAACCACTGCCGTTTGCGACGTGAGTGGTGTCAAGCTAGAGCTCATTGGAGGACGGAGTGGAGATCTGTTGTGTTTTCTGATGAAAGCCGGTTCTGCCTTGGTCGCAGTGATAGCCATGTGTTGGTTAGAAGGAGGCCAGGTGAACGCCTGCTAGCGACCTGTCTGCGGCCTAGACACACAGGACCTACTCCTGGAGTTATGGTTTGGGGAGCAATTTCGTATGACAGCAGGAGCACTCTCGTGGTTATCCCACGCACCCTGACTGCAAATTTGTACGTCAGTCTAGTGATACAACCTGTTGTGCTGCCATTCATGAACAGCATTCAAGGGGGTGTTTTCCAACAGGATAATGCTCGCCCTCATACTGCTGTTGTAACCCAACATGCTCTACAGAGTGTCGACATGTTGCCTTGGCCTGCTAGATCACCAGATCTTTCTCCAATCGAGCACGTATGGGACATCATTGGACGACAACTCCAGCGTCATCCACAACCAGCATTAACCGTCCCTGCATTGACTGCCCAAGTGCAACAGACATGGAACTCCATCCCACAAACTGATATCCGACACCTGTACAACACAATGCATGCACGTTTGCATGCTTGCATTCAAAATTCTGGCGGTTACACCGATTACTAATGTACCAACATTTCACATTTGAAATGGCTCTTCTCGCCAATGGCTCTACCTGTGATCTTGAAACTTTAATCAATTAAATATGTTACCTAGACAAATGTATTGCTGAAATTTCATTACTGTACAATAATTTTTTCTTGGTGTTGGGATTTTTCTTTCCATCAGTGTAATTAGGGAGTATAAATTTAACCATTCAAGAACATCCCATTAAATTTCTACTTCCTTAGGCTTGTTTATTTGAAATTAATGGGGCTTTTTAAAATTACCTCACAAAAAGCACAGAATTTAAAAAAGGTGGGGTAATTGTGACCACCAACAGGAAAATTTAAAATAAAAAAATAATACAAATTGAATAATTTCTATTTCTTAAATCAAATTAAAATAAAATGACTTCTTGCACTAGAGATGCTATAAATTATTTTAGCAAATCTAAATAAATATCTAGGTCTGTTCAAAATATCAGTTTTTCCTGAAAATATATAAATAAATGCCCCCCCCCCCCCCACACACACACACACTTGTTTATGATTCTCTTTACGTGTTTCCAAAAACCAGTGATTTGGTTTTTCAAAACATATAGAGACAAAGAGGACCTACTTTGATACTGACTTCATACTTGGTTATGGATTTTGAGATTCAATAATTTTTCAACATTTTTTTCCCCCCTTCCTTCACCATATTAACTGCTTCCTGAAAGTTATAAACAAAGCAAAAAGAAATGGAGGCTTCTTCATTTAATATGATCTAAGCATTCTGAAGCAGAATAATTAAAAAACATCTTTAATATTTCTACTGTTACTATTTTTATTACAGTGCGGTCATCATTACCCCACTTTTAAAAAACAGTGGGATAATTATAATATATTTTAAAATACTCAATTATGTTAGAATAATTAAAAGCATATCAGAGATACATAAATGCATTACTAACATGCTTTTAAATACGTATTTTCTGATCTGAAATATTTTCCTTTACGACTAAACTTTAAACACTGAGTTGTCAAATTCATTTTTCAAAAACTTTGGTAGGCTGTTAAATTAACAATTGTAACTGCTTTAATGTACTTCAGATTAATGATGAAGGATATACCAGTCATGGAAAATACATTATAAGCTTCACATCTATAGTTTAAGAAAAAAAAAAATTACCATTTGCAGTTTTCTTGAAAATGGAGTTAGTCACAATTACCCCACCTGACCTTATATTGCTTCTTTAATATTTAGAATTTTTTATGGTTTATATGTAAATTCAGTCAGGATGTCACTTACAGAAATTAGGGGAGAGGGGGAGGAGAGAGGTTCCCAAGATGAAATTATCCATGATTGTTACACAAATCAAGAAAAAATAAAATATCACCCGAGATTTCCCTGTATCTTTTATAAGTGAAATAGATGGCGTACAATCATGCAGCATTGGAATCTAACACTTTCTTAAGTCAATTGAATATATGTAAGACATATTAATTTTATTAACTAACTATAGTTCAGGAAAATCATGTAATTGATTTATGATTTATTATTATTATTATTATTATACAGTACTAAAACTTAAAGTAAAGATTTTCTCCAAACTATAGAACTAGTTAATAAAAATTTAAATTAAAATTTTGTCATCAAAAATTTTCTCTTATGTTTTTCCAGAAAAAATTCTAAATCTTTCCCTGCTTTTCAAAAAGTTTTAAAATTCCCCGAGTTTTTTTAACAGGTTATTTAAATTCCACGAGTTTTCCAGGTTATCCCTGAATTACAGATAAGGTAGTAGCACTGTCATTGATTCAGAGCCCCCTTCTATCGTACAATTCATTAAGTTGAAATAATAAGAGTATCTCTGTCTGCTCACGTCTCAACGAGAATTCAGATCTGCCAACTATTATGATTTTTATTGTATTTACTATTTATTATAATTAAGCTCTAATATAGATATTTAAAAATAAAAATAATTATTTTACTTGGTCTATTTTATGTATGTGCTAATTCTTTGTGATAAATGTTTTCCTTTACTAAAATTTATCTTTGCTAAAAGAGCCTTAAATATCTATGATTTTTTGGAAAAGAAAGTCTTCATGGGTGCAGTCGGGTTTTTCCAATCTCTTATCTCCTATCTGTATTTTTCGGTGGCCTGGGGATGCCCAACTGTTTTTAGAAACTGAATTCCTAAACTATCAAATTACTAGATCAGTTATCCTTTTTTATTGATACTATTAAAATCTTTGCCACATTCCTATGAACAAATTTTGATTTATGTGAATAATAAAAAATAGAAAACTAAAATTGAGACTAGAAGCTCTTTTACCTACAATGTCAGAGGATGTAATTATTGCTAAATATGGTATTACTGGAGAATGCTATAATCTTCTACCGATTTTTTAAATAAAGCAAAATTTGCTACATATATTTGTTTAATCAGTGGTTCTTAACGTGGGCATTAAGAAGTCTGTACTTTGTATCGTTTGGAGGTAAGGAGGACCCTTAAATTTGGAGACCCTGGCTCAGTCCTCCATGTGCCCTAGCCATAATCTGGCCTTGGATTGATATAAAGACTCTGAATACAGAGAGACTGGACATTGAATAAAAATGGCAGATGTTTGTTCAAAGACAACTCAATCATCATAAAATGCAATACATTTTTACCAGCATTTGACACTTTTCTTTTAATTATAATCTTGGAAAAACAATTTTATTTATCTTCAGAGATCCATGCATAGATTCATTAAAATAAATAAATAATGCAATGTAATGGTGTTGCGTATAACAGTTGAACAAACATGGCAGATCAATGTCTAGTCGCTCTCCATTCAGGGTTTCTAAAGCGATGTAGAAGAGAATTTTGTGTTGGCCATAATATACTACTTTTAATTTTGTGGAAAATTTGAAAAGAAAATCACACTGAACACACAAAGATTAAACATAAAGAAAGTGTAACTGAATTATCTTTATTGTATTCACTAAAGGCATAAACAGATGAATGATTTAAAAAAAAAAAAAAACATAAAAGGCTAAGCCACAACGTGACTTAATACTAATCAATCACAATCAGTTTGAAACAACAAAACATATCATAAAAAGAAAAAGAAAAAAACACAACAAAAGGGACTAAATGCTGAAGTCACTTACTAAATGATATGGTAGCGATGCATTTGAGAGATCTTGTGTTAAAATCAAAACAAGGAATTACACACACACAACACTAAAAACAGACATTTTCCAAAATAAAACATTATATTAACAAACTAACTGGAATGGTTTTGAAGCAATCACATAAAATATTTTCAATCAAAATAATGTTGTAAAGGAAAAATTAAATAGAGTAAGTTTAGTAAGCAGCTATTTTATGCCTTTAAATAAACTGGTTCTTCAGTGCAAAGTGTATGTAAAAGCATGAAAAGCTGAAGCAAAAAGATATGTGTATTATTATTTGAAAATAAGAAGCAATAATGCATGCGCTTAATAAATATACATGCTCATGTTGTTATTTTTATTTGTTTATTTTTACACCAAAATAATTTTTCTTTTATGAAGTGTTGTAATAGCTATATATCAAATATTTTAGAATTTTCTAAATATAGTTTTCGTATGCCAGATATGCAACTTATTTTTCCATTTAATTTATTTTTTTTTTTTTTTGGAGGGAGGGGGGGGGGATTTTTAAAATATTGATATTGTTTTATAAAATTTTAGATAAAAAACTTTAGCACATTTTCTTAATTTCTTACCTAAAACAATTTACAATGCATGTACCAAAAGAAAAATTTTATTTCTAAACAAATTTAAGGCAAAGTATTAAAACAGTGTTGATAAACAAAAAAAGCCTAATGAAGTTGAATTTATCTAAAAACCTTGAATTTATTAACATTTGATATCAATTCATACATTTTCTGTCTGTTTATCAGAAAAAATAGAAAGGTTTAATTAGAAAAACATTTTTTTTTAATATGAAAATGACTTTTGGGATTCCAAAATGTATTGTTTAAGTTATTTAGCGAAATCCATATTTAAAAGAAATATATTTTTAAATTTAAAAATTAATAAAATTTAAATTAAATCAGGGTAAAAAAAAAAAGGGTGGGAGGGGGAGAATGATTTTAGTACATTTAAGAAAGAAATCTTTAAAAAATATCCAATTTCAGTTAATCTTTCAAGGGAAAAAGCAATAAATAAATAAATACATTTTTTTTTTTTTTAAATATATATCTAATTGAGGTTAGAATTGTGTCTAATATTTTACATAGGGATAGATAGCTACTGTACATACATTTTGATTTTTCTCTCTTTCAAATATTCTGAAAAACTGTAGATTATCATAATTAAACAATCATGCACTAAAATTATAATGATTTATGTCAAAATATAGGACAGTGCTTAAAATATAGGACAGTATTTTATAACATTCATTTAACTGGCCAAGGACTAGTTCTACCAATCATGAGAGCAAAAAATATATCATTTCATACCATTTAAATTAACAAGAATTCAACAAAGTTTTTATTAAAATGCATAATAAAAAATTACATTTAAAACACCTTACGAGGTCTGGTAAACTTATGGTCATAAAATACATTCATATTTTAAAGATATTTATTAAGAAAAATCAAAATGTTTAATTTCTGTTTTTTAGATATTCTTACTAAAGCTTTCATTTACCATCTTTATTTTATTTTTATTTTTTAATATGTATTTATATGTTTTTTTAATTGATAAATTTGTCAATGTAACTTTGAATTTTATTATAATACTTTATCACTTAAAGTATATAAATACATATTTTAGAGAAAAAAAAAATTGTAAAAGTCAATAAACAATGACAAATTTAGTAAAGTTACAGAAAAAACAGAAATTGAAAATTTTGATTTTTCTTGTTAAATATCTTCAAAATACAAACAGATCTATGCCTACAGGTTTAATATTACACTTGTAATATTAAACTGTAACTTTGGGTAATTTGGGGTAAATATGTAACTTGGGGTAAAACTTGTTTGTCAGCACCATCCCTAGCCAGCACAAGGGCATAGCCAGGGAACCTCTGCAGAAATTTTGAAAATTTGTCAAACATTTTATAGTTCATTAAATCCCCTTCGAAATTGTTTTCTGACTATGGCTTTGCCAGGCGGCAGTTTAGATGGCAACAATTTTAGACGCCAACCCAGCTTTAAAAAAAATTTTCACTCAAAATACGTACAAAATTGTTAAACCAGAAAAAAAAATTTACAAATTACCATTTTACCCATTTCAATATTTTAAATAAAAAATTAAAAAACAATTCACAGGTAAGTTTAATAAACATATCAGTATTAAAAAGCTAACTAAATCAAATTTCAGCGAATTTGTTGGCACTTTTTTGACACAGCAGATCGTGAACTTCAGCCATTTTGTCCCTATTTGTGCTAAAAACATTAAATCACTTGTGTGCAAAAAATAGGATGCAGTTAATCAGAAATATTATTAGTATAAACTAATTCTTTACACAGATTATAAACAAAAACATCTCAAGACATGTACACCTGCAGTATGTACATAACACAGCTACAAAAAGTGTCAGTTAATCACAGCAGTTACACAAGTGTAATTCGTATCAATAGTTTTATAATTATAAATATGAATCATTAGACTTGGTAATTCAAAAATAGATAATTTTGATAAAATGTCATAGATTAATTGTCCCAAATGACTTTTTACCAACAATTCTTAGAGATTAGATAGTAACCTTTGATCAGTAAGAGTGGCAGCACCATAATAATAATTAAAATAATAATAAATAAGTAAAATACAAAATTTTTATATAAAATAATAAATACAATTAAAATTTTCTCGAAAAGTTTGAAATTAAGAATATTGAATGAATTCAAGTGAATCTGTGCATTTAAAAAAAAGTTAAGTGATAACTTTTTCACACTATTATTAACCATTAACACCTAGAATCCTATTTTCAGCTTGTTAATAAAAATGGCTCGTGGAATTTTTGTGGTTTCTTGGTATGATTTTTTTTTTCTTTTTTTTAGTGACAGTAGGAGGCAGTAGTACTTATAAACAATCCTACAAATTATCATGTATATGCTGATTAATTATTATTTTGTGATTTAGATCCACATTTTATGATTTATCAATCTGTTATACTTGTATTTGTTTTATGCGCAGACAAACCAACTAAAGTCAGTGACTAATAATATCTATTGTACCACTTTAATTTAAAATTTGTTATCTCAAAGTTTCTTTTATAAGATCGCTCACAGATATGATAAAATTCATAATTTATCCCAAAAGCATTTTTTTACCTTTTCTTTCTTTCTTTCAAATAGTAACTTTCCTCGTATTTAAGCATAATTGCAAACTGGGAAAAATTACTCTACAAAAAAAGTGGTGAGAAGGGGGAAAAAAAAAGGTGGTACTATACTAACAATGTCCTGGAATGATTTAGAAATTTTGGCATGTTTGCATTTTCAGATAATTTTAAAACTAACACAAAAAGTTGTTTTAATTTCATATTTTTAACTTTATGTAGTCCAAATTAATTCACATTTAAATTATTCATCAAAATATATTTATTAAAAGTAAATTCGGGCGTCAACAGGTTAATTTAGTGATTAAGTAGAATAATAGTGCATACACATTAATTACTTAAAAAATTAAAAATGAATGTTACAATCGTTTAAAACTGTACAACAATACCTAGCCTTATTGGCAGTTAAAGCCCATGTTATTTTATTCCCTAATTACTTATTGTTTATTTATTTTTTTTCGCATACAGAAAATTCACAACCATTAAATTAGAACTTATTTTTTAAAAAAATATTTTTTCAATATTTTAAGTTTTTAAAAAAAGCAAAAATATAACTAAGTGCATTTTTTAATAGTTTTTACTTAACAAATAAAAAATGAAAAAAATTTTTGTTTGGAAAATGAATACTAATTTCACAGCTGTGAATTTCCTGAATATGAAAACGAAATAAATAAAAAACATTATTTAATGAATAACTGTGGAAACAAGTTTCCCCATAGAATATCATGGGATGTGCCTGTTGACAATGTTGGGTATTGTACATTCTTAAAGTAGTTTAAAAAAAATTGCTTCTTGTTAGTAGTGGTTCTCAACCTTTTTCCTTTAAAATTACTTCTATTGCATACTACAGAAAGAGCCTTACTGAGAAATAAGTATATCAAAAGTGCATTATAATTGAATTAAGAGAATAATATATCAGCAATACAGAATTTTTTTTAACTAATATCTCTTTTTGATGTCCATATTAATAATGTCTCTGGTTTTTTTCTTGTTAAAACTTCCCTACTGATATTTCACATGCTGTTATTTTGAGAACTACTGATCTACAGTGTCTTTTTTTAAAAAGCAGCAAGTATAAACAAATAAAATTAGGGAACAGTGCAGACGACAAAATAGAATCACCCTTTCCTTTATGAATTATTAAAAATTATTAGGGTTACGATACCTCCAGTTAAAATAATTTATACATGCAATAAATACAAAAAACAACACATTGGATTTAAGAAATATATAAAAATGAAACAAAAAGGTAAATAAATTTTATGCAATGAGATTTTAAGTAAAAAATCATTCTAAGTGTTCCATTCACGCCATCTTGAAATTCTTTCTTTGTACCTCGGATAAAAATATAAGTACAATGCTTGAAACTGTGGCAATCTAAACGCCACAATTAATTTTTAAAAATTTATGCTATTTACTCTTATTTTACAATAGCAACATTATAAATTCTGATTGCATAAGACAACACCTTCCCATTTTTTTCAATCAACAAAATGCTAGCAGTATTAATACTGAACAATTAAAAACACATAAAAAAAAAAATCATCACAATAAAATAGTAAACAAGGTGTGCTTTAATAAAAACTGCGAGGAAGAAAAATTAATAAATAAAAGTACAATAAAAAAAGTATTTTTCCTTGTTAAAATATCTTTCTTTGGATGAAACGTGCAAAATATATATCTTTCAGACTTGAATTCAAAGCAAGTAGCAAACGCAAGAAAGATTGTGGTGTGTATAATGTTTGTCGCGGAAAGTATAATTTTCTACCTTAAAGATATTGATTGACAGTATTTATTTTTACCCTCGAGCAATTATAAGAAATAACGTAATAAAATGTACTTTAAAAGATTATAGTTTTGAAAAGTAACTGTTCAAATCAATGTTATGACCAAAAATTTGAATGCAAAACATGTTTTTTTTTTTTTTTTTTTTTTAAATTCATAAATAATCACAATATGTAATAATTTGATTATTCATATAATTTGATAATAATTATTTAAAACTCATGAAATATTTTCTGAAAATCATGAAGTGATTGTTTTTAGAAAACAATCATTTTATGAAAATAAATAAATAAATACATGCTATCATTATTTCAGTTGTATAGATTCAGAGAGATAATTTCTACAAAATTCCTTCAAGAACGTTTTGAAAAATAAAATTAATAATATTATAATGTTTTATTCTTTCTGAGTAGATAATTTAACAAAGAATAATGCATCTTCTGTTGTACTTATACTTATTTATTTAAACCTTTCCACTTTCAGTTTTTATGTAACTCTCCTTGTATTTAAACATTAATTTTTTTTTCAAAATGTTGAAAGAATTACAGCATATGCACTTTAAAATAATTTTTTTAAATAACAATAATTATTTTCCATTTTTCTTTCATTAAACAATTAAAAGTGACAATAAATACTGTACTTTGAATAAAATCAATCAAATTTAAAAAAGTAAAGTAATAATGTGTGCCTTTCAGTCCGAAACAGTCTTAAAAATTGGCCATCTCACTTAATATAACTATTCACAGTCTAGTGAAATTACTTGACTTGTCAAATCCTCTCTAACAAGAAAAAGAAACTCACCATCAATTTCATCGCAAAAAACATAATGCAATAGGAATAAACTTAATAATTTTAAGAACAATGATTTGTCTTTTGTTATTTTGTAAGCCACACACAGTACAACTGCATTATTAATTATACATACATATTAACAACTATTTATTTTATTTGTTTGTTTGTTTTTTACAAAGAGGAGTCTGGAGCAAGAGGATTTATTAACAGTTTTCTGGAATTAATACTGTGCACTTATTGGTTGATTCTTTCACATTATCTTATAAGCGTTAAGTGGCGGAAGCGATTACAAATAGTTACAGAGGGCTGCTGAGCTATTACATGGATCTAAATTTATTTCAGTTTATAATACAAGCAGGATGTGTCTTTTCAATTTTCGCATCACCTATTGCAGCGATAAAGATTACAAGTTTATTCCCATCGAAAATTTTCGATTTGCTTTATTTAACAACATACCAATTCCAAACATTGTAACGTAAAAATCTTCTGAACGGAATCACGTAACTCTTCCGAGTTTGCATAACGTCCAATCAATCAGCTTCTCTTTCAAACAACCACACACAGTTCAACGGCTGCACTTTAACCATAGCTGTTTGTAAAAAAGCTTCGAAATTAAAATATCCTTAAATATGCCATTACTTTTAGAAGCGATTTATTAACAACTTCTAGGAATTGCCATCGTAGGCAAAATTTACTGTTCAACGAAGCAATATGGTTGACAGTCAAATAGTCTAGGAGGCCATCAATGTGATTTGTATCTCAGAGTGTGGATTTTAAAGTTACATAAAAAGAATAGTTGCTGACTTGTTGTATCAAGAATGTTTTTTTTTTTATGGAAACAAAATCACTAGAAAAACTATATCAGTTTTTCAGAGGTTCTCACTTCGTTTTTTTTTTTAAAGTTCGGTTCACGCAAACATATACATATATTGATTTTTTTTTTTTCTTCTTTCTTTACTAAATGGCACCATGATTCACAGAGACTTTAACATTAAAGTCAATGTGACCTTATGCCGGGAATTCTAGGTAGGAAATGGACTAGAAGAAGCATTGTGAGAATTTGGGCGTGACTGCTAGAGATGGAAATGGCACTGCTGTCTTTGACTTTGATGTTAACATCTCGAGTATCACCATTGTCGAAGTTAAAATCACTGGCTTTCTTCGTCCCTGTAAAATTGAAAAAAACATTAGTTTCTAAATAGAATAAATTACTATAAAAAAAAGTAAAAATAATCTTCTATATTGGAATAACTTTCAGTTTGTAAAAATCGTTGAAAAAATATCAACATATTACTAATGGAATAACAAATAAATAAATTTATCATTTTACAATATTTGGAGTTTTTAATGCAGTTTTTGGTGATAGAAAAATGTTCAAGATAAAGGCAATAATCTAAGGCAATAATAATTATATATATAAATAATGATAATGATTTATTGAAATTTAATTTTTCCGACTGCCTAAAAGGTTGTCTGAGTGAAAATGGTGCTGACCGGGATGTCGGCCTGGATAGCTCAATTGGTAGAGCCTTGACCTTGTAAGTCAAAGATCCGGGGTTCGAGTCCCGGTCCAGGCATTATTTTCACTCAGTCGGAAAAATTAAATTTCAATAAATATGATTTCCTTCCACAGTTGATTGTGTGATTTTATTAAAAATTCATAATGATTTAGTTCTCTCAAGAACAGAATGAACACTGGGGATTTTATTTCAACTTAAAAAAATATAAATGTTTTTCTGAGGTTTGCTTTTAAGTAACTAGTGCAAAAATATTGTTAAAAAACAATAACAAAAAGATTCGATCTTTGGGAAGAGGAGGGGGGGGGGAGGAATATGGAAAATTGAATCTAAAGATATGCATTACACATGCTCAATGATGAAAATAGTCATATCTTTTGTTTTACTATATTGATTTTTTTTTAAATAAAGATAATTTAAACATTCTAATTAAAGATTCACATAAATTTTATTATTCTATGCATATAAATTTGTTACATAAACCAGTTTAAATCATTAGTTCAGTTATTTAATTTTAGTTGCCAATTTAAGTTGTTCAAATAAATCTGATATAAACACTGCAAAATAAAATATACTTTTCAAAATTTTAAATCTGCAATGTAACTTGTTTATAAGACAATTCAACAATATAAACTAAGTATATATATATATATTGTGCAATAAAATGTTAAATTATACGCAACTGTAAATTTATTATGTTTTGTTAAACAATAATAATAAAATTATGAACTACCATTGATACAAATCACATTCAAACAAAATTGTTAAGAGTGTCAAAGATTATTAACCCCTTAATGTATATGCTCGAGTTAATTTGAGCAGCATTGTATTTTATGCTGTTGTAATTTTTGCACATGAATGCATTCGAAAAGGATTTGGTGAGGTCTTCAGATTGGTGAATTTGTACAAAGGCAATAGTTATAGAGAGTATTGTATTTTTATAGACAGTTATTTTGTGTTTCCAGAAAGTAAAGCTGCATATAGTGGATGTTTCACAATTATTGCTATGTTTTCTAATTCTCATGTTATTATTATTATTTTATTTTACATTGTATTTTAGTAAAATATATATCGAAAAATGAGCTAATCTGATCATGCAATTTTGTCAGAAAGTGGTTCAAATGAATCTGATAATAACAGTAGTGATTCTGTAGATAGTTCAAAAGAAGATATGACTGTTGGCTGGAAACAGATAAGCATTGTGAAACCAAAAAAAGCTCCGCTCCCACAAGACATTGCACTGAGTGCTGTGCTAAATGGGATAACAAAGGAAAAACAAAAAGAAATAATATTATAGTTTTAAAAAATTAAAGAACATGCTTTTATAGAAATGTGAACTAAAAAGCACAAAATATCTATCTTAGTATTAAAATGCAGGGTAAGAGAAAATCGTGGGAGTGACACACCATAATATTTACATGCATTTAAATCTTTAATTAAAATAATTTAGAATTAAACAAAAACCATTTTTGAAAAATCTCCCCTGACTGGGCTCGAACGCTAGACCTATAGGTTCGTAGCGCGGAGCTTTATCTCACAGCCACAGCGTTCACATAGGGAAAGTGTTTTTTTTACAATATAGATTTTTTGTTTGCTCCCAGAGCGGTTACAAACATACATACAAACATACAGGTGAAGCTAATAAAAGTGTGTTAAAAAGGAGTCGTTATATGTGTAGTACTTGCAATGTTGGGTTATATGCTGCACATTGCTTTGAAATATATCATAGAAAAAAAATGTTTGGTCCAAAACAAGGTTTTAATATTTATTTTCTTAAATTATTATTATTATTTATTTTATATTATGACTGGAATAATCGTTTTTCTGAAATAAATGCCATTAATTAGCAACTTTGCAGAATAAACTTCTATTATTATTTAAAAAAGGAGTTAAATTATTTAAAATATAGGAATTACAGATAAAAATTCATATTTCACCCAACTGGTGAATTTACTATTTCTATTATAAAATGATTCAAAACAAGGGAGAAAAATAAACAACCAAAAAGAAAGAAATCGTTTTAAATTTTAATCATATCTCTAATTTATTAATATCGATGCTATTCAATAATTTTCCAAGATATATTGATATAAATCTTGAGACTGAAAAACTTGTACCCATGCAGCAGGGGGTTCAAACTTTAGTACATAATGCTAAGTGCCAAAAATGAAGCATAATTCAAATTTTTCTGTCCAGTCTGCAAAATTTCAGGGAAGTCCCCTTCCCCATCCTTGGCTACAGTCTTTATCATCAAATATTTTCTTTTGGAAAAAAATATGCAATATTTTTTTTTTCTTTCTCCATGAAAGCAAAAGAAAAGTTTTGCCACATAGCAATCTACTTTTTTTTTTCAGACTTCATCTTGTGCCTACTTTTACTTTATTTTTTTCTTTCCCAATGTGGTGAAAGATGTCACTTAACAAATCTGACCCAAGTTTATAAGCAAACACCATAAATTTGCAAAAACAATTGTTTTGGGTTCTTACTTTTCATTATTCAACTCAGGAGTTTTGGTGCATTTTACTATAACCACTAAAACATATATTTATATGGATGTATAATGAAATTTTCATTGCATTTTACTGTCATTTCTATTTGATTTTAAAGGAACTTTTCTTATTCAGGGTTCATACTCAAATATGGGGGGGGGGGGGGAATTCCCTGAGTTTTCCACACATTTTTCAAGAAAATGAGTGACATACTACTAGAAACTCTCCTCTAGAGAAGAGAAAATATTACTTTTATTTCCACTGTATGATGTCATGTTATTGCCAATTATGATGAAAATGAACAAAGTTTCTATTTACATAGTTAACATTGTTTACATCACGATACTTAATTTTTTTTAATCTCAATATGAATCTAAGCAAAAAAAAATATGTTATGAGAAAAAGGAAATATTTGTTTTTCCAGGTTTTAAAATCAATTTTTCCAGAACTTTAATGAATTTTTTTTTATTTTCCCTGAGTTTTTTTTTTTTTTTTTTTTTTTTTTTAAACAAACTCCAAATTTTCTTAGTATTCCAGATTTTTCAGGTTTTCCCTGATGAGTATGAACCCTATTCACCTAAGGCTCTCTATGAAAGAGGGTCAAAGTCAGCCAACCCACCAACCCACACACACACACACATACATACAAACACACATATTAATCCATGGAAAAAGGTTCCCCATTCTCATTCATTACATAATATACATAGTAAAAATTAAACATTTAGCTTTTACATTCAGAAAATTCATGATTGTTAAAAATTTGTCTTTGTATTCTGAAAATTAATTTTTTTAAGTTTTAATATTTTATTTTAAAGCTATAAAATTTAACAATCTGAAATTTTGCATTTTACAACCACAAAATAAATTGAAAATTAAAATACATAAATAAACAAGGTTCATACTTAAATATGGGGAAAAAATTCTCTGAGTTTCCCAGACAATTTTCAAGAAAATATTAGTGACATATTACATGAAATACTCTTCTAGAGAGGAGAAAATACTTCTGCTTCCACTGTGCAGTGGCGGATCCAGAACTTGACTTTGGGGGGGGGGGGGGGGGATGCTGAGATTTTTCGAAATGTTATTAAAGACAAAAAAAAAAGAAAGCACTGACATTCACCACTGAATATTGCAATTGTAATTTTTTTTTTTTTTTTTGGGGGGGGGGAGGCTTTAGCCCCCTAGCTCCCCTCTTGAATCCGCCACTGTGTGATGTCATTTGATTGTCTATCAATTCACATAGAAATCATTGTTTACACCGAAATGATTCATCTAGGATACTTAAAGATGTGCTCCCTGCTAGCCAAAATATTCCTCTTGTGCCTGGACTGTGACATAGTATCTGATAAATCTGGTGAGAATTTCTTACATTTCTCGGTCAGTAATTTTACCGTGCAATGCTGGTAAAGCACATTTGTTTTCTAAGTACTCATCTTTAGCACCATTGATGCAAAATCAAAGATCATTGTTATATCATTTATATTGTATTGTGAAATTATAGAATAATCAATTTAATTAGTATTCAAAATTTGGATATTTAATAAAGAAATTAATTAAAATTATATGAATCTAATATTATTTGAGAGTAAATTTATTTATTAATAACCATATTATTTTTCAGATTAATGTTTGCTTTTTAATTAGGATTAATTTTAGGGCATTTCACAACGCATGCCCGAATATCGAATTGATATTCCAAAATGTACTACCACGAAGATGTCGCCTTATGAGCCACGGAAGTAAGGGTAGTGTGATTTTGGTTAATATCCGCCCAACAACATACACATTTTTACGATACTTAATCATTTGAATCTGGGTCTGAAGCTAAATAAGAATATTATGAGAGAGAGGAAATATTCATTTTTCCAGGTTTTATAATCAATTTTTCCAGAATTTTAATTAAAATTTCTATTTTCCCTCAAAATAAAAATCCAAATTTCCTGAATATTTCAGGTTTTCCCAGATGAGTATGAACCCTGATAAAACAGAAATAAATTAATAAAAATAAATCAATTTTCGGAAAATAAGGACTGTTTTAAAAGTCATTAATTTTGTGAATGGGGAAAACAAAAATTAAAAATGTGTATTAGGTAATCGTATACTGATACATCGGATACATTTTTAATCATTAGGGTTTCGTTGACATTTAACACTTTCTGATACAGAAAATACGCCTAAAAATTTTGTTTAAATGCCTTTAAAATAAATAAAAGAGCATACCTCCCCAGTCTCCACTGCCAGAACCTCTGTCATAATCTTCATCATCACCTACTTGATTACGAGGCCATACTCCACTACCACTTCCTTCAATCATGTAGGAATCGGCCTGTGGCATTTCAGGGACTGTGCTTAACCTCAAGACCTGAAGTGAAATAAAAGCAAAAATTATACAAAAGTAATAAAATGTAATTATCACTGAACTCTATGTTCAATAATACAATTGTATTTCGTGAAATAAAATTTAAATTCAGTTTCTTATAACATGTAAATTAAATAATACTTTTTTGCGGGTCACGGGTCAGAAGCTGTAAGTTCGGGTCGAGGTGCGGGTCGAAAAGTTTCGTTCGGGTCAAGTTTACTCAACCGGCGGAGGACTCTAAACCAAACTCCATGTTATTTTATTGGGATGGATGGATGGATGGGTATTACGTCGCACTAGTGCTGCGCAGATGGGCAATTGGCGACGGTCTGGGACACACCCCTAGAGGTGGTCCGGAGACATGCCATCACAATTTTGATCCTCCACGGAAGGGTATTTTATCAGAAAAATTGTAATCAGAATTACTTGTTTTCCCATTTTTTCCCTAGTTCAGTACCGTTTTCATATTAAAAAAGTCCACAAACATTAAATTAATACTTGTTTTTCACCATTTATTAGTTTTTCATGTTTCGTTTTGAAGCTATAAAGTCTGATAAATGAACTAACAGTATTTTTTACACCAGGAATAGTCAATCTTTTTATACCTACCACCCACTTTTTTATGTCTGCTGGTAGTAAAATTTTTTAACAGCCTACCGGTTCCACGAAAGTGGTGATTTATTAAGTCAGGAAGTAACTTTATAAAATTTATAAAACAGAGTTATAGCATGTAATATAAAGCATTTTACAATTTTAATGTTTTTAAAAAGTCAAAAAAAAAAAAAAAAAAAAAAAGAAGAAAAAGAAAATTGCTTTAATAATATCGGATGAAATCCTTACCGCCCACCATAAAAGCTGGAACTCCCACTAATGGGTGGTAGAGACCGAGTTAACTACCGCTGCTTTACAGCGTCAAAATGAATATATATATATATACTAGCAGGCTACGCCCGCTTCGCTGGTCACTATTTTTAAATGAATCACAATAATTAATGAATTCTCAAAATTGCATTAATTTTTATCATGTGATAAAAAAAGAAAAGAAAAATCTGATCAGGAAAAATGTCGCACCGGGTCCCCACTGCCTTCGGCAGCGTAGACCCGTGCACTGCGCGCAAGTATTCCTTCACCATCCTTATGACTTCTCAAAATTCCATGTTATTACTCATAAACTTTCATTCTCAAGAAAAGGAATTAAAAAATATATCATTTAGCATCGGGTAAAAACTCACACCTGGACGCCACTGCCTTCGGCAGCGCAGACCCATGCGCGCTGCGCGCGCACGTTTGAGGATATACGTGCGCTGTACACGCATATTCCTTCTCAACTCAAACTTTTATTAAGAAAATTAAATTTTAAAAAAATCTTTTATCATCGGGTAAAAACTCGCACCGGGTCCCAAACCCATGCGCGCTGCGCGCCTATTCCTTCCCCACCGTTCCAGCCCCTCCTAATTAACTTGCATATACCAATTTTGAACGGTCTTACTCAATTAGCTGAGATGCAAAAGAAAACCTGATCAGGACACTTTAAATTGTAAATCAGGTGAAATCTCGAATTCCACTTTCGATAATGTAAAAGAACTTTAAAATATCTTTCGAACGATGTATTAAAAATAATTTAATCATAATTAGAATATGAAATATTGAAATTAAAAATATTACAGCGCCATCTGGCGGTAGAAATTTCTGTAATCTATTGTTCCATTCCAGATCAACAAAGCTTTCAAATGATGTATTACTCATGAAATTATTTTAATTAGTAGATGAGATACAAAAGAAAACCTAATCAGGACACCTCAAAACGTGTAAATCGGGTGAAATCTCGAATTCCATTTTCGATAATGCAAAAGTACTTTAAAATGTGTATCAACTAAAATAAGCTTTCAAATGATGTATTACTTATGAATTTTTTTAATTAATAATTGAGATACAAAAAAAAAAACTGATTCAGGGCACCTCAAAACGTGTAAATCTGGTGAAAACTTTCAATAATTTAAAAGAACTTTAAAATATCTTTCGAATGCTGTATTAAAAATAATTTAATCATAATTAGAAATTGAAATATTGAAATTTTAAAATATTACAGCGCCATCTGGCGGTACAAATTTCTGTATTCCACTGTTCGAAAAGCTTTCTAATGATGTATTACTTACGAAATTATTTTAATTAGTAGCTGAGATACAAAAGAAAACTAATTCAGGAGACCTCAAAACGTGTAAATCTGGTGAAAACTGTCGATAATATAAAAGAACTTTAAAATATCTTTCGAATGATGCATTAAAAATAATTTAATCATAATTAGAAATTGAAATATTGAAATTTGAATGTATTACAGCGCCATCTGGCGGTAGAAATTTCTGTAATCCACTGTTCGATTCCAAATCAAAAAAAGCTTTCTAATGATCTATTACTTATAAAATTATTTTAATTAGTAGCTGAGATAAAAAAAAAAAAACCTAATCAGGACACCTCAAAACGTGTAAATCGGGTGAAATCTCGAATTCCATTTTCGATAATGTAAAAGTACTTTAAAATATGTATCAAGTCAACAAAGCTTTCAAATGATGTATTACTTATGAAATTTTTTTAAATTAATTTCTGAGATATAAAAGAAAACTGAATCAGGACACCTCAAAACGTGTAAATCTGGTGAAAACTTTCGATAATTTAAAAGAACTTTAAAATATCTTTCGAATGATGTATTCAAAATAATTTAATCATAATTAGAAATTGAAATAATGAAATATTGAAATTGGAACAAATAATTAGCAATAAATTAAAATTGCGACTATAATTTGAGATTTAAACTATCCTATCTCTCAAGTTGGATCGAACTGCACATGGTGTGCGAATTTTATTATAATCGGTTAAGTGGTTTAGGAGTCCATTGAGGACAAACATTGTGACACGAGATTTATATATATTAAGATTTATTTATTTATTATTGTTTTTTTTTACGAAAACAAGAACAAATTAAAAGGTTTTTTACTGCGAAAACTTAATTAAAAAAAAAAAAAAAAAAACACTATAAGTATATAGATGCCAATAGTTTAATTTATTCCGGAGTATTTTTAGCCCCGCCTTTATTTCGTATCACTTATTTCTTAAAAGTAATTTTGTCTTATTTTATAGAAATTATATATTGGAGAAATTTTTTCTATAAATAAAGTGGTGCGAAATAAAGGCGGGGCTAAATGGAATAAATTAAAATATTGGCAGCTATGTAAGTAATGAATAATTCTGGTAACAAATTTCTCCATAGAATAATTTGGGGTTTGTTTGACTTCAATGATAGGGAATATCTCCTTTAAAAGTGAATGATTAATAAAATTTTAATCTAAATTTACTGAGTTTTCTAGCTGAAAATAACCTTTTATTTTTCTACTCAAAATTAAAAAAACATTCTTAGACCATAAGATGAACAGTTATAAATAAACATAATAATTGTGGACTCATTATTTAAAAATAATAATAACACCAAATTAAAATAAAGGAAAAAAGAATTTTGAAATTGAACAGTGTATGTACATTTATTCACAAATTCACCCATAAATTTGAAAAAAGCGTACCCATTTTGACATCTCTTTTGTGTTTAAAAGAATTTTTTCTTCAAACACTATTGCATAGCTGCCAACTTTCACGCTTTATGGATATCAAAAAAATCTTAAGAGAAATTTTTTATAAATTACTGGAATTGCTTTCACTGACGAATTAAAATAAAAAATTTCTATAAAAAATTTCCGGTAGCGAAAAAGCGTAAAAGTTGGCAAATATGTTATTGCCATTTCTATTATTACAGCTCACAAACACAAACAGTCCAATAATTTATATAACTGATTGAAACTTATATGGTTGTGAAGATCATTGAAACTTGTGGTTGTGATTGCATAAGATTATTGAAAATCCTTTAGAATATTTTTATATTATTTAAAAGACATGATTGAGATCCCCTTTTAAAAAATCTGGAATTTTGAAAGCTTACAAAACTTACCCTTCCCATATTTTGTAATTTTTCATCGAGAGCCATTACAGCTGTGTCATCTGTATCTGGGGCTTTCATTTCTGGATTGTATTTTTGGGCAGCGACTCCAACACCAGCAATGGTCTTTGTGTACCTAGAAAAGAAAAAGAAAGAAAATTAACTCTTGATTACGTAAATGGGAACAAAAATTAAACCTCAAACGATATACAGGAATGGTTGGATTGAATTTAATAAGAGTGAAAAATGACAAGGCCAAATATCGAACCTGGGTCCCACAACAAGCCAATACTTAGCCAGTGAAATAATCTGATAAATATGTCTAAATAATTATAAGATAAAAAACTTTTCATATATCATGTTTTTAAATTTTCTGTTGAATCATAGCTATAGAACTACATTAGCACTTTATCGATGCGTATAAAATTTTTAAAATTATAATGACGTCAATTTTTGAGAGATGCGTAATTTAACTTTTTACAATTTTTTAACATTCACGTTTAATTAAATGTATTTATTTTTATGTCGAAAGGAAATGAACTCGTAAATTTTTTTTTTGGCAACAATTAAATTATGGCTAATATTTTAATGGCTATTTTTAAAGCTATTATTAGGTTATTATTTTCATATTTTAATTAATTAAAAGAAAACTAATCAAAAATTCGAAAATCGGGCTAGTATCTTCGAAGTATTGTGTTATCATCGGGTTCTGAGCTATTCTGAAAGATTCAAATGTCTAGCTAGCAGGGAAGTTAGTTAAAAATCGATTGCAAGAGTACCGAACAAACAAACAAAAAAAAAAAAATTCAAAGTTAATAAAAATATGGTAAAATAATACTAGATCACTCGAAAAATCAAATTTTCTCACTAAAACGTTCTCACTAAACTTTAAATTTTTGGTGGAAGTTACAGCCTAAAAATTAACCAAATGCTTAATATTCATTGAAAACTAAATATTAAAAAAAAAAAAAAATGTATTAAAAAAAAAAAAAAAAAAAAAAAAAAAAAAAAAAAATATTTAGGATAACAAAACTATAAATTCTCAAGAGTAAAGGACATAAAAAAAAAAAAAGTTTAATGCACAAGAGATTATTTCGTATTTAACTATCTCCAGTTTTTCCTTTCTCCTTAATTCTTTTACTGCGAGTCTAAAACTAAGATTAAAACCAATCACTTAGCGCTTGGTCCGTAAAAATCCAAGCGATGGAAAGCGTATAAAAACAGCCATTAAACCGACGATATCCTAAATAAAATAAGGACAGAAGTCTGGTCTAAGTATCTAAGTTAAAACCTTCACTTTGCTATTTTTTTCCCCACTCACCGATATCTAGCACAACACTATAGTGTAATCGTGTCTTATAAGGAATGAATTTTAAGTGCAGTACAGAATAAAGTTTTAATGCTATTATTTGTAACATTTGCCGACTAACGCCGAGTCCCCCCCCCTCCTCCTCGCTCTTTCTACCCCCTTTCAATTTAGAAATTAAGGAGAAAGTGGAAGGTCTTGACCTGGTAATGAATAGACAGTGTCTTCTTAAAGTTTTAAAAAGAAAAAAAAAAATGTGTTTAATTTCTTTTTCTTTAATTTTTTTTTTTTTTTTAAGAAGCATGTAAAGTGCTGGGTCTTTATCCTCGTTTACATGAAGTATTTAAATTAACAAGATTAAAGTTTCATTAAAGTAATTTTTCCCAGACTTAGAAAAAAGTAAAAATTTTTACAAAATGTAAAAAGGACTGAAAATAAAAATCGTTAAGATTATAAGTGTTAACTTGAAAATAATAATAAAATAATAATACATATATATATATACGATTAGATTCGAAAATTTAGATATAATATTAAAATTTTCTTTTTCTTTTCGATAATGGGTTTATACATTTTTAAAAAATATATAATTTATAATAATAAGTACACTGGTGTTCAAAATTAAAACAACAACCTGTTTTATCGTTTTCTCCTTTTGCGCATAACTTTTAAACAAATAAACATATGAGCAAAAAATTTCGATGGCATTTTTGTTATCATATCATTAATCGAATTTTATATAACTTTAGCATAAGTAATAATTTTTAAACGAATAATAATTCAATTTTTCTCAAAAGTACCTAAGCTTTGGAAAAAATGAAAAATGGTTTTAAAGATAGGGGAAGACGAACATGCCTTCAAATGTTAAATTGAATCCCGATTTTTCATTCTATATTTGCTTTTCTTTTACTTTCATAACGGATTTTATGAAAAAATATAATTACTAATTTGTAAACTATGTTCAACACAAGAATAATAATGATGTCGATAAATAGTTTTATAATGAACGTCTTTATCCAATTTCCATGTTTGTATGAACATTTAAAAAAAAAAAAGTTATTCACATGGGAAAAAAAAACGAAGATAAAAGAAGAAGAAACAGAAAAATGATTAGGGGAAGAAAAATCCAGTTTTAATCTAACACATAGATGCATGTACATCCTCACCGACTATTTTGCGTTACATTTTCTTTTTAAAAATAGTTAAAATTTTTCATTTTTTTTCCAAAGCTTATTTTTGAGAAAAATTGAATAATTATTAGTTTGAACACTATTACTTTTGCGAAAGTTACATAAGATTCGATTGATGATATGATAACAAACATGCCTTCGAAATTTTATGTTCATATGTTTAATTGTCTAAAAGTTATGCGCAAAAGACGAAAACGAAAAAATAGGTTGTTGCTTTAATTTTGAACACCAATACATGGTGGTATGAACATCGCATTGGTGAAAGTATAATCTAAATATATTCTGAAAAGAACGATTCTCAAGAGCGAGGAAATTTAAATGTATGTACAACTGAGATTCGCTGCGAATAGTTAATTTTATACCCTTATTTGGTGCAATTATTTTTATGTAGAAAGTATTAACAGTATAAAGATAAGTGACAGTATAAAAGTTGTGGAAAACAGAAATTTGACAAACAGACTTAATAACTTAATTTAAAACTAAATCTTTATTTGGAATATTCCAGAACGATAAGTTAACATTTATTTAGGAACTGATGCATTGAAAAGATTCGTGATTGCTTATACAAGACCGTTATCTCCAATATATAAAATAAATTATTCAGCAAATCGAATTATAATAGGTTGACCCTAAAATTAATGCAATTGGAACATTAAAAAACAAATTTTAGTTCAGTAAAATTATTTTTAGTCTCAAGATTACAATCAGTTTAACTGAAAATTTACATATTGTTACGAGAAACTTAACGACTTTCTTATGTGAGAAAGTAGTTCGCAAAGAAACAAGCATTTCTAGTTGATGAATGCACTTTATTCTGTATAACTTTTCGAATCTGTACAACAAAACTGTAATTACGACGAATATCCTCGAAACAGTCCAATAATACTGTTATTTATCGAATATTCCAGTAACAGTCCAAAAAAGCTGTTACTCGTACACTGTAAAAAAATAACTACGAGTATTACCAACTGCAAGAAACTCTCTGTGATTGGAGAAAATAATTATTTTCTCCAATCACAGAGAGTTTCTTGCAGCTGGTAATAGTTATTAAAAGTTATTTTTTTACATTTTCTCCAATCACAGAGAGTTTCTTGCAGCTGGTAATAGTTATTTTTTTTTACAGTGTACTGTAAAAGTCACTAATCGATCAATGTTCTGGAACAGTCTAAGAAAATAGTCACTTGTTCCCCAGGATTAAAGTAACACCAAGTACTCCAGAGCAGAAATCTTTGCTATATATATCACGAACAAAGTACTGTCGCTTAGAGTATAATCTCCAAAGTGCAATAGCTCAGAATAAGTCTCTGAACAACTCTAAATCGCAGTGACCATGGGTGAAAGTAAAAAATTTTCGCTGAACTGAAGTATAAATATATTTTTTGTAATATTGGGTAAAATATAATAAACTCATACATAATGCATGCAGATATTCAAAACATACATTTCCAAGGGTTACATTAATAAGCATAAGTATCAAAACTTAGGAAAATTATTTATTAATATAATTGAATTAACATTAATAGGGGCCGATTCAGAAAAAAATTGGGACCTTTATTTGCTCCTAACAAATATTAATTCCATAAAATTGGCCTATCTGTATAACACATAAAAAAAAAAAAAAAAAAAAAAAAAAAAAGACTGAATTCAGTCAATAGACTGAAAACTTTCACCCATGGCAGTGACTCTCCCGTAGAAGTCAACTCACTCCTATTTATACCTTTTGTTGATGGGGTTTGACTGTATTTTAATCCTGAAACCCATGGAAAGTTCTAGAACTTGGCTCCCGAGCATCGGACGCTTCGAAACTTCGTGAATCCTAAACTACTACTTTTCGCTAAATTTGATCGCCAAGTCGCCAAATTCGTCGCCAAGGCTAACCTTACTGAAAGTTAATGAACTGTTTATCTATTTTAACTTTGCCTGTAAAACTACTTTCATTGTAACAGGACAATTGAGGCAGGGGAAAAGATTTAATCCGTTGTAACACTACATTGAGATTTGATGTAGAGTCGATTAAATGATATCGCGGATGATTTCTTAAGTAATACGAGGTCTCGGTTCAAGTTTGGAAAACTTCAGAGATTATGAATAAATATAAACTGATTCTTAATATATTCATTATTTTTTAAGTTAAAAAAAAAAAAAAAAAAGTAATCTTACTTTAGGTCGATAATGATAAAAATAATTTTTATACCTACAGGTAAGATATAAAAATAAATGTTTATGGTATCTTCAACAGACTATATATATATATATACACAGTCGAACCTCGTTAACGTGAATCTCAAGGGGGATAAAAAACTAGTTCATGCTATCAGTAACTAATCTTCATATAACTAAACTAATCTTCATTTTGACGAGGACTGTTGAAACAGTTCATGTTAAAAGTAATTCACGTTATCAGTGTTCACGTTAACGAGGTTCAACTGTATATATAAATAAGTTTTCATTTGAAAAATATAGAACTTCAGCAAACACCTCTTTAAAGAACGAAAGAAAAGAAGATAAGATAGAAAATATTGGGAGCAAATGCATAAAAATTCCGGGATTCAAATATCTACAAGAATCTTCACACTTGACCATCTCTTATAACGGCTTTATTAAATATATCCAACAGAAGTGACAGAAAAAAAGACAGTAAACACATTTCCGTCGAAAAACACCAGAGTTTATGGCTATAATGCCCCATCAAGTGTCATCTAAAATAATGGTACTTCATTCACGAAGGGCTCATAAAATGACCTTCAATTTTCAATAAATCTATGGTCAGAGGGGGAACAGGTTGGAAGTACATGTTAAAGGTGAATCAGCGATTTTATTATACACATCTACAAATTAAGAAATGCCTACTAAAATTAAAAAAGGATTATTATTATTATTATTATTTAAGTATATATTTTCAATACAAGCATATATTTATTACATCTAATTAGTGAAAATTACGTCATTAAGACAAAATCATAGCGGAACTTAACCATTTGGTGGATGAAAGTATTCTTATTTTAATGTCATATTCTTATTTCTTCCAATCTTAAATTTAGCGTGGTCATCCATTTTGAAGACTACGTGGCATAATTGTAATGAGCAGATGATTTTAATGGGCGGATCAACTGAAAATACGTTTCTATGAGTTGCGTGTAAATTTTATGTTTTCTACAGAGTTAATTTTAATGCAACACTTTTTTTTTTTTAAACTAAATACACAGACGTACAAAATTGAAGTTGACAAAATTTCATTTGATGATTTTAGCTGAACTTTATGTTTTTTGATGTGCTGAAACCGAAAATAAAATACAGCCCATTTTTCTCTATCACGTATAGATTTTTACCAATACAGGATGCTTATCGATACGATTTTTTACATATACCATCATAACAATAGGTTGGTTGGTTGGTATGGTTTTACGTCGCACTAGTGCTGCGCTATTACAACAATAGATATCCATGATTAATTAATCATGAAAACATACTATAAAACTTACCATATAATTATCTTGGTGGAAGAGTAATGGAAGAAATTATATTGGTAGGCACCCTGTAGTGACAAAAATCTATACGTGATAGAGAAAAACTGACTTCATTTTCGGTTTCAGCACACCAAAAAACATAAAAATCAGTCAAAAGTATAAAATCAAAATTTTACATGTCGACCTGTGATATTTATGATTTCACTATTTGAGAAATAAAGTTTGATTTTATGTATTTAAAATAATTGTGAAAATAGACGCTATGATGGATCAAACGCTTCCTCTGAAAACAATTTGTCCCCAAAAATCTGAAAATGTCCCATTTTCTATGCTAATGCTATGTCATAAAATGAAAATCTGCCAAAGACAGATTTTTAAATCATTTAAATTCTACATCGATCCCCTAAAAAAAAAAAAAAAAAGAAAGAAAGGAAGAAGAACAGATTTTATTAATTTAATCATTACAATTATTATGATTACGCTTATTCTGCAAGGGAAAAAAAAAAAAAAAAGTATTAGCTCCAATTAATTGTCAATCAAGGTAAAAGAACCTCTTAGTTTCAAAATGCCGACGTGAAAACTTAAAGTGATTTAATATATTAAAAATATCTAATATGACACGTTCTCTGATAAAAAAAAAAAAAAAAAAAAAAAAAAAGAATAGGAGCCAGAATTTGTTGGCACACTTTCACACAGTTACTAATTAATGGTTCTTGTTTAAATTAGATACCCTTATTGTGAACACGTTTTTTAAGACAATCTAATATTTACAAGGTAACAATGTCTTTTTCCCTCTCTTTCCATTTAGTATAACATATTATTATGTGAAGTATTATTTAATCAAACATCTTTACGAGATTATGTTATTAACTTTCGCTGAATTCATTTAGAAATTTGAATATATTTCCTTGAATTTAATCGTATTGTTTGGTTCAGAAATAATCAAGCATACAAAAACTTCAGTCAGGCAATATAATTTGTAAAACAGAGATTAATATTTGTCTGAAATGGTATCTTTTTAATCTACAAAACTAGCTCTTTTAGATGTTTAATAATAACCCAGATTAAAAAAAAAAAAAAAAAAAAAAGGGAGAAAAATCTGCAGATAAACTGAAAGCATTTGGAACAAAAAATCATTAAATCTGCAAATCAAAAAAATCACATGACTGCAGTTTAAAAGCAAAATTTTGCAGTTTCGTTTGGAAACAAGTAATTTTTATTTCCTCTTGACCCGTTAGTAGTCGCTAGTTGGTCGATTCGCTACCCATCCCCTCAGTGTTAATTCAACAGCCACCAAAAAATTTTTAGAAGTGGCATTGGATATATGTAAAAGGCGAATCGACTCTGATAAACGCCGATTATGTATATCAAATGCCACTTCTAAAAATTTTTGGTGGCTGTTGAATACACACTGAGGGGATGGGTAGCGAATCGACCAACTAGCGACTACTAAAGGGTTAAACTTTTTATTGTTCCAAATACCTTTAGATTATCTGCAGTTTTGCACAGTTTTTTTTCTTTTTTAAAGTTTTTCTGAAGATTTTTTTTTAGCTGGGAATAATAATGTCTTATGAATAATAATAATAGAATTTAATTTAATTCCAGACACTTGCAGCGTTTTTGTCGATTCTTGGAAAGAAGAGTTTGTAAATGTTTTATTGAAAGAATCCAAAGCAGTTTGTTTTATGGAACTTTTTTTTTTTTCCTTTCGAATAGCGGATGAATCAGCAGTGAAAACTAGTTTTATCAGAAAGAACAACCTGTCAGATCAATGTCTAATATTCCAGAATTCTTCATCCTTGATTTCGATCAAAATAGTTAAAGGCTGTTATTTACTGTGGTGTTTTTCACTCTAGCGAAGAGCAGATTATAATAAGTAAAAGCTAATTTATCAGCAATGACAACATTTTGAAAATACATTTATCACTTTCAAAAATGATTTATCCTTAATTTTCTTAAAAAATTTCGTGGGTGCTGTGTTTCTCATAAAATAATGTACGGGTTTCTACAAAAGTTTACCTTTGATTGAACCTTTATATATGGTGCCAATTAAATTTTGGCACATATCGCCCAGCAGGTTGTTCTCCTATGATGCAATTTCCCCATTTAAGGTAAGGGTGTATCTCAGCGTATAAATGCATCAAACATGATATAGGAGGCGGTGATTATAAAAAAATAAAAAATAAAAAAAATGTATGCAATATCAGACGCCTAATAGCGCTAATTTTAGTCATTTTCTACTATTTTCCGGATGGCTATAACTCAGCATCTGTCGCATACCTGCCAACATTGAAGAATCAAAATAACGGAGATTTTATAAGCGGCATTTTCAGGCCTAGAAAACATTGATGTGTTTTCGACATGACAGTATTTTAATAGCTCAATCCATGGCTTAAATTATCAAAAAGTTATACGGGTAAGTGAAATTTAATTATTAAATAAAAATTAAGTAATTATTAATTAAAATTAATAATATATATAAAGATTCCTGCGAATTTTTCTCAGCAAAAGCAAAATCTTGCTTAAAAAAATGAAGGTTTGTTGAAATTTTGAATAAATTATATGTATAACTTTAAAGAACTTCTCCAGAATAATGGAGAAATGTTTCAGAATAACGGAGAGTGGAAGACAGTCCCAAAATAACGGAGTCTCTGTTGGAATAACGGAGAGTTGGCAGATATGCTGTCGTATAAAACTGCAGAAAACTGTATATGTAAAGTTTTTATTGTGGAAGCTATGCTGATTAAATTATTGAAAAGGTAAACCGATAGGTGCCCACACAGCCACTTACATCCATAAACACACATGGAAGTTAAAAAATGATCCATTAAACTTCTATAAATATCCTACAGATATCTCCCTCACAGCATATTTTTCCATAGTACATCCTGAGGATGACCACTGGATGTACTTTCATCCATAGGATATCCTGAGGATGTCTTGTGGATGAGATGTGCTGTTAGGGTTATTAGCATGACAAATGTCACTCTTTTTTACATGCATTAGATGTCTGTTACATATTCAATAAATCTCCAAATATTCAATAATTGGACTTGTTAGATCAAAAAGATATTGAAAATATCGATATCTTGTTTTGATCTAACATGTTACATCTATAGGACATCCAGGGGCGTAGCGTGAAAATTTGATTGGGGGGGGGGAGACCCGACGTTTGGTGCCCTTTCGCATTCCTCATCTGAAAATGCCACCCACATACTTTCAAGAGTGTTGCCAACCGACGAGAGGGCCCGTGCCCCTCTCGTCGGTTAATATGTACCCCCCCCCCCCTCTCCTACGGGGCATTATTCCTAAAATCTGACAAGGAAAAAAAAAAGGCTGTTTTTTTTTTCCTCCATTTAGTAGCTTTTTTTTTATACTTCTTTGGAGCATTTAAACTATATTAATTAAAAACGAATTGTTGAATTACTAAACTAAATACATGAAAAAACCTTTACTGACTTCATTGTTTGCCGTTAAACTTTTCCACCGGGAACCCGGTGGAAAAGTTTAACGGCAAGCAACGAAGTCAGTAAAGGTTTTTTCATGTATTTAGTTTGGTAATTCTTTGGAGCATTCTAAATTTTTTCAGCGAATCTATATATTAATACGCAGACATGAAATTCCTCTTACATTTTTAGCCTATTCAATAAAAGGAAGGGCTTACAAGTAGTATCGTTCGAAAGATATGGTTAATGTGCTTTGCAGAAATAAATACATTTATATATATTCTCGTATGAGACTAAACAAAAGCATCTTTCTTAGGACAACCAGAATATTGGTTTGAGATAAAGTAGAACAACTGAAAAAGATTTTTCCCCCTTTTCCAACAAGTTTAAAGATATTACATTATAATTCAGGTAAAACATAAAACCTTCAAAATAAATTTTAAGAAATGAAAGTAGTAACTGTTCCTAAGGAAAGCAATTTTATGTTTTTAGAGTGGATAATACCTAATCTCACCGACAGCCGTGGCCCATGTTACTCTATGGGAAAGTTTGATTTCATGATTACTCATTACATAATGCATATTTAAATTCTGTTTTCACATTTAGAAAATTTACAATCGTTTATTTATTTTTAATGTAATTCTAAGTTCAAAAATCTGAATTTTCAATATGTGCATTTTTCTCTTTCTTTCTTTCTTTTTTTTTTTTTTTTTTTACCGCAAAATGAAATATTAAAAATTTATCAATTTTTGGAAAATGAGTAAGGAAACCATAAGCCTTACACATTTGTTCTGATCTGTCTAGTCTTTCGAAAGAAATTAATTACTTAAAATCTCTTGCTCTTTCTCGAGGCTATAATCACTCTATTATTAATAAAGCTTTATATAAATTCAAGAATCTAAACGTTCTGATACCAAATTGAACGATCACAGTCTCATTCCCGTTGTTTTACCTTTTTATTTATCACTTTCTTTTAAAACTTCTAAAATTCTCTCTCCGTTTGGTTTTAAAGTCATTTAGAAACCCGTCAACAAAATTAAGTTATCTTCTCTTAAAGATCCCATTCCTACTGAAAACCGTTCTGGCATTTATTTAGGCTTATGTTCGTTGTGCAGTTTAGTTTATATTGATCAAACAAGAAGGTGTTTGAAATATAGAATAAATGATCATCATCGAAATGTTCGTAATGAAGAGATCTCTAAATCTATTGCTTCCCACTGCTGGGCTCATAGTCATCGTTTTGATTTTTCTAAAACTAACATAATTTCATCTCCTGTCTTCTGTTCCCATTTGAATATCCATGAAGATTTTTACATATTTAAAAATTCGAAAAATCTTCTTAATGATATTTGTTCCACTTCATTCTTGTCTGATGCTATGAAATTACTCACATTAGTTCATTTTTCCTTTAATTTTGAAATTTTTAGATTTTGTTCCCTTTTTTAATCTAATTTACTTAGGTATTTATTTGTTTTCTTCTTTTATTTCATAATTATGTAGGGCTGACACTAGACTAATTTGGCATGGTGCCCTTTTAAACAGTTTTTAGCACCCTGTGGCCCTTTTTCAACATATTTTAGCACCTGGCGGCCCTTTAAAAAAAAACTTTCGTATAAAGTAGCCTTTTTCTAACATTTTAAATGTTTAGAGGCCTTTACATCCCCCCCCCCTGACTTTTAAACTTTCTTAGCAGTAGTTCTTCAGCATTCCTGGAATAACAAATGCATACAGCCTGTATATATATATATATATATATACAAGGAAAATTAGTAATTTACTTTTGTTACGTACAAAAATCATAACATAGAACACCGCAAATAATGCCCCTTTTTATTGAATTCCCCCAGGCGGCCCTTTTATTTTAGAGTCAGCACTATTCTCCTCACACCAGTATTTATGTTTACATTCATCTGTATATATTTTTGCTGCTCACTTAAAACAATTTTGTATGTTTCTGCTTTGACTGCAGCACTTGTGCCTACTTTTTTCGCCTGACGAAGGATCGTGTGTTCTTTCGAACCAAAACAATTATTGCAAGTTTATTGAATTTTATGGTGTTTATTCAAAGTTTTGTAATTATTGCTTTTAAACGCCAGGTCTGTGGTGTTTTCTTATTATGAAATTAGGTATTGTTCACTCTTAAGGAAAAAGAAAATCAGTAATTTATTTATTATTATTATTTTACACATTTAAACCAATTAAAAAACATTTTTCTTTTTTCCCATATTGTGTGAAAAATATTTTAAGAAATGTAGTAGCCATTGCTAAGGAACGCGACAGAATTACCGCATGCCTTTATGTGGAAGGACAAACTAAAAAAGAGTCCCATTGTCCAAAATTAAATCTTTTTTATACAGAAATTTATATCTTATTTAAGTGTTGGTGTCGGTGTTTGGGAAAAATTCCGAGTGACTGTTCTAGGGCCCTAGGCCTGAGGGGGAATGCCTTCTGTGGAGGTCTTTCTATGGGATCCTAGCCCGTATTTACGCAAGTTTCGGAGAAAACCACGGAAAATTCCGAACGACTAGGCAAACAAGCGCGATCTGGGATCGTACCCGGCACCTCACGTCTACCTGCTTGACAGAAAGATTGTGGATTCAATAATCGAGCAAATTGAAGATTATCATGAAAGTCAGTCTCTGGTGCACATAAACTCTGTCGTAGCTGCAATATCCTTCATGCTCCGTGCAAATAATACCTCTGGAAGATACTGAAGCGGGGGAGCCCTCTTCCGCAGAAGATAAAAATTGTGATGGCTTGTCTTCAGATCGCCACTGGGGCGTTAATCCCAAACCGTCGCCAATTGCCCAATATGTGCCTATTAATGCGACGTTAAATCAGCTTCCTTGCGCTATTTCATGTCACGAAACACTAGTTGAATTCTATAGACTTATAAATATTTCAAAACCCGTAAGCGATGAAACTAAAATAAAAAAATTGCTTAAAGGATCACTTAGAATCAAAAATTGTTAGTGAGAAATCGTTATAACCAAATCAAACCTTATCTAATTTCGTTTTTATACAATAGCCATAACGTACAATAAACTGCTTTTTTTTTTTTTTTTTTCGAGCTAAGGTCTTGAAAAACGTAATTTTAAGTCTTTGGAGGTGAGAAAGCGATTGTGCATACTTACGAGTCAGTTGTAAGTATCTGAAATGGGAGAAGGGCGCCGCAGTCGCCACAGAGCGTGAATTTGCTAAGGTCAGAATTTTCAAGGGTCGTTGCATGGTAAGCGAACATGATGTTGTAGGTGCCTGAACAGGGAAGGGCGCCGCTCAGCTGGAGTTTGCTGCAAACTTATTCTTGAAGGGTCCTGAATACGATCAAAGTTTACAACAGTCTTTTGCATGGTAAGCGAACAGACTATTGTAAGTGTTTGAAATGGGAAATCATGCCATAGGCGCCCCCAAACAGGAATTTGTTATAATCAGATTTTTTTAAGGGTCGTGATAACAAAGAGAATTTTCAAGGATAGTTCGCACAGTATGAAAATTGGTTGTTATACACGTTTAAAAAGGCTGTTTTAGGCGTCTAATTAGTTAAGAGGGCGCCACCTAACGGGAGTTTGCTACAGTTAGACATTTTAATGCGAACTTTTTTTGCTGGTCGGTGAACCAGTTGGTTGCCGAAGGAAGCTTCTAATGCATAAAAATCTTAAGTGTTTTTGGTAACTAACGATAATCAACAAAATTATGATCCACTTTCAAATGAACTTCAAGGCGCAAAACAGCGCCCCAGAAACCTCATTATGCCTTTGAAGGTGCCTGAACAGGGAAGGGTGCCGTTCAGCTGGAGTTTGCTACACTTAAAGGGTCCCGAATACGATTAGAATTTTCAACTGTCTTTTGTACGGTAAGCGAACAGGCTATTGTAAGCGAACAAAACGGGAACTCATGCCATAGGCGCCCCCAAACAGGAATTCGTTATGATCAGATTTTTTTAAGCGTCATGAATACAATGAGAATTTTCAAGGGTCGTTTGCACGATAGGAAAACAGGCTGTTTTAGGCGTCTAACTAGTTTAGAGGGTGCCGCAGGCGCCACCAAACGGGCGTTTGCTACAGTCAGACACAACTTTTTTGCTGGTCGGTGAACCAGTTGGTTAGCTTGTGATACATAAAACTCTTAAGTGTTTTTGTTAAATAACGATAATTAACAAAATTATGATCCACTTTCAAATGAACTTTAAGTCGCAAAACAGCGCCCCCAGAAACTTCAATATGCCGCCCTATTTTTTAAAACATTGGGGGGGGGAGACTCCCCCCCCTCCCCCCCCCTCAAGCTACGCCCCTGAGGACATCGAAAAAGGCACGTCCAAATTTCGTCTATATTTAAACATATAATAGATATCTGTAATTAGTACAGGATATCCAGGACTTTTAATGGACATTCTTTAGATATTTTGTACCTTTTGTGGATTATTGGATGTAATTTAAATGTCTGATGGATATGAGTGGCAGTATGGGTGGCGCTTTCTATATAATGATATAGAAGAAAGTTTTACGGTGACCGCAGTCTATTAGTTAATCGTGCATCCGTTTACTAGTATGTTAACTAATTACGTAAAGCAATTTCACTAAATCGGATAACAAAATTCAAAGCAATTTCTTTTGCAAATAAAACTCGCGTGCTTATATCATAGAGCATAAGTAAGTGATAAGTAATAAAAAAAAAAAAAATACCCACCTTCTATCTGTCATGTGGGTTTAGTTTGACGATATAAACACAGTAGAAACATAAATAGCTTAATTGTTTCTGGGAACAGAACTGCACATGACAGATGCGTCCTAATGCGACATGACAAAGAACTATGTCATTTTTTAACGATCCAGTGACAATGGGAAAAAGTTATGCGCGCTTCACAAATATAAAATAACAAAACAAACAATAATACTCTTGAAAAAACGTTAAAGCTATACTCAGCTTTAAACGTGGAAAAGAATCATTCCAAAGTTTGTATGTGACAAATGAAAAGAATGTATTTCTATATTTTTCTGTCCCCGCCCTTTTCCAAAACAGAGGTTCATTGTTGCCTTTTTATTTATTTATTTATTTATTTTTAATAAAAGGCTTTCTTGCCGATAGAAAACCACATTTTTCTTTAAAGAAATAAAGGCAAAAATATCAAATTAGACAAATAAATGGAATTTAGGAGCATAGTAATAATACACAGTTATAAAAATAAATCCTATGATTTACCAGAAAAATGGTTCTAATTTAGTTGCGATGATTATTTTCAGAAATTTGGTCTGCCATGCTTTACATACTTTTTTTTTTTTTTTTTTTTTTTTTAATAGAAATTTGGTGTACTGTGTTTTGTTGCTTGTTAAATTAAAAAGAAATTGTAAGTTGTTGTCAAATTTTAACACAAAGCGAGGAATTATCTTGTTTCGATAAAAATGTGAATCAATATAAGTTTTTGTTGTGTTTCCTAGATTATTAAATTTTATTTATAGAAAAATACTTGTTCATGTTGTAATCTTCCCGTTCTGAAATATGAACAGTAAATTAAATTGATAAAAACGAATCGTGTGGGCTGGAGAAAGATAGTAAAACAAAGGTGGCTGATTGATTTCTACAAATAAAAATAACCTTCATGTTATTAGTTCAATAAAGATCTGATCGCCACGCGACTGAAAACTTTTGGAAAAATTTAATTTGGCAAAGTTATGATAAGGAAAAAAAAAAAAAAATTAAGTTTAACAAGTGTCCACGCTATACATATATTGTATATATAATACGCCAAATTAATATACACAGCCACATATGAAAATAAAAAAGTGCAGTCATTGACTTAGCTTAAATGGTTCTTTAATCTTTTAACCCCCCCCCCCCTCTTTTGACCGGGGATTAAAAAAAACAGTATGCATTTTGAGAACTGTATGAAATAAAACAAGATATATTTAAGTAATATACATGCAGTTTTCTTACTACATGGTCACAAAAAAAAATTCAAACCGTAGAAAGTTTTTTTTTTTTTTTAAACGAATAAATCGATAAATATACAGAAATTTGAAACGGGGAAGATATTTTTTTTTTCTTTAGAAATGTCTTGGAAAAGAACGATCACCGCATCCACTTTTCGGAGAAAATGGATGCATTTTAGAAATAGCGCTGGGGGTTATACACGTTGCTCCTTGAGAGTATAGATGCAAAGGGTTTTCATTAAGTATATAGTAAAATGAAATAGAATTTAAATGATAAATTACAAGATGGGAAATCTACGTATATAGGATGCCTACTGAGTATTTGATAGTCAATCTAGTAACTTTATACGGACATCCTGAATAAGTGATACCACGGACGTGCTATCCGCGATTGTAATGAAATGCTCGCCCTCTGGTGGGCTAAGATGAAATTACAATAAACATGCTTTAATTCGGCTTTCATTAAGCCGCCATTGCATGCCGATGTTTAGTTTCACATATATTTATTGAATAAAAATGAATAAATTCGGTAAAAAAGATAACACATACTGTTGTGTGCTCCAGTGTAACTCCAAAGGATCAAGAAATCCAAAATTAAGCTTCCATTTATTTCCAAATGACAAATTTAAAATTTCAGTTGCTTCGGCTAATGGAAGTAAAGAATTAATCAGATGATTTGAAGCTAATATTTGTTCAACTTCAGTTAAAAATCTACTTCCGATCGAACTTTGAATAAACTGAAATATTTTTTTCCAAAAGCAATCAATTTTCCATGATGTAATGGCGGAGAAATTATAGTACGAATATTAAGTAGAATAACAAAAAGAACAATAATAAATACACGTGGCTATAATATTTACTAACAACAAAAACTGAAAAAGCGCCATCTATCGATCATTACAAACGCGGATAGCAATACAAGTGCAGGAAACTGAACTAGAGTGATTTTTTTATTCATATATTTATTTATTTTTAAAGATGTAATTTCAATGCGTCTTTAGAGACTTGTAATTCTAATCACGCAAACTATCAGAGATTTTGTTGAAAACTTCCAAAACTGAGACAGACTTGCAAGCTAAATAGTCAAAACTTCTGAAGACAATTTTTGCGTACATAATGGGCAGATTTCAAATCTTTTCGAAAACCTTATTTCAATTTAGTTACTTGTTAGGAACTTTGAAGAGACCTATTTTCGTTTTAGCTTTTTTTTTTAAAGAACTTTAGTAACTGGTCTGCATACACACTGATATAACATACCAGTAATTTATTTATATCGTGAACTACAATTATGGCACTATCACATTGGCTCTTTGCGGTAATCAAACCATTCGCTGTTAAATAATTTAAGAAAACTAAACAAAAAAAATCTACCTGTTCACTCAGGTACAAGGGAAAATGGCAACGTTTCCATATAACTGAAAAAACTTGACTACAAGCTTTATAGAGAAGTAGACATCATAAGATCAAAGAAAATGCATTAAAAACTGCACGACATGCAATTCATTATTACGTTCTAAGTGATTGGAGCCTAGCTTTACAAATTTTTGCAAGTAAATATTTCACAAACTTACAAATTTTATGTAAATAAATAAAACCAAATAGATATAGTAAAGTTCCATGATGAGTTCGTGACGTCATGACATGGTATTAGACTCGAGATGAGTGGCAACAGCCGAAAAAGAACAGAGTTGGGAGATGAAAGTGAAGAGTGGACGCCATGTTTTAGTTTGTTCTAAAGGAATATTTTTATTTCGTGTTTTAAATGTTTTATACGTTTCGTGCGAAGTTCAGTATTGTTTATTAAAATGTTTCGTCTACATTATGACTTTTAATTCAATGCCATGACTGGAGTTATTTTAACAAGCTGTTTTTTTTTTTTTTTTTTTTTTTTTTCCGTGATACTCGCAGTCCCAAGAATTCCTTACTGGTGCAGTCGGTAGGATTCCTTACTGATATCAAGATAAATATATTCGTTACTTAAGATTAGAGCAATTCAGAATTAATCGGACTTCGAAATCCTGTCAATAAAATGTTAAATGGATATTAGATAACAAATAATGTGGTCGATTACATCGAAAGTAAAACATAGCAGTTCACCATGCTATGAATAAAATCATAACAATCATAATTATAATAATATTTACAGATTATTTCGTCATAACATGATCACAAGTCCTGGGTTATAAGCTACAATGGTACATGACAACAGATTTGAAGTACAGTAACCTCCGCTTAATAAATTCACTGGTTAATAAATCAGCCGCTTAATCTGATCAAATTGCCAGGACCGGAATCAAATCAATACAAACTACTTTTAAATCCGCCGCTTAATAAAATCAGCATCGCCGGTTAATAAATTCAAAAATATCTCCTCAGCAGCCAAAAATATCATTTACGCACACTAAAAAAATTTATTTACAATGAGATAAAAAAAAGAAAAGAAAATAATAATAATAATAAAGCACAATAATTCCTCTGTTATCGCTCATTGTCGAAAATTGTACACTTGCAGCATAGTTACAAATTAAACACGCCCCATAACTTATCTCGGTAACAATTTCAAGAAATGTATTCTGCAAAGCGCGGTAATAAGTTACAAATTTGATTTGGTTTGCAAATGATATATATATATATATATTTAATTTTTAAATATTAAAAGACGATTTCTAGTTCTTATTTTGAAATAATTGTAAATCAAGAAGTTTAAGCGCAAAGATCTTAAATTTACAAGTAAAACGTCCACTTTTGGTAAAGTATGATGACTTTCCTAAAAGGAAAGCGCATAGGAACTTAGAAAACAGTTTAATTTCTTATATCGAAGAAACAATTCCAAAAATTAATTAACATTGTTTAATAATTCCATTATTCGTTATCTTTTGAAATTTCTTTCCAAATTCAGGGAAGTAATACCTTTTCCTTAAGTGCAGGGACATTTGAAGGATATAAAAATCAGCAGCTTAATAAAATCACTTTGGCTCAGGACGAATGTGATTTTAATAAGCGGCGGGAACTATCTTATAAGAGGAATAATCTTTAAAAGAAAGAAAAAAAAAAAAGAAAAGTACATATTTTTATTTTGCAATGAAAACTTATCTCGGAAAAGTAATGCAAAAAATAACCAAATCACACTTAAAAGAGTCGTTATCACATTTTAGTGACTTTTTCAAAAATAATAGTATCGCAAGATTCAGGCAGATATGAATATCCAATGACGCAGAATGTTTAAATTAAATCTACTTTCACATTATTCGGCACAAATCGAAAATAATAAAAACTTTTATCGAATCTTAAGGAAAGCACGATTGTCTAAATCCCAATACTCATAAAAGTAATCGAAAACTAATTCCGCCTTAAATTTTTCGCATAATATAATTTCACTAGAGCTGAACTTATATTTATTACTTTGTAAAGAAGTCGGAGACTGATTTTGATGCATTTATCCAATTCGGGAAAAAGAAATTGTTTACGTGACTAGAAAGAAATTTCTTTGAAAAGAAATAATGACAAAATTCTTATACTAACTTGGAGGAGGTTTGCACTTTCTTTGATTTTGCTATTGTGAAACCCAAAACAATTTTTTTTAAATAAGTTATATGTCATATAGGTGAATTTTATCTTAGTAAGAAAGAAAGTACCGATACAAAATTGCATTACGTTAAAAAAGGGAAAAAAAAAAAAAAAAAAAAAAAAAAATTGCTAATTTTAACAAATGTTCAAACTGAAATAATACCATTTAAATTTTCATATTTTAAACTGGTCTATCGATTTTTTTTTTTTTTTTTTTTTTTTTTTTTTTTTGTTAAATTCGTCTGAATTTTGTTATTATTATTTAAAAAGACACATCAGAATATTTATTTCACCAATAAAAATTTTAAAGCGCCGTAAGATTCAAATAGATATAAATATCTACTGAAAAACAAAATTCAAGTTCGCTCTATTAAACAATAAATTTTCAAAGATAATAAAACATTTTAAAAAACTCATAGCAAGTGCAATAGCTAAAATCTGAATACTCATAAAAGCAATCGGAAACTAATTCTGTCTTAAAATTTTCGCATAGTATGATTTTACCGGGGTCGAACTTATTTATTACTTTCTAAAGAAGTCGGGAACTACTGATTTTGTGATGAATTTTATCCGATTACAAAAAAAAAAAAAAAAAAAAAAAAAAAAAAAAATGTTTACGTGAGACTTTCTTCTATATTTTCCTATACAAATTCACTCAGTAACAATATTAAAAAAAAAAAAAAAAAAAAAAAAAAAATACGATTTTTTTTTCTAAGTTTTTTTTTTTTTTCGTTAAAAGTAAAAAAAAAAAAAAATCGATAACTTTGTTTTAAATTATCACAGATTCATAGTTCAACCATTCGTTTTAAAGGTATTGACGAGACCTTCCAAAAGATCCCACGGGGGAGGGGGTGGGGGAGTGATGCCCCCACATGCACAGACTTTTTTCCTAGTTAACTACTACTATTATCAATAATTCATATTAATTTTACAATCACAAGTTTAAAATAACTCATTATGCACATTTATACGAAAATTTGTCCTATACTGTCATGTTAAAAGTTTACAAAGAATGCGATCACAGCGCCACCTCTTTAACGATTGATCCCCAAATCTAATCAGCACCAGTTTATGTCAGGGTGCAACTAAATACCAAGTTTGGCTAAATTTCATTCATTGGTTCGTAAGATACAGTATCCACAAAAATCGTGATACACACAGACAGACATTTTCTAAAAACTATCAATTCGTGTTCAGGACATTCCAAATTGTGTAAATCCATCAAAAAACAGAGGTCAAAAATTTTCACGAATCCAATACTCTCTCTATATTACATATAGAAGAAAGTAAAAAAACTGTTGCTAAATTTAAAATCATTTTGTTTTCAAATAAATTATGTCATATACATATTAAAGTTGAGTTTATCTTATTAAGAAAATGCTGGCATAAAATTTAAACGGAGGTTCAAAAATAGATTCATTTTGGTCTTTCAATTTGGTTGGTTTAAAATTTATTAGTCTAAATATCTTTTTTACGATGCCTGAATTTTCAAAGATATCAAGATTTATTCAATCAATAAATTTAAAGCCTTTTAAATTGCACATAAAATTTGAAAGAGGAAAAAGCTATTACAAGACAAATTTAAATTTTTCACGCAATACAATACATAGATTTTATTTTATCTCACTTATTTATTACTAGCAGGCTAAGCTAGATTCGTTGGTTTCGTTCGTTTGAATGAATTCCTAAAAGAATTTTTTTTTTTTTTTATATCACATTATAAATAAAAACAGAAAAAAAAATCTGGAGTGACTCCACTCGACTTTCCGAACATTGAGTAACTAACAGTTTTGTAGATAAAATAAAGAAAGAGGAATTGCTAAACAAACAAAAGAGAGAAAACCATAATAGAGTGTTTTTTTCTCCATATATCACACGAGGTTTTATTTAACGCTACTGAACTTTGAGCCCTTAGATCATAATGATAAAGAATTTTTCGTTTTGTCCCTGTAAAAATCTATAGATGCTAGATTCACCAAAATGCTTATAGTTAGTGCAACAGTGATTTATAATATTCATACAAATTTTCAGCTCAATTGAATAAGGCGTTTAGATGCTATCGCACTTTTAAAAATTTGGTCTCATAGGCCATAATGATAAAGAATTTTTCTTTGTGTCCCTGTAAAAAAACTGTAGTGCTAGATTCACCAAAATCTATACAGTTGGTGCAAATGCGACCTATAACATGTGTACAATTTTTTTGCTCAGATTAATAAGGCGTTTAGACGCTATCACACTTTTAAAAATTTGGCCCCATTGGCCTTAATGATAAAGAATTTTTCTTTGTGTCCCTGTAAAAAAACTATAAGTGCTAGATTCTCCAAAATCTATACAGATTGAGTATCTGTGACCTATAATATAGGTATAAAATTTTTGCTCAATTGAATAAGGCGTTTAGATGCTATCGCACTTTTAAGATTTTGGTCCCATAGGCCATAATGATAAAGAATTTTTCTTTGTGTCCCTGTAAAAAAACTATAAGTGCTAGATTCACCAAAATCTATAGGGTTCGTACTATGGTGACTTACAATATACGTACCAACTTTCAGGTTAATCGAACAAAGCCTTTAGACGCTAGCGTGTTCACAAACATACACACATACACACATACACACATATATAATCGTAAAAATAGTGAAAACGGACTCAGGGGACCTCAAAACGTATAGAAACATCAAAATCTCGAATTCGGATTTTTGACATGATTACAATACTTTCCTCACTATAGTGTTCGGAAAGTAAAAATAAAAATAAATAAATAAATAAAATAATTTACATAGAAATCGCTTTAAACTTTGTTTCGGGTACTCGCTGCCTACAGCAAATTCTTTTCTGCGGGTACTGCATCTGGTTTAAGTTCCCCCTACCTGCAGAAAGGTCTTTCCCAGGCACTTCAATCTGGGTATTTATCGACGACTGGTAGAGCTGCTATTATACAAGAACTACGATTTTAAAGATGACTATATCTCAGCATCTATTAAACATTTTAGTTTTTGAACCATCGTTCTTTACACTATATTACCCTATGATTCCGACCAATATAATAAATAAACAAATTTTAATTAAACTTAAATGTAAATAAGTTTAAATTTTTGCTATATTATTATTATTATTCCCCCCCCCGATTAAAAAAAAAATCCCTTTCAAAGAAATTAATTTAAAAAAAAAATTAAAAATAAAAATTTATACTATAAAAATTATACATAAACATTAACTGTCCTATATATATATATTTAATTTAAAATTTAACATACTTAAAATTTTTCTAATGCATTACCATTTGATTTTCAATAAACATAATAAATTAAAACAAAAAGAAGAAAAAGATTTCGCCTTCAAATGAATGAATTAAACAAATAAAAAATAAACAGTGTAATAGCTGTTGCTATAATACGTAGACGATTGAAATGAAAAAATAAACTTTAGAAAAACGAAACAGAGAAGCCAATGGTTAAAATTGGGGGAAAAAAAAATAATAATTAAAAGAAATCAAATTCGAAAAACTCTGGATGAGATGCACACCTACAGGATCCCAGGTACCCATCTGCCAAATTTTGTAGCTCTGCGAACAGTAGTGTGAGCACCAGAGTGCAGACACACAGATTCTTCTCTTTATTTGTATAAATTATTTCACATATTTACTTTCTTTTTTCTTATCATCTTTAAATATTTCGATAATTAGCTTTTCCATCACTCAAGGTAATTAATACAATCAATGACAGTGTTTCATTTTCTATCCCATTTATTGTAAAGTCCACTTTCATTTAGTAATATCGTTATCCTCAAGTACTGTAACAACGGAATAAGTCTTTTCCCTGCCCCAATTGTCCTGTTGCAGAAAAAATAGTTTTACAGGCAAAGTGAAACATCAAAAATTGTGCTCTAAGCAAATGTACTCTGTTCGTAAGCTAGCGAAGATTTCTGCATTGACGTTATTTGCTTTACTCTTGTGGAACAAGTGACTGCTTTCTTGAACTGATCCAGAATATGTGCCGAATAGTGACTTTCGCGGTACATTGTAAAAAAATAACTATTACCAGCTGCAAGAAACTCTCTGTGATTGGAGGTAATAGTTATTATTATTTTTTTTATAAATATTAGTAATAGTTATTGGTAATAGTTATAATAAATATTGGTACACTGTAAAAAAAAATAACTATTACCAGCTGCAAGAAACTCTCTGTGATTGGATAAATTAAATATTTTCTCCAATCACAAAGAGTTTCTTTTAGCTGGAAATAGTTATTTTTTTACAGTGTAATAGAATAAACATAATAAATATTGGTAATAGTTATAATAAATATTGGTAATAGTTATTTTTTTACAGTGACGAGTGACAGTTTCATTGGACTGCTACCAGAGTATTCGATGAAATAACAGTACTACTCTACTGCAATGTAAAAAAAATAACAGTTATCTGCTGCAAGGAACGAGTAATTTACGAAAAAATTACGTTGTTTGAACTTATTTTCAACGATTACAGAGAGTTTCTTGCAGCAGATAACTGTTATTTTTTTTACATTGTGGAAGGTTTCCAGAATGTTCGTGGTTAATCACAGTTTTGTTGTACTGATTCGAGAAATTACGTTAAATAAAGAGCATTCATCGGCTAGAACCTGGCTGTTTTTTTTTTTTTTACGAACTATTTTCTCAAGCAAGAAAGTCGACATGTTTTTCGTAACAGTACGTATAATAGACTTAGCAATAACAATATACCTTTAAAAATATAACAATATTCGAAATGATATAAAACCATTTACGTGATTTTTAAATATTTAATGACTTTAAGTATTCATTAACTTCTAAAATTCAATAAGTAAAACTAACCAAAATTGAGAAAGGCTTTTAACAACTCTCGTAATTAGAGGTGCAATAGGTATAATTTTACATGATTAGATCGCATTAAACAAAATGAAATGACATAAATTTTTTGGAGGCATAAAAAGCATGTTTCGTACGGAATATGGCAAGGAAATCATTAATTTTTTTGGAAGCATAAAAAAACATGTTTAGTACGGAATATGGCATGGAAATCATTAATTTTTTTGGAGGCATAAAAAACATGTTTCGTACGGAATATGGCATGGAAACCATTCATTTTTCGTTTACAGGGTCACAAATTATTCGAATATATTAGGACTATAATTGGAAATTGCTGATCCGAATAGTGATTAAAAGTCAATATCCTGATGGAAATACATTTCGAAACGCCTTAGTCGTTTAAATAAAAATTTCAGACGTCTGTAGTGGCAATTGTTTCAAGTTGACAGCCACGGCACATGCTATTCTTTCAGCACCCCAATTCAATAAATACTTATTTAAATTATAATCATAGAAATGTTTTATAAATCAATAAATGAGAATAAAGAACCAATTCAAGTACATCACTTTATTTATTTATTTTTAAAGCGTGATGGCAAATATCAAAGACTAGCAGGCAACGCCCGCTTCGCTGGTCCCTATTTTTAAATGAATCGCTATAATTACTGAATTCTCAAAATTGCATTAATTTTTTATCACGTGAAAAAAAAAACAGAAAAAAAATCTTATTGGGAAAAATGTCGCACCGGGTTCTCACTGCCTTCGGTAAAAATTTCCCAAATGCTCTAACTCTTATTTCTATTATTTTCCCCCTTCGCCCCCCCCTCCCGTCTATCCTAATAATTTTAAAAATTCGAAAATATCCGCAATCGATTTGTAGGTATCGAAAACCTCTATATACCAATTTTGAATGCTCTAACTCTATTCTATTTTTTTTTTGCCCCTCCGCCCCCCCTTCCCGGCTCTCCTAATAACTATACACTTTCAAAAATATCCCCATTCGACTTGCTGGCCTCTAAAACCTATCTGTACCAAATTTGAACGGCTTAACTGTATTTCTATTTGTTTTTGCCCACACCCCCCCTTCCCATCCCTCCTAATAATTTTAAAAATTCGAAAATATCCGCAATCGATTTGTAAGTATCGAAAACCTCTATATACCAATTTTGAACGATCTAACTCTATTTTTAATTTTTTGCCCCCCCTCTCCCCTCCCCCCTTCTAGCCCCTCCTAATAACTTTACACTTTCGAAAATATCCCCATTCGACTTGCAGGCCTTTAAAACCTATCTGTACCAATTTTGAACGGCCTAACTGCATTTCTATTTGTTTTTGCCCATAGCCCCCCCCCATGCTGCCCCCCCTTCGCACCCCTTCTAATAATTTTACAAATTCGAAAATATCCGCAATCGATTTGTAAGTATCGAAAACCTCTATGTACCAATTTTGAACGATCTGACACTATTTTTAATTTTTTGCCCCCCCCCCTCCCCCCCCCCCCCAAAAAAAAAAAAAAAAATCGGAAAAAATCAAAAAATGAGTTTTTGGAAATATTTTCAAGAAGACGCTTGGCGGTTTTTTTTTGTTTTTTTTTTACATCTTTGAGCTATTACTTTTGCTCGAAAATCCGTATTTTTCTAAATCATTTATACCCCCTTCTCCCGTTAAAAATCCAAAATCGCAGGAAATGATTTTTTCATATTCAAGTCTAGTCTCCCCATTTGCAATTTCTTCACTGTGAAGTTATTTGGAGTCGAGTTATACTTCTAAATGTGTTTTTGCCTTATGCGCCTCCGAAAATCATTTATACCCCCTTCCCCCCTTAAAAATCCAAAATTCCAAAATCGCAGAAAAAGATTTTTTGTTTTCAAGTTTAGTCTCTCCCTCTGCAATTTCTTCACCTTGCAGCAATTTGGAGCCGAGTTGTGCTTATAAAGGTGGTTTTAGCCTTCTGCACCTTCGAAAATCTTTTTCAGCCCCTCTCCCCCCTTAAAAATCCAAAATTTCAAAATCGCAGAAAATGATTTTTTTGTACTTAAGTGTAGTCTCCCCAGCTGCAATTTTTTCATCGTGAAGTAATTTGGAGCCGAGTTATGCTTATAAAGGTGTTTTTGCCTCCTGCGCCTCCGAAAATCATTTTCACCCCTTTTTCCCCTTAAAAATCCAAAAATCCAAAATCGCAGAAAATAACTTTTTTGTATTCAAGTCTAGTCTCCCCACCTGCAATATCTTCCTCGTGAAGCAATTTGGAGCCAAATTATGCTTATAAAGTTCTTTTTGCCTTCTGCACCTCCGAAAATCATTTTCACCCCATTTCCCCCTTACAAATCAAAAATTCCAAAATCGCAGAAAATGATTTTTTCGTATTCAATTCTAGTCTCCCCATCTGCAATTTCTTCACTGTGAAGTAATTTGGTGCCGAGTTATACTTATAAATATGATTTTGCCTTATGCCCCCCCGAAAATCTCATTTTTACCCCCTACCCAGTGGCGCACCCACGGAGGGGGCTTAGGGGGCTCAAGCCCCCTCCAGAACCAGCTGACATGGTAAAAAATTTTAAACAGGCATGAAAAAAACATTATTCAAACACAGATATTGTAAGCAAAAATAAAGTTCATAAATTATACACTGAAAAGTATTAGGAATTTTTGAAATTCTTACTGTCAGTCACAAAAACAATGAACTAGTTCATTGTTTTTTAGTTGAAAACAATCTATTGCAGATTTTAGGCAATGGCTTCTAAGGTCCTAAAGCATATACTGTTTTCATGAAATCGAAGAGTATCTAAAAAGTCAGGCAAAAGAAGCAATCGGATGTGGAAGTAAGCAGGGATGTATTTGACAGACAAATGGGATTCCAGGCTCATACAATTTTGTATTTTAATTTTTGAGTATTTATAGCACATTTATGAAAGTTTGTTTTGTCCCTGGGCAAAATTAACACGTTCGCATTGGCAAATGAAAATTCTCGCTGATATTAAATAAAAATTAGCCCTACTCTTAGTCGTTCCTCTAAAACAATATTTTAAATTGAAAATGGAATTTGCATATTCGTGTTAAACTCTGTAAATGCCACTAGCACATATACATGCTAGCAAAATTTCGAATCAATTGCTGCAGATGAAATTTAATTGATTTAATCACAAATACGTAAAATTATTTCTCTAGAAACATAATCATTTAAAGGAATGCCAAAATGCGTAGTTTACTGTTCAAAATAGAAAAATACCCCGTTAACAATAAGTTATTTTACAGATGCTTGGGAGGGTGGGATCATTTAATTTTTTTTATTACGGTACGTAGAACATTTCATTTTTGCCTCTGATGTTAATGAAATCTTAGCTCCGTTTTTAGATAATGCAATTTTTTCCTGTTATAAAAATTCAAATTCCATATACACTAAGCGACAAAAAAAAGCCGCACTTGGATGTTTTCCTTTTCGCCTTCTACAACCGCCAATTTTATCGTTTAAAAAGCAAATTTTCGAACAGATTTTACTATGTTGTCCTCCACATACACTTTAGCTTTGAGTCTAGTGTTAAAAACAAAATGCAATTGTCAGGAAAATTGTAATTTTAGAATTTATTTCAAAAATGGTAAGAATAAGGCAGTTAACGATGACACAAAAAGTATTAATTTTTAAATGAAAATCAAAAAATATTTTAATACGTGAGATGGCAAAATAATTAAATGCTAACGAAATACTGGTAAAATGAATTTTAGCAAAATATAAATCTTTTTGGCCGTTTAAACTGGGAATTTGGCTTTAGGCGGTCATGTTGCTCATCCAAGCAAGATAACCGCAAGTTAAAATACGAATGTTTCAAAAATCGATTTGTAACATGTTCAGAACTTAAAAAAGATTTTAAAAAAATGTATAGTAGATTACTTTCTCCAAAAACAATGCGGGAACAATTAAACAAAGCGAGTTAAAGAACGGAAGATCTGCGAAAAAAGCCATTAATAAGGAAAATAATTAGAAAAAACAATACTTTAGTTGACCAAAATTTAAAAACATTATCGGTTAATTATTAGGCTGAACTGGTTTTCTTTGATGAATCACGTTTTCTTTATTTCGTGCAGTTGAAAAAAGCTAGAATGAAGACGAAAATGTGACCAACTTAATGAAAATCGCACTTTTAAGACAGTGACACATTCTCCGTACATTATGGTACGGAGGTGCATAACTTTTCAAACACTCGGGGAAATTTTTATGCTCAAGGGATCAATTAACTCGAAATAAAACACAATCTGCATAAAAGTGGTGCCTGACCGACTATTTTGGAGGTATCTTAGACATTTCCATAAACAGCATTTGAAGATAATAAGGCACCTTACTACACGGCGTCTGTGGTAAGTTTATTCACTTCAAATTGTCAAAATTTCTTATACACTCCCATGAGAACCTATAATTCTGTATGTAATCATACTTTTTTTCACTTTAAATTAAATACCACAAAGGATATAGTAGAATTTCTTCTTTACCAGACATGGAAATGGTCAAAATCGCGATCCGCTCGAAAATGTTTCGTCTATAAAAAGGCGGGGGAGAGGGGAGAGGATTCGAAATTTGCAGCCTATAACTCTGCCAGAACTAGAAAAATTTATTTGTGATATTTGGCACATTGAAATTTCTGAGATTTATATTAAAACACTGTAAAAAAACTATGCCATTGCGCATTAATGCAGTAATTCCATATAAAGGTGGAATTAACCCAATGCAGAATACATATTTTTAACAAAAAATTGCTTAGATCTAACAAATAAATAGTTTTATTTCATATATTAAAATATAACTTGTTTATTTCATATAATAAATCATAATAGAATGCAAAGTGTATAGTTATTGCATTATGTTCAAAAGGAAAGTTTTATGCAGATTTTTAAAATTTACTTCGTAAAGTGCAAATAAAGCGAATTATTAAATCGAAAATATACATAGGTATCATTTCATACCTTTGGTATTATGCAAACAAGACAGTTTTATTTGTTTCAAACATTAATTTTAAAGTTATTAGAAATAAAAAAGGTATAAGTCATTTTTTCTGCAGTGCGGCTTTTTTTTTTTTGTCGCTTAGTGTATATATATTATACTGGAATACAATATCTTGTAATGATATTACTCAGAAAGGTAGCGCTTGAAATATTTGCTAAGTGAACAAAATAGAATTCTAAGTAATATATTACATATTAGAATTAATGTTTTAGAATGTTAATCGATTCTGCGCTCTACTTGTTGTGTTAACTACACCCACAAAGACTACGTCCGACTTGTCTCTGTTAACCGAACCCAGAAGAAGTATCCCCCATACTCTAGATAATTAAATAAAAATAGCCTTGTAAACATTTTCACTGAAATTTTGTTACAATTCCTACATATCACAACTGTATCTTTTATTTGGCTATAATTATTAAAATTTCTTATTTACTTATGTGTTACTGCATTGCAAAGGAGTATTAAATTTTATTAAATTTTATTTTCAAAGAAAATATGGGGGAGGGGGGAGGGCATTTCATTTCGGGCGAATTTTATGTTCACCAGCTTGTCATATTGTACACTTTTTTTTTTTTTTTTTATTTTTTTTATCATAGATGAACCTACAACTTTATGTTTGCAGGCTTAATGCCAACCCCAACTAACCAAACTACTGTAACTTAGCATATTAATATACTGATATAAATTCAGTTTCATTCATTCGTTTATTTATTTCAAAAGCAATGTTTAACCCTTTCCGTCGCAGTGTTCCCGCAGATGGAACACCTAATTTTATTTCTCAAGTGCAAAAACTCATTCTGGAAATTCATTAGCAAAAATTTACATTTATAACATAGCAGAAAAAGCCCTTCTTTTAACGTGAAAATTTAAAATTTCTTCTATTTTAATTATGTTCGTAAATTCCGGTGGCAGTCTAATTTAAATGTTACGAATTACCTTGCACCGCAAAGGGTTAAAATACTCCGGAATAAATTGAAATGTTGGGATCTATGCAACTTTTACGAGCTTTTGTTGTCGATAATGTTTACTTATAAAGTGATTTATTAATTAAATTAAATATTATTTGAATTTAATAAGGTTTACTTACAGATGTTTCAAACCGAAAATTTCTTGAAAAGGAACAATGCTATATTTTTATTTTTTAAATATTTATGATTAGCTATGTGTCTAAAAGCCATTTTTAAAATTAGTTTAGTAATTTTTAAAATAAATTAAGTAGTGAACGTTAAAGGGTTAAAGCAGATTTTTTACTATATATACAGTCGACAGCAAAATTATCTGAGTACTAGCCAATAATTCCGATATCAAAAAAATACACTTAATACTGTTTGTTATATAAATCCTTGTCGAATCATGATCTTAGACTGACTAAGAACATGACTCGACAAGGATTTATTCAACAAAGCAGTATTAAGTGTACTTTTTTAGACAGGGATTTTTGCTAGTGCTCAGATACTTTTGCTGCTGACTGTATGTGCGCGTATATGCCCATGCCCATAAACATATTTCTATACTAAAGGGCCCAATTACAGAGCTGCCAACCTAATCCGGCAAACTGTTAGTATTAGTACCGCCCCTTTTTCTACACCAGTCATTTCCTTGAGTTTTTTTCTTCTTAATTCATCGCAAATGCATTTGAAGAAAATTATTTTAAAAATTAAGTGGTGTAGAAAAAGGGGCGGTACTAATAGTTTCCAGGATTAGGTTGGCAGCTCTGCAATTATTCTTCAGCCCCCTCCAGACGTAAATTCTCGGTGCGCCACTGCCCCTACCCCCCTTAAAAATCCAAAATTCCAAAATCGCAGAAAATGATTTTTTTGTATTCAAGTCTAGTCTCCTCATCTGCAATTTCTTCACCGTGAAGCTATTTGGAGCCGAGTTATGCTTATAAAGGTCCGTCTTAGTGAGCGTCAGGGTCCTAAAATCAACCTACTCACCAAAAATTGTGACTGAAAACAGAATTCAAATAAATAAATAAAGTTCGAATTTTTGAATAGCGGCAAAGAAAGAAAAAAAAAAAACAAAAAAAAACAATAATAACAAAACCAAAAGTTAAAGAATTTCCAAAATCATTCAACATCGGCTGGTAGGTAACATTCAAAGCATATTACCCTATCTTATGCATAATATTCGAATAAATGAATAACAGTCAGCATTCCAAAGCAAAAACAATACGAATTTCTCTCTTTCCGTAAAATGAAAACATCACTTTTAAAGAAAAAGTACTATACATTTTTCAGAAAACAATAATCTTACATATCAGTCTCGTACGTCACTAACACGAGAAATACAAAACAAAACCATGCCACACACATACACACACAAAAAAAGACACAAAATTCCATCCGTCTACGGGAATACGTTGAAACGACGCATAAATTGTGGTTTTTATTTCTTTTTCCTAAACTACATTTTTCTTATTTTACTTTTTTAAAAGCGTCATCATTGTCTAGCCGAAGCTGTTCAAAAGCAAGCTATTATTAAAATTTATTTTTCGAGGTTTTAGAATTAGTCTTATTTTTTGAAAATCTGACGAGAACAATTGCTTTTTTCCTTTTTTTTTTCCTCCTGAAAAATCCTCAAGTAACTTTCGAAGACGTCGAGAGAAAAAGTAACTGCAGAAAAGAAAAAGAAAAACAGTAAAGGTAGAATAGTAATTTTTAAAATTCATTTTTATATTTTTCCAAAGATGGTCGGGTTTTATTTTAAAATATTTGATGAAATATTGAAGTTATTAGTGAAAGAAACTTTTGCCTTTCCATAATGAATGCACTTTATTATTTATTGATAGAGACTCTTTTTCTCAATGGAATATTCTAGCATTGTGAATAGTAAAGAACAATGAATTGACGTAAAATTGAATGGTGTATTGACTAAAAGCGAAAAAAATGTTATTGAAACAATTGACGCATCGCTTAATATAAAACAATTACTAGTATGTTGTTGCTTTCTATATTTACCTATACAAATTCACGCAGTACAAATTATTCATTACAATTATTTTTCATAATGAATGCAGACAATTTTCATAACACAAAAGCGTAATACTAAATGCCCATAAAAAGTCAGTTTTGGACCGACATTAAGAATTTTTTTTTTTTTTCCCCGTTTTTTTTTTTTTTTTTTTTTTTTTTTTTCCGTTAAAAAGAAAAAATCGATAACTTTGTTTTAAATTATCACGGATATGTATGGTTTTAATGGTATTGACGAGTTCTTTTGAAAGATATATACGTATATTGAAAATTTACTTATGTACACCCCCACGCCACAAGAGCGATGCTCCTACATTCCTACAATTTTTTTTCGGGTTTACTACGACTATTACCAATAATTCTTATGAATTTTAAAATCATTCGTTAAAATTAACTCTCATAGACAGCGCCACCTACTGAGTGATTGTTCCTGAAATGTAATCAGCACCAGTTTAGGTCAAGTTCCAAGTACTAAGTTTGGTTAAATTTCGTTCGTGAGATACAGTGTTCACAAAATTTGTGATACACACACACCGACAGACATTTTCTAAAAATAATCAAACCTTGTTCGGGAGACTCTAAAAACGTGTAAATCTATTGAAAATTGGGAGGTTGAAAATTTTCACGAACTCATAACTTTTTTCTTATGTATATAGAAAAAAAGTAATAATAATAGTAATAAAACAGTAATTATTTTTAAGCGTGTAAAAAAAAAACTAATTTTTTGATTATCTAAATTAAATATGTAAATATTTATAGTCTTAAGAATTTTTCACTTTTCACGCTTCTGACATTTAAAATTGTCTTCATTTTTATTATTTTCTTACGTATTCATAGAAGAAAATTCGTGAATTTTTAACAGACAAAAGGCTTGAGATGATGTCCTGAACACGATTTGGCCTTTTTTAGAAAATGTTTGTCTATCTGTAAATGTGTGTGTGAGAGATAAACATTTTGTGACAGCTGTAGATCAAGAATTGATGCACAGAATAAAAAATCCAATCTAGTTGCACATATATTGGTATCTATCAAATTTTTGGTACGCATCGCTCAACAGGTGGCGTTTATGCTGCGATTTTTCCCATTTCAGACATTTTTTACTTTAATATTATATTAAAAATGCATATTTATACATTAAATATCTAAAATATAGTGACTGGTATTAATTTAAAGTTGTATCATACACATATGTAGTATTTTTTTCTGAAAAGAAATCGGCCCCAAAAGTTAAAATCTAGATTCACCCCTATATACACTAATGCCAAAAATTCTCGAAGACATTGTACAATTTTCGCGGAAAGATTTTAGCGGGGATTTTCGAACTGAAATTTCTAGATATGAGAAATCTTTTATTCATACATATCACAGATTTACTTTTCAAAGTTTCGAAAAGATACGGGTGGATCTGGAAGCCTATATTTGAGATCTCTTCGCCGACACATCTCGGCTGGAGGTCTATATAAGATCGGCTTTATATGACATTTAAATCGCGTGGAATGGAATCGAGTCTGAATGTTCCAGTTAAAAAAGGAGGCATTTGACACGGAATCACACTGCTTGTTGACTAAGCGAAAACTTTTCCATTGGATCATTTTTCCTCCCGAACATTTTTTTTAGAAATGGTCGAAAGAAACGTATTATTTGATATCGGGATTATTAAGCTACCCACGTTTTATTCTTTTCCTAAGCTTGGATTACTTTCTTCCTTATCAAAAAGAAAGGAACTTTTGAAAGTTTTCCCTTTTTCATTATTAATTTTTTAATTTCTAAATTATTAAATCCCTTATATCATAGAATATTTTAATATCATTAATTTACATAGAAAAAAAAATCTAAATTATTAAATCCCTTACACCATAGAATATTTTAATATTACACTGCTCGGCATGAAAATTCAAAATTTTGGCAAATTCTTATGTAAAATGACCTCCTGAATTCGAATATGACGTCCATTTTGCTCTACCACCCACCGTTTTTTAGGGACGGCCTTTTCGGCAATTATATGGCTATAAATTTTATTTTTAGAGGAGAGGGAGATTATTTTAACTGTTAAATATCTTCTGATGGCTACAGAGCTGGAAAATTCTAAAACATCAACATTTGCGGAATGAGAAAAAATTTGATGGGGGGGGGGGGGGAATTGTCACTGAAATTATGTATTACATTTATTGTATTTTTTTAATCTATTATTAATGGTTATTTATTAAACATCATATATTTTTTTGTTTTTAAGTGTTAAATCAATTCTTTTTCATTCTCCAAATCTAATTCATGGCTATAAAATTACCGAACAGTGATGAAAATTGGGGGAGAGGGTGGTGTCTCGAGAAAACGGTGGGTGACTGGGCAAAATGGGAGTCCTATTCGGATTCAGGAGGACATTTTACATAAGAATTGGCAAAAATGGTATCAGAGTGACGATTTTTTTTTTTTTTTTTTTTTTTTTTTTTTGCAGCGCAGTTTTATTTACTTTACAAAATAAATGACAAAGTTAAACGTTCTCAAAATAATAAAACATAAAAAATGTAATCACAATACAAAATTGAAGAACCGGTGCACAAGCAATATTTAAACTTGAAAATTTCTTTACACACCATAAAATGTAATCGCATTTTTATTATTATTATTATACCTTCGTAAAAAAATATCACTCTTAATTACATATTCTAATAACCAAAAATTTTTCAAGACATTCTACTTTACACTGAATATGTTTAGAGAATTAATATATGATTGGCTTTGTGTGACATCTTAATTGCGTAGAATAAAACTGAGTTTATGTGTCCGTGGAACTTTTTGATGAATCATCCCCCCCCCCCCCACCATTTTTAGAAATGGCAAATGTTAACATATCGTTTGATATCTATGGGTTAAGCTAGTCATATTTTATACTTTCACAAAAGCCTCTACTTACTCCCCCCCCCCGGAAAAAAAAAATGAAGAACTAAGGAACTCTTTTAAAATAATTTCCCTAATTCTAAATTATCATATTCTTTAAGCAAAGAATTTGTTATTTCACACGATTAAAGATGAATATTTTAAACGCGTTTCCAATAATAAAGAACAAAAATGAAAAATACCAAATTTTTAAGGATTATTCCTTTAAAAAATCATAATTTTAATTATACATTCTAATACCAAAAACTCTCGAAGAATTTTCATTTTACAATTTTCACTAAAATTATAAAATTGTATCACTTTATTTTGGCCAGGCTTTTTTCAAACTAAATTTTCTAGATATAAGAAATCTTTGATTCATACATATCACAGATTTACTTTTCTGAGTTTCGGAAAGATACGGGTGGATCTGAAAGACTATACCTAAGATCTCTTTGCTGAAATATCTCGGCTGGAGGTCTATATAAGATCGGCTTTGTATGACATCTAAATCGCGTGGAATGGAATTGAGTCTGAATGTCCCTGTTAAAGAAAAGTATTTGACACGGAATCACGCCGCTGTTGACTAAGCGAAAACTTTTTGATTGGATTATATTTTTCCCCTAACATTTTTTAAAATGGCCGAAGGAAAAGTATTATTTAATATCTGGATGAAGCTACCCGTATCTTTTTCTTTACCAAAAGTTAGATTTATTTTTCCTATCAAAACGTGAGGAACTTTTATAAATTTTCTGTTCTTTTTTTTATTCTTTATCGTCTTTATAATAAAAATCCAAGTTTGTAAAAAACTAACGCTCGAAACTGGTGTTATTGCTACTAAAACAAAATATTGAAATAAAATAAAATATTATCCATATTTTAAAAAGATTTATTATTATTATTATATTTATATAGCGTAATAGCCGTTGCTAAGATACGCAGACACAATTGAAATGAACAAATAAATTTTAGAAAAATGAAACATAGAAGCCAATATTTAAAATCGAAAAATAATAATAATAATAATAAAATAATAATAAATAAATAAATAATAATTCGAAAAAATCTCGATGAGGTGCACACCTGCAGGGTCCCAACTACCCCTATGCCAAATTTTGTAGCTCTTCGATCAGTAATGTGAGCGCCAGAGCGCAGACACTTCTCTTTATTTATATAGATCAAATTAAATATTATTTGAATTTAAAAATGTTAAACTTATAGATGTTTCAAAATTAAAAAATCTCGAAAATTAAAAAACGCTACACTGTTTTCATTTTATATATTTATGATCAGCTATGCGTCTAATTGGCCATTTCTGAAATTAGTTTAGCAAGTTTCAAAATAAGTTAAGTAGTGTACAACATTAAAGGGTTAAAACCATTCATAAAAATCAAAGCATTAAAATTTTTAATCTTAAAAACAAAAATATTTTAAATTAGGTTTGTTACTGTACTTCAAGAATAATTATTGCATACTTAAAGATAGGCTCAGCACATTTAAATTTATAAATCTTCAATTGTCAGCACCGATCAGACGGAATAATTAGATTCTACCACATCCCACCCCACCCCACCCACTCTCCGTCATGAAAAAGAATCAAAATCAATATCATCAAATCTCAGAGAAACTCGATGGTTATCGCGAAAGCGTGACTTCATCGATTAAGAATATCGATTATGACCTTTTGCGGGACAGCCGATCGGATATGGGAGGGATACCCCGAGGTTGGGCGGAGGTCAGATAACTCAGAAAAGATGCAGATCAGTGATAAGAGATTTTAATGCTCGGAGTTTGAATTAAAAACACAAATCGACTGCTGAAGGTTATAGCATTGTTAAAATATTGTTTAATGCGATATCTTAGATTTCAGTAAATTGATTACAATAAAATTTCGATTAAATAGCAATAGATGCTTTAACAAATTCAGCAATTTTTAAGTATTAAAAAAAAAAAAAGTTTATGATCTAACAACAACAACAAAAAAATATATATTGATAATGATTTATATTTTGTTTTGGATAAAGAGATTGCATACATCTTCTTAATTCCTAGGTCAAACTTTTAGGTTAAGTAAAACACATATAATATATTAAAAAACATTTTTCTGTATAGCAATATGGGTCGGAAATGAACAGTGTAGGCAGTAGGCAAAAAAGCAAGAAATGCACTGTACTTCAGAATGTGTGAGAAACACAACAAAAAAAAAAAACAGGAAAGTAGTCAATCTATATAAAACGATATGAAAAAGGACTTAAATGAGGGAGGGGGGGGGGGGGGAGTGCACAATCACATGTGGGTTGAAAAAGCTACGAACGCCAGTAAAAAAAAAAAAGAAAGAAAAAGAAAAGAAAAATAAACTGAAGTTGAGTAATGGTGGGCTCGGGACCCACCAAAGGTTTTCATTACCGACCCTACATTGCTACACAAAAAGTGCTTGACACCCTGTATACACATTTTGTAAAATTACACACCAATACTAATGAATGATACTTAAAAAGTATCACATTCTAAAGCTTTACATTTATTGATTTACTACTTAAACCAAACATTTAACATAATGTTAAAAAGCAATAGTTCTTTACTTTTTATTTTATTTTATTGTTCTGTTTCAATTCCCACTATTAGTTCACACTCTCCCTATATATATATCTTGTACAAATCTTGCAATCGAGTTTTAACTAACTTCCCGACAAGCTAGAAATTTGAAACTTTCAGGATTGCTCTGAACACGGTGACAACACAATACTTCGAAGTCCGATTTTTGAATTTTTGATTAGTTTTCTTATATGTAATTAATTAAAATATGAAAATAATAACATTCTAATAGCGTTAAAAGAGCCATTAAAACATTAGCTATAATTTAATTGTTGCCAAAAACAATTAGGAGTTCATTTTCTTTCGACACATTTAATTAAATGTGAACATTAAAAAATTAAAAAAAGTTAAATTATGCATCTCACAAAAATTGACGTCATTATCAAATTAAAAATTTTATGCACATTGATAAGAGATCTATGATTCATCAGAAAATTTAAAACATGGTATATAAAAAGTTTTTTTTTTTTTTTTTTTTTTTTTTTTATCTTATAATTATTTTTATTTCATTTTGCACGCGCACTTTTTATTTCCTAATTCAAAATTATTTAAAAAAAAAAAAAAAAAAAAAAAAACTTTTTCGATAGTGTTTGTAAGTAGGAACTGACTTTAATAAATTTTCTTTTTATTACTTGTTTATTTTAAATCTATTTTTAAACATTTGTTCCGTTTCTGTCCGATAGATAGCAGCACTATTCCAAAATTAAGTGATATTTTAAGCAGGCGTACATGTGCCTTGATGCTTTGATGATGTATTCCTGCCTATTTTTTTTTTTTTTTTTTTTTTTTTTTTAACTTTATGAAGGGTCGTGTTAATATTTCAACCTAAAATGACTGCTGCGTTTTTTTTTTTTTTTTTTTTTTTTTTTTTAAATGTTGCAGTGTTTGATAACAAAATTATTTATTAATTAAATTAATTATCATTTGAATTTAATCAGGTTAATATATAGATGTTCCAAATGAAAAAAATCTCTAACATTAAAAATGCCAATTCTTTCTTTTGATTACCAATGTGTCTTTTTGAAATTAGAAATCAATTTTCAAAAGAAAATATGAAGTGGACGTTAAAGGGTTAAAGAATAGAGCACATAATGATATATATCTCACTTGGGTAAGTAGAGTTAATAATAATGTTACAAATTTGTAAATAATTGTGTTTATTTTTGTATAAATTCTTTCAAAAAGGCTTATTAAGTTGATAAAATGCTAATTTTACGCATTTCTAGTAGTTTTAGCGTAAAAATAGCTTAATTTTCCCTTTAAAACGCATTGCAAAGCTCCAATAAGGCAGGTAATGGATTTGGCGACTTATTCTGTCCTTGGCGAGAAAATCCTTATTAGGGATATACCAAATATGGAAGCTCTAATCTCATTGGCTGATGAGATACAGAAATTTCTGGAATTTGCCACGCTTTTCTACAAAAGTATAAAAGGGGTATTTTCGCCAAGGCTAGTTCAGTTCAGTGTGAGATCAGAGTCAGTCAGTTTCACTAATGCTTGCATTGCTTTGAGCCTCTTTGGGAGAGACTTGCTTTAAGTGTTATTGCTATACAGTTTGTACTGTGGATTTGCTATTGACAGCTTTTGTTTAAGCTGTGTTTACTGGCTGAATTGAAGCTGATACTTGGTTTATAGACCTGTAATTTTCTGGAAATTTCTGTGAATAAATTACTGAATTTTTGTAAGTTTCGCCTTTCATTCTCGGACAACTCACGAACCCCCAAGTACGCAACAATAATAATAATAAGAGGACGACGAAAAGAAAAAGAACGAAAACAAAGTGATATATTAAAATATCACAAACTGGAAGTGCAATCCTTAGCATCGTTGTTAAAAAATTGCAACTCAACTGACAGGTTATGACGTCATGTCGTCTTTTCAATCTATCATTTTCACATTCTTCGTTGCTATTTAATAAAAAAAAAAAAAAAAAAAAAAAAAAAAAGAGTAAGGTTCATTTTACAACTCAGTTTTAGATAGCGACTTTATGAACAAAAAAAAAAATCTCTGACAATGCGTCTATTCTGCATGAAAAATTACATAATATTAAAATCACTCGACGGTAAAAATTTGTTGAAAAGTTGAGAATTCGTAGGGTTACATTTTAACCAAACATGCCAAGGAACTGGGAAATATTATATATTTCAGCTCAATTAAATAATAATTGCATACATATATATGAAATATGAGACACGGAGGGAAAAATAACGCTTACTTTGACACTGATTCAAAAAATTTATGGAATGCAAGAGAAATAATTTATATTTCCACATTCAAGAAATCAATCATTTATTTGAAAAAGTAAATAAGTTCATATTTTTTCACTTAAATAGTCAAAAGAAATATTTATAACAGTAGAATGAAATTACTTAACAAATATCTCAATATTCCTGGAAAGACATAATAACCAATATCAATCAAATAAATATCAGAAATAAGAACAAAACCAATAGCTGAAATCTTACTGGAATGCTAATAATGTTATTCATAATGAAGTTTTTTTTTTTTTTTTTTTTCCCATATTAAAAAAACATAATTTTATAAAAAGACAAAATCGTATTAAACGAAAAGAAAAACCAACGGTTCATACAACTAAGCTATAATTTAAAGATTTATTGAGTGCAAAAGAAGCAGTTAATATTTCCAAACCAATAAATCAACATTTCTTTTTCTTTTTTTTTTTTGGAAGAAGATTATATTCCCCCTCCCCCCCCCCCCCCCGTTAAAAAAAAAAGAAAAAAAAAAAAAGAAAATCTGGTACAATAAAATTACACTGCACATTTCAAAACTTGTGGAAAGACATAATGATCAATATGAATAAAATAAGTATTAAAAATAAGAGGAACCAACGGTTGAAATTTAAGAAAACCAGAAATAATAATCATGGCATTCATACTTAGGTAATGAATTATTTTACATAATAGAAGTATTAAATTTAAATAAGAAGTAATTTTTTTTTTTTTTAAAGTGTTTTACAACTAACTTAAGATTTTTGGAAAAATATAATAATCAATATCAAAAAATAAGACAAAATCCATAGAAGTTTAAGAAAACCAGAAATAATAATAATAATGGTATTCATAGTTTGATAAGCCCCACTGAACATGGAGTAAACAGTATATTAAAACCTGCATGTTTTCTGGAAGGATAAAATCGTCCTGAACATGTCCTACACATGTTAATGAATGCTTAGTTTTAGGAGGCAAATTATTACGAACTGTGAATAATTTTCATATTACTATTTACAAAGAGTAATTTAATCGTAGATTAATATTCTCATTATTATTATTATTATTATGTTCTAGCTTTATCATCATTATAATTTTTATTATCTTCGTCAAATTTGATTGCAAATAATTTTTATAAAAGAATGCTATTGAAAAAAAATAGTGGTATGAGGGTAACGGAGAATCCGTAAGGCACTTAAATGAATATTTTCTATAATACAGTTCACTACATAATCTATATATATAAAAATGAATTGCTGTTCGTTAGTCTCACTAAAACTCGAGAACGGCTGAACGGATTTATCTTATCTTAGTCTTGAAATGTTCGTGGAGGTCTAGGGAAGGTTTAAAAGGCGAGAAAAAATCGAATAATTTCCGGGAAAACCCTAAAAACAGCCCTTTTCTATTTCCCATACAAACGTTTTCTAGAGTCAATTTGAACTTTATTGCTATTCAATAAAGTTTAGGTGTGTTCCTAACGGCTGATGGCTGAGCTACAAAAATTTGCATGTTGATTCGTAATGACCTCCCCTGATGCACCTCGAAGCCGGATTTTCGAATTTTGTTTTAGTTTTCTTTTAATTAATTAAAATGTTAAAATAAAAACCTTCTAATAACTGATAAATTGGCCATTTAATTTTAATCCTTAATTTAATTGTTGCCAAAAAAAATTATTCTTTTTTGGACAGAAAAAAAGAAAAAAAAAACGTGAACAATAAAAATTACATTTATTTAAAATATTTAATTTTATTCCTTAATTTAATTGTTGCCAAAAAAATTATCATTATTTTTTCGACGGGAAAAAAAAAACGTGAACAATAAAAATTACATGTATTTAAAATGAGGAAAGTAAATTAAAAAAATTAGAAATATCAGTCGTATCGTTACAAATAAGATACCAAATGAAAGATGCAATTTTTGTGAATCCAACGGATTAAACAGCTTATCGATCGGACAATTAGATTTTTTAAAATTAACTAATGTATGTATTTTATAAATTTTCTTTCACAAACACAAACGTGTAGTATACAGCCTGTACAACACTAGACCAAATTGAAGTTCAAATTTCATCAATATTTAAATAAATAAATGAAGATAAAAATATGCTTAATGGGAAATATATATAACCATTAAAAGTTTAGTTGTCTAAAATATGTCAGAAATAGCGCTCATAGCATATTGTTACAAGGTATTAAGTCTTATTTTTACAAGGGATAAAATCTAAAATGGTGACAAAAATTCAAAAGTCGCCAAAGAGAGCTATATTAAGGCGGTACTATGATCATGCTTACAAACCATGAATACTAATAACCACAAAAAAAGCCGGCAACAGACGTAGCCGGTCATAGCATATTATAATATTTAGCGTGAAATTGTTATCATTTTTATGGTTGATCGGGGATAAACAAAATAAACATAGGAAATAACGTAAAAGCAAATATTATGTGCACCACGTATAGTGTTGTTCATATGTAACTGGGATTCAAATATAAAGGGGATACTTCATTTTTTTTTTTTTTTCGATACTATCTATTTCGAAACTGTTATCTAATAAGGACTTAATGCAAGCCTATTGGTAAACCATTGTCTCAGGTAATAGGGACAAGCGCCCGAGTTTTAGCGGATGACCAAATCGCTACCGAAGGCAGCAGGGATCCGAAGCGAGCTTTTGAGCAATTTTAGTATTTTATTTTATTTTTATAAAGCTATATAGAAAAGAGTTTCCTTTAAATTTAGTGACCAGCGAAGCGGGCAAAGCCTGCTAGTCTTATAGTAAAAAAAAGGAATTAAAAAAAAAAAAAAAAAGTCACAAAAGAAAAGGATAAATCAAGATTAAAAATTGTTTCTATAAAACGTAAGAAAAAAAAATGTTTTCTATGAGTGTGATTCAGACATTTCTGGAATGCGAATGAAACAAATTTATATTACCAAATTCCAAAGAAATCGATCATTTCTTTGAAGAAATAAACAAGTTTATAATTTTTCACTTAAATTGTCAAAAGAATTTTACAGAGAAATATTTCTCGTAGAATGAAATTACTTTACAAACATCTCAAGACTTCTGGAAAAACATAATGATCGATACCAAATAAAGACGAGACAATAGCTGATATTTAACAAAACCAGAAATAATAATCATGATATATATACATAGTTAGGTTAAGCTCCATTGAACATGGCGTAAATAGGATACTAAAGCATGTTTGCACGACGGATAAAATTCCTTTCTTTATGAAAACAATTTCTGGAAATAATGGGATTTGGATGTTTCCACAAATATGTTGCATAGTTCGCTTTTAAACATCCAATAAAATTGCCAGTTACTTATGCGAACATTTAATATTGTTTTTTGCCGGTTATGCTCAGAAGATATTGTTCAAAGTATTATCGAGCGGATTTTAATATAATTGAATCAAAATACAAATGTTATTAAAAAAAAAAAAAAAAAAAAAAATTAAAAACAAAAATAATGGAGGGGGGGGGACTAAAAATAAACTAAAAAGGAAATGAAAAAGGCAAAGGAAAGAAAACATGTTTCTTACATAAGTTGAATTTCTGAACCACGAAATGGTATTGTGAATTATATTGAATTTATGGAGAAAAAGGATTGTATATGCAAATTTTCAAAACTGTAGAATAATAAAGATTTCAGATCATTTTCAAAATATTACTGAACAAAATTACATTCTTTAGTTTAATATATACCGGATGATTCAGAAGTCACAGAAAAAAAATAAAAATACATAATATTAAAAAAGTACTGGCTCTATGCGGTTTTCATTGTAATGTGCAGTGAAGGATGGGATTCTTTTTGTATGTATAAGAAAAACGATTAATTACATTTTCCACCAACATATTGTGCTGCCAACATATTATCCTTTCACATTTTAAACAGATCCGTTTGATTATATAACGCTATATTGCGAATACTGAAGCTTTTTTTAACCCATTAAACGCCGCTGTATGAATCCCACTGAAAATTTTTGAATTTCCGTATATTTTCAGTTTCAATGTGCATTTCTAATCATACGTAGTTTAAATTATATATATATATATATATATTGTTAAAACTGTAAAACCCTTTTAAATTAGTTTTCTTGATCCCTGTTTATTAAAGTTAAGAAAAAAACTGTTTGATTTCATATCCATTGTTTTAAACCCCTGCATTCAAATGAGTTATTTTTGCTGATTTTTTTTTTTTTTTTTCTTTGCAGAAAAACAAACATTTTTGTTTGAATAATTGAAAAAAAAAAAAAAAAAATGAAGTTACATTAGAAACTTTTTGAAAAAATTACCAACGAAGCTAGGCATATCTTAATTTCTTGCAGAGAAAAATTTCTTAAAAAAATGTTTCCGCAGAGGGAGCCTTGGCGCCCAATGGGTTTTAAGGATAATTTTCCAATGCGCAACATTCTAATGAACGACGGCCGTCACATTGAACATTTATAGTTGGTCGTGGGGATTAAGGCCGATTGACTGCTTTAGGGTCACAGGCCTGATGGATAGTGCTCTCCTTCGGGGTCTTTCGAATGGATCCTAGCCCGTATTTACAGAAAGTTTGGAGAAAACCACGGAAAACACCGAACGGCTAGGCCGACAAGCGCGATCTGGGATCGAATCCGGCACCTCACGTCTACCAGCTTTGAGCGCAGAACCGCTCAGCCGCTGGTGGGCCCGATCATTTATAGTCCAAGTTAGGTTGGTGAACGAACCAGTGATGCCAGATGGTCGAAAATTATTTCCCCAAACAGGTCTTCAAATTTCCCCAAATCAGTTTTTTTTTTTTTTTTTTTTAATCCCCAACTTAATTTCTACTAAAAAGTGAAAATAAGATTAAAAAAAAAAAAAAAAAAAAAAAAACATCAAGCAGATTTAAGCTCAGATTTTTCCTCAAATGAAGGCAGTTTTTGAAAAAAAATCCCCAAATAACAATAAAGCTATTGAAAGTCCCTAGTCGTAGGGATAAATCATTGCGTTGCAAATTTTGACAGAAAGTTGAACTCCCCAGATTTCTCCCCAAACATTTTAGAATTCCCCAAAAATGTCCCCACAAACATTTGGTCCCCAAAATTGTCCCCAGAAGCCTCAAAAATCCCCAGAATGGGGCCGAAATCCCCAATCTGGCATCACTGGAACGAACGACGCCACTGTAAATAATAATAAAAAAAAAAGTAATTTTACAAAAAAGCGCCGCCTGATGAAGATAATTTAAACACATTTTCTAATAAATCCTTCGTTACCTAAAAAAGAAATCCCATGTCTCCCTGTGCATTTTAGTGAAAACCACACAGTGCTGCGATCAATAATTTTTGAATAATACCTATTTTATTTTTTGTGTCACTTTTGGATCACCCGGTGTATGTATGTATGTATATAGATAAGATAGATAGATAGATAGATTATATAGTTAAAATGTACATTTAAGGGTAAATCTCAAAATTTTACTTTCAACAGGCAACAGGAGAAAAAGATATTTTGGTGTAAGTGAGTGATATAACTTTAAGGTACTGTATGTATTTTATTTTATTTATTTATTTTATTAACAAGAAACAATAAGCAAAAAATGTTAGAGAATTTCCATATATATATTTGTGGAATTTTACTTTAGAATGCAGAAAATGTAAAGTACATTTTTTTTTTTTTTTTTTTTTTTTCTTTTTAAATCGGCGGACACATTTAACAAGTAAGAAATAAACATAATAGAGAAGTGAACTGAAATAAAAACATTTAAAGAACATAAAAATAATTTGAAATGAACAACACAAAAGCGAAGATAAGAGGGGAAAAAAAAAAGATAATTTGAAAGGAACACAAGAGAGAAGCTAAACAAAAACGTCTGAAGAGCATAGAAATAATTTGCAAAGCCACACAAGTCTCTAACACTTCCACCACCATCACCACATTTTGTTATTTTTTGGCCAATTTCCTCCCACATGAAGGTCAGTGCCAAAGGGGCAGTGTTTAAGAACAACAAAATTCTAATCAATATCCGCCCATTACAGTCTTTTCATCATTCTATATTTCTGACTCATTTCGAGTGTGGGCGTCAAAAGCAAGACAGACAGACAGACAGGCGCCAGTCCTAGATTTAAAGGGTATGAATAGAATTAATGGGGCGAAGCCACAACTGGGGGGTTTTTAGCTTCAGAGAATTAGCTTTTATAAAATAGATTCCAAGAAGTCTGAGGATTGCAACACAAATAATAGGCATAGTTTTGAAAATCGTTTCATATCTCAATAAATAATTATATTAGAAAACTATTTTGTTTAGTTAAAAGAATTTATGTCACATAAAATGCCCTAAGTTGTTGAATCATCTCCCGCCAAGCATTGCGTTAACAAATTAAATAACTTTTTGTATATATATATATATATATATATATATATATATATATATATATATATATTAATAATAAAATTACTGATTTATTTCATGTAAAAACATGGTCGTCGGCTTCTTTTTAACGATTCTATTCCAGACAAAAACAATAAAGATATGGAAATTCACATATTATGAGACACTAAATGATTATGAGGCAATTTTGCATGAAAATATATTTTATCAGATGACATTTAGTGAAATTTAAGAGGAAATTTGACGATGTCGTTTAAATTTTCTCAATTCAACAAGTATAAATAAATAAATAAATAAATAATATACAACATATACTTCCAGGGAGAATGACTGTCGAGGGGAGATTCATTAATGATATCATGGGGCTATTATTTTAAAATTATTTATTTATTCCTATAATAAGTAACGTTTGGAGAGCTGTTAAATAAATTATAAAGCAATTTTTAACCTTCAAAAACCTCAAAAAGCAAATAAATAAAATAATAATAATCTTATTTTACCTCCCCCCCCCCCAAAAAAAAAAAAAAAAAAAAAAAAAAATCATAAATTTGACTATGTACATAACTGATCTATTTCTAGAGGTTTTTAAAAGTCCTCAGCAAAATTTACATATATATTTAAAGTTATAAAACACACAAATATATTAGGAATCATAAAAATAAAATAAATGTGGACTCAAAAAAAAAAAAAAAAATCAATCAATTCTACGATAAAATAATTCTAATATAGAAAATTTAAATGCAACGGAAATGCGGTTAAAGTCCTCAAATTTTTCGCAAATCAAATTTATGAAGGGGGGGAGGGAAAAACGTGTATATAAAGGAATAACCTAGAACAAAAAAAAAAGGTTCCGGTTGAGCACACAAATACAACGCCCTTGCATCTCACTACGCCCCCATTTCATTTCAGGGGGCGGTTCAACCCACAAAAGTGCGAACCCATCAAATATTCAGTGATGTGGGGAAGATGAAAGAATTGGAAGAACCATATGGTGATTTCTTTCTACTTTTCCATGTCCTCCCCAAAAGTATAAAAATATACCTAGACTTTCACGGGAATAAAAAAAAAAAAAAAAAAACTGTAATATTGCATAGAAAATGAGGTCACGAACATATATATATATATATATATATATTTACGCCAAAAGATTACATAACAAGAGTGGACTGCAATTACCACAAAATCAATTAATTTTTATCACAATTCATATATATCATTGGAAAATTGTGTGTGATGCAATACGCCAAGTTGCAATATGACGATGTCACTGGCTACTGGCAGAGAGGCTCAAAATTGCGAAATTTAAAAATTAAGAATAATCATCCAAATTTCTCCTTCATTTATTAATTATCACAATTATAATACTAAGCAGCAAAAATCCCACAGAATGACATGGAAAAGAAGAAAGGGGGAATCCATCACATGGAACTTTAACCCCTTAACACGCGCCGTCCTCGCTGCGAGGACGCAAAATTTAAGATCCAGCGGCAAAAATTCACCCCGGAAATTTTTTAGCAAAAATTTACGTTTATAACATATCAGAAAAGGCCGGTTTTTTAAACCTTAAAATTTCTTTTAGTTTAATTTAGTTCATGAATTCCGGTGGCAGTATACTTTAAATGATCCGAATTATCTTGCGCCGCAAAGGGTTAAGCTTAATTTTCCTACGGATGAGTGTTGCTGCTTTGACGTTGCACTTGTACTTATTAGGAAGAAATACTTTTTTTCTTAATGTATACAGATCAACATTGCTCGAAAAAACAAGGTTATGAGTACACTGATAAATTACCTAAATTAAAGTTTAATATTTCAATTATTTCATTAAACTGACGGACTCATTTTTCATATGCTTGTGCATTAAATATTTTCTTATAAAGCAGAAATGAAATATTTTATTTAAAAAAAAAAAAAGTAACGTAAATCAGTAAAATACTACTTACGGTTGATAAATAGTAAAAAGGAAAAACCAAATCCAAAAGCAGAAAGACATGGCAGGCCACATAAGTATAAAAACTATGTCAAAATAAATTTTAAAGAAACCAACTTCTCAAACTTATTTCAACAAAAACATTTCACCATTTAAAATCCTAAAAGTAAGATATCAAAAGGTTTTTCATTGCAGTAAGGAATAACTTTTTACTGGGGCACCTTTAAATGGGGGCACAAGCGAAAAATTGTCAACACAGCGGTCGAATGAAATTCTACAACTGTACACAACTTATTTTTCTTGATCAAGTTTCCGGCTTCCGTCAGGGTTTTTTAATTACTGATAAATAAGAAATGACTTACGACATACTGCAACTGAGACTGGTGTTAGACTCATTTAGTTACGCGTAACAGAGTTACAGAGGAAGCGAAAAAACATTATCGGGCTGGGAACAAATTTCCGGTGGAGAATACATGTGGTTAGCCGATAACTTTTGGTGATAGTTAAAGTTGCAGCCACAACAGAAAAAACAATCAATCAATACTAAATAGTTAGTTAATAATTAGGAGCAGTTAATTTAGATATCTAAACACGCAATTCCAGAAAAGAAAACAATTTCTTGTGCTTAAATGGTTTATGTAAACTCTTTCCCGTAAACGAATACATTTTACATGAATTCATAAGTTTGTTGCTAAAGTTTTTTTTTTTTTTTTTTTTTTTTTTTTTTTAAAGCCTTATACATTAAAAGTTAAAAACTATATTTTAAATATGAGGAGCAAACATTCAAAAAATGAGTTTGTGATTTTTCTTTCGACTTAACATAAAATGTCTACATGTCTTCACAAAACTAGTATTGCATCTAAAGAAATGATAATTAGGGTTTGAGATTAGGTTTAGTTATTTTTTAACTTATTATTTTCCCCAAATTCTTATGTACTTACTGTCATTCACTACGGTATGTTTGTGAATCTCAACCAAATAAAAAGTGTGCCTCTATTTTAAGGTAAATACAAGCTTTTTCATTTGTCTCTCCGTGGCTCAGTTGGTAAGAGCGCCATGTTAGTAACCCGGTGGTCCCGCGTTCCTCACCCTGAAGGTCCGCGGAGTGTTAATTTTTGCAGACAATTAGTAGAAAAGATGTCAACTGATAAAAGAAAATTTATCGTTGACTACACAGTATTCTAAGAATTTTTGAAGAGTTTTTTGAAGAAGCCTTTTTCTTAGATCTTTTTTTAGAAGCGAAAAAAGAGTTTTTTGTGGACTACAAGCGCCCTCTATTGGGCGGAATATTCACAATAATGTCAATGAAACAATAATAAAAAGGTGCCTCAAACGAATAATTAAATTGCAGATATTGGCCCTTAATCAGAAAATGAAATCACAAAACTTACAGGCAATCGTGTGGTGCTGCTATCTGTTGTGAATTTTAAGAAATATTTTCTCTTTTCTTAACACAGTTCAGATTTCCCCAGTTTTGGTTAATAAACAAAAAAGTTACTTTATTTTTATTTATTTTTTTTTTTTTTTTTTGCAAATTAAATTTTATTCTAACTCCGAAATGATTTATATGATACGCTATAATAAGAATTTGGGTTTTAAAAGTTTTTTTAAATAGATTATTTTGTGTTTTCTGAAAAACTGTATCCGAAGGAGAAAACAGGGTTTAAATGTTTGCTTCTCATATATATAATCTATATTTGTAGGGAAAGCAAAACTAATTAATACAAAACTAAGTAAAAAGTAACTTTTATGATGAATTCATACATGAATTGTTGTTTCTTAATTATTTTATTATTGTTGTTTATTAATTAATTCATACATGAATTGTTGTTTAGGCTGTTCATTTGTCAGTCGTGTACACTAAAGTAAGCAAATGTCCTATTCTAACGTAATAAAAATTTAGAAAAAGTGGAATGGCAACGCCCCTGTTGGACACTTTTCACCAAAAGTTGATAAAGCACTAATTTATGCCAAGGTGCAAATCCATGATAATTTGTATGAAATTATGCACAGAAGTTCCCGAGATACAGTTTTCACAAGATTCTCTCTCTCTCTCACTCACACACACAGGGTTGCCACTCAAATAGGAAAACAAAATTCCCTGACTTTTCCAGATTTTTCAAGACGTGTTCTAAGAAAATTCCAGTTTAGCCATATATTGTGCATTGGTTGTGTAGAGGGTCAAATAATTATGGTACCACTTGAAAACACAAAAGTTACACATTACTTTGACCTAAGGACAGATTGCCCTCCATGTGGGATCTTTCTAAGAGGTCTTGTTTTGAAAAAACGAAAAATGGCGGAAGCTAAAAGAAAGAAAAAAAAAAAAAAAAAAAAAAAAAAAAAAAACAAGAAAAATGACTCTACGTTGGAGGAAAAATTAGTTTTTCTTTTTTTGGCAATCATTGTATGAAATTCCCTGACTTTTCCAGATTCTAGCTAAAATATTCAAATTCCCTGACTTTCATGATCAATTTTCAAATTCCCTGACTATTCCAGGTTCTCGAGGTTTTCCAGGTAGCGTGGCAACCCTGCACACAGAGATATTTTCAAAAACTAGTCAAATCGTGTTCTAGACCTCTCAAAACGTCTAAATCCAGCGAAACACCGAAGTCGAAAATTTTTACTAAACCAATAAATATCAAGCAATAGAATAATCGAATTCGATAGTATTTTGTGATTATGCGAGAAAAACGGATGCCTAATAACAAAGGACAAAATAAATAAATAAATAAATAAATAAATAATAATTAGAGCTCTGCAATTTTAATAAACTTTGAATCGCCTTTTAAACTTGCTCGAAAACAACTCAAAAAACCGGCTCGAAACTGCTCTTAGAATTAACCTCAGACATACTCAAAATAACAATAACACATACACACCTCGTGCTTTCGTTAGATTTTAAATAATAAAAATTATATTTTTGGAGGCGAAGCATTCCCGAGGTGAAATGAAGGTGAAATGTTTTTTGGGAAAGGTTCAATCAACAAAGGGGGTGAATGACATGGGAAAAATCTTTCAAAGGATGCATGTTTTAGTAGATGTTACTCTCAAAAGTCACTCTAATAATCAGCTATGTATATGGTAGAAATATTAGGGTGAGGTTTCTGCGAAGATTTCTTTCTTAATTCAGAACGCTTTCTCTATCTCTTTTGTAAACTTTTATTTCTCTTCACGAATGTTTGTAAAAGTTTAAGTGAAAAAGGTAGATTCAAATTTTAAAAAATTTCCAGAGTATTGCAAATATTACCTCTCATCATCAAAAACACATCAAAGTAAGCAGAGTGAAAATTATGACTCAACATTATGTACCGCTACTGCATTCCAGAACATTAATCGGATACAACTTTTTTTTTTTTTTTTTTTTTTTTTAATTAATCTATATTTGAAATAAATAAAGTTCAACAACGTAACTACAAATTAACAACCCACCCACCCCCCTTTTGTTTACAATTTTAATCCAGCTGAAAGATAAAAAGCTATATGTTTACTATAAAGCTAAAAAAGGGTTGGAAGTGGATAAAGTTGTTTTTATATTTTTAGTATTACATTTCTTTCAATTATGATGTAACGAGAATTAAGTTCTAAAAATTAAGAAGTCAAAATTCGTAAAATATAATGTGAATCTAGAGTAGAGGGAAAAGTGGGGAATGCAGCAAAAACTAACTATAGAAGCTCGACTTAATACAATTCGAGATTACATTTAAAACAAAAGGAATGAATAGTTGTTTTTTAGAAAACTAGAAAAAAGGTTTTACAGATTTGCGGCTCAGATATGATACATCTTTTTCAATATCTTTCAATAATCACATTTTATCAGACTGCTACTATTAAAAAAGAATTTAAAAAATGTTTCCCAGCATTAAAAATATTGTTGCAGAAAAAGTAGATTTACATGTTTTTTAGAAAAAAAAAAAAAAAAAGCTTTTACAGATTTGCGGCTCAGATATGATACATTTTTACTTTCTTCTATATGTAATATAGAGAAAGTATTGGATTCGCGAAAATTTTCGACCTCCGTTTTTTGATGGATCTACACGTTTTGGGATGTCCTGAACACGAATTGATAGTTTTTAAAAAAAATGTCTGTCTGTCTGTCTGTGGTTTCGTTTTTTCACCGTATCTCACGAACCAATGAAGGAAATTCAACCAAACTTGGTATATAGCTGAACCCTGGCGGGGCATTGTGCTGATTAGATTTGGGGATCAATAGCCCATTAGGTGGCGCTGTGATCGCATTTTATGTAAATTTTTAACATGGCAGTATAGGACAAATTTTCGTATTTTTCACCGTATCTCACGAACCAATGAATGAAATTCAACCAAACTTGGTATATAGTTGGTACCTGACGGGGCATGGTGCTGATTAGATTTGGGGATCAATCGTCCAGCAGGTGGCGCTGTGATCGCAAAATTTCGTATTTTTCACCGTATCTCACGAACCGATGAATGAAATTGAACCAAACTTTGTGTATAGTTGGACCCTGACATGGAAAGTGTCTGATTAGATTTTGGGATCAATCGCCCAGCAGATGGCGCTGTGGTCGCATTTTATGTAAACTTTTAACATGGCAGTATAGGACAAAATTTCGTATACATGTACATAATGAGCGTTATTTTAAACTTGTGATTGTAAAATTAATATGAATTTTTGATAATAGTAGTAGTTAACTACGAAAAAAATTTTGTGCATGTGGGGGCACCGGTTCCCCCCCTGGGGGGGAAGTACCCCCCGGCGAGGTAAATTTTCAAGATGGGTATCTTTCGAAAGATCTCGTCAATACCTTTAAAACGAATGGTTGAACTATAAATCTGTGACAATTTGAAACAAAGTTATCGATTTTTTTACTTAAAAAAAAAAAAAAATTAGAAAAAAAAAATAGTTTTTTTTTTTTTTTTTTTTTTTTAACGAAACTTAACCAAACTTGGTATTTAGTTGGTCCCCGACATAAACTGGTGCTGATTACATTTGGGGATCAATAGCTCAACAGGTGGCGCTGTGATCGCATTTTTTCTAAATTTTTAACATGGCAGTATAGGACAAAATTTTGTATAAATGTACATAATGAGAGTTATTTTTAACTTGTGATTGTAAAATTAATATGAGTTATTGATAATAGTAATAGTTAACTAGGAAAAAATTTCTGTGCATGTGGGGTCATCGCTTCCCCCCTGGGGGGGGGGGGGGGGTAAATTTTCAAGATGGGTGTCTTTCGAAAGATCTCGTCAATACCTTTCAAACGAATGGTTGAACTATAAATCTGTGATAATTTAAAAAAGTTATCGATTTTTTTTTTTAAATATTGTTATTGGTTGAATATGTATTACTTTTAACAACAAAAAAAAAAAATTAGAAAAAAATCGTATTTTTTTTTTTTTTAAATATTGTTACTGATTGAATATGTATATAGGAAAATATAGAAGAAAGTCTTGTGGTGGCCACAACATACTAGTTTTCAATATCTTTCAATAATCACATTTTATCAGACTGCTACTATTAAAAAAGAATTTAAAAAATGCTTAACAGCATTCAAAATATTGTTGCAGAAAAAGTAGATTTACAGTTACAATGGGAACAATTTTTGCGATGTTCCTACTGATAACTCAAAATGTCTCTACATACTTTAGAGATAAATCATAAAAAAAAAAAAAAAAAAAAAATCCATGCATAATCCTATAAAGTACCCCGAAACGTCCCTACGAATTCAAAACCCGTCTTTACATGCTGAATAAAACTGCTAAAATTTGCATAAATCTGGCAAAAAAAAAAAAAAAAAAAAAAAATCAGTTTTTCCTAAGTAAAGTAGATGACACTCAAATAATGCAACACTAGAATCTAACACGCTTACAAATCAATTAAGCATTGCTAGGGTTTACAAATTTTTATTAACTTACTACAGTTGAGGAAAATCATTGACTGACCGGTTTTTCTTCTTTATAAACCACTAAAATTGATAAAAGATTTTTCTCCAAACTGTAAAATTAGAATAAATTTCTAAATTCCCTGGGTTTTTCCTGTTTTTAACAGATTTTTCAAATACTTCGAGTTTTCCAGGTTTTCTCTAAATTCCAGGTTCCGTAGCAACCCTGTAAAAGTCCCTATGCTTAGGGACAAATCTTTACGATTGGCAACATCGAATGGAAACAAAGGCAGTCTACTGACTTACACCGATGCTAGCCTTAGCGAAGAATTTGGCGAAAAATGGATATTACAGGTTGCAATTTCTTGAAATATTCAATAGGAGTTGAGTTTCTGGGATTTTCGAGAATGACCCATTAATTTCTGATGCAGAAATATCTTGAGCATTCGCCAAAATCATCTCCAAGACTATAAAAGGAGAAGACCCATACGAATGCAGTGTTACCAACTGTAGAAATTTGGCCCTACACATAGAGACTTTTAGCACTTTTCTTCAGGATGTAAGGTGGAATTTTGCATGGATTTTGCTACTTCTCCACTTCCCCCCCGCCCCCACACTAATGTAGGAATTTTTATTGTCAGTGTGCTTGTAGGGACATAGCAAAATTTGAGTTAACAACAATGTTGATGAGTTGAGTTGTGATCATACTTTTGTGCTGAACAATTAGTTGTCTGCAAAAGTTGATTATTGTTCTTGAATCAGTGATATTCCTGCTATGTTGTGTACTTAATTCCGTTTACTTGACGTTCGCGGTGCGAATGACAATTCTATTGGATTGTTTCGAGAATATTTGTTGAATAAAGTTCATTCGTCGGTTAGAACTTACCCTTTTTTTTTTTTAAGAACAGCTTTTTACATATGTTAAAAACATCGATATTTTTGTGACAATATGTAGATAAGAAAAATCAACTTACTGTCCTACAGATGCTCCATTCCAACATCTTCCTTCTTCTCTTACTGCCCACGTTTCATCGCTGCACACAATATCCGCCAAATTTGCATAATGTCCTTTGGTTTCTGCCAACCGTTGTACGATCTGTTGTAATCGAGTGTACAAGCTTTCGTCTACTGATCGGACGGGCACTATCCTGCCAGGAGTGGAACCAGGAGTGATTGGTCCAGGATCGGTAACATCTCGTGTGGCACGGCGAGGATGACCGCAGGCTACTTTTACCTGAAATTGAATAAAAAAAAAGATATTTATTTTATGCTAAAGACAGATTATAATGCATCAACTAAAGATAAAACCTTTTACATTTCAGTCACAATAAATCTGCAGTGTCAGTGTTTTTAAGACTTTGCATCACCTGACCGCGCAATCAGGGTTAAAATAAATCAGGTAATCTGTTTCTGAGTAAGCAGTATGGCGAAGAAATTCTCAGCCAGTTTTTTCCTCTGATGAGAGACCTGATTTCCTCCTCCGTACAACTTCAAACTCCTATCAATTTCACGTTAAATGTAAATAATGTCATTGTTTTGTTAACATATTTACTTTGACTATTAAGTTTTACATTTTATAATAATATTAACAGAAATTTAAAAAGTCAGTTTTTTTAGTATTTTTTAACTGAAGAAAGAAAGAAAAGCGGTCATTAGTTTAAAAAAGGGGCGGGGCCACTAATGAAATTTCCCAGTTTTGTCATCATGTTCCCATCCAAATTATACCTTTAGGGAGCCATCCCTTCGTGGAGGATCAGAATTGTGGTAACACGTCTCCGGACTACCCTTAGAGATGAGTTCCAGACTGTCGTCAATTACCCATAGCGCAGCACTAGGGCCAGGGCCCGACTTAGACTATCTGGAGCCCCGGGGCAAGCCTATTCTGGGGGGCCCCCTTGCGGTGGCATAAGAGCTCTTTAGGTTGTAGAATTTCTGCATACACCTGTAGGGGGGCCCTTTCCAGAAGAAGGGCCCAGGGCATTTGCCCTGTATGCCCTGCCGTTAGTCAGGGCCTGACTAGGGCAACGTAAATTCCACTCAACCTCAACCTAATTTTGCCTTATATCTGAAATAGGATTGTTGTGGTGAATTAGCAAACAAAACAACAAGGAAGAAAAATACATCTTGGTCATCGGTGATCCCAGCGTTGATAATTCTCCCAAAGCATAATATGTCCCCATTTAAAACTTACGTCGCAAAACAAACAGCTTTATCGCAGTACAATTTCAGATATTTAGAAATTAGGGGAACACAATTGTGAGTTTATGGCTTCAAACATGAACATTTTTTAAAATTCTGTTTTTATCATACACAATTTATCAAAATATTTTAAAGAAGTTGATTGCATGGTGAATTATCTATCGATCCTTGGTTTATTTATTTTTTAACTAAAAGTTTCAGTAAAAATATTTTTAAAACGTTATTTTATAATTTTTTGTAATTATTATTTCGGTATTATACGCATATATTATAGCACATTGAATTGTAAGATCTGTATTTTTATGAGTGTGTCAATAATATTGACATGATCAATAAAATGCTTACGTGTCCTGCAGAACATTTTAAAATATTCTGCTGCTGTGGTAGCTAATCCAAGCTTAAAAACTACCAGGTGTTAACTAAATATTTACTTATTACTTTCTTCTATCTTCAATAGAAGAAAGTATTGGATTCGTAAAAATTTTCGATTTCGGGTTTTTGATGGATTTACACGTTTTGAGAGGTGTAGAACACGATTTTACCATTTTTAGAAAATGTCTGTCTGTCTGTCTGTCTGTCTGTCTGTCTGTGTGTGTGTGTGTGACAAAATTTTGTGGCAACTGTATCTCTGGAACTACTGCACAGAATTTCATACAAATTGGTATGTAGTTGCACCTTGACATAAATTAGTGCCTATCAACTTTTGGTAAAAATCGTCTTACAGGTTGCGTTGCCATCCCGCTTTTTCTAAATTTTCAACAGGGTGATAAAGGCAAAAATTTTCAAGATGGGTATCTTTCGAAAGGTCTCGTCAGTACCTTTAAAACGAATGGTTGAACTATAAATCTGTGATAATTTAAAACAAAGTTATCGATTTTTTTACTTTTTACGAAAAAAAAACTTAGAAAAAAAATCTTTTTTTTTTCTCCCCTTAATTTTATCAAACTCCCACGGTTTCCGTGTTCTGACAAACTTAAACTAATTTTTGCTTTTTTCCCCTAATTTTGTCAAAGTCCTACGGTTTCCGTGTCTTGACAAACTTTAACATATTTTTGCATTTTTCCCCTGATTTTTTCAAAGTTCCACGGTTTCCGTGTTTTGACAAACTTTGACAAAATTTTGGGTAAAATGTGAAAATTATTCTAAATTTGTCAAAACACGGAAACCGTGGGACTTTGACAAAATTGGGGGGGAAATGCAAAAATTTGTTTAAGTTTGTCAGAACACGGAAACCGTGGGAGTTTGATAGAATTAAGGGGAGAGGAGGAAAAAAAAAAGTGGGACTTTGACAAAATTTTGGGTAAAATGTGAAAATTTGTTTAAGTCCCACTTTTTTTTTTTTTTCCTCTCCCCTTAATTCTATCAAACTCCCACGGTTTCCGTGTTCTGACAAACTTAAACTAATTTTTGCTTTTTTCCCCTAATTTTGTCAAAGTCCCACGGTTTCCGTGTTTTGACAAACTTAGAATAATTTTCATATTTTACCCAAAATTTTGTCAAAGTCCCACTTTTTTTTTTTTTTTTTTTAATTATTGTTGCTGAGTGAATTTGTATAGGAAAAGATAGAAGAAAGTAATGTGGTGGCCACAACATACTAGTTTATTCTCGTCTTTTAATTATTGGCATTTTGAGTCAAATCACACCCCTACGTATATACGAATCAGTAAAAAAAAATTATAATTAAAAAAATACATATTTAAACGAATGTATTTTATGGTAAAGAATAAGAACAATGTTTCGACGTATAGCTAAAGTACAGTATTTCTTCCTACTAGCGAATTAACAATAACGTTAAATGAACGGAAATTTAATAACACCCACATGCAGATAAAACAGCACATTCAAAAAATAATTACATCAATCAAAAGCAAACAGATGTTTTAGCTGTGAAAAATTATATTTATTTTTGCCCTTAAGATAGAAATAAAGATAATTAACCATTCACTAACGTCAAGAAACGGATCATTTGTTGATTTACAGGAATAACGACTTGGAAGGGAAAAAAAAAAAAAAAAACAATCCTTCAACAAGTCTTCAAGTGCGACACTTCAGAGCTGTTGACACGTGTCTCATATTAATTGAAACCAACCTCTTGACCTCGGTTGTCAGGAGAGTGTCTTTTGGCACAACATGTGCCAGCTATTTAACAGCTCAGCCCTTTTTATATACTTTTTTTTTTTTAATCATAATGTTGAAAATGACACTCGTGTTTATTTTATGAAGGTGCTTAGACAGAAATGCTACTAGATATACACAAGTGCTCGGAGCTATTGCGGATTTCTTAAAGAAAAAAAAAAAAAAACTGAATCGTAATATATTTATATATAAACATACAGTAAACAGGGGTGAAACTACCTCACATGCAAAAACCTTGAAAACAGTTACTTGCATGCAGAATGGGAAGATTTATAACAGGTTGCAATATGATATATGATATCACTAATAAGTGATATTAATAGAGTTCATGATACATTATAAAGCAAATTAAACATTCAAAATGAGAAATTTCCATAAAAGCAAAATGATTTAACATGAAATTAAGCGGCAACAAAAATTTCAAAAACCCTGAATTTAGGGGTAGCCCCTGAAAAGTTTCACCCCTGAGTAAAGCACCGTTTATACATTTTTACGTCCTTTTAGTGAAGTCCCGATTCATTCCTATTCATTTTAATGCAAAAAGTCTTCGTTTATACGCCGCCAATATCGGTTATACGTCTTTACCAATTTACCAAAATTTCTTAACCTATCATTATTTTCCATTCTAAATAAGACAGATTTTTCCTAGAAAGCATCTTAAATGGAGGAACACAAGAAAGAATACTGATCAAAGAATCAACTGAATTCACAGTAGAATTTTCAATACTCACAGACAAGTACCAAATCAGACGAATATTAAAGATCTTTAAAGTTATTAAATAACTATCTGTATAAACATAAATCGTATGCTTATTATTTAAGATACGCAATATATATAATTAATATTAAAAATGTGTTCATATAGTTAAGAAATGTAATATAATACTAAATATATGATATATGTAATTAGTACCCAGCCATGCATTAATAGTATGATTTTTTTCATTCTTATATTATATATATATATATATTTCATTAATTAATTATTGTCTTAGAAAAAATTATAATATACATTTACTAAATTAGTATTTTCATATAAATTTTGCTTCAGTGTCATTAAATTTGCAGTAATCAAAGTGTTAATATTAAAATTTCGATTATACGTCTTTTCATTTATACGTCCTTTTGAAAGACGTATAAATAGTACTTCTGTATATTATTCATAATCTATTTTCTTTAAAAGTACATCGCGAATCTCTGCTTTATTTATATAGTAATTCCAAAATACTTGACCCACAAATAACTAAAATATTCTGATTACATCATATGTTTGTATTTCCCATGAGCGATTTATCATAAGGAGGGATAAAAACAACAATATAATTACAACCACATGCACCTTCACACGCGTGAAATGTAGCGCTGACAGGAATTCGTATTTTAGAAAAACAGCAGTAATTCATTTACGTTTTAAAATAACATGACACTAAAGTTTTTTTCAAAAATGTCTGAAACTTTTCAAAACATTAAACAACACGACAAAATAGTTTTTATTTAACTCTGAACATTTCGTATACTGAGTAAAAAAGCTGTTGATTTATTTTCGTAAGAGATTTGCAGCGATATTATTATCTGAAGATTTGTAAACAGTGGTGCAAAATGCGTGAAGTTTGATAAATTTGTTCTAATTCTAGCACTACTTTTTATTTATTTATTTATTTATTTATTTTTAAAGTCCTTCAATACTCAAGGGCGTTTTTTAATCAGAGTTCGAAAAGTATATATTTGGGATTACTAAAAAGTATATTTGTGATTTTGATGAAATTTAATTAAAAAGAAAATAAATCACCAGTAGGTAGCAGATAAGCAGAAACGAACTAAGAACAGACGCATTTATGAAATCGCGGAGTAATTCAAAAGAAATAAAATAAAATTATTTTCTACAATTAGGAAGTGTTGCGTTTTAACTACCAATACAAATTATGACAGAATGTTATGATATATTATTTGCAAAGTAACAGAAAAAAAAAAAAAATGTAAAGTACAAAAAGGAAACTGCAAACCGACCAATTCAACAGGTAATTTTGTTTATTATTAGCTTAGAACGAATAAAACATGAATACTTATGTTTCGTAAAGTAGTTCTCAAATGAGCGAATTATATACCCCCCCCCCCCTTAAACGATTGTTATCTTCAAGGTATCTCTATTTTTCTTGTTCTGTGTTAAAATATATGCAGAATACCGTTTATTATGAAACGTCTGTTGTTTGACGTAAAAATGTTTATTCTCTGTGTGAATGTAATTTTAATTTATGATGAAAATTTTACAAGTTAACAAATCATGCGTGCGCAATTGATTGATCAAGTATCGGCAAGTTTAACACGTTGAGCGTCACGTGAATTCTTAAAATCCATTAAAATTCCATCCTCCTGTAATAAATAAAAATTAAGCAAATTTGCAATAATTACTTAAAACAATGTAATATTTTTAGTTTTATATTTTATTTTACACTGTCAACCACCGATAGTTGAAGCGGCTTTATATCATGTTTGACACTGTCAGCCACCGATGGCTGAAGCGGCTTTATATCATGTTTGACATTGTCAGCCACCGATGGCTGACATGGCTCTCAACGTGTTAATTTTTTTATTGGTACTGCTTTTACTTTCGGGATAAAACTTTCACTGAAAGGTTTGAAGTATAACATGTTCTGCACACTCCTAAAGTTTCAAGATGATTCCTTCAGTACTTTTAGAGATATATGACAAAATGTCTAGAATTTAGAATGGCTGACATTTCGCTCAACGTGTCAATTAACATCTACAGAAATGCCAACTTCTAATGATAAAAAAGCAGGAGATTTTTTAACAGAAATCACGAGACTTTTACCAACAAGAAAGTTTGTAAGAAAAATGAGTAAAATAATGCAAATTTAATTTTAAGTAAAGCTTTAAAGCTCAGGAGGTATTTACAAAGCATCAGTATTAAAATTAAATGAATAATATATGTTTCTTGCAGTAAAACAAACTATCAAAAAAAAAAAAAAACCTCAGTCATACAGTTGTTTAAAATTTAAGTCAAAATAGAGAGATTTGATCATTCTGCTCCTAATATAAAACAATAAGAATCTTAATTATTTTTGTAAAAGAAAAGGTAATAAAGAAATGAAAATATCAGCCATATTCTAATGAAATTTGAATTCTTTAAGTTTTCAATAATGGATTTTTGGTATTTAAAAAAATATATATATCTTTTGATAATAATACATTTTTCATTATGCAAAAATGAAAGTTAAAAATTTATTCTTAGCAAAAATTAGTTTCAAAGCATTCATCATCATCATCACGTACTTAAGAAGTGCCTACTAGAGATGAGACGGGCTCAGCCCGAGCCCGTAAGCCCGAGCCCGGGCCCGATCGGGCTCAAATCTTACGCAAGTCTTTGGGCTCCGGGCGGGCTCGGATTCAAGCTAAAAGTTCCGTTTATTTCATTCTTCACTAACTGGAAAATGTAAAAAAAAAAAAAAAAAAAAGAAATTTTATTCATTTTGAGAGCACCTTTAGTAATGTCATAATAGTCATGATAGGTTATAAATCACAAAATAATCTTGCAAACCTTAGTAGCTTTGACTTTCCTTTTTCTAAATAGAACTCTTTTTTCAACGGGATGCATATTATGTCATAGTGTTATACAGTAATCCTTCCTCCTTCTTTATATCGGGCCTCATTATATCACTCATTCGGATAAATTTTTCCCCCCGATAGGCGCGTTATAAACAATGGGCTGCGCTATGAATATCTATTATATAAATATATACATGTATACAGAGACACAGACATTAAAAATTGTTATAATAACATTTATAGTTATTTAAATTGAGGATTGATAATAAGAAAATGTATTTGAAAATGAAAACGGTATTTAATTTTACTATTGTGTATGCGTTGCATAGCGTACCACTTTCAATATCGGGCTCGGGCGGGCTCGGGCTCTGATCACACAAAATTTTTCGGGCTCGGGCGGGCTCAGTTCAAAAATGTTTCGGGCCCGGGCGGGCTCGGATTGCCAAAATAGAGCCCGAACTCACCTCTAGTGCCTACGGCTGTCGAGACAGCCGCTTACCTTCACCAAAGGCAGAAAGAATACATATGGAGGGCTTGCATAATCAAGAGTGTCGGTACTAGTTCTGTAAGTAAAAAATTACTTACTTACAAAGCATTGTATAGTAATTCACATTCAAACTGAACTTGATAAATTGCAGGGCAAGATAAATTTATTTTCTTTCAAATTTTTTTACCCAATCCCACAAATTTTAAGCATAAATTATGCTAAGAGGGATAGATAAAAATTACATCAGAAAAGCAGGAGAAATGAGTGGAAAATCAGGAGCATAGAAAAGCAAGCAAAAAGCAGGAGACTTGGCATGTCTGCACCTAGAATTGTCTTCAGTTGAATACCTTTCTACATCCCTCTCAAAAAGCATAAATATTACATATAATTTAAAAGTTTATTATTATTATTTTAAATAAATGTCTTTTTTGTTATGATTAGTTTCATAAAGAGCATATACCTGCAAAAATTTGCAATGAAGATTCCAGATTTTTAACAGAATACGCAATCACTTAAAAAGCTAAATAAATTCAAACTTCAAAGAAGACAGAAAATTAAATTCACTAGCATTTTAAATCAGCACTCTCGGTAAATAAATAAATAAATAATTCAAAAGAAATTTATTCTACATTGAATTAAATACAGATCGAATACTATATTTTTCAGTATTTTAAGTGATTGGGGAGGAAATAAGATTTTCATGTCAATAATTCGACAATATTATAGCTCATTATAAAACGAATTCATTTTACTAAATTATAAATTACCAACAATCGGATAATAGCTCACTGATACTATAAATTAAGACCGCCTATAACCAAAGCTATTTAATACCCAAAGCAAATTTATGGATAATTTAAAATTCAGTTTTCTTTTAAAGTTTAATAACTTTAAGCTAAGTCATTTACGTAATGAACTGCCATTACCCCTAAAATAGAATATTAGTGCCTCTAGTTACTAAAGCTTGTGATAATCGAACTAGGAATTTTAATGACAAAGGATTGGTTATAAATTAAAGAGTTATTTATAAACGCGGTTACAGCAAAAGCGACACGTAAATTAAGTGACAAGAAATACCCGATACATTGCTAGGAAATTTTTTGAATATATAACATAAAATACTTGAAAATGCTTTATAGATAACAGAAAGAAAAAAAAATGAAAGAAAAAAAGAGAGAGCCAGAAATTATGCGATTGCGTATATATAATATATATTTTACCCGAAACAGCTTAAAACATATTTATTCACTTAATGGTGGAGGAAAGAATCTTACAAAAACTATTGAGTTGTTCGGAAAATAATTTCGTGTTTTCCTTTAAAAATGAAAGATGATTTTCTTATTTGTATTAATATTTTATTGAATTATATTTTCTCTACTTTGGTCGGTTTCTTAGCGATCTCACGAGTTGTTATTTGGCAGTTTTCATAAATCAATACTCTATTTTGTCTTCATTACCATAAACTGGTTTTCCAGAAGGTAATGCATCTTCAACGCAAAATTGCAGGAACACAATTTGGTAAACCAGTTTTGACATTGGCGTTCTTTAAATAAATTTTATGTATACACATCGTATACCCTTTTTCCTTGTTTGAACAGTATTTTCGCCTTTTTGATCGCAAAAACGAAATACGCCGAAAATGTCGCTTCCGATTTTCTTTATTTGATAGGGCACCAATCAAAACCTATTGAGCAGAATATAACGAACTTTTTCACAAACAAGCCCAGCTATATCAGCTGTCACAATATATATAGTGGTAATGCAGCTTAATTGTGAAGATGGCGTGAAAAAATTACAATCAAATCCTCTGCTGAGAAAAACGAAATTACTTTCCGAACAACCCAATATCTTTATAGTTTTATTTATCTTTATGGGGAAAAAATACACAAACAAATAACAGTAACTCTAAACCTAAACCCTAAAAATATATTTAATATTTAAAAAAAACCTCACAATACAAATGAAAACGCAATATCGAGTAATTTCTACTTATACCCGTAATGTATCTGATTACCCTTATTTGGCTAACCAATAATTCTTAATACTAAATATACCCATTCCATAATAAACATTCTTTTGTGAATCGGAATAATGCATATTAATTTAGTTATGTTTCGCATAATATAAGTTTATAAAACACAACTTGTAATGCTATATACCACATAATGAATCCGAATTCTTTTTGAAAGTCCTTGTATACAATTCAGGGGCGTCATTAATGATACATTTCAATTCAAGCAGGAAATACGTTTTATTGAAACTGACTCGATTAACACACATCAGCTTCAAGACTGAAAAATTATTTGTGGAAATGAGTACTCAGAACAAAATATAGACGAAGCAAAATAATACATATAATAACAGTCGAACCTCGTTAACGTGAATTTTAAGGGGAATAAAATTTTCGTTCATGTTATCAGTAGTTTATGCTATCAGTAACTCATCTTCATATAACTAAACTAATCTTCATTTTGACGGGGATTGTGGAAACAGTTCCTTTTAAAAGCAATTCGCGTTAACCTTTAACTAACACGCGCTCGTGTAAAAAATACACCATTTATAGTAAACAGAATATAAATGACTTTGGGATCCCTCTCCCCACGCTGCGTGCACATCTAACCTATCATTGAAATATTTATTCGAAGATTTTTCATTAGTTTTTATAAAAAGTTTTGATAATTAAAACTTATACAGTCGGCAGCAAAAGTATCCGAGCTCTAGCCAATATGTCTTATATAAAAAAAAGTACACTTAATACTATTTTGTTAAATAAATCCTTGTCGAATCATGTTGTTAGACTGACTAGGAACATGGCTCGACAAGGATTTCTTTAACAAAGCAGTATTATCTGTACTTTTTTTAGACAGTGATTATTGCTAGTGTTCGGATACTTTTGCTGCCAACTGCAGCATACATTTTTGTTTTTATTTAATTTATTTTCTCTAACAACACATCTTCCCCGAAAGACATTCTCAGGATGTCCGGTGGATAAAAGGGAAATCATATTGACCTCCTCAGTATGTTCTGGGGACAAGTGTATTGTTAGGGTTTATTTGATATTTTGGTGGTGTACAAAATACACCACGCGTTATATTTCTATATGTTTTCTATTCCTATGGGAGTTTATTTTAAAGTGAGCATTCTTTTTCTTTATTCAAATATAAGTTTAAAAAATTTCGTTAAATTATTGTAAAAAAAATTAATTAGTTACCAAATTGACTTCTGTGGGTCATTGCGGCGAATTATTCATCTGTTTATTTTTCGTTTTCATTCTTATTGCTATCGTTTTTCTTTTTTTTTTTTTTTTTTTTTTTGGGCAATGAAAATTTTATGGTAAATTAATAGTAGTGAATAAAAATTCACTATCGAAAAAAATACATTAATAAAAAGAAAACCAATATCCGTTTCCTTATAAATGCAAACAGCCAGTTTCCCGCTAAAGACGTGCCATACTACACATCTTCCGCTTTAGGCCGGGATGACCTCGGCTCCAATCGAAATTCTTCTCCATTTTTGTTAAACGAAATTTCCCCATCCTCTGAGGCATGCCTTATTAGTCTATGCTTTAAGGAAATGACGAATTAATAAAATTAGTCTTGCCCAAAAGTTAAACATCGGAATGATTTCCAGGAGTGACTGAGGAATCGGGCATTTAGTCATGCAGTGTCATTTTATGTTGCCAACAAATGACTCAGATGTACCAAAGAATATCTACTAGGCAGGGCGCGAAATTTCCGCTCGCCAACTCGCCATTGGCGAGTGGAATTTTTACTGTGGCGAGTAAAAATTTCGTCTAGTTATAGATATAATTCTTACACGATACGGTGACAGAAAAAGTTCGTTTTATAGATTTAAATATGGCAAAATCTTGCCATCTTATAACCTCATATTTAACCTCTCCTTTTTTTATCCTCGGATAGCCGAGTCTGTGTGTGCGCTTCCTGAGATCACCCCAGCCTGGGAAAGGAAAAATGTTTAGTGCATACATAAAAGTTTTGATCTCTTTGGCAGTTTCGTTTCTTCCATTGTTATTTCTTCAAGTGAGAATAGACGAGCAGAGAGCCTCTTTGCCCGTCGGCCACTATCCGAGGGAAGACATATGCGAAAGTTTGTCTATGCGATATTGTCACGTGAAAATGAACCCGAGTCCTTTTAAATATACTGCCTATGTTTTTTTTTTTTTTTTTTTTTGAATAATGATAAAAAAAAAAAAAAAAAAAAAAAAAAAAGAAAGAAAGTACATATTTTCCAGTTTTTTACTGAAACGCCAATGATTTGCTCTTGTAATGATTTGTAAGCAACGTTTTTATCGAAAAAGTTATTCCGAAATGGCTATTTCAAATGACAACAGTGCAGAAGTTATACACATCGACATTTCGTCTGATTACAAAGATAAAATGGACGAAAAAGACATTTCTGATAGAAAAAGTTAAGTAAATAAATAGATAAATAAGTAAGCAAAGAATTTTTTTTCTTCCTTTTTTCTTTAATGACTCTTTGCATTTATGTTATTAGGTATTTTAATATTTTTCAAATCTCAAATACAATATATTATAATGATTTTTAATGATAGATGATTATGAAACATGATGATATACGACACACATTTAATTTATATAAATTTAGATGTATTTGTAAAAGCTTTTCAAATAGTTAGGAAAATAAAAAATCCAAAATGCATAAAGAAAAAAAAAATGACAACCCTATTTTGTGGCGAGTAAACCTTTTTTTTCGGCGAGTGTAATCTGATTTGAAATTTCGGGCCCTGTACTAGGTATTAGATAATCTTTGGTTCTACTATAATATGATAAAATATTGGGATCGCTCCAGGTAAAAAATGGAGCTCTTCACAAAATTTCATTTTATAAAAATGACCTTTATATAAAATTTTCCCGTGTTTCCAAAATTGATTTTAATGATATACTTAGTTCAATGAAACACTATTAACTTGATATTAAAAATTATGTAAATTGACTCCTAAAATGGAAGGTTTTAAGTTTTAAACAATATATATATATATATATATATATATATATATATATATATATATATATATATATGTATTCACAAAAATATTTTGTTTATCACAACAACAACAAAAAAAAAAAAAAAAAAAAGCCTAAAAATTAAAATCTGGATCGACCCCTGGACTTAGACTTACTTTGGGGTCTGGGGCAATTCCACCCCCCCCCCCCCCGCGCCCCCTTCTTCCCAATACTTATTCAAATTTTAAACTAAAGAAGTGCATTGAAGTTAGTTTTACATTCGATTTGGGAGGGGGGCACTTCTGCAGGGGGGCTGGGCGGTTACACAGCAAAATTCAATATGTATGGCCGATACATGGCCATTTACACTGGGTTTTTTGCCTGTGTTAGGCACTAAAAGCTCCATTCCCAATTTTAAATGTTACATGAATTTTCACGATTTCATAGTATTGAATAAAATTTGTTATTTTGTGTATACAATGTATAATTTGTAAAACAAATCTGTGGTTAGTTCATTCAACTATTTACTATTAATATTAAAGTTTATGTTTATCAGTTTATATTTACTTACAATGTAACAAATAGCACAGTTATTTACAACACAACGTAATTCTAATAACAACTAACAAGTCTCTGTCACGAAAAATAAATTCAAAAACTGGCGTACAGTCAATAGAAAGAAATTAAAAAACTTATTCACACACCATAAATTTTAAATCAGCACAGCCGGTTTCGAAAGGACGTAGCCTTTCTTCATCAGGTGCAAACACGTGCAACTGCCTTGGAGGCTTGCTTTTGCCTCCAAGGCAGTTGCACGTGTTTGCACCTGATGAAGAAAGGCTACGTCCTTTCGAAACCGGCTGTGCTGATTCAAAATTTATGGTGTGTGAAGAAGTTTTAATTTCTTTCTATTGACAAGTCTGTCATTAGAAGCTTTTCAACATATAAAGAAATCTATAAATAAATATGAACGTGAGAAGTGCATAAAAAGTATAAGAAAATGTACTCAGAACCCAAAAACGATGTCTTTTGCAATACTTTTAAATGACTTCTATGATTTAAAAATAAACGGGAAAACAAAACATATACAAGATGAAGATTTACGAAAACTCCCATAAACTGACATGAAAATACATGGGAGTGTATTTGTTCAAGTACAAGAAAAGATAAGGGTGTTTGTGTATTTTGTGAGTAAGGCCAATTGACTGCACTAGGATCCTAGGCTAAATAAATAAATAAAAATAACAAATAAAACAACGATAATACGAAAGTATTATTATTATTATTTAATTTATAGCATTTCTGGCTCCTTAAATAAATGTTTTTATTATTTCGAAATTTTAAGAAAACCTGAAGAATCTTAATTCTCTATGAATTACAGGGCTCGAAAATTATATTGCCCGACATGCCTGGGGCATGTAAAAATTCAGATTGGGCATGTTCTTTTATCTCCTTACATGCCCAGCTGGACATGCAAATATTTAATCAGAAGTAATTTTAAGATATAGCATATTTTGTCTAAAACTCTTACATAAATTAAATTGAAATAAAAAATGTCAATATAAGTATACTGTTGTTAAATTCTTTTCACTGCATATGTGAATGTTTTTATTAATATGCATTTGATTAAAATATTTAGGCATGTAAAAATTTAATTCGGGCATGTATTCTCCAGACTAACATGCCCAATTAGGCATGTAAAAAATTTCAGATTTTTCAAGCCCTGATGAATTATATCATTGTTTATACTATCATAAAAAAAATGAAATGAAATGAAAATTATGCTCTTAAATATATACTCATATACCAATATAAATAAAAATATTACTACACTACTTAAAAAAAAAAAAAAAAAAAAAAAGGATTTCAAACTTCTTAAAAAAAAAAAAAAAAGATAAACAATTCATTTATTTATTACAAAGATTTTTCAGAGTAAGGAACTGATAACAAAATCCCCAAGAAAAGCATTGAAAAATGGCGACAGCGCTTTAGAAAAATATTCTTCATTAAACGATTAAAAAAATCTCAAGAAAGCACAGAGAGGGAAGAGGAAAAAAAAAAAAAAAAAAAGGCAAGAAGAATTAAAGGAGGAGCGATATCTCATTTTGTAGCCAAAATTTACGGTAATTACCACAGCTAATCCGTTATCAAATAAAGAAGGGAGCGTTTTCCTATTTAATTTTGAAAGCACTTAAGTGTTCGCTGAAAAGTAAATAAGTTAGCGTAATGAATATTGTGAGATATTAATTCTGCTGAAATACCCAAATTAGCGTTTCCTTTTTTATATAAGGGATTTATTTTATACGTATCCGTATAATTTAAATCATATGCCTGGACATATATAGTGGAATTATTTTCTTTTACTTCACTGTATTTTTCTCCTTAACACATTCTCATTTAATTCTGGTTTCTTATCTATAGAAAATAAATATCTGTCTGACTTGTCTACGTACTCATCGATCAATTATATACACAGTAGAGCACCGTTTATATGTCTCTCGTTTATACGTCTTTTACATTTATACGTCCTTTTAGTGAAGTCCTGATTCATTCCTATCCATTTTAATGCAAAAATTCTTCATTTATACGCCGCTAATATCGGTTACACGTCTTTTCCACTTTACTAAAATTTGCAAAATTTCTCAACCGGTCATTATTTTCCATCCTAAATAAGACGGATTTTTCCTAGAAAGCATCTTAAATGGAGGAACACGGGAAAGATAGAAGGATACTGATCAAAGAATCAATTAAATTTACAGAAGAATTTTTAATGCTCATAGACAAGCAGCAAATCAGACGAATATTAAAGATTTTTAATGTTATTAAATAACTTATCTGTATGGACATACATCGTATGCTCATTATTAAAGATACATAATATATATAATTAATTAATATTGAAAATGTGTTCATATAGTTCTTAAGAAATGTAATACAATACTCAATATGAGATATATGTAATGAGTACCCAGTCATGCATTAATAGTATGATTTTTCTCACTTTTTATAATAAATCTTTTTTTTTTCCTTTTTAATTATTTATTGTCTTAAAAAAAAATATATAATATACATTTATTAACTTAAGAAATTTTATTAATTAGTATTTTCAAATAAATTTTGCGTAAGTGTCATTCAATTTGTAGTAATCAAAGTGTTATTAGTAAAATTTCGATTATACATCTTTTCATTTATACGTCCTTTTACGTCAGCCCTTTGAAAGACATATAAACGGTGCTTTACTGTATATGCATGCGTGTGTGTATGTAAAAAAAGAGAGTGTTAATATAGGGATGCCTAAACTAGGATCGGCCTTAAAGTACGTCTGGATGGGATGCCTACTTTGGGAGTCTTTTTACGGTGTCCTAGGCGATATTTACGCGTGTTTCGGCGAAGACTACGGATAACTCTGGTAAATTTGTCTATAAATTTTACAATGATCCATTCAATACTGACGTCTTAAAATTGTTTGAGGGTGCTATATGTTAGACGAGACGTAGTTAACCTCGTCGATAGATTCAGGGTACCCAGAGATCACCCTTCTCGAGCTTAGGTATATTTTTCTTGTTTATGTTTCCTGCATAACTTGTGATTGTGAGTTTTTTCGTTGTCACCCCATACTGTTTTCTATAGATTCCCACCCTAGCTTCATTTATATATTTATTTTTAATTCTAATGTGAGGTAGTGGTCACAGTAGAGAAAGAACTCTAAAGTGAAAAATTGATTTAGGAAGTCCCATTGAAAATCTTCAACAACTTAAATTTCCATTCTTGAAAATATAACCTGAAATCGACTTAAGGAGATACTTCATCTAATTTGACCGGCAATCTAACCGCATATTATTCTATGGAGAAAATTATTTTATAAATTACTCATTATTTAATACTTCCCCCCCCCGCCCCCTGTTTTCACATTTAGAAAATTCACAATTAATAAAATGTTTTTCGTTTTTCAAAAATTATTATTATTATATTCCTTTAAAGTGTGCGTGAAAAATTATATAAGAGCATATTTTGCACTTTATAGCTACAATATACATATAGGGTAGGTGCTCCAGTGATTGGCATGCTCCAGTAATTGACATCTATCCCGAAATAATTAATAAATAAGAAAATAATAAAATCATACATTTTACATTTAATAATTTTAACATTTTATGTCAAACTCTGGAACATAGGGTGCCTATTAGTAATAAAAGGAAAAACCGGCAGTGTCAATTACTGGAACATTGAGTGGGTGTCAAATAAAAATTCATTAAAAAAAAAAAAAAAAAAAAAAATTTCATCAAATGTATATATTTTAACATATATGTGGTTCTGAATGTCTTTCATGCCATATGTATTAACTTAAGTGTATATGTATTCTAAAAATATTTTCTGATGACTAGAACATTAAAAACATCAGAGATTGCTTTAAAAGTGTCAATCACTGGTGCACACTTACTGTCGCGGAAGCCCAAGCCAATGTTATTCTATGAGAACTATTATAACTCATTAACTAGTACACATTTTTAAATTCTGCTTTCACATTTCAGAAAATTCCCAACTGTTAAATTGACGGGCGTTTTTAAAAACAGATTTTTTTTAATTTTTAACATTTTATTTTGAAACTGTAAAATTAAAAATTTCCCATATTGAAAATTCGTATTTTGCAGTTTCAAAATAAGACATTTAAAATTTAAAAAATCCGTTTTTAAAAAAACGTCCATTAATTTATCAGTTATGAATTTTCTGAATGAGAAAACACAATTTAAAAATATGCATTAGTTAATGAGTTATAAGTAAACAAAATTTCCCATAGAATAACATTGGCTTAGGCTTCTGGCGATGGTAAGTGAAGCGGCTCCTTAAATGTAACACTAAAGGTTCGGGGACAATTGTCCATTAGTCCGTGCAATAATCATTTTTCCTGAAGAAAGATAATTATAAGACAAAAAAAACTTTTTATAAACCCTGTTTTTAAATTTTCAGTTGAATCATAGCTATAGAACTACATGAGCACTTTATCAATGTGTATAAAAAAATTTTCAAAGTGATAATGACGTCAATTTTTGCCAGATGCATAATTTAACTTTTTACAATTTTTTAACGCTCACGTTTAATTAAATGTATTTATTTTTATGTCGAAAGAAAATGAACTCGTAAATTTTTTTGGCAACAATTAAATTATAGCTAATATTTTAATGGCTATTTTTAAAGCTATTGGGAGGTTATTATTTTCATATTTTAATTAATTAAAAGAAAACTAATCAAAAATTCGAATATTGGGCTTCGAAGTATTGTGTTGTCAGGGGTCGATCCAGGTTTTAATTTTTGGGTCCCTTTTTTGTGAAAAACAAAATATTTTTGTGAAATTTTTATTTATTTTTGTGAAATATAAAATATTTTTGTGAAAAAGTAAAATATTGTGTAAAATCTTCCGTTTTTACAATCACTTTATGTAATGTTTAATATCAAGTTAATAGAGTTTCGTTGAGCCAAATTAAGGCATTAATTAAAAATAATACTGAAAATATGAAAACATTTAATAAAAGGATCATTTTTATTAAACAAAATCTTGTGAAGGGACTCATTTTATAAATTTGAATTTTGTGAAGGGTCCCTTTTTATGGATTTGAATTTTGTGAAGGGTCCCTTTTTACTAAGTGAGATTTTGTGAAGGGGCCGCAAAAGGGACCCAAATTTTGCCTGGATTGACCCCTGGTTGTCATCGGGTTCTGAGCTATTCTGAAAGTTTCAAATGTGTAGCTAGTAGGGAAGTTAGTTAAAAATCGATTGCAAGATTTGTACCGGACAAACAAGAATAAAAACATGGTAAAATGGAAGGACAGGAATACAATTGTAAGCAAAAGCACAGTTTTTAGAAGTTCAATGAACACGTTTTTCACCATTTAATTAATTCGATTTCGCTAAAGTTTGAAGAAGGCAGGCAGGCAGCTTGACAGTTCATTACTGGTTCAGTCACTTTTCGATAACCTGCAGTGGTATTCAGACGCCAGAGAGTTTATTTGGGTTAAAGCGTGGGAAGCATGTCAAGGTGCCCTCAGAATAAACCAAGTTTACACCAAGTTTTCATTTATGGATATTTTACGACTGCTCTTCCCAGTTTCTACAAGAAGGAAGGCTGGAATTATGTCCGATTTTTTTTTTTTTTTTGCTAAAACCCGAAGTTTACTTGAGTTCAGAAAGAGTAGTTCACTCACTTTAGCTACGTACATTTAAAACTGATGTTTATAACAAATATATGAAAATAGATGATTTTTTTAATCAGTAAATCGTAAAATTAAACACCCCGTAATCCCGCCCCCACTCCATTTAGTTATATAATCGAAGACGAGCAGGAAAAGAAAAAGGGGGGGGGGCGATAATATAGAAGGAGAAAATATAAAAAGGAGTTACACAAAGAAAAGAGAAAATACTCCTACAAGTATTTTCGTTTTTCTTTTCTCTCTCCTTTCCCAACACCGTTAAACTGATACAAATACAATAGCCAGGGATTGATCCAGGTTTTAATTTTTGGGATCCATTTTTGTGTGTTTTTTTTTTTTTTTCTTTTTGACAAAAAAAAAAAAAAAAAAAAAAAAAAAAAAAGGAAGAAGAAAGAAAAAAAGAATTATAGTCAGGGGTCGATCCAGGCAAAATTTGGGTCCCTTTTGCGGCCCGTTCACAAAATTCCACATAGTAAAAAGGGACCCTTCACAAAATTCAAATTCACAAAAAGGGACCCTTCACAAAATTCAAATTCATAAAAAGGGACCCTTCACAAAATTCAAATTCATAAAAAGGGACCCTTTACAAAATTCAAATCCATAAAAAGGGACCCTTCACAAAATTCAAATTTATAAAATGAGTCCCTTCACAAGATTTTATTTTATAAAAATGATCCTTTTATTAAATGTTTTCATAGTTTCAGTATTATTTTTAATTAATACCTTAATTTGGCTCAACGAAACTCTATTAACTTGATATTAAACATTACATAAAGTGATTGTAAAAACGGAAGATTTTACACAATATTTTACTTTTTCACAAAAATATTTTATATTTCACAAAAATAAATAAAAATTTCACAAAAATATTTTGTTTTTCACAAAAAAGGGACCCAAAAATTAAAACCTGGATCGACCCCTGATAGTGTAAAACCTTTCATTTTAGCAGTTACTCTGTCTAATGTTTAATATCAAGTTGACGGCATTTAACTGAATCATGCATACACACTTATTGAAAAAAAAAAACTGTAAACCTGGAAAAACTTTACAAAAATTAAAAATATCATTTTTATAAAATGAAATATTGTGAAAAGGTTGTTTTTATGAATCTGAATTTTGTGAAGGGGCCCATTTTAGAGATTTGAATTTTATGAAGGGACGGCAAAAGGATCCCAATTTTTGCCTGGAACAATTTACGGTATCCCCCCCCCCCCCAAATAGGGATTTAATGATAAATATCATTATTATAGTTGCGAAGCAAAAAGTAAGTTATACTGAAAATGGTCGGGTTTTTTTCATTAATTCTAATAAAATATATGCTATTATCAGAAATGCAGGAATAACAGCCAACTGGCGACATGAAATGGAATAACTATCCAATTTAACTTAGATAAGGCACAACGACTATCTAAAAATAATAATCATCAGGCGCTTTAGACATGCAAAATTTCAAGTTCACTGAATAGATGACACTGACAGCAATTTCTCCGTGGATATTTTTTCTCTTTTCTATGCTTAAAAATAGCTCTATCTTCCAATCGACAAAAAATATCATGGTCTTCTCTTATCAACTATAAGCAACTCTAATTATTATTATTATTATTTTAATTATTATTTTTTTTCTGATAGTCCTTAAACAAGCAAGTTGGAGGTAAATATATTCATAAATACGCGTTCTCCCCCTCTCTTTTTTGAGGTTTAAATAAAAACAAAAGGCTTCGGAGGGGGGGGGGGAATCAAAAAATTTTGTCTAATTATCGAAGTTTTCCTGCATAAAGTAAATTGAAAGAAAGATGCTTTTTTTACTTTCCTATATGCCCAAATATCTCTATTTTGCAATAGGCGAAAATATCGTGGTATTTTCTTTCCAATAATAAGCAATTCTCATGAAAGTCCTTTGATAGAGCATAAGCTCGGGAAACATATTTCTCCCTTTTCTTTTTAAAGTTTTAATGGAAGCAAATCTTCGTAAAAAAAAAAAAAATCTTATAAGTTTCCTTGCATAAAATAGCTCATCTGCTTAGTGCCTCTGGTCTGGCTTTCAGCAGTCGGGTTCGAATCTCGATGTTCGCAGTAGTAAGAAGTCTTCGCAGCGTTCCTAAAATTTTACGCACATTTTATTATATTGTCACCACTATTTTAAAACAATATTTTTGTCATAATATTTTAAGCATATCAAATATCATTGTCGACGTGGGCGCTTCAGAGTACTTGCATATAGGGTAGGTGCTCCAGTGATTGGCATGCTCCAGTAATTGACATCTATCCCGAAATAATAAGTAAGAAAAATAAGAAAATCATATATTTTACATATAAGAATGTCAACATTTTATGTCAAACACTGCAGCATAGGGTGCTAATAACTGGTAAACTGAATAACTAGCAGTTTCAAACACTGGAACATAGGATGCCAATTACTAATAAAATGAAAAACTGGCAGTGTCAATTACTGCAACATTGAGTGGGTTTCAAATAAAAATTCGTTTAAAATTTTTTTTTATCAAATGTATATATTTTAACATATATGTGGTTCTGAATGTCTTTCATGCCATATGTTTTAACTTAAGATTTCTAAAAATATTTTCTGATGACTAGAACATTAAAAACATCAGAGATTGCTCTAAAAGTGTCAATCACTGGTGCACTTACCCTAGTCGCAAAAAAAAAAAAAAAAAAAATCATTTTGGCAATAGTGGTGACAATATAATAAAGTAAAATTTTATGCACTCAAATGCCTGGATTAGGAATTCCTCTGCATCTAATTAGTTTTGATGTGCCAAAAATGACCGTGGGTCCAAACCCAAACTCCTGCAGAAAATAAGTGCAGACACAGAATTACTATCATATTCACGAAGCAAAATCTATGCCATAATATTGATTGTCATAGCATAATTCACGTAGATGCAAATATAACAGCGAATTTGCGACATAAAATGAAAAATTAAGTAGCGGTTTCTCATTAAATATCATAAAATCAGGTGGCATTTTAGACATTCAAAATATCGAGTTCAATGAACAGATGACACTAGTGATTTCTTGGCTTGGCAGGCAACTTTTCTCGTTCTTACGCTTAAAATATCTCTATTTTGCAACCAGTAAAAATATCATGGTCTTCTCTGTTCAACAATAAGCAACTCTTCCCAATTATTTAAACACTTTCTTTCTGATAAGTCCTTTGACAAAGCAAGTTCGGGAAACACACTCATAAATATACGTTCTCCCCTCTGTTTTCGAGGTTTAAATAGAAGCCAAGCTTCGTAGAAAAATCCCTTGCCTTAAAAATGAATTATTTATTACGGAAGGCGCCACATTGGGCATACCCAGGCTGCGCCTTTCATCGCTCGAGTGCAGGGTAAACACAGTTTTTAGTCGGAATGACAAAAGTTTTCGAAATGGGGGACCTGTCTCTAGAGCCCTTCACTCTAATAAGATGAAAGAGAATCAGCGACGAACTACATTGCACTGTGAAGTATTACTTTCTTTCAAGCTCCTTACTTATTAGAAGAATATCTCTCCATTTTCCGAATGATCGGAAAATGGTGGCTGCTGTGCAGTGAGATTTAGTTATTGTTGGAACATAAGTAAAGGACGGCATGGAAATGGAAATGCATTAAATTAAATGGATATAAATATGCAAAATGTGAAATGAACGCTAGCAAAAATTAGTACAAAAGGTTATGAGAGCACGCTTTTGCTACTGAAGGTGACTAATAGTTACTAATAATACTCATCGTCATCCTAATGAGATATCATCGAACTATGTTGCATAGTGAAGTATTATTATTTTTTTTTTTTTGAAGTTTCCTTAAATAAATGTAAATATATAAAAAATGTGAAACGGGAGAAAATAAATATCACACATGTGTCATTAAAAATATGAAAATGAATGTAAACAAACATTATGTTTTTCAGAGCCAGTTTTAGGACCCCTGCTACTCAGGGCATGGGATACGTGCCCTTCGTGAGGACAATATAACTATGTATATGAGAAATATTGAGCAATCTTACCTTTTTAAAGGTTCAAGAATCTGATAAAGCAAATTTACGATGCATATTGATATTTATGTTGTGGGTGGAGAAAGATTGGAAATTGCATTGAATGTCCATTTTTCGAAAACAGCAGCTGTGTATTAAAATTTAAAAAAATTACACATGCGTCCATTAAAAATACGAAAATGAAAGCAAGCAAACATTAATACAAAATGTTATGAAAACAAGCTTTTGTTACTTAAAGTTGCCAATCGTTACTAATAATTAGTACCAACTCTAATAAGATGAACGGGAATTAATGATGAATTATGTTGCACTGTGAAGTATCACTTTCTTTCAAGTTTCGTACTTATTAAAATATATTTTGGGATTTAGAGAAAAGATATTTGTGCAGTAAATTTTAGTTTAATTGGAGACACACAGACAGAAAGAGAGAAAATGTCCTAAATAGTTTTTAGTAGAGTGGTTTTTAAATTGCAGACATAGTTCGTAACGGTTCTGTAGGCGTTAAGGCCGAATGACTATCCGAAGATCCTAGGCATAGTGAAGTGCATCCATGGAGGTCTTTCTAAAGAATTTAAGCTTGGTGGAGCGTCCTCTGTGGGGGATATTTCTAAGGATGGGGGTCCTATCCTGTATTTACAAGAGTTTTGAAGAAAGCCAATAAAAACTCCGGCCATCTCGCGACCAAGAGTCGAACCAAGCACTTTCCGTCAACCAGCTTTGAAATAACCTCTTGGCTACCGGTGTTGCTCTCAAATCATGCTCCTATATTTTAACTATTTTTGCAGTATAAAACACCAGGAAAAGGAAAAGCCTTATCGTGTTTGTTAACCCTTTCCGGCACAGAGTTGCCGCTGCGGTAACACCTAAATTTAATTCTCAAGTGCAAAAATTCATCCCAGAAATTTTTTATAGTATTTTTCTTCCATAATATAGAAGAAAAACTTCATTTATTTTTTGTCTTCTAATATCGTTCTTGAATTTCGGTGGCTGTTTATTTTAAATGAATAGAAATACTATGTGCCGGAAAGGGTTAATGGATTTTATAATATAACTATAGATGTTTGAACAGAAACGATAGCAATACGAAAGATAAGCTAGAATTATAAGAATACAACCTACTGGACTACAACATGTGTAATGTTATGTAACGCGACACCCACGTTTTGGCGTTGCCTACGCATGACTTCTAGATCGGTCGCAATTGTAAATTAACAAGTTAATAGATAAGATAAAGAATCTTGTATTCTATAGGTATTAATTATACATTTATGTACTAATTAATATTCTGACTAACAACTTGTGAATATGAAAATTTTTGGACGTATTTTTGAATTTAATATTACAATGACGTGACATTTTTTTTTTTTTTTTAAGATAATTTGGAGTGGAAGGCTGATTTTTATACCAACTATGTGAAAAATACCAGAACCGGGAATAGAACCCGGGCCTTCCACTTAACGCGCGGATGCTCTATCCCTGAGCTACCCTGGGTGATAACCAGCTAGGCATTTCTCACATAATTTTCATTGGCAAGGTCACCGAGTCTGCAAACGCAGCTGTATAAAGGGACAATATTAATCGTGGCAGAACTCCAATAGACCACGAAATTCTAATTTAGAAATTCTTTAATCATCAACCTTAATTCATTTTAGATAATTTGGAGTGCAAGGCTAATTTTTATATCAACTATGTGAAAAATACCAGAGCCGGGAATCGAACCCGGGCCTTCCGCTTAACGCGCGGATGCGTTGCTCACATAATATTCATTGGCAATGAATGCAGACTCGGTGACCTTGCCAATGAATATTATGTGAGAAATGCCTAGCTGGTATCACCCAGGGTAGCTCAGTTGTAGAGCATCCGCGCGTTAAGCGGAAGGCCCGGGTTCGATTCCCGGCTCTGGTATTTTTCACATAGTTGGCATAAAAATCAGTCTTCCACTCCAAATTATCTAAAATGAATTAAGATTAATGATTAAAGAATTTAAAAAAAAAAAAAAATGTTTATCACAGTCAATTTTGTTTGAGCATATAAGCAAAAAATATTGCAGTTAAGCTTAGTTTTAAGTATCGTTGTTAAATAGCGAAAGGAGTAACCTGAATAACTGAAACCATCCAATTACAGAGTATTATTTTAAGATAAACACACACGCACACACAGACAGAAAAAAATGAATAAAATGTGATAGTTAAAAAATACTTTTTACATAGTTATTAACTAACCATCCCCTTTTCATAAAAACGGGAAGAAAAAAGCAATGGGCTTGGCACTCCGAAGATTTTGTATTTTCTATATACTCATTAACAGCCTAAATTGGCAAAAGCATTTGAAGTTTGAAGCTGCAATAATTCTTCCCATGAGAAAATGTCTGCGTTCGAAGAAAATAATAAATATTTTCATGCATAATTAAGTCTTTATTATGGAAAGCTTTAAAAACATCGGTAGCGCATATTTTCAAACAAACTAATCACGAAAAGGTTAATTTTTTAATTTATTATTTTAATTAAACGCTATTTCTACGCTGGAAACTTATTTTTTTTTTCAAATCAAACTAAAACTCATTTTTAATATTGCTTCATCTTAAAAGGATAAATTTATTTCTTATTTTAAAAACTGTTTTTGTTTTAATTTGCATGCGTAATTAAATCTTTATTGTGAATGCTGAAAATCATTTTATAAAAATTGGTATATTCACATAACTGACCTTAAAAAAAAAAAAAAAAAAAAAAAAAAAAGTTCAACATTTAATCAATTTTTATTACACGCTCTTTCAAAATTAACAAACTTACTTTTTTCACAAAACAAATTAATATTCATTTCCGATACTGTTTTACCTTGCGTGAAAAATGTATTAAAAACTATTTGAAACACTTCTATAGTTAATTAAATATTTATTACAGGTGCTTAAAATAATTTTATGGATATTGGCATTTGACACATTCACATAATTTGACTTGTTCAGTAATTCATTTTTAAGTTACATTTTCATTATGGCTTCCTTTTAAAATTTCATAGTTTCCGACAGTCAAATCATGTTATTCAATAGAGAAATTCTCAGCTTAAAGAAAAAAAAAAAAAAAAACTGCAGAAAAATCTGCAGATAATTTGAATTTGGAATAAAAATCATAAAAACTGGAAACAATTGCAGTTTAGAAACAAAAAATTTGTAGAATTTTTTTTTTTTCTCTTTAAGCATTTTATTTTGTTCCAAATACCTTCATATTATCTGCAGTTTTTTTTTATTTATTTATTTAGCTGGGTTTTTACGAGAATTATTCACTGCAAAGTGTAATCCTTTAAGTTCGCAAAATTTGAAATTCTTAAAATTCACAACCATTGTATTTATTCGTGTTTTAAAAAAATATATAACGTATTTTTTAATTTTAGTACTTTATTTTGGAGCTGTAAAATGCAAAAAAAATGCATTTAGTGTATCTTTCACACTTTATGGTTAGCTTCAAAATTAAATACATATTATATATAAATTCTTTTTTTTTTTTTTTTTTTTTTTTTTTTTTACTTTTAACGAAAAAAAAAAAACTTTTTTTTTTTTTTATTGAGAATAAAATTGACTTTTTTTTTTTTTTTTTTTTGGATATTTAGTGTTATACTACTTCTTTAATTGGAAATCGTCTGCATTATCATAAAAGATAATTTTTTTAAATAATAATTTTAAAATTATTTTTTAATAACCGAATTAAATTCTATATAAATGTAGGTGCATTAATGAAACGGGGGCACACAGAATTAATTATCATATAAAACTCTTCCGAAGCCTATTTGAATAGTTTAACATAGGTTTACATAACAGTACTCGTTATCTTACCTCTTAATCTCCAACCTGTATTTATAGTATTAAATTTCAGGGTAAGAGAAAGTCGTGTGAGTGACACACCAGGTTATTTTCTTTCTAATGCATTAAGAAGTATGTAATAATAAAAAATAAAAAAAACTTTATATTGTGCCATGGACTTTGTCTATCTTTACATTACATTGGCAACTTATTTCCTTCAAATCAAACTAATACTCATTTCCTCATTTCCAATATTGCTTTATCTTGCGTGTCGAATTTGTTCTCATTTTTCTATCCTTTTCACTAGATATCGAATCACCACGAACGCCTGTAAGTGCTGGTCAGTAAATAACAATGGCTAGTGGTTAATAGGCCGTGATCTTTTATCATCAGAACGGACGATAGTTGAACTATCCGATATCACGCATGAAGAACACCTGAGACAAATCTGGCGATTACGATTCTCTATGAATGGGGTAGGATTTGTGCATTATTAGAGTACAACTGCATTGTTCAAATAACCGTACGTAAGTGTTTTACGTATTTTAACAAATTATTCAATATTTAATACGATTTGTAAATAAGCATTCATTACAACTGACGGGTAGAAAAAATATTCCTGAGATGAAAATATGCCTAAAATTGACAATAAATAGATAAATAAAATTTTAACAACAATAAAATGTGCTTCAAATTACATTTAAATCATAGAAATATTTCAATTATTTCAGTTGTTTATTTTATTGAATCTTGTAAGTAGAAACATTGAAGTTTTAGGGAATCAAAGATAACAATACCTGTTCATATTCATTTGTTTATATTGTCATAGCAGAAATGTAAATATCATCTAAAAGTAGCATCGCTTGTGCTCGCATAACAATTCCCTACAGTTTTAACATATGAAATTATTCCTATGGTAGATATTACTTCTAAAAAATTCAAACTATATAACAAAATGCAAACAACATCGTTGCTTTCTTTATTCTATTTCTTAAAACAATTTTTTATAGATGCCATACGCACCACATAAACTTTAAATTTTACAGATAGCACGGGATCCCGTTTTATATAAAAATTAAATCATTAAATTCATTTTTTTACTTCTTTTTATTTCATTTTGCACGCGCACTTTTTATTTCCTAATTAAAAATTATTTAAAAAAAAACTTTTTCGATGGTGTTTGTTTTGATACTGATTATATTAATTTTCTTTTCTCCCCCCCCCCCCTCAAAAAAAAAAAAAAAAAAAGAAAAAAGAAAAGAAAAAGGTTTTGATGAAATTCTGGCAAAAGCAGAATTTAGTTTAGGACGGAGGACTATTAATTTTTTTTTTTTTTTTTTCAAATTATAACCTCGCTTTCAAATTATTCAATTATATTTTCGATACATTTTAGATTTCGATAAATGTCCAATTATCGAAAAATGACACCGCAAAAATTCCTGATTGAGACTAATGGTCCTCGGTCCTTAATAATAATAATAATAATAATAATTGACACTAGAGTATTTGCAAATAAGTACATAGATATTATTTTTGGGATCTGCTTTTATTAAATTTAATTATTTTTATGAGAAATAATGTGGTGTGTCACTCACACGACTTTCTCTTACCTTGAAATTTAATACTAAAAATACAGGTTGCAGATTAATAGGTAAGATAACGAGCACTGTTATGTAAACCTATGTTAAACAATTCATATTAGGCTTCTGAAGAGTTTTATATGATAATTAGTTCTGTGTAAGGGGAGCTACCGCCCCCCTCAACCCCCGTTTCATTAATGCACCTACATTTATATAGAATTTAATTCGGTTTTTAAAAAAAAATTCTCTTTTTAAAAAATAATTTATTAAAATTATTATTAAAAAAAATTATCTTTTATGATAAGGCAGACGATTTCCATATTAGAGAAGTAGTACACCAAATATCCAAAAAAAGTACATTTTATTCTCAATATTAAAAAAAAAGTTTTTTTCGTTAAAAGTAAAAAAAAATCGATAACTTTGTTTTAAATTATCGCAGATTGATGGTTCAACCATTCGTTTTAAAGGTATTGGCGAGCTCTTTTGAAAGATACCCATCATGAAAATTTACTCCCCTTGAGGGGGGTCTTCCCCCCCCCAGGGGGGGAGGCGAGATACACAAAAAAAATTTTCCCAGTTAACTATCTCTATTACAAAAAATATATATTCGTTTCATTTGGTTTAGTGCAGTCTATAGTAGAGATGCAACGATTATTCGGCCGAAGCCGAATGTTCGGCCTATTCGGCCTGTCAGCCGAATATCAAGTCCAATATTCGGCCCAGGCCGAATAATCTGTAAGAAATGTTTTTATTTATATTTACACAATATAAATAAAAACATTATATTACACAATAATTTTTTTTAATTTTAGAATCTATATTTGTCATGTATTGTGAAAATTTTACTTGAAATTAACTAATATCCCCCCCCCCCCCAAAAAAAAAAAAAAAAAAACTTTCATACCTTGAATGAATTTTATCATACCATTTTAATGTAAGGATCATGTAAAAACTTTTATGCTATATCAATAAGTGTAAAACATATCTGTAGTAAGCTAACATAATCTGTTAAATTTAAAATTAATCTAAATTGTCCTAACTGAACCATACAAGCAAATTCTGAATTTTTTCAAAGCATAATGAAAAAATTTAATATTTATCCTTCGTTATTTAATAATAATAATAATAAAAAAAAAAAATCCTTCCACTGATATTTTTAATTATTGGGGGCGGGCAAAAAATTAGAAATTGAGTTAGACCGTTCAAGATTGGTATACATAGGTTTTGGGAGCCTAAAAGTCGAATGAGGATATTTTCGAAAGTGTAAAATTATTAGGGGGAGCAAAAAATTAGAAATTGAGTTAAACCACTATAAATTGGTATTTATAGGTTTTGGTGGCCTACTAGTCGAATAAGGATATTTTGGAAAGTGTAAAATTATTAGGTGGGGGGAGGCAGGAAGGGCAAAAAATTAGTTAGACCGTTCAAAATTGGTATGTATAGGTTTTGGAGGTTTAAGAGTCAAATGAGGATATTTTAGAAAGTGTAAAATTATTAGGAAGCAGGGGGGAAGGGGGACAAAAACATAGAACTTGAGTTAAACCATTCAAAACTGGTATATATAGGTTTTTGGCCTACAATTGAATGAGGATATTTTCGAAAGTGCTGCATTATTAAGGGGAGGCGGAAAGAGAGGGACTAGGGGGACCAAAAAATAGAAATTGAGTTAGACTGTTCAAAATTGGTATGTAGGTTAATTAGGAGGAGCAGGAAAGGTGAGGAATAAATATGCGTATCCTTTAATCTGTGCACGCGCAGTGCGCACAGATCTACGCTGCCAGCGGCAGTGGGAACCCGGTGTAAATTTTTACTCGATCATTTTTTTTTTTTTTTAGCGATAATATGGAATTTTGAGAATTCATTCATTATAGTGATTCATTTAAAAATAGTGACCCGCTAGCGGGCGAAGCTCACTAGTATCTATTAAAATAGGACTAGACAATACCTCATAAGATATTTGCAAAGAATTATTATTATTGAGGCAATTTTTAAGCCGAACATAGCCGAATGTTTTTTTCAGAATCAAATAATGGTTTTAAAAATTAAAGATTTGTATAAAAATAACTTTTTAAATAGAAAATAATACATTTTAGTCATGAAATGTACAAGAATTGTGCATATAGTGCATACTATACTACGTTTTTAGAGAAAAATGAGTTCATTATTCGGCGGCCGAATAGGCCGAATATTCGGCTATAATTTGGCCGATTAATTGGTATTCGGTTATTCGGCCAAACCATTGTTCGTTGCATCTCTAGTCTATAGACGTTAAACTCTACTTTCCTGCAATTTCCCCCATAGACGTAATGTATTAGAATTCTCTTGATTGTCCCTGTACACGAACCATTTGCTTGATCTTAACGAAAAGCTTACTGTAGCATCCCTATATGATACACATTTAGAATACCAAGTTTGAACTTTCTGCCATAATTTGTTTTTGAGATATGTTGATAACAGACATACACACACACAGACCATTTGCTAAAAACATGATTTTCGTATTCAGGGGACCTCAAAACATGTAAATATAACAAAATCTCGCGTTCGAAAATTTGACCCAAAAACAATACTTTCTCTACCTTATGGGTAAGAGAAAGTAAAAAAAAAAGTACTGTGCAAAACCTTTCCTTTAGAGCTCTATAATGTTTAATATCAAGCTAACAATATTTTATTGAACCAATCAAGGCGCTCATTTGAAATAATACTGAAAATATGGAAACATTTTATAAAAAGGATAATTTTTATAAAATACACTTTTATGAAAGGACCGTTTTTATGGATATGAATTTTATGAAAGGGTCTATTTTATGGATTTGAATTTTATGAAGGGGCAGCAAATGAGCCTCATTTTTTGCCTGGATTGGTAAAATAAAAGTGCATTTTTATAAATTAAATTACTTCTTCACACACAATTTATCCTGAAATTATATTAAAAACAGTAAAATAAAATAAAATAAATAAAATTCTGTTCTAAACAGAATTTAATTTTGGACTCACAGTTATTACTCCATTATTTCTTATTCTAATTAGTCTTATACCATTATGTAATCTTTAGTTTGTTTAACGTATAAATTGCCATATAATTAAAACTTAATTATATAAAGAGAAACTTATTTTTTTAAAGCAGCACGTAATATTTCGTTGAAATAACCATATCAAAATAAGCATAAGAAAGCTTTAAAACTGTAATTTTATAATTAAATAATAATAATAAAAAAAACTGATTAGAATAAATAAAATTGCCAAAGTAAAAAATAAAAATAATTTCTAGATAAAAGCTATTCTGCTCCTTAAAACAGAGGTAAACAGTTACGTGAGAAATTAACGCTCGACAGCAGAAATTAAAACCAACCTCCCAAGAAAAATGGAAAATCAGCTACCGGGAAAAAAAAAAAAAAAAAGAATGAATAATTAAAGAAGAAAACCAAAATCCTTTCGAAGTAAAACATTAGATTTTATATAAGAATGATTCTTACACGGTTAAAGGGTGGGGGGTGGGGGGGTGGGGAATCTTTTCGGGAGCGATATAAATAAGTAAGAGTTCCTTTAATGAGAAAATTCATTAACGGCGTTGGACATATTAATCTGTAACATTTGTTTTGAAAGAGTTTATTCATAGAACGTTATTAGCTAGTTTATCTTCGGTTTCAGGACAGTTTTTTTTTTAATCTGTTGATTATAAATGGATAGCAAGTTTATGGCACAGTTCACTGCTACAGCTGATCTCAGATTGAAGGATTTAATGAAACACACTTATTACGAACCCTGATTTAACGAGTACCTTTTTTTTTTTAATGTTGCTAGATCTGTTAGGAGCCAAGTTTATGCAGGGGTGATTGTGAATTCATGAAAAAATACCTGAAATTTTAGCAAGATTATTATTATTTTTTTTTTTTTTTGTATGGGTAAAGAACATATAATTTATTTCAGAGAGCTCCAAATACTCTCATTATGGAAAGTATTAATTTTAATTAGGCTTAGCAATCATATGAATTTGATATTTTAGTCTTATTTTATGATTTTAACTACTACAGGGGTGTTTGCGTTCCATATTTTTTATTTTATTTCCCACCACTAATTTTTTAATAGTGATATTATTAGCAGTTTTCTAGTAATGTTTAGCAATTTTATATAGCCAAAAATACAATTCGTAATTACTGGTGGGAAATAAAATAAAAAATCCGGGACGCAAACACCCCTGCTACTAAAACAAAATTGAAATTCTGGTACTCAAAATAATATATATATATATATATATATATATATATATATATGAAATCAGGTAAAATATCTTAACACAATCACCCCCTGGTTTATGGTACACTTCACAGCCACAGCCGATTCAAATTTGAGGATTTCATCGAAACTCGCGTATTGCGAAACCTGATTGAACGAGCACCCCAGGTTTATGGGCGAAGTTCACTGCTGATCAGATTTCAGAATCTCGTGGAACTCACTTATTGCGAACTCTCTTGTTAAAAACTCCCCACAAATTTTCATTTTCATTTTACTCATTGTTATTTATTGGCAACACGTTTATGATACAGTTCACAATTAATCAGATTTGAGAATACAGTCGAAATCACTTATTGTAAGCTCTGATTGAACTTAATCTGTTGATATTAATTGGCATCAAAATGATGGTTAGAAACTTATGATAGAGATTTATGTCATGCATGCACATTTCTTTCTAATGTGTAGTATAATACTGCATTAGTCATAAATCTGTTTAAAAATTCTTTAACAGACAGCCGAAAGTTATGATACGTAAAAAGCATTTTTAACACTATCAATTTTTATTTGATATGTTTCCACTAAATTCCAGATGAATAAAATAAATAAATAAATAAAAAAGCACCGTCAAAAGTTATAAACTTTAAATGCGCGATCGTATATTCAATACTTGCAAGGTAACTGTAATTTTAAGTTCTAGATTTAGATGAAATAAAACAGTTGGGTTTATGCAAGATTTTGTCACATTGCACCCGGAAGACGAAGAACACAACTCGAGAAATTGTGTTATTTGTGAAAAATCAACTTAAAGATTACGATAAAAAATTAACTACTTCTACAATAAAACAGCCTTTCTTGTAGATAAATATCGATATAAAGATGTGACAATTTTCGTATACGTAGGGTCACTTCATACACATTTATCAATGTGGCATAAACTCAAAATTGGTATTTTTTGACTTGTGCGTCACTTTTGTTGCCGGTGTGCGATATCTTAATTAATATTTTCCCACTAAACTCAATATGAACCTTATATTTTTCTTAAAAATTATAAGCCTTACATGACTTCGTATGTATTAGTATTATTTACAAATGAAAGTGTTAGCAAATTTAATTTGTAAATTTTTTTTTAGGTCAGGGGAGACACCCAACCCTCCCAATTCCATTAATTAATATTTATCCTCGATAAATACTAAACATTATTAAGAATTACAATCTTTTACATGTGATAATGTGTATATTAGCAAATTTTGCAAAGAAAAATGGTAGCAATTCTAAATTTAGGTGAGGCGAAATGGTTGAAATTTTTCAAGATTTGTTTATGCTTACTCCCACTGAACTCAATATGAACCATACAATACTGTTAGAAATTATAAATCTTGCACGTACTAGTAATAACAATACTTACAACGAAATCGTTTGCAATTTGTAAATTTGCAAATTTAGTAAATTAAAACTGTTTGTAAATTAAGTGAGGTGGGACAATTTTTTTCACGCTTTTGTCATGATTATGTTAATTATTTTCCCCCTGTCAAGTAAAATAAAACCGATTATCACATCCGGGTTCGATCTTGTAGCAGGGCATAAACAGGAAAAGACCAATTAACCATCGCAAAACTAATATAAACAACCTAAATCAGATGATTGGTTCCGGAAAGGAAGGAAATTAAGATAACTACAAATTATGCAGTTAATGGAATTCAAATTAACTATGTTATCGGTGAAGCTGTGGGGGTATGCTTGTCTTCTAACACATCATTTGCCTGGGGTTGGGGACTACAATGAGATTAGTATTTACTTCTTGAAAATAATGAATATTTTAGTAAAAGATTATTATTATTAAGAAACATATTATGTATTAATTACATACAATTTGCATTATTTGTACAAAACAGATATGATTTTTCTAAAAAGAAAAGAAAAGAAAAAGTTTTTGCAAACACTTAAGTTATAAGGACCAGGAAGTCAAGAGAATATCTAGAGAAACTAGACAGTGTTGCCAGATTGGGGATTTTTTGGGCTTCTGGGGACAATTTTGGGGAATCTAATGTTTGTGGGGAATTTCGAGGGGATTTTTGAATTTTTTGGGGAGAAATCTGGGGAATTTTTCAATTCTTTATTTATTTATTTATTTACAGCTTGTTAATTGTAGGGATTTGTTCCTAGGCGTAAGGACTTTCAACAGTTTTTCTTAGCATAGCTTTTGAAGGTATCCTTTCTTCCCAGTACATCCTCAGGATATTCTGAGGATGAAAATAAACCTGGCAGACATGCTCAGCACTAAAGTAAAATAAATCTTTACAAAGATAAAGATTTATTTTCCGATAACAAATTAGTGTGTACATAAAAGTTATTTTTGTATATGGGGATTTTTTTCAAAAATGAATGCCATTTGGGGAAAATTTTGGGCTCGAATCTGTTAAATATTTTAAATTTTTTTGAAAAAAATTTACTTTTTTAATAGAAATTGTGTTAAGGATTTTTTTTTTTTTTAACCCCCCTGATTTGGGGAAGTTTGAAAGCCTGTTTGGGGAAATTGACTGTCGACCATCTGGTAACATTGACTACAGAGCAAGTAACAGACAGTACAATTTGTCCATACGAGTAGGGACTTTTAGCAGTTTAGTTCGAGTTCTATATGCATTAACGGATTTTTAATTCAGTGACTTTTTGAATTTTTTAAGATTTTTTTTTTAATAGGAATTTTCTATGGATTACGTTAAATTTCTCACTTTTTCTTTTTTTTTCCCTCCATGATATTTCACTGAAGTAGGGACTTTTATCCTTTATTATGTGGGATATATTTTATTGTGTGGGAACATTTGAGCTATAAGTAGGGATATAGCAAGAATTGAATTGGCAACACTGATCGCAAATTACTGATGTAGTGATGTGATACACACACTCAGAAAAAAAGTTTTGCTGAATGAGCAAAAATTTGGTGTGCACAACAATTTCAGTTTAAATATGTACCAATAAAAATTTTAGTTTGATTAACAAAATAGTTTCTGTTGAAATTCTAACAAAAATATTTTCTTTTTCTAACAAAAAATTGTTTCTTACAAATGTACAAAAATTAATGTAATGTTAAACAAAATAATTTGCTAATATATAAGCAAATACAAAAAAAATTTGTAAGTTTGTTAATATCTTTTGTGTTTCGCAACAAAACTGTTTTTTTTTTTTTTGCCCCTTGCGTCTAATGAAATTTTAATTTAAAACAACAAAATATATTTTGAAGTTTTAGTGACATCCTTGAGTGCATAAATAAAATTCTGTAAACTTATCAGAATTAGAAGATATTTTTTAAAGTAGATTAGACATTCCATTATTGTATCTCACGGCTCACGGGGGAAAAAAATGATTTTTTAGAAATTAGGCCTAACCATATAGGAGAGAGTAGAGATCAATGAAACTTTGAGATACTAAATGAGACACCTAGAATTATGCTTGAAATAAACATTGTTTTTAACTTCTGACTCTTCCACTAGGTGGGGTAACCTTATTATACGAATTATTTATTTTAATTGCAGTGTAGGGTTCTTCAATCTCATTCACTGACGTTAGCATAATTGTTTTTAATGTTTTGTTTTACGTATATCTCATAACTTTTGTGAAATAGCAGTTACGTTAAGAATAAAAGTATCATGTTTCTAGTAATAAGCAAAAGGTTGGGATGGGCAGGGGTATAATTCTGAGTAAAACAAAAATTATCTGAACTGCATATCAAATTCTCCAAAACATTGTTTCACAAATACATATATGAATATTTCTGACACATTATGTATGTATATAAATACATAATCTATAACGTGTGTTTAAGATATTCCATCTTTATTTTGAACATGAAATTATAAGTATAAATTAAAATGCTTTATTAGATATTAGAAACAGACTATTTTCAATAAAATATAAAAATCATTAAAGATTTTTTTTCTTCTTTATTTCTGAACAGACAGCCTCAAATTTTCTGAACAGAATTTTCCTTGGGGATAGAACAGTAGAGCTTAGGGAAGAAACGTAAAAAAAGAAAGGAAATAGAAGGAAGAATGAAGAATTTAACTGATACTCCTGAAAAAGAAGAAACCAAAAGATCAAAAGACAGACGAATGGCGAAGAAAATGTACGAAACAAAACTCAAACCACGGAAAGAAAAAAAAAAGTACATAGTGGAACTAGTCGAACATAGGAACATTTTTTATCTGTTGTCGACTTATTAAAAGTATAATGTCGGATAAAATAGATTTTATTAGCACTCAATAAACCTTATATACATAAGCGACACACTGTCTTTGTATTTTTTCATAATATTTGAAAATTATGTAGATATTTCAATTTTTAAAAACATGTCTCAACCCTCCATGAGGGAGGGATGAGGCATTTTTTTTTTTTATAGCGATATTAATTGGCTTATAAAATTAATAATACTTAATATTAAAATTATATATTTAAAGTATGTTAAAGGGTTTAAAATTATTATTATGAAGCAACTTACAATGTTGTTCCAGTCAGAGATATTGGAAGGATTTTTTCCTAGGAGTAAAAAAACTCCTTGATCTTTTTTGAAGGAGTGAATTTCATATTATTAGGAGTAAAAAAACAGTGGAAGAGAAAAAAGTTGATCTTTCGTGAATTCATGCTAAATTTTACTTCTTTCTTAATAAGTTAAAAAATAAAACATGTATATGAACTTACGTTATAAGTTTCAGTTATGAGTTCAAGTTATATTATATGGACTGGCTAATTGTAATAATATTCCTTTCAACATAATTTGTACAATAGATGTCAGAATATGAACATAATGTGACTCAGTTTATAAATTATAGTGAACATTGAAAGATAAGGCCATACGTGAATCTGAGAAATTCTATTATTGATGCAAATGTTTACAGTTTTACTCAAAATAATTTTAATTATAAAAACTTTTTATCAATTGTAAGAGAAGATATTAATTGATTAAAAAAAAAAAAAAAAAGTATCCAGAGCATTGAATTGTAGAAGGAATATAAACTTTTTCAGACACATTTGACAAAATATACTAAGTTTAACCTAAAAAATACAAAGAGTGAAAAATACTCATGGTTTAAATTTTAAGGAGTATTTTTAGATTTTAATGCGTAAAATAAGCTTGTGGAGGAGTTAAAAATATCTCTGGTTCCAGTAAAAAATAATTTGTAAGAAATATTTTTGTTAAAACTGTTCCGTTTATCTTAATACCTTAATAGCGGCAATGAAAATTCAAATAACTTAAAAATTTATCAACTTAATTTTAAAATTAAGCAGAGGTTGAGAGAAAGCTGTTTTCTCAATTTGATTTTCTAATCCTAATCCAAAGAACATAGCGTAGATTAACTAAATTCCCACAGCCACTTACATCTATAAGACATCTATAAACATTTCTATAAACATCCTACAGATATCTATTAGCACGACAAATGTCATTCTTTTTTACACCCACAGATGTAGTATGGTACATATCCAATAAATCTCCAAATATCCAATAATTGGACTTGTTAGATCTAATTGATATTGATAATATCTAAATCTTGTTTTGATCTAGCATGTTACATCTATTAGACATCGAAAAAGGCACGTCTAAATTTCGTTTATATTTAAACATATAATAGATATCTATTATAATTAGTACTGGATATCCAGTACTTTTAATGGACATTCCTTAGATATTTTTTACCTTTTATGGATCAATTAGATGTAATTTAGATGCCTAATGAATATCAGTGGCTGTATGGGTTAATATATTTCGAAACTGTGGCATAATTCTTACGCAATGAATATTTCCTGAAAACTCAATAATTAGGAAACAAAAAAACTTAATTCTTAAACGGGTGAACTAGAAAATAAAGTTCAAAATATCACTAAATGCAACAGAAGCTGTTTTCATTAAAAATTATATAATGCTATGTAAACACGTCTAATATCAAATAAATAAACATTAAAAAAAAGGCAAAGAAAAAAAACTTTGTCAAAACACAGTTCACAGGGAAATCCGGTACTAAGTTTTTCTTTACTCATCATCAACTTGGGAAAAAAAAAAAAAAAAAAAAAAAAAAAGAAGATTTAAAACTTAATTCACACGGATATACAACATGACAGATGTCGAAAAGATAGGGGTGTGGGAATCAATGATGAATCCCGCATTTAGAAAAACTAAGTACAAAAAAAAGGAGCAAATAAAATAAAATGATAATCAGTTTCATCTTCTGTAAACGCGTGTCAGTACGCCTGTTCGCAATTCATAGAGGGCAAAATCTGTCTCTCTGAAAAACACGCATCACAACTGGAGGAGAGAGCAGACGTGCGTCGGCTAGAGTTACATCATTTTTTCCGCGAGTCAAAAGTACCGCCAAATGCAGTTCCAGTTTCTCTTCCCCCCTTCTTTCCGAATGACAAAATAACATTGATGGATCTATTCTTTGGCGAAGCGGAAGGTATCGCAGATGGTTTGATTCGGAATGATTTTGCGACATATTTAAACCAATTGTGTTGTTATTATCAAATCTTTTGGTGTCTATCGTGGCAATTGAAATCCGCAGCATCTATTAGATATACAAATTTTTAATCAAGGGACGAAATCTCGATTGAACACTTCTGGATTTAAAGAATTTTTTGAGAGTTGCATTTATCCCGTAGGATTTATGTTAAAAATGAGTTCTACAAAAATAGAAATTAGCAATAATAAATTATTTGACAAAACTTTATATATATATATATATAATTGATAGTTATCGTAATAAAATTTAACCTTAATATTTAGCAATTAATAGATACAAATCAATACCAACACAACAAAAATAGAACTGATTTTAACTTATACGTAACACTTGTGTAAATGTTGCGATACAGATTAAGAAACAAAAACAATTTGAATTACTTACGCCGACATGAATAACAATAATAATGAAAAAAAAAAAAAAAAAAAAAAGGACCCTTAAACTTAATGACGGAGAAAGTAAAAAAAGCACCACAGGAATAATAATTGGATAAAAATGCTTAAAATTTGAAGTATAAACCTTCAGGGGGCATGTACTTCATAAAGCAGTGAAAGCTGCAGCAATTTCGTAAAATAGTATAGCTAATTACAGCAATTTTATTGTTTCAGCCCCGATCGAAGCAGCAAAACCATATTGAATGAGAAATTAATTAAAATATTAAATTAATTCTTCATGGAAACCACAGAAAAAACTAGGAAAAAGTATAGTAGCCACATGTAAAGCTTTTAACACAAACAGGAGAATAGGATAATGCCAAAAAAATAAATAAATAAAAATAAAAGCTTTGCAAACATCGATTAATCGATAAAGAATGAACGACTGAGCATTTTCATGAACGATAAAATACACAGAGTAATATTTAATTAAAGCTTAAGCTAGTTATTTATACATATTGTATATATAATTTAAACTTGAATCTAACTTCTATTAGATAAGTGAAATTAATTATTATTTTATATTCTAAATTAATTATTATTATTTTATTTCCTAAATTAAAATGTATATATGTAATAATGTTAATGCACATATGTATGTAAATGTACTTATATAATAATTACGTCTAATGCAGTTACAGTGATTTTACACTAAGAAACACTCCTAAATAAACTTTTACAAAACTAAGAAGAAAAAACCGTTGAAAATCTAAATAAAAATAGAAGAGGGCGATAATCTCTATTATCGTTCTTTTAACGATATAACGACATATTACACTGCTTTATGTATGCATTTTTCTTCTACAAATTTTTCAGATTTTTCTCTGTAACTCCTGTTTTGTTATATTTTTTTAAGAAACTTAAAATTGCTTCCTTAATTTAAGATTTGCGTTAAAAAAATTTTTTCATTACTTTCGTCAATATGCGCCATTGTTATTAGTAACTTAAAAAAAGATCTTTAAACAGAAAAAGAAAAAAAAGAGGGAAAGAGAAATAAATACACTTTAATTGCAAAGCTAACTGCGCCTTCGTTGTTTCAACTAGTTTGTTTCAGTTGTTTTATATTTTTTTAAATAAAGAAAAATATTTAATGTCCTAAGAAATACATTAATTTATATAGTACACAGAATGCACTGAAGTAACATTTGCATTTTCAAACTTAAAACGAATAAAAATATCCACTCAAAATACAAATATATATATATATATATACCATTAATTTATTAAAAACAACATACAACGGAGACCAAACTATTAATTGAAAATAAATTTATATTTAAACAACAGATGCTGCTGGGAATAAGGAGGGAAGGGAGGGGGGAGGATACAACTGCAATATTCTTTCAGGCAGCTAAACTATTAATTGAAAATAAATTTATATTTAAACGACAGAAGCTCTTAGAAGTAAAGAGGAAAAGTTACAATTACAATATTCTTTCAAAAAGCTAACATTAAAAAATTTTTTAATTCATAATGACTTCATAAATGTAAAAGAAGAAGAAGAAAAAAAAAAAAAAAAAAAAAACATGAAAAAGTTGAGGAAAGTACTGGCTTTTATTTTCTTTTTTCTTCCATTTACTAGTTTTGTAATTAAAATGCAATAAAAGAAGATTTAAAGGACGTCTGGAGGGAACAAAAACTGAGCAGGAAATGAAACTACCATTCTTTTAAAAGTCCATTACTTGTTCTAATGGTGGAATTCCCCGCTATATTGTAACTTGCAGGCATCAAAAAACGCCAAGAAATAAAATAAAATAAAAAATTATTAAATCCAGTTCTCAAAATCGATTTTAATATTTCTTATAAGCACGAAGAAAAGAAAAAAAAAAAAGTTGCGTTTAAAAATTTGATATTAATTTCTTTCTCTCTCTCTCTCTCTCTCTTTTTTTTTTTTTTTTTTTTTTTGTTTATTAGTTCACGGGGAAGATGGCTGTTAAACTCAGTGAAGTTTCTGTTAAAAAAAAAAAAAGTTATATGAAAAAAATAAAAAAATAAATAAACATGGGGGGAAAAGGGAGGGGGGGGGGCAAGTTGCTTTAAAAATGAATTCAGTTTTTCATAAGTAGAAAAATGTAGAAAACAGTCTTCTGAACGTAAAAATTTCGGACCACTCACTGTGCATTTCTTAAAATCAAACATATATTGAAACTGTCCGCAAAATTGTCTTTTTATTACTTTATTTTAAACACAGCATGATGAAAGACGACTTTTTTTTATAAAGAGCAGTAATTTCGAAATAGTTATTTACATATTCTGAGAAAAGGTGTAAAAAATATAAATAAAAGAAACCAGTAACATATTTTACATACTGAATTTCACATCAAAAAGTTCTTTAAGTTATACAGTCAACACATACTCTACAAAAATGGAAGAAAAAAAAAAAAAAAAAAACAAGAACTTTATAAGGATTCAAAAACCTATATTTACTCCCAGTTACTCATTGTTTAGAGAGGGCGTGAAAGGGGAAAGAAATATATTTCAGCCAATATTTATGGAACTCGAATTTTATTATTCAGATGTTCACGATAAAATACTGTTGTTAGGTAAATAACAATTTGCGTTTTTCCAGATTTAAAAAAATGTATTCCGCCTTTCATTAAATTGAAAAAGTAGAAATATGTCTTTCAAAAGTAAAATCGGCGCAAAACTTACAGAAAAAAAATTCTTAAAATTGAGGAACTTTATACAAAATTCCCTTTTTATTACTTTATTTTAAGAACCGGGGGGAAATAAAGACAGCTATGAAATGACTGTTTACAATTAGTGTTATGGAAAAGAGAAGGATATTAAATTTAAAGCAGCCTCTTACATGCGGCAAAAAAAATAAAAAAAGAAGTTATACCCTAAAAATACGCTTTGTTGTGTATTGTCTTGTATTTTTAACACGCTTTTATTAGCTTCACCTGTATGTATGTTTGTAACCGCTCTAGGAGCAAACAAAAAATCTATATTGTAAAAAAAAAAAAATTCCCTACGTGAACGCTGTGGTTGTGAGGTAAAGCTCCGGGCTACGAACCTAAAGGTCTAACGTTCGAGCCCATTCAGGAGAGATTTTTTAAAAAAATGGTTTTTTGTTTAATTCTAAATTATTTTATTAAAAATTTAAAAGTATGTAAATACTGTGGTGTGTCACTCACACGATTTTCTCTTACACTTCATTTTAATACTATAAAAGATAGATATTTTGTGCTTTTTAGTTCACATTTCAATAAAAGCGGGTTCTTTAATCTTTTAAAAGTACAATTTTGTAAGTATATATTTTCCGTTTCAATTCAGAATAACAATTTATTAGGAACAGAAGTTACGCTAGTTATTGCATTAAAGCTTACTTTTTCCTAGTTAATTATTAATTTACTTTTCAGTATACATAATTCGCCCCCTCCAATATTTTAATTCATATTATTAATGGTGAATTCTTTAGCCTTCTCGGAGGTCAACCCAGAACAAACTTAGTGTGACCGCTTTGAGAACCTTCATAATATCACTTCTCAGCAATGCAGTGCTGTCAACTCTCAGAAAATAAGCCGAATAACAATTAATTATATACATTAAAGATATCTTAGAAAATTACATCAAAATAAAATAATCTATGGCTTCAAAAATCGGGATAAATAAATACGAAACTATATCTCAGTAGATATGGAACACAGGGTTCGTACTCAATTTCAAAAATAAGATTCCCTGACTTTTCCAGGTTTTCCAAGTCTATTTTTAGAAAATTCCAGTCACAAAATTTCGTTCGAGACATAAAAAATAGCTCGCAGTATGAAACAGAACATAGCTCGCGACATAAAAGTCACAAAATTTCGTTCGAGACATAAAAAATAGCTCGCGGTATGAAACAGAACATAGCTCGCGACATAAAAGACAACATAGTAACGTGACTTGCGATATAAACTGAATGCTCAAAAAGCATTTTCCAGGTTTGTATCATCATTTTCCCAGGTTTTTGAGCAATATTTACAATTTTCCCTGACTTTTTTTCATAATTTCAAATTCCCTGACTTTTCCAGGTTTTCCCTGTTCTCCCTGACCCGTGGGAACCCTGGGAACACTGTTGCCATCTATCGTGAAAAAATATATTTATACCCTATTAATATTTTTTTTAAAGATTATTTATTGTAAATTATTACCCTACACACACACACACACACACACACACACATATATATATATATACAGGGTGGTTATAATTAAACTTCCCCTATAAACAGTAAACAGCATCCTACAGCGCAAACGGGTGAACGGAATGCAACGAAATTTGGTATACAGACTATACACGAAATGCGCTCACGGAACTTCGAAAAAAAAAAAAAAAAAATAGTTCCAAAATGACCAGCAAAGGGCACCTTTTCCGGAAAAAAAAAAAAAAAAAAAAACCATTAAATTTAACACAATAAACGACCAAAACGGAATACAGAAACAATATTAACATTTATTAACTAGTTTCTGATCACCTTGTCATCGAACCACATTAAGTAAAGGTAAGGAAAAAAATAACAGTACGCTGTTTGCGAAAAACAAAACAGTTCAGTTTGGAGAATCAAGAAAAGATTAGGACGAAATTGCACAAGAGGAGCAGTTATTAATCGTGTCCAGGACGATGTAGGGAAAGGTGCTCCATGTGACCACCCTCATTCACCTGCAAAATTTCAAGTCGATGGACAGCGTGTTCAACAGAAGATCGTAACTGATCAGTTGTGATGTTCACAAGCATGTAAATCTCGACATTTTTTCCCTAGAACTAACAGCTTTTCCTGGTTTTACATTTTATTGCTTATTCTTGTTCTGGATTGTTATTATTGTCTCTGTATTCCGTTTTGGTCGTTTATTGTGTTAAATTTAATGGTTTTTTCCGGAAAAAGTGCCCTCTAGCGCAGGCCTGTCCAACCCAAAACACTTGGTGGGCCGCATTAGAAATATATTTTATTCATTCGGGCCACACTGTATGTACAGTCATAACCCCCCCCCCCCCCCAACTGCTGTACCGACTAATTCCGCCGTAAATTAATGTAGAGACTTGCGACTGGTGCCAATCGATTAGTAATAAGGCCTAGTTTAGACGGTTTAGTAAGATTTTGCTTAAGGGATGTATACATATTAAAACTGGCATCAACTTCTTCTTCTTTTTTTTTTTTTTTTTTTTTTTTTTTTAAGGCAACCCGCAATTTCGACAAGCTTTTTTGATTAAAAATTAGATGTCATTACCAATCATTAGGCATCAGCTACTAGTTTCTACGATGATTTACGGCGAAATTAGTCGGGGAGGAAATTATTACTATTATTATTATTTTATGACTGTACATATGCATATGTGTATATATGTTTGTGAGTATATGATTCATGTATGTATATACTTCTTTCGGAGAAGGGCACGGTGAAAATTCGGAGAAGAGTACATTAATTTAAATTATTTTCATTCATAAATTAACAATAGAATTGTAAAAAAAAAAAAAAAAAATACGACTATATATTAAAACTATAATAAACAGAATGAATAATGGATCTAATAACATTCCATTACAACAGTTCCTTATCTACCATAATCGTTGAAAGGTATTTTCACTTCAAAAAGTCAGAACGTATTTATTAATTTTTGATTCTTTAACCAAAGTTGTCAAACTTTAAATATCGTTAGTCTCCTCGCGGGCCGCAAGAAACTACGCGGTGGGCTGCATGCGGCCCGCGGGCTGGCCACCCCTGCTCTAGCGGATATTTTGGAAAAAAAAAAATTTTTTTCGAAATTCCGTGAGCGCATCTCGTGTATAGTCTATATACCAAATTTCGTTGCATTCCGTTCACCCGTTTGTGCTGTAGGTTGTTGTTTATAGGGGGAAGTTTAATTATAACTACCCTGTATACATTATTTCACATGAAAGCAAAGTTTAAAAAGGGATTCCCACACACAAACCTTGTAATAATCTTATTAAAGAGATATGTTACAACAGCTTGGAATGTATTTTAAATCCAACATTAACTATTAATATACTCAGAAAATAAATAAATAAGGATTATAAGTGCATATTTTCTCTTGTATTCAGAATAACAATCGATTTATTCATTTAAAAGAAAATCTTAAAAATTATGTCCCACATACAAGAACTGTCGCAATCGTAATACCAGATATGCAACAACAATAGAATGAAATGAACTTGAAACCCAACATTAACATAATTTAATCAGCTGTCCAAAATCATGGCGTAGACAAAATACGATCTATTAATGCCTTTTTCGTTTCTCAATCGTACATTTCAACTTTCTCTATCTGTGTTACCACTTTCTCAATATCTATAAGTGTCTGTATAGCTATCAAAAATACATAGGAGCTGATAAAAAAATCGGCTTTCACTTACATTTTATTACCCATAACTTTTCTCTCACTTCATGATAAAGTTAACTATCTTTCACTATAACATTTCGGAGCTAACTCGTGAAACACAAAACCTCTCATTTTATTTTTATTTTCCGTAGGGGGCCTCACGTAATATGCAGCAGACGATATATTGGACAAGGCCTCACTGAGCTCAAGAGATGAAAAATATTTTCTCTTTACCCCCTATAAGGTCGTGAGAATAAGGGAGAGGTTGATAAGGCCTAATCACTCATACTACTTCCACAAAGAAAAACCGCCGGGCGAAATGTTGAATGAGGTAGCTAATTTAATGAAATCCACTTCACAAAAATTAAAATTTCCGCTGGGAAGAAGGTGGTCTACCAGAAACAGTCGCACGCGGAGTAAAATATTAGAAAGGTATAATTAAGTGCAGGAAAGTTATAGAGAATATCATGAGGTAATGCATAAGATGTGAAATTAAAGTTCAATAAATTTTGGGCTACATTATATTAATTTTTATTTTACCATATGGCAAATCTTGTAGTGTGAAGATAGATTATTTTTTTTTCGATGAAATGTAAATTTTTTGCTTCATAAAAATAACTTAATAAGAAAAAAAAAAAAAAAAAAAACTATAAATACATATAAAAATAAATATTAGAAGAAGTTAGAGGTAAGGAATTATGTTTAAATATATATTTTTTTATGTATATACAGTGAAACCTCTCAAGTTGGACACCCCTCTAAGTTGGACGCTTTTTCTCGGAACGGAATGTATCCATTAACATTATGTCTAACCCCTTTAAGTTGGACACCTCTCTAAGTTGGACACTTTTTCTTGGAACCGTAGGTGTCCAACTTAGAGAGGTTTTACTGTATATACCAAGGGTCGATCCAGGTTTTGATTCTTGGGTCCCTTTTTTTTTGTGAAAAAATAAATGTTTTTGTGAAAAAATAAAATATCGTGTAAAAACCTTCCATTTTTGCAATCATTGTATATAATGGTTAATATTAAGTTATGAGAGTTTCTTTGGGCCAAATTAAAACATTAATTAAAAATTATACTGAAAACATTGGATCATTTTTATAAAACAAAATCTTGTGAAGGGGCTTATTTTATAAATATGAATTTTGTGAACCGTCCTTTTATATGAATTTGAATTTTGTGAAGGGTTCCTTTTTATGAATTTCAATTTTGCGAAGGATCCCTTTTTACAATGTAGAATTTTGTGAAGGAGCCGCAAAAGGGACCCACATTTTACCCGGATTGACCCCCATATGCATGTATATCGTTTTAATTAACCTTCTTTCGAGTTACAAAACTATGTACAGTTTATTAATTGAAATCAGTTTTAAAACACATAATGTGAAATAATACGAATTATGTTCGTACAATTTCTACACAAAAATGCATAATAAATACAGAATTTTTCGAATTTATTCATTTATTTATTTTTTCAGCAGCCTCATTTTTTGTATGAAACAATGATACACTTTCTAAATGGTTACAAAATGTGTTTACATAATAATAATAAACATTAGATAGAACACCAAAAGCTAAAACATATTGTTAATTAAAGGAAAGTCATTCACTGGGAAGAATATGTAATGGCCTCTCGTTGGCCATGTACAGGATAAAAAAATCCTAATATATAATCCTGAGATTATAGATAAAGTATCTATTCCAAAATTAGAGGATTCGGAATGAGTGGGTAGAACGGTCTTTAGTGACCGTCTGGGATGGTTCGGAGATATGCCAACACTTTTTAATCCTCCTCAAGGGGGGGGGGGGGGCTCTTCTGCTTCGGTAACACAGGTATTCATTCATTTTATGAAAAACGGATGACATTGCAGCGACGACGAATTTTACATGCATTAGCTACCATTAATGTACATGACGGTCTTTAATCGGCTTGGGTATCAAAAGCCGCAATCCTCTGATCACGAGAACAACGATATGCAAACAGGGCAACAGTGCCCCCCTCCCCCTAAAATAAGAAAGTGAAAGAGAGAGCAATGAGTCTATGTCCAAATTATTTATGTAAAATATATAAGAAGAATAACTTTAAAAAATAAATCCTCTCTTTTGATGATGTTTAAAATCTTTTATGAAAAAATGTCACAAACGCAGATGGAGTGTGGAGTGGGGGTGGGGGGAGTTGATATTCTCAATATGCACACGTTTGCTTCTATTCATGTCTCCATACAATGCAAAAAATATCTCCAAAATGAAGGAGGCAGAAGAAAAATCAAAATATCAGCAAAAACGTAAATCACATTCCTCCACAAATATGAATTCTTCACATGCAAACAAAACACTCCATGTCTATCACAAATCTTTTATAGGCTATGCACAAACACAGACGCATGTGACTAGCAAAATACCCCACCCCACCCCGCAAACAAGAAGTAACGCCAAAACATACTAGCATTTGAGATATTCTATGACTGGCATTGTCCACCGACACTTAAATTATTGCTGGCGCAAGAAAAGCTGAACAACAGAAAAAAAATACATATTCTTTCCGGATCCCCCCCCCCCCCCCACCTGGGCATTCCATAGGTAAGGAATGGGATATTGTTTAAGGCGGGAGAATAAAAAAAAAAAAAAAAACATTGGTCTAGCTATTTGAGTACAGGTAGAGATTAGTCTTTGAGGTAGTAAAGAGGAGGAGGGTGGAATGATTGGGATGTTCAGAAAAAAATAAAAAATTCCAGTCATTCCATCCGTACCGGAGGTGAGAAAATGCACCTGGCGAGTTTTACAAGATTCGTCATGATTCACCATTGGAAATACGTATATTCTTATTGAACCGTGTGAGCGGTACAAGGTGAATAGGCAATGATAGAAAAATGAAAGGTTTTTCGCGTATAATTCCATGTATTGTATCTACGCTGATTTTTATAATCTATTTTACAATATATAAAAGTAAGGTTGACAATTATTTTTCTGTAACTTGCGTATTTTTTCCATAACAGTTTATTTGTGATAGAGAGAGAGGGAGAAACAGAAAAGAAAACGGATAAAACAATATCAAATGGTTAATCTATATTTTAACATATGGAAATTACATTGATTTTTATAATCTCTATTATTTAGTATAAATTATATTTTAATTAAAATAGAAAGAAGGAAAAAGAGAGAGCAAACACCCCCCCCCCCCCCCCCAAAGAGATTTGGAGCCAATTTGTTTATAGTAAAATCAAATTGTCTATTTTAAATGAACCGCAAACTTTTAATATTATAGTAGAACCCCATATCTTTTCATAAACTGGAAATATTGTTAAATTTCATTCGCTTTACTTATTTTATATTAAATATTATGAAATATACTGGTTCATAGTCAAACTGAATATATAAAATTGAGTCCTTAAAAAATAATAACAATAATAATAATAATAAGAGAAAATACATAGGGCATAATTATTAAAGAAAATATTTATTATTCTTCTTAACATAACAAAATAAATACTTGGCGAATAACAAAGTCTAGCGAAAAAACTTGCTAAACATACATTATCAAATTATGCATAGTAAATGAATTCCAAAATGCTGACATTAGGGCAAAGGAGCATTTTCCATGATATGCTATAAAATTGGATTACATCAAGATTCAGTTAAATTCTAAATATATTCAACATAAGCCCTATAAGGATATCGTTGGTTTTATAGAGTTAGTCGAGAGTAAAAATGTAAATGATAAACAGAAGCGCGTTTATAAATAATTCAAGTTTTTATTTTACTTTTATTTCTTAAAGAGAAACCCTTGGGGTAAAAGGCATATCAACGGGATCGTTAAAAATATTATGCGCAAAATTATTTCTCCGAAAAACAAGAAATATGTACCCGGTTTATATTATGAAGTTGTTAATATGACAAAAATTTGAGCGGTTTTTTTAAAGCGGTAGTTAAGGTTTTGATAATGTTTGTGGAAAAATATATTCAGCATTTTATTTAAAAGACTGTGTATGATAGCTATTTCCCAACATCCAATGCATAGAAATATATTAAAATGGCTATTTAATTGAAACTTATATCTTTTATATAAACACAGGAATAATAAATTACGTCTTGAATGCGAAAAGAAAAATAATAAACAAGCAGAGAGCTGTTTCGGTAGCATTTAGCGTACCATCATCAGTGCATAAAAGAAACGAAATGAAAGTGTTCCTGTTCCTATGCTTTCTTATATGTAGGAGAAATTTCATTTCTTTTATGCACTGATGACAGTAGGCTAAATCTAAACAGCTGTCTGCAAGTTTCTTCTTCTTCTTTTTTTTTTTTTTGGCGAAGACTTAGTTTATCTTATGTTTATTTATCTAGCGCCAAGTTTCATGTCAATATTACATGAGATATATATGAATAATGTATATTTATCCCCTCACCCTCCCCATAATTATATTATGAAGCATTAATAACAATATATATGAGGCACCAGGGGTTGAACTAGGCAAAAATTGTGACCCTTTTGCTGTCCCTTCACAAAATTCAAACCTCTAAAATGGACCCCTTCGCAAAATTCGAATCCATAAAATGGGTCCTTTCACAAAATTCAAATTCAGAAAATGGGTCCCTTCACAAAATTCAAATTCAGAAAATGGGTCCCTTCACAAAATTCAGATTTATAAAAAACAACCTTTCACAAACTTTTGTTTTATAAAAGTATAATATTTTTGAATTTTTTTTTTTATTTATACAGTGAGTGTCTATACTTGTTTAATAAAACACTATTAACTTGATATTAAACAGTAGATAGAGTAACTGCTAAGATGAAAAGTTTCTAGTGACAATTCTTGTTTTCACAAAAATATTTTTATTTTTCACAAAAATAAATAAAAATTTCACAAAAATAATTTGTTTTTCACAAAAATGGGCCCCAAAAATTAAAACCTGGATCAACCCCCGGGTAGTTAAACAATAAAGAAATAATCATTAAACCTATAAGCACTTTTACATTTTTAAAATTATATATATAAACTACTACAAGCAGGAAATACTTAAAACCAAAATAATAATATGCAGTTAGTAAAAATACACTTAGAATGTCCATTTTCTAACAAAATATTTATCACCCCGTCCCTCTTTTATATAAAACAGATATATTTTTCCTACTTCCCTTTCAATTCAAAATGAATATTTAGAACAAGGTGAAAAGAACATTATAAATGCATCGACCAAAAGCAAATGCACTGAGGTGTAGGCGAAGTGATGCCAGATGGTCGAAAATTATTTCCCCAAACAGGTCTTAAAATTTCCCCAAATCAGGGGTTTTTTCGAAAAAATCCCCAACTTGATTTCTACTAAAAAGGGAAAATAAAAAAATAAATAAATCAAGCAGATTTTTTTTTTTTTTTTTTTTGAGCTCAGATTTTTCTTCAAATGAAGGCAATTTTTGAAAAAAATCGCCAAATAACAATAAGCTATTGAAAGTCTCTAGTCGTAGGGATAAATCATTACGATGCCTACATTGACAGAAAGTTGAAGAACTCCCCAGATTTGTCCCCAAAAATTTTAGAATTCCCCAAAAAAGTCCCCACAAACATTTGGTCCCCAAAATTGTCCCCAGAAGCCTCAAAAATCCCCAAAATGGGGACAAAATCCCCAATCTGGCATCACTGTGTAGGCGACGGAAAGCGGCGATTGTTGTTAATACCCTTCGAAAACCAGCAGTATAAATATTTATTGATACATTGATTGAAATATAGGAGTTGTGTACAGGTAGCCAAGAAAAACAATTTCATTTTGAAACAAATAAAAGGAAAAGGTTAACAAAGTAAATAAAAAAGGAAAAAAATACATTTTATTTACTGGTTAATATTTATTGCAAATGTAATAAACACTCTACATTAGCTAGATTCATTCAGTGATTGACATCTGCAAATATTGTATATCTGTCACAACTTAAAGTGCATTTCAAATACACTTTTTGATATATATTCTTCGCCAGAGGGAAAAACATTATACAGAGCGAAAACAAATGCAATGATATATAAACGTGTAGGCTGCGGTTAACAGAAATAAAATATTAATACTAATGATAATACGCTTTGAGAATTAGCAGTATAAATTATTTTCATCTATTTGTTTATTTTTTAATAAAACCTTATATAAAATATTCTATTCCAATGCCCTACTATTTATATGTTAATATTAAAACTTAAAACCATACTACATAAAGTTTTATTTTATTTTATTTTATTTTATACCATGGAGTTTGATAAAATTTCGTTCTTATGTTAAACTTTATAGTTTTAGTTATAACAAAATTTTAAACTACGTACAAGTTTCAACACGAATTTAAATTAGAATGGATAATTAAAATTTATTTTGAAAATTGTTATTGTGATTTGACAAGCTTTGTAAAATCATTTTAAAACTACAGAGGGCAAAACCTTTCAGAGGCTACACCAGAATTAAGGTTTTTGAAAACTTTGCTTTCCTTGGAATGGGTTGGATTGGATTGTGGGGATTAAGGCCGATTGACTGCACAAAGGTCCTACGCCTGTGGAGGAGTGCTCTCCGTGGGGGTCTTTCTAAGGGGTTCTAGTCCGTATTTACGCAAATTTCGGAGAAAAACACGGAAAACTCCGAACGGCTAGGCCGACGAGTGCGACCTGGGATCGAATCCGGCTCCTCACTTCTACCAGCTTGGAGCGTAGAATCGCTCGGTCGCTGGTGGGCCTTGTTTTCTTTGAATTTCATGTAACATTACTTTGTTTTTATAGAAATTTCTCATTTAGAATATTTCATTTGCCTTGTAATGTAACTCTGTAAATTCACTTATTATAGATAGCCATGTGATATATCATTGATAGGTCTTCTCTACCTGCACGCAAGTAATAGCTTTCAGGGTTTATGCATGTTAAGTAGTTTCATCCCTGAAAATAGGATTTGTAAAAAACGCCAGGAAAAACAGTTTTATTTTAGTATAGACCTTAACGAAATAATATATATATATATATAAATAATTTGAATTATTTAGTACCATTGTAACACTCAGCAGACAGAAGATAGATGAAGATACAAACATAATATTAAATTTTATTTGAGATTTATTTCGATTAAAAATAGTCACGGTATTAATTATTAATATAATTTGAGTACCAATGATTAGTAAAAACATGTTAAAGTACTTACGCAGAAGAGAAATGAACTAACTTAACTCATAAGCCTAACGATGAGAGAATTTGCAAAAACTTTGAATTACTGGTAACAGTCATCATTTTAGAGAAAAGAGAAAGGATAAAATTACCAAAGAGTTCCGTTAAAAGGAAAAAAAAAAAAAAAAAATCATGAATTGAAAATTGGAATTTTAAATGCTGAAAAATAGAAATGTTCACTCATCAGGAAATTTCTATCAGCATACGCAACATTTCGGAAAACTGCATAGCTAATTCCAGCAAATATACAGCTCAAGTCTCTATCTTGCAACAAAACAAAATAAAAAAGGAAATTAAATTAATCAATATCACAAACCAAAATTCGAACAAGGAATAAGTAATGTAAGCAATCCACATGTTAAACGATATATATATCAAACATACGTTTGATTTATTCATTAACATATTACTATTAATGCAATATATGCTCGACATTTGCCAAATTTAGTTTAGTGGTGTATTAGATATCATATCCGTTGATGTCTAACATTCAGTATGTTTCAAATAAATTTTATATATATATATATATTTATTTATTTATTTATTTATTTTTTATTTTTTTTTTTTTTTTGAAAAGGATGGGATGGGCAAGAAGAGATCATTACAAAAACATTGATCGAACTTAACTACAAAGTGTAGTCGCCAGGAAAGAAAAACAAATTTTATTTAGTATAGGCCTAACAAAATAAAAAGAAAACGTCAAATATTCTTTTTATTTTACAGCCCGACATTAGTGAGATTTGATTTAGTAGTGTGCTAGATATCCATATCCTTAAATGTCAAGTTTTCAGTATGTACCAAATAAATTTTCACAATTTTAAAGAGAAAATAAAAAAAAATATACCGAAAGAAAAACGAACATGACAAGAAAGCAGTTAAGAAAATGGAAATATGAAAACCCGAAAGAACATAAACAAAAAACTGTACACTGTAAAAAAATGTTGTAATTTTTCCTGCACTTTCTGCGGTATATTTTCAAGTATTTATGCTGTGAAATAAATTCAAGCACTAAATGCTGTAAAATCGACTTCCTGTGGACTTTAGACAGGAACATCTGCCTGTGGAAGCATAACATCTGCGTCTCTGAACTCAGATGCAGATGAACCATGAACGAGGAATGAACAACGTGAAGAGCATGGAATGAAGAATGTCCATTCATCAGAAAGGTTAGTTTTTAATTTTTATATTAACATTTTGCATTGATTAATTAAAATTTCGTTAAAACGCATTAGTTTTAAACATATTGTAGCATGTCTAGTTCATGACACCTATAAATTTTCTCTTAACGATTTACGATTAATTTAAAAAAAATGTTTCTTATTAATCATTCAGTATAGTCATTTTAAAGGTTTTTCATACAATTACATTTATCAAGTTATATGCTGGCCAAGGAAGTGCTAAATGCACTTTTTTATATGAACAGATTTATGTTAACGTGTATAAACTTGCACTCATGAAATTCAACAAAAAATATTAATTATTTATTAAGCAATTTATCATAACAAATTGAATATGTTTATGATTACAAATTAATTTTTAACCCTAGAACACTAGTGGTACGTAAATTTTACGTGTGGTCTTCATTTAATGGTTTTTTCTGCACTTTCCCTACTATCGAAATCGATACACTTGTTTGAGTTTGAGTGCTTCGAAATAATTATTCAGATAATGAAAAATTAGTAATATTGGGTAAAAAAGCAAATAATTAAACATATTTAAAAACAATATTAATGTAATATAAGCAAATAAAACGACTTTTATATGAGCGCGCCAATTTTAGGTATCTCTAGTGATAGAGTATTTATGAACACGCTAGTGTTCTTGGGTTAAAAGAAGATTTTCTTAACTTGAACTTGAAATGTATTCCCTTTGACTTCAAGATAAATAATATAACAAGTTTAAAAACATAGTCCTTAAGATATTATTTGACTTTTTTTTTCCTTTTTTTTTTTCTTTTTTTAATAGCAAAGAATGTTCGCATGACAGTATGATGCACATAGTTTATTTAAAAAATTAAAAGAGGTATATTTCTGGGGCCGAATCAGTGCAAAAATTGGGAGCGCTTTAGGGTCATATTCAATTACTTTGACCTTGAATGATCCTTGTCATATTCAATTTCATATTAAACTTAATTTGTGTAGAGATCCTTAGTGCTTAATTTGAAGATTTCATTAGGTCATTTTAAACGAAATTCTAATTTTACATTCCAAAATTTTCTTTATTTTAAGAATTTTAATACCAATTTAAATAGAGGTAGAATTATAAAAAATATTTAAATAATTAATTTAATTTAATCAGGATGGAAGTTCTTTTGTTTCAGTATAGCTTACAAATTCGCCTTCGACGAACAGTGGGTTTGGGATCCTTCAGAAAACTCACCGTATTAAACTCCTGCTCTGTGACGTCTTCGACGTTGTTTTCCTGTTTCAAAATCTACGACCGCCTGTTCACTCACCCTGCAAACACTTTTGAAAATTCTGCCTGTAGCAAATTTCGACAATCAGCCGAAATTTGGCGCCAGTTGCATTCTATGCCCGTTTTATAATCTGAACCTGGATGTTTGCTCACCATCCAAACGACCTTTGAAAAATTTGGCCAGACAACTACGGTAGTTTAAATTTATGTGTATATCGGCCGACAGGTAGCGCTGCTGTTAATTAACTGTGATCCGATAGTGGGGTTTTTGAATCCCGGAAGACTTTTCTCTCTTTTTTATTTATTGAATTTATTTTGTTTGATGTATTTATTTATTTATTTATTTTCAAAATCGATATCTGCTATAACAGATATACCTATTGAAATTAGATTTTATATTATATTTATCTGCTTTTTTAAATAATCTTACGTTTACTGTTTCCAGAATTTTTAATTTTTGTAGAATTCGAAACACCCTCCTTTTTTTCAGGACATTTTCCAGCCATTATTCAGTAACGATAATTTTTCGGTTTATTTTGTGATAAAAATTGCCATTGAGATTTTGAAAATATCGTGAAGAAAGACGGAAACTTCCAGCCCTGAACTTTTGTCATGAAATAAGCTATTAGAACGAGAGATCTATTTCTTTCGGACAAAGTAGAGTAAAAATGAAAACAAATTTTTTCTTTTTCCCTTTGGCACCAAATAGAAATAGCATAAAAGAAATTTTAAAACATTAATATATATGTAACTGCTGCTAATGAACGCAATTTCATATTTTAAGGAAAAGAATGTGCAATTTTTATTTTTATTGATTTATTTATTGCGCTTTTTAAATATTTTGACCAAATGAAATAATAATAATAATAAATAAATAAATAAGGATTTTATTTTATTTTTCTAGTTTTCTTGAAAAATCAATATAAACGAGAAAAAAATACATATATTGGATTCGTAAAAATTTTCGATCTCCATTTTTCGATGGATTTAAACGTTTTCGGATGTCCTGAACACGATTAGTTAACTTTTAGAAAAATTGCTAAAGAAAAAGATTTACTTTTCTCCCCCCACCTCCACCCCATACAAAATAATTTGCGTTTAAAATGCGCTCAAAAAAAAAAAAAAAAAAAAAAAAAAAAACCTGTATCGACCGACTACTGCAATTCGATTTACCCGTACGAATCTGTATATATATATACGGTAAACTCTCGATTATCCGCAAACGGATTACACACGTTGTGGATAATTCTTGGAGCGGAAAATGGGCGAAATCAGAAGAATTATTATTATTATTATTTTTTAAATCATCAACAATAAACAGATACAAATGATAGCTTAAAAAAAAAATAATAATAAAGTAAATATAAAGAATTATGTGGTTTTTGCTTTATTTGTTCTCCAGTAGAATACGCTACCAAACACGTCAAGATTTCTATTTATTTCAAAACATTGATGTGACCGCTTTTTTTTTTTCTTTCACACCAGTTTTCCTGGCGGGTACTTTCTTTAATATTCAATCGTAATTAAATATTGGAGAATATTTTTCTACAAATAAAGTGGTGTGAAAATGTGGCGGTTATTCACAATTCTGTGCAATAAACTAAATGTTTGCATGCCTGCGGTACTGTTTAATTTAGAGCATAAATTAGATTACAAATTGAACTATGGCTTCATCTTAAGTTCACTTTTTTTCTTTATGTTTTTTACATCCTATAGTATATGAAGTACAGTCAAACCTCGTTGACGTGAATTACTTTTAACATGAACTGTTTCCACAATCCCCGTCAAAAAGAAGATTAGTTACTGATAACATGAACAAATTTTTTATCCCCCATGAGATTCACGTTAATGAGGTTCGACTGTACAAATAATTTTACTTTTTATAAATAATTTCATTATGTTTTATATACGATACATTCAAGTTTTTAAGCTAGAATGCATTTTATGTCATTTCAATTTCATGTTCAGCCTTTTTGCGGTTCACGTACGAAACCCATGGCTCTAAATTTTGCGGATAATCAATTATGCTGTATCTATCTGTATCTATATACATGTATGTTCAAAAAAAAAAAAAAAAAAAAAAACATTAACATCTTTTAACGCAGATTACAAACTAAGCATGTCAAAACGGAAATCAGAAATTCTCGCTGAGTAAGATAAACAAATACTGGATGAAAGTTGAAAATGAACCCGATGAGTTTATTCACTCTAAAACGCCTAAGCATCACAGTTTTCCTTCAGTCAAAGACACTGACCATACCACAACTATGACTTTTATATACTGTAGATATTGAATGAAAGGCTTGCTTTTTATTTTTTTTAATTATAATAAAGCACAATCACAATAACTATATACATCGCGCGCAGTAAACAGAACATTAGGATACATAAGAACGAATATTTTTACAGGCCGCAACAGGGGCGTCTTACATGAAAACAGCTACATCTCTCAGCGAGAGCCGACGAACTTCTGACTTCTGAAAACAAAATGTTTTCACTTCATTTTAATGATCGGCAAAATATCATTAGATATTTTGCCGAGAATGGCGACAGCGCCGTCTATATTCTTTTAAATGATAGGGAAGATGGCTCAATATCGATAGGCTATTTAATATATTCGTAAGAGTTTGAATTTAGCGCTACAACTTTAAATATTATTTCTTCCTTTCTTTTCATTTTTTTCTTTTAATTTATTCCCTTCTTTATTTATTTATTTTTACGCAATAATAACATTATATACTTTAAAAGAAAAAAAAAAAAGGTAGCATTTTCTTGTTCTAAGCATATTACTTAATAAACAATATGGCATTTTTAGCAGTCATAGCTACGTTTAAAAATAAAACTGCAATTAAATATCAACCCTTCAAAATCATTTAGAATTTCTGTAAAAGCTTTTAAGAGTATTATGGCTGACACAAAGAAATCTCCCCCCCCCTCCTTTTTTTCCCGTTTAACCCATATCCTACCAAGCATTGAAAAAATGTTTTTCAGTGTCTGTGTATACACACAAAATAAAAAAACTTACCAACTTTTCATTAGTTTAATCGGTACAGGCTGTCCTAAAAGTAGGACAATAATTTAGGACATTTGGAAATATAAGGAAAACAGACCATCTATATATATAATAATAACAGGAGACTTGGCGTTGGAATATTAAAACCCGAATAAACTACTACGTCAGAAACGCCAAAGAAAAATATTGGAAATGCATACAGCTGTTCGTATACGAGCACTTCTCCTGATTCAGAATCCTTTTTGCACTGAAGACGGTACGCTATAGGCTACCGAAACAGTTGTATGCATTTCCAATATTTTTCTTTGGCGTTTCTGACGTAGTAGTTTATTCGGGTTTTAACATCTATCTATCTATATATATATATATATATATATATATATATATATATATATATATATATAACTTATATAATTGTTTTACCAGTACAAAGTGTAGAATAAATTAATTCAATAAATTACTTCAATAAATTTGTATATCCATTATTCTTGAATGTAAAACCTTTTAAGTAATAATATGTTGAAAATGTAATGAATAAATCTTTAAAAATCGTCATTTTAAAAATTAAAAAATATATATTAAACGGTAATTTAAACTAACGATAAAGACACATATGTATTTATTGGACTTTTAAATAATATATCGTCTTTAATTTGAATTAAAATATTCAAAAGAATTTATATAAACATCACTTATGCATGGTGTCCTATTTTAGGACGAAGGTGAAATATGGGTTAAACAGTTTCACACACTTTTATAAAAAATTATTAGTCTTTAAGTTTGCATTAAAAAAAAAAAAAAAAAAAAAAAAAAATGTTGTGAGATATTTTAGTGCATGAATAAGAAATACTTGCCTATTTCTTGTATTTACGAATAAAAAGGATTTTATTTTATTTATTTATTTATTTATTTTTTTTTTTTTTTTTCAAGCATGTCAAAAAGTAATGGATTCAGGTTTCATAATGGCCTGGCCTTAGTATATATATATATATATATATATATTTTTTTTTTTCTGAAAAAGGAATTCTGGGTATAAATAATAACCAAATGAACCTAATAAAAATTTCCAATATTTTATTCAGTGTCTATTTGTGGACTAATTTAAACATTTCGGTTATAATGTGAGAATTGAAGGTGTTTGTCTGCCCTTGGGACCTAGGTTCGAGGGGAGTACACTCAATAGCAGTTTTCCTGTGAGTTTTGGAGAAAAAACACAGAAAATTCCGTACGGCTGTGCGAATGGACATGACCTGGTTTTGAACTAGCTTTCTACGAGTCGGGTGGACTTGAGAACATCATTCAAAAAAAAAATTTACAATTGAAAGCATAAATTTGTAGACATAATTATAGCTCTTTAACTGATTTTAGACACGTGTCGGAGCTCCGTTTTCCTATACGCGGATACCCACCTGAAAAAAAAAAAAAAAAAAAAAAAAAATCCGTGTAAGCATGACAAAAAAATATCCGTATACGTTTTCTTTCTTCAACAAATCGAAAACTGATCATCTATAGAAATTGTATGAAAATTTTAAAGTACTGTATTAAAATTTTTATTTACTATTGTTAATATATGTATATATATATACACATATAAGAAATACAACATAACCTTGCTTTTACGTTTTGAGAATTTAAATTATTTCTTAATTTACATTTTTTTTTTTTTTTTTTTTTTAAGATATCTTTTTTTTTTCAATGAATTTTAATCCTCGCTTTGATGTTAATGAAATTTTGAATTTTCTTCCATTTACATTTGTATATGCAGAAAATATACAGGGAATACTTGTTGTAACTTAATTAAAAAAAGTAATGTAAAATAAACACATAAAGGAAACGAACGCCATCAAGGCAGATTATATTCTTTATCGCCTTCTCTAGAGCAAATAAATAATGCACCAAGCAAAACTGTCACCGGAGGAAGCTAAGTTGCTGATTATGGGAATTTAAAGTGATCAATGACCCTTAAATAGCAGATGTTTAACGTGAATCACATACATGCTACACAAATTATTATAGTAAAGTTAAACATCCACATTGGAAAAAGCAAATACATCATTTTTTCCCCAGACTATAAGTATTAAACAATAAATTACGAACATTTAAATTGAAGTGCATTTTTTACTTTCTTCTATATTCAATAAAAGAATTGGATTCATAAAAATTTTCGACTTCGAGTTTTCGACGGATTTACACGTTTTGAGAGGTCTAGAACACGATTTTATCATTTATAGAAAATGTCTGTCTGCCTGTGTGTGTGTGACAAAAATTTTGTAGCGACTGTATCTCCGGAACTACTGTTCAGAATTATATATGAATTTATATGTAGAGACACCTTGACCTAAATTAGTGCCCATCAATTTTTGTCAACCGATCAACAGGTGGCGCTGCTATCAGCAATTTTCGAGATTTAGGAGGAGGCTATATCTCAGGTTCTATTGAGTATAATCAAACAAAGCTTGAAATGTGAAAAGGCTATTACGAGATATTATGATGATCCAATTTGAATTCTTATCGGGTTATAAAAACGTACTCTGTAAGATGCCATTTATAGGCAATAAAAATGCATACTTTGGATATTTAGTGTTAGTTGTCTCTTAAGATGCAAATCGTTTCATTCATCCTGCTAGATAATAATAATAATAAATAAATAAATAAATAAATTATTTGCACTTAGTAAAATATAGGAAAGTATAAAAGAAAGTCTTGTGGTGGCCACAACATACTTGTTTACTCTCGAAGTTAACAATTTACATAAATCGTTAAAAATTATCATTGATCTATTTTTCAGATTTTTTAATTTTTAAACTAAACAATTAGTGATTACATTTCAAATTATTTTTTAAATAATTTACCAACTGTATCACAGTGAAAATTTACCTTATTTTATAATTTAAAAAAGTTTTGTATGATTTTTAGATGAATAAGTAATTTTAAGTAATAATTTTTAATAATAATTTTAAGTAATTTTAAGTAATGAATAAGTAATTTTTATTTAATTTTCGGGTTTCGGGTCGGGTTCGGGTCTAAAGACAGCGGGTTTGGGTCGGGTGCGGGTCGTAAAAGTTTCTCTACTGTGGGTTCGGGTCGGGTTTCGGGTTGATATAAAATTCATCTGTCGGGTTCGGGTCGGGTGTGCAGGACTCTAGGTTAGACCTTAAAATTTCATAGCAATGAGTGAAAAGACAAAGTATAAACAGAAAGCAACCTGATAGCTACGAAGAAACCGAAACTAATTACAAAACGCATATTCTACGCTTACGTCATCAATAATCGATTGTAAAATCATTCGATTATTAAAATCATTCGAAAGCAAATCACTCGATTATCAAAATCATTCGATTATTCCCATCTCTACCGCCTACACTCAGTGATGCCAGATGGTCGAAAATTATTTCCCCAAACAGGTCTTCAAATTTTCCCAAATCAGGGTGTTTTTTTTTTTTTTTTTCGAAAAAATCCCCAGCTTGATTTCTACTAAAGAGAAAAAATAAAAATTTCTTAAAAAAAAAAAAAAAAAAAAAAAAAAAAAAAAAAAAAATCAAGCAGATTTTTCTATGATTTAAGCTCAGATTGTTCCCCAAATGAAGGCAATTTTTGAAAAAAAATCCCCAAATAACAATAAAGCTATTGAAAGTCTCTAGTCGTAGGGATAAATCATTATGTTGCCAACATTGACAGAAAGTTGAAGAACTCCCCAAAATAGTCCCCACAAACATTTGGTTCCCAAAATTGTCCCCAGAAGCCTCGAAAATCCCCAATCTGGCATCACTGCCTACACTGTAAAAAAAAAAAAAAAAAAAAAAAAAAAAAACTGTATTTTACAACAAAAGGTGCTGGCACCGCGGCTGCCAACACAGTTGCTGTAAAATTTACAAGCTGCTGCTTTTACGGTGCTGTAAAATTTACTGCACTTTGCTGTGAATTTTTCAAGATGTTGTTTTTAGTAGTGCTGTAAAATTAACTGCACTTTGCTGTGAATTTCACAAGATGCTGTTTTAAAAAGTGTTGTAAAATTAACTACACTTTGTTGTAAATTTTACAACACTTTTTAAAACAGCATCTTGTAAAATTCACAGCAAAATGCAGTTAATTTTACAGCACTACTAAAAACAGCATCTTGTAAAATTCACAGCAAAGTGCAGTAAATTTTACAGCACCATAAAAAACAGCAGTTTGTAAATTTTACAGCAACTGTGCTGGCAGCCGCGGTGCCAGCACCTTTTGTTGTAAAATACTGAAATTTTTTTTTACAGTGTACATTATAGTTGGTTGTATTATTAAAGCCCATCCGGGGCGTGTCATACCTGTCTTGCTTTTCAAATACAATCAAGTAACTAACCTTAAAAGATCTGTTAATGAATGTGCCTGAACTATGATCTGAACGCCTACAGGGACACCTACAACGTCAAGTTCCCTCGTTAACGCCCACTCGCTAAAAGTTTTATTAGTGCTTAAGAAGAAATTATGAACTATAAGACCTAAGTATAATATGAGCAATCACGTAGCCTCAGTTTCAAAGGATTAAAATGCAGGTTGCTTCAAAAACAAACCTAGTTTTCATTCAAGAATAATATAAATACAGGGAAGAAGGGAGAAGAAATTACAAGGATCTTAAAGCTGAAAAACAACAAAAACGATATATATATATATATATATATATATATATATATATATATATATATATCATGCACATACAATTTACTTTACAAAATTTTTTAAAACACTTTCCACGAATTTTTATTTAACTGTAGTAAAAGGTTAACAATAGGGTATGGTGTACAGTGACATATGACGCAAACGGCGTCTTATAACATGATGCCATCTACGTCAACTAAGTTTTTAAACAGACAAGAAGAGAGGAAAGAAATCTAAATTTTGCTTGATTATGATGGCGGCACTAAATCACTTAAGCAATTATAAAGATGAAAGTTCAACAGTTTGGCAAACATAAATAAGAATTACGGCATTAATTTATGGAGGATTTTTGAAAAATGATTCATAGATAATTGAATATGGCTGCAATAAATAATAATGAATCAAAGTTGTCATCATAATCAGCATTATGGAAAATAATTTTTTGAATTCCTTTTGTCATTATTAACAGTTAGAGAAATTCTGTCCAACCTTGAATCTACTACACAAAGAAGAGGGCCTGACTAAAGCAAGGGCATACGGAGCAATTGCACCGGGGTCACTTCTAAAGTGACCCTCAAATCAAATGTATTTTTTTTTTTTTTTTTTTTTTTTTTTAAGTTTAAATAAATAAGTGCAAAGGGGCCCCTACAAAAATATCTGCTCCAGGCCCCATTTTAGCTTAGTTGGACTCTGATAAAGTACACTTTTTTGTAGTTGGATAAGTGTTTAAGGGTTAACTGTTAGCTAAGGGCAAACGATTTTAAGTAAGCTGAAGCAAAGTCGAATACGCGAAACCTTTAAATGCACCACAAATATTTTACTAAACCATTCGCAGTAATAATAATAAACCATTTTTTCGAAATTCTAACTCAAACTATTGATATTTTAGCAATGATATCTTCGAACAAAATAAAGACAAAAAATTCCAGTGTAATAACTTTAGTTAAAGAAAGACAAAAAAAAATTACCTTTTTGGAGAGTTCTGGTCCATTTTCCATTGCATACATAATAGCCTCGGAAATTTTAGTATCCAAAACACTAAGTACTTCTTCGATATTATATGAAGCAACAAGACCAGAAGTCATTCTTTCGAGACCACTGACATAGTCACTCCAGGGCTGGTCAAGTTCTGCCACATGAGCTAGACAGCCCCGTACAATATTCAAACAATAACCACTGCAAGCTTTGATGCCGGTAAATCCAGCACACTTAGAACAATACACTAATTTTGTTAGGCCATTGTTACACTCTGGTCGGAAGATCATATTGTCGGTTGCTTTAATAACTTCTACTCCAACTTCTAACGCTTCTAGCAAAGTTCTGGCAACACTGAAAGATCTGGTAATATGTACAGATACACGATTGGCGATGTCCCCGAAGGGTTTGATTTCTTGTTGCGTCTCTCTAAGACATTCTTTGTAGTCCTCACTGAAGTCTTTAAGTTTCGGATTAATGGAATGGTGATAAACAAGTGGAAATAAAGAGTCAAAAAACGCTGTGACTCGAGACTCAAGTTCGACAGGCTGTCCCGAAATGTAGGAAGACAGCTCAGAATACAACTGAGATACGGGAAGTCGTGCAACACTGTCCATCTTTTTGTACACTTCGGAGAAGAGAACGTTGGTGTTATTCTGTGACACATGGATCATTTCTAAAAATGTTTCTGAAAAGAGAAGAAAAGATTTAAATTAACAGAAATTCAATTTAAAGGGGAAAAAAAATGTATCAAATATATTTAATAGCACACCATTTAACGGGAAGAGGGATGATTAAAAATTGGAGAATTTTAATAATTAATTTCAATGTTCATTGTCCCCTTAATCCGTTCAGGGGCAGAGTAATTTTGCTCACTTAAAATCAACAGCGACCAGAACTAACGAACAATATAAGAAGCGAAGGAGAAAAAAAAAAAAAGTTTTACCTCTAAGTAATAAAAGTAAAATTCTAAAAAAAAAAAAACTGGTATGAGTTTTTACACTTCGGAATTAAAATAAAGTGATAATGTAGCGGCATCACCGCCCTTGAAAGAGTTAAACAGTATAAGAAAAGTTTTTTTTTTACTCTTTTTTTTTTTTTTTTTTTTTTTTAAATCGTAGAGTAAGGTGTAAATAAATTTATTTATTGATAATTAAGAGAATCTTTCACTCGGCCAGCAGTTTTAACACAAGCTATTCTACGGAGAAATTATTTGTTTTACAAAATACTCATTACCTAAAGTTTTTTTTTTTCTTTCTCTTTATTTTCACATTTAGAAAATTAAACAGCCGTTCACAATTGATTTACGTTTGATAAAAAATTCATTTTTCGCGCACTAGAGCTTTAACATAAAATATTAGAAACTTAAAAAAAAAAAAAAAAAAAAAAATTATCAAGAGGAGAATCGATTTTAACGACTGCAAATCTCCTAAATGTGAAAATAATAATAATAATATATTAAAAGTACACCAGGTAACGAGTAATTTGTGAAACTTTTTCATAGAATAACACTGAATTTTGCTGCCGAAGATGATAATTAAAGTAAACCTCAAACAAATTAATTAAATCTCAAATTATGTTATTGTCCAGTAAGTGTATCGAAATTCATTCATTTATTTAATGTAATAATATATATATATATATATATATATTAATTATAAAACAAAATTTTAAAAAGTCAATGTTACAGAAACTTATGTCCAAAGACAAAGAAAGAAAGAAAAAGGCAGAAATACTTTTCAACTATTCTTAAAATATAATATCAGAGACTAATTTCTATATATACCCATATATCTAAAATCTACTTATTCAATTATCTACATGGATATATAAATGTAGTCAAAAGAACCCAAAAGCATTATTCGATAAATAAGACTTGAGATTAAAAAAAAAAAAAAATGATTCTGTAAAACAACAAGTTTAATTTATACATATGTAATTATTTATTACATTTAAGATTTCGAAATGGGAGATATTTAAAGTATCAACTAGATAAAGAGAAGTATTTTTATCGTTTTATTTCAGTGGAAAAATTAGTAAATTTGAAGTGATACAATTTCTTTCTTTTCTTTCTTACATTTTGAATAATACCTTAAGATAATCTCTGAATCCTATATCCTAAAATAGATAGTTACATTATGCATAATTTAACTGTTAAACTGTTATCAACTGAAATTACATCGAGAAATAAACTGAGGGAAAAAAAAAAAGAAAGAAAGAAAGACGTAACCTGTAATCAGCTATACTGATCGATTACAAGATAAAAAAAAAAAAAAAAAAAAAATTACGGAGCACTCTAATCCTAATTAATTATGCAAAAATAAAAGACGGCGCCATGTTAAGGCCTTTTTTTAAAAAAAATTTAGTTAACATTCTACGTTGCTAATGAATTGAAGGAATTACAAGAGTATTATGAAACAAATGTTAAGACTTAATGACTTTTTCTACACATTCTCAGTACAACAAGGAACGCATTGTTTACTTTAAACTTAATGAAAAGCCTACTTGCCTCAAATAACGATCGTTTCTTATTTATCTTAATGTAATTAAAACATACCTTGCATTTGATTGATAAAACACATTTACTGCTGTCTTTAATGGGGACAGCAACCATTATGAAAATGGTGAAAATAAAAAGTAATTTTTTTAGCTATATGAAAGGGAAAAGTAATCTGAGTAATAGTAGTAATAGTACACAGTATAAATTATTCAAAACAGTATTAAAAAGACGAAAGAAAAACTCGTGTAGCTAATACAATATATTGTAGCTTAACCTTGCATACATATTGTAGGGTTATTTTATAGACAAAATTATAGCTATTATATTCACATCTGCCAGATTTTACTGACAAGGAAACATTCAAAAGGTATCGTCTTAAAAAAATATTGAAAAAAAATATATGTGATTCTACTCTTCATAAAACACCAGAAAGTAAAAAAAAAAAAAAATATCGGTTGAAATGAATTACAGCGACCACAAAAAATTATCAAAATTAAGCATTTTTGGCGATTTAGCTGTCAGGCGATAAATTTGCTAGTACCGAGATTGCCGTGTACGAACAGAACCGTGTTTTGCTTCTCCGCCAAGTACTCACAATCATTCGCCTAACAGTGTGAAATCGCCAAATATGCTTAATTTTAATAATTTTTTTGTGGCCGTTGTAATTCATTTCAGCCGATAATTTTTTCACTTTCTGGTGTTTTATAAAAAGTAGAATCACATATATTTTTTTCAATATTTTTTGAAGACGACACCTTTTGCATAGCATGTTTCCTTGTGAGTAAAAACCGAGAGAGGCTGAATTAAAACAAGAAAGATTTATATTATGTGACAAGCTTTGCAAAAATTCCTGTGCTATATGCGCTAATTCAATTAATCCCAAATAAATATTCTTTAAATTGAAACAAAACCTTATATGCCTCCAAAATAGCAGATTTATACAGAATTTTAGAATAGATGGCTCAAAATATGCTGCACTTATAAGAATATTATACTTTATAGTTTGTACATAAATATTCCAATTTTATTATTGAAACAGCAAAATTACTGATTAATTACATGATCTTTACAATGGAACATACTTTAGTCAATACAAATATTTATACAACATCTTTATATAACACCTTAGCTTTCTACTTTAAATTCTAAAGCAGCAGCAAAACAATTCTACAATTTAGTTTTCTGAAATTAATTAAAAAAAATTTTGACTACTATATGACATTTCATGGTTCATTTAAATTTTCTTATTACTATAATATTAAATCTGAGCAAAAAATAGCACAGAATGCATAAATGGGCGACTAATCAGTATCATAAAACTGCTCGTAATCAAGTTTTTACATTTTGTCAGTTTGCTTTATATGTGGAGGCCATAATGTATTTCACACAATCATTTGTTTTTATAAATCACTTACTACACTTAATGATTAATATTATACAACTAAAAGTATTTCAGTTGAGGTTCCCCCTCCACAAAATTAAAGCCCATAAAATGGACTCTTTTGCAAAATTCAAATTAATAAAATGAGCCTCTTCATACACACTATTTTTTATGTTATTTTTAATGCGTCAGTGTCTGTACTTAGTTCATTGAAACACTGTTACTTGATAAATCATTAAATAGAGTGACCGCTAAAATTGAATGTTTTACACATTTTTTCCCACAAAAATTAAAACCTAGATTGACCCCTAGTATTTCTTTATACCATTAAGGATAAGTGGCCAAAATATTGTCGTATATCAGTTATTTAAAAGTGTTTCACTGCTCACCCATTTGTGTAAATACTATATGAATAAATAAAATTTAAATACACATCGATTTTACAACCCTTCTGTGAAAGAGAAACACCACTTTGTTAAATAAAGTAGTCTTAATATATATTTAGAAGCAACTTCCGACCACTTTGTCTACAGCAGTCGTTTTTCGTCTGTCTTTTTATTTATGCTCTAGATACACAACTTGCGTGAGAGAAAGTGAACAATGTGTTAACCCTCTTTTAATCCTCAACAAAAGGACACAAGCTGGCGTATATCATATCATATTACGCAAGAAATAAAACACACAGAAATTGTAATCTAGTTCAACTGTACACACACAAACATACAGACATTAAGAGGAAAAAAAAAGGGGGGGGGGGGAAAGTAGGGTAAAAATTGTCTTAAATTGCAAAGTTCATTCACACATTTACTCGAATAATCCTTTGGCTCAACTAATTCTAAAAGTCATTGAAATGATGCCACATCAGCGAACTGCACACAAAGCCATCACTTCTTTGCATAGATAGACGTTGCCTGCGGGGAAGCGTATTTAGGAATATTCCGATATAATCGGACTAATCGAATAAAAATACAAGGGGGAAAAGTTCAGAAGCTACAGCTGCTGACAATCGTATTAACTAACGCCGCTCTCGTCTCTGCATTCCCTAAAAATAAGAGAATACACTTTACCCTTTTTTCCTTTTTACTTTCCACTGTCATCTTTTTTTACACAGACGACAATTTTCCGGGATCGATGAAAGCAGGTGGCGGCAAATGACAAACAGAATTTCCACAAAAACACATATTCATTTTCTCCTTAACTTAGTAAGAGATGGACAATGTGAAGTTAGTTTTTTAATTTAGCATTTTGTTTAATTTCAAAACCTGACAAATGACTTTTTAAATAAAACAAAAACAGCAAAATAAATTGACTTTCATCCCTAAGACTGCGTATGTATTTGCAGAAGAGATGAACGATCTTGGCTTTAACATGAGTGCGTTTAGCACAAGTCAGATATAGAACCGAGTAATTCAGTTGGTGGAACACTGGTACGTTATTAATAGTAGTTATTACTACTACTTACGTACTAATCCCAGATTCGAATCCTAGGGTGGTGGATTTTCCCTATTGCAATTTTTAACTCGAGCTTTCTGTAAAAAAATGCGTGTTAATAAGTTAGAGTTACTGAAGTTACATTTCATTTCATCATGTATTGTTGAACTAAAAAACTATGTAAAAAGTATTCGATATATAATTGCTTTAAGACGTCAAGAAAGAAACATTTTCCTCAATATAAAATAGACCGAATAGCAAAGCCGAGCGATTCTGCGCTCAAAGCTGGTAGATGGGAAGTGCCGGGTTAAATCTCAGGTCGCGTTCGTCGACCTAGCCATTCGGAGTTTTCCGTGATTTTCTGCGAAACTCGCGTGAATACGAGACCCCTTAGAAAAATCGACACAGACGGCATTTCACCTGTAGGTTTAGAACCTTAGCGTAGTCAACCGGCCTTAAACCCTACAACCAACCAACCTGAATAGCAGAATACTGAATATTTACAGACAATGCCGAAGTTTTTTTTTTTTTTTCCTTTGGGGAGGGGGGGGGGGGGGGGAGATTTGTGGAAAATTATTGAGTTGACCACCATGTACTTTAGTTTGAACCCCACCGAAAAAAAATTTCTGGCTACGGCTTTGTTTACAGAACACATTCACAGAAAATCACAGAACATAATCACTAAACTAACTGATGGATTACAAAAAAGAAAAAATTAACGTTTCTTTTTTACTGTTCGCTTCTCGAAATGCATGAATACGTTTCTTTCGAATCACGAAAAACGTCAGTATTTTACAAACGACTTCTTCTAATAATTGTTCTATCAATACGATTTAAGAATTTCATAAACACAGATTGTTGACGAACTAAGGCATAAAGAAAATATATTTCCACAGTAATTTATCATCATGAAACCGTCAGTAAAAATCTCAGTCAATCCCTCCCCTTCAAAAGTGTAATATTTGAGAAAATTAACGGGTGCACTTATCCAATTGCCTACATCTCGCTTGCTGCCTGTTATAGGATCCTTATTTTTTTTTTCCCCGATCCTAAGTCTTTCCTCCTTGGAATACGTCTTCGACCAGATCGATACCCACTATGGAAGCAGGTGGCGCGAATGAGCGATGGATTTCCGATGCCCATCTCTCTTTTTCTTTCTTTGGAAGAAATTTCTAAACCTCACTATTCTGATGCGAACTTGTCAGATAGTCAGAAATAACCAGTAATCGGAGGAACTTAAGTCGTCAGCGTAATAACAAGCCAATGATGCCTCATTATAGGAATCGTGTTAAACAAGACAATGTACTTTTTTTTTTTATATATATAGCCTGCAAAGAAAGCTACAATGTACATTATTTATTAAATCAAAGTAGCTTACGTCAGTAGTCGGTATAATGATTAATCTGAGCCTTTCATGCATAAAGCGCAGGTGATCTCTCTCTCTGTCTGTCTTATGTATTATAATTGTATAATTATTAAATAAATTATGATTATATAATTTGCATTTATGAACTTTTAAAGTGTCCGTTTTGAATAAAACATTAAAAAAATTCTATAGAGCATTTTTGCAGTTTACATATTTATCTGTACTGTACAGTTTATTTGGGGGGGGGGGGGGAATCACAAATCCTTACAAGATAGCGTGATGAGCAATCTATTTCTTATACCCTAATGTTAATTTTTTTTCCCGTGGAGGGGGGGGGTAGACATGAAGTGCCGAGTTCGATCCCAGGTCGCGCTTGTTAGCCTAGCTGTTCGGAGTTTTCTGTGGTTTTCTCTGAAACTTGCGTAAATCCGGGCTAGGATCCCCTAGAAAGACCCCACTTAGGCCTAGGACCTACAAGCAGTCAATCGACCTCATACCAAAACATCATCTCCAGAAGTTAATCAAGATTTTTACAATTTACACACTTTTTTTTTTAAATTATTATTATTTATTATTATTATTATTAAAAAAAAATTCACTAGATGGCATGATGAGCAATAGATTTCTTTTGATAATTCCTTTTTTTCTTTCTTTGGAAGTAACTCTCAAACCTCACTATTTTGATGCGAACTTGGCAGATAGTTGGAAATAACTCATAATCGAAGGATTTTAGCCAGAAAATTTTTTTGTATGAGTAGAGAACATATAATTTATGACAGAGATCTCCAAATTCTCTCATTAGGAAAAGTGTTAATTTTAATTAGGTTTAGCAGTCATATGAATGTGATACTTCAGTCTTATTTTATGAATTTAACTACTAAAAAAAATAATTGAAATTCTGGTACAGAAAATGGAAAAAAAAAAAAAAAAAAAAAAAAAAAAAAAAATGAAATCAGGTAAAATTTCTCAACACAATCACCCCTGCTCTCTCTTCCTTTCTTCCCATGTTATCCAGTGAGATTTTCTTTGCTTTATTTTATAAGACTATCTCATTCAAAAAAGAAGTTTTTTAAATTCTGTTTTTTGAATATTACTCTTTGAATACGTCACCTTTCAGCTCAGTCAGTAAATTTTTGAAAAATAAATTTAAATTATTTCATTTAGAGATCGAAAAGTAGAATCCTAAATCTACTTAATGAAATAAAATATTTAAATTGATTAAAAAAAAAAAAAAAAAAAATTCTCACTAAGTTAAAAGACGACATGTTCAAAGAGTAATTTTCAAAACACAGAACTCGAGAAAAACTTCATTTTTGAATGAGATATTCTTATAAATAAACGAAGCAACAAAAATACCACAGGATAACATGGGAAGGAAGAAAGGGGGGAATCGGACTGATGCAAGTCGTTATAGCGTAATACAGCTAGATTAATAACTAATCAATAATGATGCATCATGATAGGAATCGTGTTAAAAAAAGACAGTGATACTTTTTATTTTAACTGCCTATAGCAAAAATTAATGTCCGTTCTTAATTATAGAATAGGCTTATCTAACTCAAAAAAGCTAGTTATAATAATTAATTTAAACGTTTTATGCCATGTTATGATTAATGACATAAAATTCGAGTATTTTTGATGCAAAGGTGGTTTAGACTCTAAAAAATTTCTGTGAGTAATTTAGACATATTCTCACTTTCGAATGTTAAATGTTGTTTTGATTAAAATATTTTATTTTACTTATTTATTTATTTTTAAAATAACATTTTCTTTTAATACATATATATATATATATATATATAAAACTTAAGAATGAATAGGCCAAACAACCTCAATAGAAAATTGTGTCGATTCTTTACTTTCTGATTAGCCGCTGTGAAGTAAAAATAATTGATAATTTAAATATTATAAAGTAAAAAAAAAAAAAAAAAAAAAAAAAGTAAACAGTTGTGCTGTGTTTTAGGTGGTTAAGGCCGACTGAATACGCTAATGTCTAAGGCCTAGAAGGCCCTTCGTGGGGATCATTCTAAGGGCTGCTAGCCCGTATTTACGCAAGTTTCGGGAAAAACAAGCAAAACTGCAAACTAATAAGCCAACGAGTGTGACCTGTAGTCGATTCCGGCACCTCCTGCAGAACTTCTGGGGTTCTTGTAATGGTCGGATATACGCGATTTAATTCCGAATAATGTAATTTTTACGCGTAAAAATATAATTAATGTGCATTAATTTCTTTTTCTCTGTATTACACCTTCGCATTCATTTCGTTATTAAATTTATCAAACTCGTATTTGCATCCTTGATTAAATTTAGATTACCTAAATAAACGAATTCGTTAATTTAAATAACTTTGTACAAAAAAGAGAAAAAAAAAAAAAAATTCTAAACGTAGATAAAATATATTTCCGAATAAACCCTAAAACTATCTTTACTTATCGGTATTTCGCTGCATATTTCATCAAGCTATTCAACTAAATTAAACAATTCGAGAAAGATATGGTTCAGAAATATAATTCAAAATCTCATCACTGCATTAACAGCTCCGAGAAATGACGATAGATAAAGCAAATAAAATATCGATTAAATGGATCATTTATCATGATAATGCGTCTGCAAGTAACTACCTGAAAAGTAATGTATATAAGGCGATAAAACCATCACTTTTAAATATATCACAACGAGTGGAAATGTCAAGAAATGATGCGATAATTAATTAAGTATTTTAAGTTTATTTAATAATGTTTTGCTACAATATTAGCCTTATCCATCTATATTTTAATATTTATATTAAATTATATGAAAATTTAAAGTCAAGAAATCTAACAATAAATAGACAATGTCTATTTATCGTTTGTACACCAGTTTTGCATTTAGTTTTGGCAAGAAATCTAACATTTGCAGTTTTACGTGCAATTCATATTTTAATATATATATATATATATTTTCTTTGTATAAATGAGTCTAAATAAAAAACTTATACTTAACAATACAATCAGTTTCGCCAGTTCTTAAAGTTTGGCTTCTTTTAAATTATTATTATCATTATTACTACTATTATTTTATAATAGATAGTATGTATATTAGAAAATGTCTGCCGCTAAACATTTAAAGGACGGGCTCATTACAATCAGGAAACGAAATAATTTTCATAAATAATGTAACATTTTTATAAATGTCAAAATGTTCTAATATAAAAAGTAGTGAAAATGTGTAGCGAATTTTATTGATTTCTAAGGGCGGGCTCATTACAATCAGGAAACGAAATAATTTTGATAATGTAAAATTTTTAAGCATTTTTATAAATGTCAAAATGTTCTAATATAAAAAGCAATGAGAATGTGTTGCGAATTTTATTGAATTCTAAGGGCGGGCTCATTACAATCAGGAAACGAAATAATTTTGATAACGTAACTTTTTAATGCATTTTTATAAATGTCAAAATGTTCTAATATAAAAAGCAATGAGAATGTGCTGCGAATTTTATTGATATCTAAGGGCGGGCTCATTACAATCAGGAAACGAAATAATTTTGATAATGTAAAATTTTTATGCATTTTTATAAATGTCAAAATGTTCTAATATAAAAAGCAATGAGAATGTGTTGCAAATTTTATTGATTTCTATGTGAAAATTTTTATAGTGATTAACAAGTGATGTGATGCTATTGCGAATGAAGCCGGTTGACTACGCGAAGGTCCTAGGCTCTGGAGGTATATCATTAATGGAGGATCTTTCTAAGGGGGATACATGAATGGCACGCAAAGTTCGTATTTACGCGAGTTTCGTGGAAAAAAAAAAAAAAAAAAAAAAAAAAAAAAAAAACTGGAAAATTCTGAACAGCTAGGCCGATGAGTGCGACCTGGGTCAAAACCGGCACCTCCCGTCTACTGATATCAAGAGTACAACTTCGCAATCACTGGTGAGGCCACGATTAACAGAAAATTCCCTTAAAAATACGAATTTTCGTTCAGTTTAAGAATGTGTATCAATATTTTAGTATTTGTAATATAATGATGAATAACTCATCTGTATAATCGAAATTGTCAACATTTTTCTAATAAATAGGAATTATGGAAACAAAGAAATAAATAATTTGACAAATCAAATATTTAGATTATTTTCACAGTACTATCAATTTATGTTGTTAAATATAATTATATGATAAAAAACAATGCACATGCTTGCTTATTTTTTCTTGCCGGTCTGCCAAATAATTGTGTACTTAATTCTACTTTTTGTTTATGAGAATTTTTGAGTTACATCGTAACATACCCCTTTCTCCTTCCCCCCTAATTTCTGTTATTTATTTACTTATTATTATTTCTTTTTAATCATCATAATTTTAGTACTACTTAAATAACATTAAAATTCAATCCAATTTCGTAAAAAATGATTTTAATAGTGTATAAAAATACAAGAAAATAAAATCTCGTTTTTTTAAAAAACGTATTTTCCTCATTTAAAAATGTATAAATAAGCTAATATTTTTTCACTCCAATATGTATATCCTCTCTCTCTCTCTCTTTTTCAGAGAGATTTCAAAAACTGTTTATGATTAATTTTACAGTTCCATTTCACAATGGAATAATACAAGGAGAGACAGAAAAAACATAAAAGAAAGATAAAGAACATGCAAAATTTATGGTTCAAACTCGACTGCTGAAGGCATTCCTCTTTTGAATTATGTCTTCTGGGTTTAAAAAAATGATCGAATGCCGCCAGCTAAATTAGTTATTCTCGACTCTGGACGATTTCTTTGACAAGCTGAAAGTTCTATGGGAAAATTTTGGCGGGTCATGTCGAACTAAATCGATGTATCTTGAAAGAGAAACACATTTTAGGATTCATTTAAAACGGAATGTACAAAAAAGTTTACGCTAAGATCTTGTAAATATATAAAGACAGCATCATATATTTTATTAAAACTCAATAAAAGGTTCCAAATACAATGATTGTATGCTGTCTTCCAAAAGTCAAGCATCAGCCCGTTTTCTCGTTCTTTCTTTTTATTTTTCCTTTTTATTTATTTATTTTTTTTCATAGCTATTTAATAAATGAAGTTAAATTTTTTGTATAGCAGAGCATGAACATAAATATGTTCTGTAAGTTATAAAGCGCGGCATATGTTTATTTACTTATTTATTTATTATTTATTTCTTCAAAAAAAAAAAAAATCATTTTGGGGGGGAACAAGAACACATTTAATGGTAGTGAATTTTCGGAATATGAAAACGGAATTAAATAAATAAATAAAAACAGTCTAGGTAACAAGTTATTCTAGCAATAAATGTCCCTAACATAAGCTTTGGCTTGGATAAAATCCATTTTAATCAGGGTGAAACCACAGTCATGAAAAAATATATATATATATTATCGACTTAAGTTCCATTATTTATTTATTTATTTATTTACCCACGCCTTTTGTCTGTGTGATTCAATATCATAATGTTTCACTAGGCTTAAAATCATATTAACACTTTTGCATTTATTTGAGAACATATTAACAGAGATTTATGTATGCATATACCCATATACAAATTATGCTTGCGTTTTTCAAATTACGACCCTGATGAAGCTTTGGAAACTGTAAGCTTTCTACAAATAGTCTTTTTTTTTTTTTTTTTTTAATCTTTTCTCAACTATTTATATTTTGGTAATTTAGTATAAGTTTTCCTATATATATGAAAACTATATATTGTGATGTTATTGATGTCCATCTGTAACAAAATGTAAATAAACATCAGTTTAAGATAAGACTGTCCAAAAACAGAAAAGATTTAAAATAACTTATATATAATTTTTGCCGAAACTTCCTCTCTTATATCAATGTTTAGCCAACAACGAATAACTTTGTTTCATTATATAAATTTTATATCATTCATATATCAAGAATGCCTAAAACTAGAAAAAAAATGACTTTATTTTTTATTTTTTTACTTTGAATAAATTTTGTCCTAACTTAAGTTTCTTAGAACACCGCTTACTATCAGTATCATACACAGTACTTTATGTAAGTTGTATTCTGCTATAAAGCAATGTATATATAGTCGAACCTCGTTAAGGCTGACATCAGTCAGATAGCTAGCTCCCTTTCTCCCTTCCCATGTTATCGAATGCGATTTTCGTTGCTTCGTTTTATAAAAATATTTCATTCAAAAATGAAGTTCTTGAATTATGTTTAATATCACTCTTTGAACAGGTCGTCTTTTAGCTTAGTGAGCAATTTTTCGAAAAAAATAAATTTAAATATTTCACTTAGAGATCCAAACATAGAGTCCATAATTTACTTACTGAAATAAAACATTTAAATTGATTTTATCGAAAAATTGCTCACTAAGCTAAAAAGCGACCTGTTCAAAGAGTAATATTCAAAAAATAGAATTCGAAAAACTCCATTTTTGAATGACACATTTTTATAAAACGAAGTTACGAAAATCCCATTGGATAACATGGGAAGGGAGAAAGAGAGCTATCTGACTGATGTACAGCCTTAACGTGAATCTCAAGGGGGATAAAAAAAAAAAAAAAAATTGTTCATATTAGCAGTAACTAATCTTCATAAAACTATTCTTCATTTTGTTGGGGATTGCGGAAGCAGTTCATGTTAAAAATAATTCACATTAACGAGATTAGACTGTATTAATTAACGGCAGTGTTTGTGTATCTGGTTTTTCAGTTTACTAGTGTAAGTCTGTAAGTTAATGCAATTTTTTTAAAGCGGTAAAAAAAAAAAAAAAAAAACTGCACTGACTTTTCATCAGTATACACCCCCAAGATTTTTCCTTTATAAGATTTTTTAACATGCAACAAAGGTTGGAAATATCCGAATTTCATTAAATGAGGAAGGAATTATTGGATACTTTGAAGTATGCATATAAATTTATTTCAACGTACTCTGTCAGACAATTTCTTTTTAAGATTTACAGAACTTCTGACATCAAAGCTCTGTATTAAGGAATAACGTATTTTGCCGGCGGCGTTCAATCGTTTTTTCCTCTTTTCGATGTCATATTTCAAATCAGAATACCTTCAGCTATTCGTTTTAAAACCATAAATTTTGCAAGTTCCATTTTTCTTTTAATGTCCTAAGATTCCTGCTGAAGATCCCCACTTTACTTTGAATCGGATCCTAAATATTAATCATCAATCGTGAAGAAATTTTTCTGTCTAAGAAAACTAAGAAAAAATATCTATACACCGGGAAAAATTGTGCGCTTGTTGTTAAAGCACTTGTCTTATTTTTCAACTTCCAAGTATAAAAAGCGAAGATTTCCCATAGGCAAATATACTTCTTTATCATTTCCACTCAAATAATGAATTCTAATGTAAATAAATATAAATTTTGATACAGTAATTCACAAGAATTAAAAAATAATTTAGAAGCTTATAATAAATATTATTTATAAAAAATTATAAATTAATTTTACGAAACCGGAAAAGGATTCGAACCTAGTTCGATTAAAAAAAAAAGTTAAGGAAATACATTTTAATAAGGTGATAGTGTAAGAGTAAAGGCCAATTGACTATGTTAGGGTCCTAGGCTCTCCATGGGGATCTTTCTAAAGGGTCCTTATCCCGTATTCACGCGAGCTTTGGAAAAAACTTTGAAATACTTCGAACGATTAGGTCGACGAGCTCGGCTTGGATTCGAACATACCACATCTCGTCTATCAGTTTTGAAAGCAGAACCGTTTGGTCACTGGTAGAGAACATCTTAATAATAGCAAAATGTAGGGCTGGTTGTGACCCAATTTTAAAAGTACTGAAATCACAATGGGAGGAGTGGGGAATGTCAAGCTGCGATTATTTATAATTATTTTACAATTTCAGGGAAATTATATATATTTTGTAATATCTTTTGTAAACAGTCATGGACAAACAAAAATAAAAATAATAAAATTCTACGCACGATCACCACCAAAATAATCTACATGTATAGTAAATGGAAATCGGTAAATTATTCAAAACTTATGAAAATATATAATTTACAAAATTTATCATAATATTAAACAAAAGGGGAAAAAAATAAATTTCAGAACTTGGTTTAAACGGTTTCTTCCCAGGTGTTTAAATCTCTCCCACACGGACGGAGAAATCATAAATCATCATAACAATAAATCATGAAAAATATTTTCTCTCCACAAAACGACTTTAATTTATTCTGAAACTACTACTAAGCATTTCAAATTGGCATACCAAAGAAGGAAATAAATCACGATGATTGTTTTGAAAAATAGTGGTGTAAATTCAAAGTTTAGGACGGTTGAAACTATTTATTTTTAGTTTTTAACTTTCTATTTTATGTAGATAGAAAGTTAACTAAACATAGCACTGTATGGTAAAAAAAAAAAAAAAAAATCAAAATTTTGAGAGTTAGGATTTTAATTCTGGATGCTATATATTTGCCCAAATAACTTTTAAAACAGTTTTTAAAAAGAAAAAATACATAAATAAGAAGTTCAAAAATCGATTAACAAAATCAATTTTTGTAAAGTTGTATTTGAAATCACCCACTCCTACCCTCCATCCAAAAAAGTTTAAACTAATTTTAAAATAAATAAAAATATCTTGAATCAAAAAATTCAATTAGCAAAATGTGATATTTTTATGAAAAAAGGTCAAATTTATTCGGTTACGTAATGTAATTAACATAAATGATTAAAAAAATGTCACATAATATTACTCCGTTCGCAATGTCTAAAAAAGAATTCGCCATAAAAATCGAACTACTAATATATTATGATAAACATAATAATGAATACAGAAAGAACTATTTTTTAAAGCATTTTATTAAATTAAAGAAGTCGTAACTAAACAGTTTATTTAAATTTTTGAATTAAAATTTATGTATATAATAAAATAAAAAAATCTGTAAAAAATTTAACATTCACGGAAATCTGAAATTACATTTTATACTGCACAGCTCTATTTTTTCCCTTTGCCTTTAAAACTAGTTTTACAGCAAGGACACCCATACAGAGGGAAAACGAGCGAACTTCAATTGAGGTCGTTCGGAAAAATCATTCAAACAACAAATTCTATATAAATCAAGTAGTTTTAAATATTCAAATTTACATTATATCTTTATCAGAGGTCGATTCAGGTTTTCAATTTTGGGGGCCCATTTGCATGAAAAACTAAAATATTTTTTGTGAGAAAAATATCGTGTAAAACTTTAAATTTTAGAAAGTTACTCTACATAATGTTTTATATAAAATCGATAGTGTTTTATTGCACCCTGTATAGGTATAATACTGAAATAATACGGAAATTTTTTTGTAGAAGGTCGTATTAATAAAACGAAATTTTGTGAAGAGGCAGCAAAAGGGCCTCGATTTTTTGCCTGAATTGTTCCCCTGTTTTTAACCATCACAGTTTTTAATAATTAAGAAGTAATATTAGTAAGTAATAGTTTAATATAAGTAATATTAGTTAATTACAGTTTATAAACTGTAAATTTGTTAATATTAGTTGGAATTTCGTAAGCTTTTTAGCAATTATTTTTGTTTTCTAATAATTTTTTGATATATAGTAACCGTCGCTTAATAAATTCACTGGGTAATAAAATCAACCGCTTAATCTGATCAAATTGCCAGGACCAGAATCAAATTAATACAAACTACTTTTAATACCGCCGCTTAATAAAATCAGCATAGCTGGTTAATAAACTCAAAAATAAATAAATAAATAAATCTTCTCAGCAGCAAAAATATTTATTTATGCACACTAAACACTATTTATACACACGTCATCTCTCTTCATCGAAAATTTTACACTTGCAGTATAATTACAAATTAAACACGCCCCATCCCTTATCTCAGTAACAATTTCAAGGAACGTATTCTTCAAAGCGCAGCAATAAGTTACAAATTTGATTTGATTTGCAAGTGATTTTTTTTTTTTTTAATTTAAATTTTTAATTATTAAAAGACAATACCTAGTCCTTATTTTGAAATAACTATAAATCTAATGTTTAAACAGAAAGATTTTAAATTTGTAAGAAAAGCCTGAACTTCTGGCAAAGTAATAATGATTTTCCTCAAAGGAAAGCGCATACGAACTTGGAATGCGTTTAATTTACTTATATCGAAGGAACAATTAATTAATTATCTGCCAAAAATTAATTAATATTGTTTATTCATTCCATTATTCGTTACCTTTTGAAATTTCTTTCCAAATTCAGTGTGAAGTAATACTTTTTCTTTGAATGCAGGATCATTCGCCGGATATAAAAATCAGCCGCCTAATAAAATCAGTTTGGCTCAGGACGAATGTGATTTTAAAAACTGGCAGGTACTATATCTGTACTGATAAGTATAAAGGATTTAAGTCCATATTCTTGATTTTTCAGGAGACTAAAAATAAAGTTAAACTAACTAAAAACTAATCAGAAGAATCGATTAGGAAAAAAGGAATTAGGATGATTTATACCCTTTATACCATTCAGTGATTGTCAATCTTCATTTAATAAAAGGAAAAAATCGAATTAAATATTTTATACCAAAGATTAATGCTAAATTTCTGACTTGAATCTTTTTATACCAAGGGATTTTCTCAAAGACTAAATGACATGGATTTAAATCCTTTATACTAATCAATAGAGATTTTTTTTCTGATGTACTTAACTCAAAATCGACATTTTTGGACTTAAATCCTTTATACTTATCAGTACAGATATATACTATACTGGAACAAGTTGTTCAGCTTAATAACATCTGAGTAGAAAATAAATCTTCATCAATTCATTAATTTTCACTAAAGTTTCTACTTCAACTCTAAGTATGCGCACTTAGAAATATGAAGTTTTATCACTCGTTTACTGGCCCTTCAACAGAAGTGGATTTTTACAGAAGATTTCATTGTATTTATTAATATTTCAACAGATAAATTTATTTACTTATTTTTTAAATAAGTAAATGATAACATTTTTTATTTTTGGATTTGTGCTGTACGACTCGTAGCAAAAAATGCACATCTATACATTGGATTGTAAAATAAAATAGAAGAAACGTAATGTAATTATGCAGTAATTTGCACTATATACAGACTTGATTCAATTACATGCGCTAATAATTACAATTTTTCGTTCAATGCATAGTTTTACCGGTAGCTGAGAGGTTCTGCTCTCAAAGCTGGTAAACGGGATATGTCCGGTTGTCGGTCTAGTCGTTCAGAGTTTACCGTGGTTTTCTCCGAAACGCGCATAAATATGAGCTAGGATCCCTTGAAAAGGTACACGCGGGGGCATCGTCCATTTAATAATAAAACTGCATCGTGTAAAAAGTTTTATTCAGAATTTTTCTTATTCATGCGAATATATATATTTTTTAAATAACTTTTTCAATATTGAAAGTGCTGCCACCATCTTTTATAAAACTTTACATTTTTCTTCATCTTATAAAAACCTAAACCAAAGAAAAGTAAATGTTAGCTACCGTAATTGATTAAATCACAGATTATTCGTGTCTTACAATCTCGCCTTTTCCCTCTTTCTTTTTTCCCCCTTTTACTTCTTTTAATTTCCATTGGTAAACTTCCAGATATAGAATTCGATATGGAATTACAGTTTTGGGCTGAAAAGTAAAAATCCCGTCGGAATGGAACTGACACAAAGAAAGGGATGGAAGATAAGATGATAAATGGGACAATTGCTGGAAGGCTTTTTCCCTCTTTTGAATAAAAGAGAGGGAAAAAAAATATTAGAATAAGGGAGGCGTCTTTCTAGATAACTCTAGCAGATTTTGTATTAAGACGGGATTCATTATTTAAAAACATTTGTCGAAAACATTTGGATCCGAATGAGAAAAATGGTATAGCGAAATTTGTGGCAACCTCGCAAGTACTGCGGATTATTATTTTTGCTTTAATCCGAGTTTTTATTTTATACAAGAGGGAAGAGACAAAGGAATTGTTCCGTTTTCTCTTTCTTTAGAAAAGCTTCGTTGAATTAATATACACAATTTTCATTTTGACTTCGACCATATTTATTACACACATACTTGATGGAAAGGCTGAATTAATTTTAGTCAGAGTTTTTTAGTGACAAAGAAAGGATATAAGTCTGGGATCTATGGCAAACAGTATCAATGCTCTACCAACTGAGCTAACCTGTCGATTTTTAACCTACACTAATCGCTCATATAAAGATACATGAATAATTTCAATTTCGAGAATACGTATTACACACTTTTTTTTAAATATGAAAGCCAGATCAATTTTAGCAATTGAGAATGGGACTAAGTCAGGATTCAAACCTAAGAACTACGGTATAACATGTCAGTGCTCCACAAACTAAACTACCGATCGATATGTGGCTTACAGTAATTGCTTATATGAAGGACGAAAATTTTCCTCTGTTATGGGAATACAGGTGGAATGATATTTGCGATTAGGGTAAATAAGTTAACGACTGGGTTGCTCAGTTAGTAGAGCACAGGCAACCTATGTCATAGATCTCTGGTTCGATGCCTGGTCAGTTTAATTTACTTTTATTAAGCAATTTTATTAATTTTTCATATATATCAAAATTGTGTGCTGATATCATTTACTGCTTAGATTCTATCTCATATTTTATTAAATTAGTAAATAACAACAATTACTAATGAAAAAATTATTATTATTATTAAGAATTTTTAAATGTTAAAATTACAACACATTACATCTTTACGACTTTAACATACTACAGTTTATATTACGACTCCAATACACAGTTTATTATTATTGCATAAAAGATCCCATTTTATCTACTCTATTGTATAACGAAAAATTACAAGTATGTAACAAAGAAAATAATCCACATTAGATAATACTTTCGCGACCTCATGTTTTTGTCTTTTTGACAGCAAGGTCCGCCTGTGGGTGATATTTTCTCAAAATATAATACAAGTGGATATATATTATAATTATACTTCCAACACTTCCAAGGATAGAAACAGTGGAATTACCAATTAGATATACTCATTTCTGGTTATAAGATTTGCTAAATAAAAATATATATAATGTCGTGAGTATCTGCAAATTCTGATTTCCATTAAAAAAAAAAGAGAAAGCATTTATTGCTAATATATATTCATGTGTACGGTGTTTAAAAAAAAAAAAAAAAAAAAAAAAAAAAAAAACTTGATCCAGCTTTAAATAGTGTTTTTAGACATATACAGTGCGTTGCATGAATATAAACGCACCTTAGCTTTAAGAATTAGAATGGTATAGAAGTGTAATTAAAAAATATGAATAGGTGACACTTGATGCAAACTGTATGTGTATGATTCAAGAAATGAAAATACGAGTCAAAACAATGAAAGACCAATATGATTTTTTAGAAAAATTTTTTATTGAATTTATGACAAAAATACATGTCGCATGAATTTAAACGCACATGTAAAAAATAATCAACTGAGTAACAAATACTGTATATCTAATACTTTGTAAAGCCACCATGCGCTTCTAAGAACAGCCAGTAAACATCTTTTCATTGACTGATATAGTGGCATGAGGTCATCCAAGCTGATTGTCTTGCAAGCTAATAGAATGGCTGATTTTAGTTCATCTTTCGTGTTAAACTGCATTCCGTTTACGTACACACGGCGAACCAGAATACCCCATACGTTCTCCATTATGTTTAAATCGGGGTTTTTGAGAGCCAATCCAGAATTTTATTGTCACGGAACCATTTTTTCATGCGCTGTATTGTACAAATGTACAATCTCGCTGAAAAATATAATTTCTTCCAGCTTTCTTGACGGCGGAGGTTCCTGGAGAAGTATAATATACTAAATTACGAAAGCCAATTTCGTGCCGACATCTTTTTTGTTTTCCCTTTCTTTTGTTTTTTAACAAAAGAAAGGGAAAACAAAAAAGATGTCGGCACGAAATTGACTTTCGTAATTAGTTTAGTTAGTTTAAAAAGTTTTATTTATAACAGATCTTGGTTAAGCCATTCACTTTGAAGGTATTGACGAGTTCTTTTAAAAGATAAACATATTAAAAATTTACAAAACATGAGGGGGGAGGGATGTCCCTACATGTTCACCCCCCCCCCCAGTTTATTATTAGTATTATAAATAATTTCCATTATACAATCATTCGTTAAAAATAACTCTCATTAAGTACATACGAATTTTTGTCCTATACTGCCCTGTTAAAAATTATATATATATAAAAGAAAGGATGACAGCATCACCTATTGAGCGATTGATCCAAAAATGCACTAAGCACCAGTTTAGGTCAAGGTCCAATTAAATACCAAGTTCGGTTAAATTTCATTCATGAGATACAGCGTCCACAAAATTGATCAAAGTTGCTACATAAATCAACAGAAAAAATTCCCTGAGTTTTTCCTGAAAACAGGTAACAACAACACACTATCATGCAGCAATAAAATCTAACATGTTTACAAGTCAATTGTTTTTCCAAAAAAAATTTCAAAATTCCCTGAATTTTCCCTGTTTTTGCTATAAATTTTAATATTCTCCAAGTTTTCCCCGTTTTTTTAAATTGTTTTTCAAATTCCCTGAATTTTCCAGGTTTTTTTTTTTTTTTTTTTTTAAATTGAATTCCAGGTACCGTAGCAACCCTGTTTATGATGATACACAGACAAATGTTTTCTCTACAAGTAGTCAAATCGTGTTCAAGAGATCTCAAAACGTGTAAACCCACTGAAAACCGGAAGTCGAAAATTTTCACGAATGCAATACTTTTTACTTTATATTTATATATATAATCAGTTACATGTGGACTTATCAAAAATAATTATTCCATTTTTCAATTCTGGTTGAATTAATGTTTAATCTAATTTTAGTTTTTACTATGTTTTGTTGCAAGATAGAAACATGAGTTGCATATTACTTGAATTAGCTATACAGCGATCAGCAATCTTGTTTATGCTGACAGAGATGCAAGTTTCCTGATGAAGATCATTTCTAGTTTTCAGCACTTAAAATTCTATTTTTCATTTCATGAATTCTCTTTTCTTCTAACAGGTCCTTTTGGTTAATTTATCTCTTTCATTTCTATTATTTGATGAATGTTTATATTGGTTTAACTGATTATGCTAATTATCTCATCGTTAGGCTTATGATTTATGTGTGTCATTTATCTTCTGCGTAAGTAGTACTTTAATATGCTTTTACTACTCAGTGTAATTAAATTAAATTAACACCGTGACTTCGAAATACATCTCATTTAAAATTTCATATGTTGGTATTTTCATCTCTCTTTCATTTGCTGAGTGTTGTAAAGGAATTAAATTATTCAAATTATATATACATATATATATATGAAAATAATAAACTAATGCATCACATTCTATGTTCTCTTTAGCAACAGAAAAATATAAGCAATCTGACAACACCAGACGAAATTGTAGCAATGACGGAAACAAGAGACAATACTAAGTAAGTTTTCTTGAAATATCGGGCAAACAATTGTGAAGGCGGGTGTTACGGAATCAAAGAGTTTAGTTGGAGGCATTCTATTTCATGTCATTTCTGACAAAATAGGATAAGAAACTAAAGATCTGGCAAATGCAGAAACAGCCAACAAATTATGTCTAACATCAAATAAAACATTTCTCCCAGAAACATTTCATAAGAGAGTGTATGTCCAAGTATATTTAGTGTTATCAGAAACATGCAGTACGAAAATATTATATTTTGTAGGTACAAAGCAAAAGAAAATATTTCTTCAAAGTTTGTTTTTCTAAGTATTATTTAGGAGGTCGATCCATGTTTTTTTTTTTTTTTTTTTTTTTTTTTTGGGGGGGGGGGGTGGGGGGGGGGTGAAGAAGAAAATCGTATAAAAATCATTTATTTTTAGTAGTCACCCTATAATGTTTAATAACATGTTGATAATGCTTGATTAAACTAAATACAAAAGAAACTCGATTATCCCAAATAATTGGGATTTTTCGGAAAATCGAAATTTTCGAATAATCGAGAATATTTCAATTTTAACCCTTTCATTTCCCGTGATGCCAGTTGGAATCATAACATTTCAGATTTTCTTTCTTACCATCTAACACTTCCGCTGATTCAAAATGAACAATATTGAAATTTATATACATTTAAATTTATATACACAAAAAAAAAATGTATATTTTAGGTGATTTCACTATCCTTGTTGATAAATGAAAGTATATTTTACTCTATTCTGATAATAATATCGGAATCAGTTTCTTGTTTTTGGCAATTTAAGTAAATCGAAGCTAAATTAAGCAATACATTTCCGTTATGATATCATTAAAGGGTAATTTAGATTTTTTTATCGCAGGATGTGCAATAAATCCTAGTCTGAGTGTCTCCCTTAAATAACGGTCTTCTGGCGATAAAACCTGGCATTAACTGCTGTAACGAACTTACTAAATTCAAAATATTTATATTAAAGTATTCTACAAACAAAGGATTAGCTTTGGCTGGAAAGTTTGGCACTGTTTTAATAATTTTGGCGTAATTCATCAGTCTGATCTTAATGGCAATAGAGTCAACTTCAGAATCCGCTCCTAATCTGACTTGATTAACACGTAATCAAATAGCTCTCTCTCTCTACCTGAAAATTTGTTTTACACCACCTGAATGTCTCAAAGACAATAATTTTTATGTATCTTGTTAATTGAACTATCGAATAATTTTTAACCCATAGCTGTGATGTTTGATTTGAAAATAAAGTGCTGTCAGTTGAGAAGATTGTTTTTATTTACGGCCTTCTTTATCTATTTTCCTGGTGTATTGCGGTTATACATCTTGCTTGCTTGAGAGAAATTTCCATGGGAACTTTAGCGTAAGAAACTTTATTATAGACAAAAGCGAATAAATAAAAGTAATTTAGAATTTCGTTATCTATTTTTATTAGCTATTTAATTTATTGAAAATATAATAATTATTTATTGCCTTTATTTAAAGCTGTAATTAAAATTAATATATGTGAAGGAACGACTTCACACCTCTCATTATGAAAAATATTATTTTTAGGTTTAGCAGTCATATGAATTTGATATTTTGATCTTATTTTATTAATTTCACTACCAGAAAAACTGAAATTCTGATACTGAAAATGAAACAAAATACCTGAAACCAGTTAAATTACCCGAACACAATCATCTCTATATTTAAAGACAAATATATGAGCTATTGCTATGGCAACAAGTGCTTACTGAAAAAACAAAGCAAAATAGAAACAAGAATAAATTACCTTAATTTTAATTTTGAAATTAAGTACCTTTGACATATTCCATATCAGTTTGAAACAAAGTTACTCTTTGAATAGGTCGCTTTTTAGCTCAGGGAGCAATTTTTTGAAAAAAAAATAAAATATAATAAATAAATTTGTATTTCATATGTACTTTACTTTTCGATTTCTAAACGAATTATGTTAATTTATTTTTTCAAAAAAATTGCTCACTAAACTGAAAGGCGGCATATTCAAAGCGTAACATTCAAAACAGAATTCGAAAAACTTCATTTTTGAATGCGATATCCTTGTAAATCGAAGCAACAAAAATTACGTAGGAGAACATGAGAAGGCAGAAAGGAAGCTGATGTACAGCCTTAAAAGTTTCCGATAGTAGAGGTTCTACTATAAAGACAGTTATTAGAAATGACACGGAAAATTTTATAAAAGAACCGTTTTTATAAACTTGATTTTGGTGAAGGGCCCATTTTTATGAATTTGAATTTTATGAAAGAGTCCATATTATGAAGTAGAATTTTGTGAAGAGGCAGCTAAAGACCTCCACTGTTTGCCTGGATCGAGCCCTGTTCTTATTAACAAACATTAAATGTACTATAAATAAATAATTTAAAATAGGAAGAATATCTTGCGTATTTTTATGATAAAATCATAAGAGTTTAATTTTGATTGGACTGAACTGTCGAACTTGTGAATTATACAAAACCACAAAAAATATGCGGCTATAAAAATAACCACGAATAGCGTTATTGACATTAGGAACCACCATCATATGCGGAAATGCTATATATTATACGTTAATTGATTAGTTACTATTTTACTTATTAGAATTGTTCTGATGGCAACTTGTTACATGTTACTCTCTCTGTTTGGCGTCGCTTGACATATGGTTATTATTTAAAATTACTGGAAAAAAAAAAAAAAAAAACTTTTTGAAATTGATTCACTACAGATTTGTGTTTTGGTGGTTTATCTCATTCCTTTTTTAATCTGGTTTTGTCGCAAAATCGAAACTTGGACTGTATTTTTGGCTTGAATTAGCTGTACAGTTTTCCGAAATCTTACGATTCCTTTGCTCGTAGAAGTGTAAGTTTTCCTGAAGAGTGAACACTTCGATTTTTGAGCATTTCTTATTTCAATTCTCATATCCAGTTATCCTTTTTTAATATTTCTAATCCTTTTCTCATTTCTTGTTATCTTTTTTTTTTTTTTTTCATAATGTTATTGGTTTAAGTATAAATATCTCTCAATGTTAGTCATTGTGTTTTTGTCCTAGTTGTTCACTTCAGCGTAAGTAATTTAAAATGCTTTAACTATTAATTGGTACTGTAATTAAATTATAAAAAATAAGCGATCTCATTTAAATTGAATTACGATCACTTTTTAATGCAGGTAGTGCCAAAATATTCCTTATTTTGGAAATTGGCAGCAAAAATTATTTCTAATTTCAGCATTTAGCTGTAAATAAATGTATTTTTTTTTTTTTTTTTTTTTTTTTTTTTCATATTTCAGAAATTTGCTACCAAAAAAGCAGGAATTTTGTTTTACAGAAAATAATCTATTTCTGGAATCAGCTTTGAAAATAGTACAAAATTTTGTTACAATTAACAGCAAAATAATCTTGTTATTTCAGGAATTTGTAGCAAAATAAAAATTTTAAAGAATCTGAACCAGTAATTTTGTTGAATTTTCAGAAAAATAATCATATACTTTGGAAAGTTAATAAAATTTGTCCCCCCCCCCCCCATAAATTTTGGTAGAAACAGTCAAGATGGTCTTCAAAAGGGAGGATTTCAGATTAAAGTCTGAAAACTTTCATGCCAGAATTTTATCATTTAGATTAGAAACTGTATATTTTATGATTTATTCAAATTCAAAGAGTAATTTATGTTTTCTATTTTAATCAGCGGTCCTCATCAATATTACGTATATACGTCATATAAAATTGGGTATTTGGCTGAATTAAAGTAGTATGTACAAATATGTTTTCTTGTATTCGGATAATAACTTTAGTGATACTGTATACACTTTATAATTTTATTTTACGAATTTTCACTGCATAATTTTCTAAATTTATATCGTTGAATGATATAGTTATATATCAGTTAAGTATATCCGATATACAAAATAAGAGCGCATCTATACATAAATATCTATTTAGTTAATCCAACCTCAGAAAAGTAATTATATAGAATTCCAAAACATTCTCTAAGACTTATTCCAAATACGGAACACTCCAATAAAAATAGAATAAGACGTCCAAATGCTAAATTACAATCTCGTAGCTTATTTAAAATAAAATCCTTTTCATCAACAACCTTGGAAGTATTTTTGCACCTAATAACACAACTATATGAATAATAACCATGCATTGAATTTACAAAAGTATGCAATTCTTTCCTCACAAAGCTTCATTTATATTCCGGAGCCAACGCAAAACAATAAGCGATAAAATGCTCCAATACGAAATAAACATATTCCACGAGAAAAACAAACCGACAGAGACACTATACTGGCATAATTACGACAACCCCAGAAGTTTCGGAATCTTGAATTCGAAAGAGAAAACAAGAAAGGATTGCCAGAGATATTTCGTGGGAACAAATGCCTTGGCAGACGGAAAACAGGAGCTGGAGGAGGTAATACCGGAATGAATTCAAGCAAAAGTAGTTTTCTTTCACGAAGTATAGAATAGGAAATGTGGCACAGAATTGGATTCGGGAAATGTTGAAATGTTAAGTTTCCAGTGTATATGGAAATAGTTAGGGTATGTTGGCGAGGAATACAACAAAAATGCGGCAGCTGAGTAATATTGGGACGATTCGGAACTGAACGAATCTTGTGAAAAGTCAATGCTGACAAGAGATTGGAGAAATCGGTTTTGAATTTTTAAGCTGCGAGTAAAGATTTCTGAGAAAACTTTCCCTTTAGCGAATTCAACATAGTTTCTTCAAATACTGCGATTATTTTAGCATTATGAAGGGTATTCATGGAAATTTTTTTTATCATAATCTTAAAAGCTGTGCGAGATGCTGAAGTGCGCAGTGGATTGTACCGGCTCGTGAGCTGGAAAGAAATGAGGTTTTTTTTAGTTCCCCATCATACTTTAGGTATGGGGAACTTAGGTAATCGTGAAAATTTTCGACCTCGGTTTTTTCACTTTTTTACACGTTTTCAGGTGTGAGGAATCCGAAAATGACAAAATTTCTATGGTGTCTGTCTGTAGGGTGTCTGTTAGTCTGTTAGTGGGTCAGTCCGTTAGTTTGTTAGTCTGTGTACACGATATCTCAAGAACAAATTGTCGCAGAGAGGGCAGATCAGTTTTAAAATATTACTTTCGACACTGGCAAGAACCCTATTCATTTGCAACATTCGAATTTAAAAACTTCGTAAGTTATTAGAAATTTACGATTTTCTTAACATGGGAGAATAGGACAAAAATTCACTTAAACGTGCATTAAATGGAAACTTTTTATTGTAAAACTGTCAGACCAGTTTTAAGATATTAGTTTTGATGCCGGAATGAACATCAGTAACTATAAATATGCTACTTTGAAAATTTCGCAAGTTATTGGAAATTTACGAATTTCTTAACATGGCAGTATAGAGCAAAATTTCACATAAACGTCAATTTTGAGAGATATTTTCATCGTAAAGATGTCAGACTACTTTTGAAATATTATTTAGGACACTGGCATGAATATTAATGACTATGAATTTTCCAATATAAAGATTTCGTAAGTTATTGGAAATTTACGAATTTCTTAACATGTCAGAATAGAGCAAAATTTCACATAAACGTCAATCTTGAGGGATATTTTCATCGCAAAGATGTCAAACCACTTTCGAAATATTATTTAGGATACTGGCATGGATATCATAGACTATGATTTTTCCAATTTAAAAAAATTCGTAAGTTATTTGGAATTTACGATTTCCTTAACATGTCAGAATAAGCCAAAATTGAGCATAAACTTCCATTTTGAGGATCCTAAATACATTAGACAACTTCAAAATTAAGTTTATGATATTTGTTTGAACATGATTGAATACAAATATTCTACTAGGAAATTTTCGTAATTTATTCGTAATTTACGATTTTATCAACATAGCGAAATTGTAAACTTTTCATATAAATATGAATTTTGGGGTTTATTGCATTGGAAATAGTAGCATGAAAACTAAACAACAGAAATGACCCTGATAAAATAAATTAATAAATTAGAATAAGATAATTATATCCAAGTGAACGGTGGATAGCCTATTAGGCAGGGATTTGATTCTGTCACTTTATCAAGCTTTGGTCAAATTCATTTCTTTTAACATGATTATAATATGTCTCGCACTAGAAATTTCTAAGAACATAAATATGATGGGGAACTGAGCAGAGTCCACCTATGCCAACTAGTTTTTTTTTTTTTTTTTTTTTTAATATAACGCTTCTAGAATTCGTCGAAATGTTATAAGATTATTAATTTTCCCATATATTTTATCTCTGTGTAAATATAATGTTATGTTTCGTATTGTTCCTGAATGTAAAGTAGTGTTGTGATTACAAAAGAGTTCTCATCTTATCCACATACATTACAGTATGTTACATATTATAATCCTATTAAAGGGATTCTCTCTACTTATTGTCGCTGGAAACTAAATCTCATGTTACTTTGGAGGAAAATTTTTTTCTATAAAATTACTCATTATTATTAATATTATTACTATTTTGATGATATACTAATTCAGATACTACAATAAAAGATAAACAACAAATATGTCTGCCCTACACCACACCTATTTAAAAATATCGAAACGAGTTTAGATTTTACAATCGTTAGAGTGATTTTAAATCGTTATACCCACACAATAAATAAAATAATACAAAAAACGAAATATACATTAATCAATACGGAAAAGGTTTTCTCTTATTTTAAAAATAGCTAACATATCCTGGAAATGCGAAGAATAGATAAATAAATGAAATAAAAATTAATCTATTTCAAACACCGAGAAAACTGGAAGCTTCTTTTTTGCCTTGTCAGTTCATGACGTACACCAAACCATCTGTCTAATTGAAAAAGAGAGCAAAAATGAGATCAAAAGACAATAGAAATTGCGGGATATTGAAAAAGAGGGCAAGGGAGAGAAAATGAGATAAAAGGGAGGGAAAACTGACTGGACTGTACAGAACAAAGGCCAATAGAGACCAAATCAAAAGAAATTCTATTAAAATGGTAAAAAAAAAAAAAAAAAAAAACAAGGAAAGGAATTCCCCCCCCCTCCCCCCTATGTTTGTTTCTTTTTCTTTTAAGAGATATAATCCAAATGATTATCGTTTACGGAAATTATGATTTCGTATCTTGATATATCTACTATAACTATAACTTATGGTTCAGTGTGAAAACACGTAAATGTATCTATGACCATACAAATTAACTCTTTTTGATTTTGTCATATTTGAAGAATTGTATTATAAAGCACTCTAAATTCCCAAAATTGAGAAATTGAACGTTAAAAATCCGGCAAATTAAATTTTATTATTATTATTACTTTTCTATTCAATAAAAAAAAAAAAAATACTTTCTCTAATATTACATATAGAAGAAAGTAAAAAGCTCTTGGTCGTTTTAAATGGAAGTATATAACGGTAGATTCGGATTTAGAATTTTAGGACCCATTTTTATGAAAAATAAAAATGTGTGACTATATGAATATGAAAATTTGTGAATTTTTCATTTATTTTTGCAGGGGTAAACAAAAAAAAAAAAAAAAAAAAAAAAAAAATCTTCTACTTTAGGTTTAACAACAAGTTAATAATGCTAAATTAGATCAAGTATATGCAGTCATGTGAAATAATATTGAAAACATGGGAAAAATTGTATAAAAGTATTGACAAATATATGTCTTGAAAATTGCTTACGAAATGAAATTTTGTGAAGGAGCCGTTTTCACGAATTTAAATTTCATGAAAGGGCCCATTTTATGAATTCGAGTTTTGTGAAATCGCCCATTTTTATAATCTAAAAATTTATGAAAGACCTTTTTTTTTTTTTTTTTTTTTTTTTTAAATGCAATTTTGCGAAAGGACAGCTAAAGGCTTCCCATTTTTGCCAAGATCGAATACTAGACTTTTGCCAAGATAGCACAAATTAAAATTGATTTTTAGTGATATTAAATAATGTTTGATTGGAGCTGAAGATTAAGTTCTGCTATTATTCAAGTCGAAATACATATTTTTTCAAATATATAGTAGATATAAAGAACATTTAAAAGGGCGAATGATGAAATTTAAAAATGAAATACAAATTTTATTTCTATTTAATTTATATAATATCAATTTTTATTTATTTATTTATTTATTTATTTTTTCATAATTTTTCAGAAAAATGACAGACAATCCCTATCAGCACATCCTCTCCTCCGAACATCTTAAGGATATCTTGAGGATGATAAGACATCCGAGGGACATACATAGGAGGCACTTGGGATGAGTGTGCTGTTAGGGATGTTGCTACGCATACGTTTCAATCAATAGAGACAATGAACAAAACATTGGAGTTCCTACGGATTTATCTTGGTTTTATAATTCATAATGTTACCTTGCTGCATATTAACATATATTTCAGGTATATTAAATACGCATGTAAACAACTGCAAGAGGATGTAACTAGAAATGCTAGTTATTTTTGTCAAAAGCATTCTGACACAACACAAATCAGTTAATACATATCTATAAATTACGATAACTATTTTCATCATAAATTCGTCATACTCTCCTACACACGTTCACTTCGCAATGCAACGACAATAATTTAGACGTTTAGAAGCTATAACCAAAAGGATGTCACGTAAAATCCCCAAATCTATTTCGCGTTACAGGTCACGTTGAGAACGAAACAAACATCTTACCCAAAAGAGGCATTCATTCTGATTATTTTGGAGCAATTAGTATGCTAAGCTACGGCCGACAATTCACAGAATTTTTTCATCATCGCGATATGAGCCATTATGGTGTTTTCTTCCAGTAAGTACTTATGCTAATTAATGGCCTTCACAGCATCATCAAAGTCAACTACTTTTCCATAAAAAAATCAGTGGGCGATCTATTTCAAAAGCATTTGTTTCGTATACCAGGGGTATTCTCGAGATCAACCAATAAGACCATAAACGGTCATGTAAAACGCCAAAATACTTACAGTGAAGTGTATTATCACCATGATAAATGGGTATTAAAAGATAAATGAAGATATAAAAACGGACCGCATCGGTGGAAAATAAAAAGAAGAAAAGAGAGCGTTTCTTAGATCGCGAGAAAAAAAAAAAAAAAAAAAAAAAGGCAGCTCGAGAGCAAACTTTGGAGATAATTCGTGAAGTTTTTACGATTATGTAGTCGACTTTTTATTATTATTATTATTATCATTTAAGAAAGATAAGGTAAGCTACTGCAATGAAAATACCTTTTTTCGGTAAGCTTGGTAAAGACTTTACATCCCAATGTAAGAAAGATAAAACTAATAAAAAGGTAGAGCAGATGTCATAGATGCTAGTGACCTAAGAATTCCCGAAAGCTGCGCCAAAGGGAGAATTGAGTTTACGATTTACTTTTAACAGTACGCCAACCTTTAAATATATGTAAACAACGCAAATAATTAAAACAAAAACGTAAATCATTAGGTGCTCTTACACATAGTAATGACTAAAAATGTTCTCTCGCTAAACTCTAGTGTTTCATTATTTTAAAATTGAGCTTTAATGATAACACATGTTTATACATAAAATTTTAACATAAAATTGCAGCAAAAAGACAGGGATGGTTTCTATTGGTTTACACTTTACAGTATATACTGCATAAAAGAAACTGAACAGACTTTTGCATTATTATTTTAAAAAGGGAAGAGGTTGGTTTGGTATTACGCTATTTGAATCTATCGTCATTTTTTTTTTTTTTTTTAAACACTCTCAAGCAGACCGGGACTTAAATTAGATTTCGAACCAGTACTGGCTCCAATCGCTGCTCCGACCGGGATTCGAACCCAGCTTCCCATATAAACTCAAATGAAAGCCACAGCGGTGAGCAGATGGGCTCAAAAATTTATGCTGAAAAAAAAAAGGGGGGGGGATGGTATATAGACGTTGATACAAATATGCTTCGTAAGCTTGCGTGAATGCGTGCTAGAACCCGTCAGAAAGACCCCCAAGGAGGGCACCCCTCCTTAGACCCAGTTCCCTAGTGTAGACACTCAGTCGTAGCCGGAACACCACAGCACAAATATGCTTCATATGAATTAACAAAAATTCTTTCACAAATTCAAGCCTATCAATAAATACAGAAGCACCTTTTTAAAGTGATCGGCGAAATAAAATACATAAAGCATCTTTTTCTGTATCATGTGCAAATACACAAAATTTCGTAAGCGAAAAATAATTGAATTTAAACAATTAAAACTAGTATGTTGTGGCCATCACAAAACTTTCTTTCACATTTTCCTACACAAATTCTCGCAGTACAAATTATTTATTTATTTCAATTATTTTGCGTGGTGAATACAGACGATTTTCATTTCAGAGAAGAGCAATATATGACCAAAGAAAATCCATTTTATGCTCTCCAGACGACATCTTAGGAAATGTGTTTTCTTTCATAAGAAATAATTTTCTTTCTGCTCATTTATATGAAATTTTGTCCTGTAACTGCTATATTAAAAATTGAAGGAAAAAAGGGGTTTGCAACGTTGCCTGCTGGGCGATATTCACCAAATGTTGATAGGCACCGATATATGTTAAAGTACGACTACATATATATTTAATTATGAAATACATATACATATAAATTTATACGAAATTCTATGCAATAGTTCCTGCGATACAGTTATCACAAACCTTTTGTCAAAAACACACAGACAATTTCTAAAAAACGGTCAAATCGTATTCTGGATCTCTCAAAACAGAAAATTCGTCGGAAACTGGAAGTCAAAATTTTTTACTAAACAAATACGTTCTTCTATTGAATGTAGAAAAAAGTATAAAAACAGATAAAATACTTAATAAAATTTGTAAGAGAGTCTGTGTTTTTTTTTTTTTTTTTTTTTATGCAATATATAAAATATTCAAAAATAAACAATATCAAATTATTATCTATATGTTTAAAAAGTTTAAAAGAAATCAAGTGATCGACATTATAAAAGTTGACAATGTAATAAAAGTTAAATGAAATTTTATTGTGTAAGAAAAATTTCATCGTAATGAATATCATTAATTTTTCTTTCGCATTAAACACAAATTACAGTTCTTCAGTTTTAAAAAAACTTAACATTTATTTTAAATCACATTACTAAGCAATATTAAATAAAAGTTGCTTTCTTTTATTAATGGCTCAAATCCAAGTAATTAATGTTAAAAAGAAAAAAAAAAAAAAAATCAAACTAATAATAATATTACAACGTAGTTTTATATTAGAATTTGATGATGCAAGCAGAAAAAATAAATAAAAATAAAACTTTAGATTTTAACAAATATGAAGCAATGATTATTACAAACTGCTTACCGCGTTCACAATTATTGTTAGAAATAAAGCTGAAATAAAATAAAATAATTTGTAACTTAATTATAAAAATCAAATAAAAATAAATTAAAACAGGATAGTTAAAAAAAAAAAAAAAAAAAAAAAAAAAAAAGTTTTGCAATAAAAACCGTTTTTATTTCATTTGCGAGTAATTAAACTAAAATTTTCTGGCACGAAAAAGTAATATTGCAGAAAGAAAAAAATAAAAATTACAGTTTATAGTTAAAAATTTGTTTTAAACTCATTTATACAAATATTTGATGAAAGTTTAAAACATTTAGTAAGTAAAATTTTGATTGGATTAAAGAATCGTGATAGAAAGCAGTTAAATTGCGTTTTTAAATGAGTTAATTGTTAATTAAAAAAAAAAAAAAAGAGTAATCGTATTATCTAGAAACAAGAATATGTGTAATTTTCGTTTGATGTAAAAATTATTCAGATAATTTGAAAAAGAAACATTAAATTTTATTACTCTTAATCAAGTCAGTTATCAAATTTTAACAAAATGTAAAGATGTATATCAAATTAATATCAGTAAATGGATTTAGGAATTTATTTTACTGTTTCAATTAGTTAATTGAATTATTATTATTTACTGTTGTACAAAAAACATAAAACGAATGTTTCTTAAAAATTAAAATAGAAATTACGTTAGATAAAAAGACTATTCGAACAAAATCTGTTTAATTATACATATTTAACTACATCATAATTACAAAATATGATTATGAGATTTTAAGAATTAAAAATAACGTCTACTATTTTTTGTAAAATTTAAAAATAAATATTTTCTTTTCTTTTCTTTCCTTTTTAGTACAGTTGTATAAACTGAATACCATTTTTCGTGGCTTTCATAACAACTAAATTATTAAAAGTTTATAAAATAAAATATGATAATATAAAGCAAAAATAAATGAGTAATAATTTCAAGGGGAAAAAATGGATTTCTATAACAAATATATTTTTGTACAATATTAAATATTTTTTATCATAGAATTTCTCATGTATTATGGAATCAAAATATAAAACAAAACCAGGGCCAGAAGCACACAATTCGGAAAACATTATTATTATTATTATTATTATTTTAAAAACCCATAATACATATTGAATACCAAGCTTATAATGACAAACAGTTTTAAAATTAAGTAACACATAAATCCGAAAATCCTGGCTTATTATTATCATTATTATTTAACACATAATTTATTATAAAGAAAAGCCTTTTTTTTTTTCTTATTATTGTTGCTGATAAAAATAACAGCTGAATAATTAAATAATAATAAAACAAAATAACTATGACTAAAATACTAAAATATAAGGCCCAAAAGTGTGAAAAACAAAGGTGAACATTTTTGAAAAGCTTGAAAGTAATATTTTTCTTACGAAAAGCGATCTGAAATCAACCGAAGTCCCAGAAAATATACCAACTGATAGAGAAAGTAAATTTATTAAAAAAAAAAAAAATAATAGTAATCTGGTGTGTCACTCACACGACTTTCTCTTACACTGAAATTTAACACTATAAATACAGGTTGGAGATTAAGAGGTAATATAACGATGTTATGTTAAACCTATGTTAAACAATTCAAATTTGGCTTCGGAAGACTTTTATATGATAGTTAATTCTGTGTGAGGGGGGCTACCGCCTCCCTCAACCCCCTGTTTCATTAATTCACCAAGATTTATATAAAATTTAATTCGGTTATTAAAAAATAATTTTGTTTTTATTTTTTCGTTAAAAGTAAAAAAAATCGATAACTTTGTTTTAAATTATCGCAGATCGATGGTTCAACCATTCGTCTTAAAGGTATTGGCGAGCTCTTTTGAAAGATACCCATCATGAAAATTTACTCCCCTCGAGGGGGGACTTCCCCCCGGAGGGGGGGGGGCGAGGCTCCTACATACACAAAATTTTTTCCCAGTTGACTATCTCTATTACAAAACATATATTATTCGTTTCATTTGGTTTAGTGCAGTATAGACGTAATGTATTAGAATTCTCTTGATTGTCCCTGTACAGTACACGAACCATATGTTTGATCTTAACGAAAAGCTTACTGTAGCATCCATATATGATACACATTTCAAATACCAAGTTTGGAATGTCTGCTACTATTTGTTCTTGAGATATGCTGATAACAGACACACAGACAGACCATTTGCTAAAAACATGATTTTCGCATTCAGGGGACCTCAAAACGTGTCAATATAACAAAATCTCGCGTTCGAAAACTTGACCCAAAAACAATACTTTCTCTACCTTATGGGTAAGAGAAAGTAATTATGTAAAGATAACAATGTAAAAATGTAACTTCTATAATATAAGACACAAATTTTAATTTTAGACTTTTGTGCTTTGTCGACCCGTTTAAATTTTAAACTTTTCCATGTTAAAAATTTACAAATGTCATGTTATTATTATTATTATATTATTATTACTGTACAAGATTATTTAAAAATCAAGCAAGATAAAAAATATTTCACCACACACAGTATTATTTTATTTATTTATTTTTCCTAAGCACTAAACACGCAGTTAAAAGGAAAAAAAAAAAAAAAAAGATTCACTTTAGAAAATTAAAGAATGCACCAAACCATGAGAGGGAAAGATTTTCGCGTTGAGGCGTCACAACTGTTCAATATAGAAACTACTCCTCATAATAAAAAAAGATTTTTTTTTTTTTAAACAATTTTAAGAGAGTTAAAAAAAAAAAAAGTGCAAAATATCTTTGTAAACTGTCAAGTAAAAACTGTTGAAAAGGAAGCCTCCAAAGATAGCAAAGCATCTGAAGAGTGAGCTTTTTTTTTTTTTTTTTTACCATAGCAAAAATAGCGTTATTACCTCCTGCAAGACAAAATCATGGTTAAACTACTTTTTTTTTTTCTTCCCGGCAACACATTATATTTTTAAAGTGAGCATGTTGATATCTGTATTTTATAGTAGTTCTTTCAGAAATGTTTTCATATTTGAAAGCGGTAACGCAACAGCCGTTTAAAATGTTTCGAGCGGAGTTTTATTGAATAACACACCAAGGTTCTAGTGACGAACAATTTTAAAATTATGCAACTGATAAAACATAAAGACATCCGACACACCTTAGGCCTATTTAAATATGGAGCTGATATGTTTCAAAATGTACTCTCGAAATAATTTTTAAAAAGTCATGCAAAAATATTTTTTTTTTTTTTTTTTTTTTTTATGGTTACTTGAAAATTGAGGGAGGAGGATAGGATAGATGATTAAGAGGACTCTCTACATACTTATCGTCCCCGGAAGCCAAAGTCATTGTTATTCTATGGAGAATTTTGTCCCATTAAAACTCTTCAACTAACACATATTTTTAAATTCTGTTTTCTTATTCAGAAAATTCACAACTCTTAAACAATTTATCGTTTTCTAAAAATTGATTTTTTTGAATTTTTAATATTTTATTTTGAGGTTGGAAAGTGCAAATTTTTACAAGTGAAATTTTGCGTTTTTGAGCTTAAAAATGAAATCTTTAAAGGGAAAAAAAAATCACTTTTTAGAAAGCGATAAATTGATCATAATTTGTGAATTTTTTTAATAAGAAAACAGAATTTATGTATTAGTTAAAGAGTTATAACAGGGCAAAATTCCCCATAGAACAACATTGACTTCGGCTTTCAGATACGATAAGTATAGAGAGTCCCCTTAAACAATAAGTTTGGTGCAATAGCAGAAATAATAACATTACAAATGCAATTTATGAATTCCCGTTATTGCATGCCTACTTTATAAAGTGTGACGTAATGAAACATTAATTTAAATTTAAAATATAGTAAGCAGAAAGCAATAATACGCATAGACTAATAAATAAAATCATTCTATAAAGAATTGAATCCGTGAAATTTTTCGACCTTCGATTTACAATAGATTTAAGTTTTAAAATTTCATGAATATGACTTGACCACTTTGAGAAAATGCCTATGTGACAAGAAATTTGTGGTAGCTCTAGTTCAAAAAATAATACATACAATTTCATTAAAAAAATAAAAATAAAAAATAAAATTGTTTACACCTCTACATAAATTGCTGTTTACCTGCTTCAAGTGATTATCGGCCGATGGGTGACGTCTGCTATTCCGTGATTTTCCCCATATACGAAAAGGCTATACACCACTTTTATAGCGTATAATTACACAAAATTTGATAAATGAGAGGGCGTTATGAAAAATTATATCGATTCATAGTGGGCGCATATCGACCGATAGGTAGTGCTGCTACGAGGCAATTTTCCCGTGTATAGAAAGGCTATATCGCATCTTTTAAAGAGTATTAAATTTGATATGTGAGTTGGTCATCATAGAAACGAATGCAGGACTTAATTTGGGTGTATAAACACTGGCAGCTGATGTAGCTATTACTGACCTTTTGTGTTTTTTCATATGGCTACATCTCAGAATCTACTGGTTAATACCGCAAAAAATTACATATCGCCTGCCAAGAAAAGTGACACTAGAAAAAAAGCGGTTGTTCTGCATTAATGTAGTTAAATATATGTATGAAGTGCCCCAACGTACACAAAAAGCGTCACATTTCTATCAGGCTATTTATCCACCTGAGAGGCAATTGTGTCAGTTTTATTGTAGGCAGTTAATAATTTATCACTGAGCTGATTTTTCTCAAACACTGCAATTTTGTGTTGTATCACTTTTCTTGCCAGGTTGAGATACGTAAAATCTTTATTTATTGAGTGAAACTATTAATTTTTTTTTAATGTTAACGAGTAGATGGCGCGGTTACATAGAAGGATATGTGGTTGCTACACAAATCAGGAAAAGAAATTCCCTGATCCTTTTAGAAGTAAAATAGATGACACGCAATCACACAGTATTAGAATCTAACATGTTTACAAGTCAATTGAACATATTTACGGTAAATTAATTTTATTAACTCACTATAGTTGGGGGGAAAAAACATAACTGATTCATTATAAAGCACTAAAAATTTGATTATGAAAAAAAAATTCCAATCTTTTTCCAAAAAATTTCAAAATTCCCTGAATTTTCCCTGTTTTTCCAATAAATTTTGAAAATTCCTCGAGTTTTCCCTGTTTTTTAATAGATTTTCAAATTCCCTGAGTTTTCCAGGTGCTGTAGCAACCCTGCGTACTAGCTATTTCTACTGAAGGTGGGGGGGAAAAATGTATTTTAGTAAATAAGCTCTATAGAAGGCATTTAATCAGACATCTAATCAATGCCGGCACAAATGTTACTTCTAATTAATAACTGGAAAATATTTTTGCAAGCCAATTACAAAATAGATTCAACATAAACGAAATATTAATCAAGATAATAAATCCAGAACTACGTATTGGAAAAAACTAACCACTAATTCACAGAATGCAGTCGATCCAATTAAATTCATTACCAAACACGAAGGGGAAAAAAAATAATTAGAAGAAGGAAAAACAGCGTAACAGCTCTAATTACGCATCTAGAAGAGAATATAAAAAAAAAAAGTGTAGATAATAGAGGTAAATAAGAGCCATTATCTGTCCAAATGCCTCATAGGAAAGTGGGTAAATAATTTATAACCAGGTGATAAAAGCTCAAAGGATGAACATTAACTGTGTGATATACTAAAAACTCGAGGTATGACTACTTCTTAATTAGTTGAATGGATGGTTGGTTGATTTGTGAAATTATAATCATCTTTTGTATAGGAAGATAAAACAGAGCGGAATCTCAAAATAAAGACTAAAACAAATACAAATATACAAATTTGAATTTTCAAGAGCCAAACATTTGGGGATAAATTAAAATGTATCACTTCTATTCATAAATTGTAATTTCGAGTTTACTTACATCAACGTGTAAAATCAACATAAATAATAATAACAGTAATAAATCAGTCCTTGACGGAATTTAATTTAGTATGACAGGACTAATTTATATACAGTCGAACCTCGTTAACGTCGAGCCTGGAAAGTCAAACCTCGTTAACGTGAATTACTTTGAATATGAACTGTTTCCACAATCCCCGTCAGAATGAAGATTAGCTTAGTTATATGAAGATTAGTTACTGACAGCATGAACTACTGATAACATAAACACATTTTTTATCCCCCTTGAGATTCACGTTAACGAGGTACGACTGTATTACTATCTCATAATTTTTTATTTATTTAATTTTTTTTTTTTTTTTTAATTAAAAAAGCTTTACTAACTATTCGGAAGACATCACCGACATATATTAAGAAGATATAGCCATCTATTCAGAAACCATTATCAATACATATACAAAAGATATAGCCATCTATTCAGAAACCATTATCAATACATATACAGAAGAAATAGCCAATAAATATTCAGAATTGCATATTCTAAAGGTCTCGCCATCAAATATTCAGAAATTATTTTCTATACATATTCTGAAGTTATAGCCAATAAGTATCCATAAACCATAATCAATACATATTCAGAAAGATATCGTCAACAGAACACATAGTTAGAAAACATCGTATGTATTCAAACGATATCACCAACAAATATTCAGAAGCTATCATCAATATATATTCATTAGGCATAGCCAACAAATATTCAAAAGCCATCCATCAATACATCTTCAGAAAATATCTCCAAGAATATCCATAAACCATTATCAATATTCAGAAACCTTCCAATTTCAGAAATGTTGATGTCTCGGATATCAAGATCGAAAATTCGTTTCTACATGTAAGCAAGGCAGAATCTCAAGCTTAACAGTAGGTTTTGAAATATGCAAAAATTGTACGGACTTGACAAAATATTTTAAGATAGTTTAAGAAAGTAAATGTTAAAACTGAATGTTGTAGGGCATCTTCACAAAAATGAAAGTGAAATGGTGACAACGCAAAATCGTTGTCTGAAAGAAATAGTCCTGTCGTACTAAAAAAAAATAAAAATAAAAAACTAAGCGTAAACCAATATAGGATTAAAGATCATTCAATAATTTATAATAGAGGAGCCCTTTTAATATTATTTAGTTTTTTATTCTTTAAGGAAATGTTAAACAGTAGCGGAGACAAACTTATATAGCATAAATCTTTATTTGTAATCTTTATTTAATTCGTGCTATCATTAAATAAAAACAATAAAAACACTCTCAACTAAAATATTTGAAATATCGTAAACTTTTTTTTTTTTTTAAATAAAAAGATAAACTTTGCTTTACCTTTACATTCATAAAATTATAAGGAAAAATTTTAAATACTCACCGATTACCTTAAAATTCCTTTTTATATTAAATATTCAACATTTATAAAAAGTACATGCCAATTTGAATTTTACCACTAGTAAAGCAATACGAAATTAATAATAATATATAATAATAAATAAAATTGATCACATTTATAAAATCGGAGGGGGGGGGGGGTTAAATCACATTTAAACCTCATTTTTTGCTTAAATCAAAGTTTATTTGAAGTACATCCCCAAAGAAAGGTACAGCAATATCAGGGTTCATACTCAAATATGGGGGGGAAATTCCCTGAATTCCCAGACAATTTTCAAGAAAATATTAGCTCCTCTAGAGAGGACAAAATACAGCTACTTCCACTGTATGATGTCATATTAATGCCGATCATGATAGAAATTCAGGTAGAAATCATTATTTACATGCGTATTTTCACAATACTTAATCATTTAAATTTTGATACGAAGCTAAACAAGAAAAACACAACTTGAGAGAGAGGGAAAAAAAAAAAAAAACATGTGTTTTTCCAGGTTTTATAATTGATTTTCCCTGAAAATTTTTATTTTCCCTGACTATTTTTAACAAATTCCAAATTCCCTGAGTATTCCCTGTTTTCCAGGTTTTCCCTGATGAGTATGAACCCTGAATATGCAGTTTTCTCGGGAGCAGCTTATGTGATATCAGATTAATTTTTCTCTGTTCTGATGATTAAATAAAATGAATGAACCATTTTACATACAGAAATCAAATCGTGCCTCATCAAAATGCATAAAATCTCTAAACAACAAATAAAGAAACAAAAAACATGGCCGAAATTACTGTTTACAGCCTAGTTAATATAACCAAGCTATTATATTTTGTTGAGGTTCGGCTAACAAAAATTCAAACAAGAGAACTATCCCGCATAGCTAATGCCGGGAAAAAAAGGCTTCCTTATTTACACGGAGTAAAAAGACAGGAGAAGAAGGTAACGCTGAAATTTTGTGATGTTGTTTTCTAATGTTTACAGATGGCGCCAGCGTGCAATCCTTCCTTCTCTCCAGCTTCCGCAATGTTATTCAATGGGGAAATGTCTTGTTTTAATTATTTTTTAAAAAATAATATCAAGCTGAAAAAATTTCGATTGAAAGCAAATTTCATTAAATAGAGTATTCTAACCAACATGTTTTTTTTAAGAGCCATTTTATACTAATTTTACTTTGAAAGAAAGCTTTTAAAAAATGACGATTTTTATGAACCGAAGCTAGCTAAAACAGACAATTGGGAGGAAGGAGAATGGATGAAATTTTGTAAAGAAAAAAAATAAACTTACTTTAGGTGCAGAAAACACGAACTCGGACTTTATTTTTCTCCTAGGGCTTTTTTTTTGTTTTTCTTATCACTATCATAGCCTGTTTTACAACTAGGAACGAAGCATTTATTTGAAACATCTGAATTATGCAGTTTTAAGAACTTACAGACAAATTAAATTGCTTAAAATAAAAAATTTTAAATGTACTTCAGCAAAATTCTATTGAAAACAACAGTATATCCGCGCCGAAGTAGGGAGGAATGACAAGTGGCGCCCTCAATATTTACCAAAAATTTAGATCACAGTTTCGTAGCTTTCTCCCATTGGACCTTCAACTCCTATTAATATTACTCCGTGCTTATTTATTTCAAAAATACATTATGTGGTGCCGTTGCCAAAATAAATAAAGAAATAAAAGAAATTCTACATTAAAAAAAAAAAAGTAAAATTAATGACCACTAAAAACTGTAGGGTTGGGATAACAGCATGCATTATTTTCCCACCCAGGGGTGCTTCGAATGCCACCTAGATAATAAGCTAGTAGCCGGGCCCCCAGAATGTGTGAAGAGTAGTCCGCCTTCTAACCGGGACAGTTACCTGCCACTTAATTGCCACAAATGCCAAGGTTGAAGCGATCATATTTTTTAGCGTCTGGACTTTGATTTTTTTTAGTGCATCCGGCTTTGTTTCCGCCTCGTTCCAGTTAGTGGGCGACATTTTTAGCATTCCACGGCCCTATTGGCGCCCGTAGAAAATTTTAATCGACAATACAGACAGGAGATATTTTTTTCTCACTATAACTCACTAAAAAAAAAAAAAAACAATTACGAAAGTATGCATTAGATAATGATCGTAATGAGAAATGATCGATTCAATCTCCGAAACAGCCCCCCCCCCATCCCTAACACGTATATTATACTTCGGTTAATAGTAGTTATAAGAAGATAAGTGGGATGAAAGGAATTTTCAACACCTGAGATTGGTCATAAAAGTAAAAGAAAAGTATCATTTAATTGGCTGATTCGTTTTTAATAGAAGTTGATCAGTGGGTTATTTCATATCTTATTTTATATCTGGCGAAAATGCATGATACAAAGACGATGATAAAATATTCATACGGAAAACACTAACAGTGATTTAGAAATTTGATAACAGGTGATTTAGTAAGATGCGTGAAATGACAAATACCGAATATTTCAATCAATGGTACATGCATATTTCATTAATAGTTGAAAAACTGGAAATTGTGAAATATCAAATAAGTTTACTAATAGTACGACAGACGATTTCTTTCTTTTTTTTTTTTTTTTTTTTTTTTTTTTTTTAAGTAAACGGAATTATTCGCAGCAACTAAAAATCAATTTATTTTATTTTATTTTTTGGTATTATTATTTTAAATTTTCTTTAGTCTTAATTTTGAAGCGATTGATATTAAACTAGTATTCGGCCGTTTCGGAACTTCGTACGGAGAATGAACTTGACAAACGACAAGATAAAAAGTTCGAAAAATAAAGAAGCGAAAATTAAAAGTTGAGACCCCGGGAGCTTGCCAGACAAGCATGGTCTAAGACATACGTCCTGTGTCAAATTCTACTTTTTCTTTTAATATTCCAGAAATTTATCTCCATTTCCATTTAAATATTTATCATGACCTAACAAAAAATCAATCAATAATAATAGGGGGAGGGGGGGAATAAAAAATAATAATAAATAAATAAATATGAAAAAATTAATTTTAAACGTTTCACAGTCATAATATTTTCAGTTGCCTAAAGAGAAGAAAAGATAAAGCTTCTAAAAAATACGAAATAAAACTAAAACACAAGTTGAAAATTGCGAAGAAGATAAAAGCGTGAGAAAAGCAAATATATCTAATTACCTTTGTCATCTTATCTAAAAAATCGAAAAAAAAAAAGCACAAATAGAAAATTGCTCTAAAAAAACGCTGTCAATAATGCGGATGGCGGAAAAAAATAGTAGCAAAATAAATTATGAATTCTAGCAAATTTTATCAGATTTTAATACTTGTGTTAGTTACAATGCAAATCATACCTTAAAAAAAAAAAAAAAAAAAATCGAATAATATTCCAAAAAACAATATTTGCAGTTAAAATGAAAAGCATAAAACAGAACATGGGGACACAGCAAAACATGGTTGTTATTATTATTATGATGATAGTTAGTAATTATTGTTATTATTTTGCAATGCTACCAAATTTTATTATGCGTCGTAGTAAAGATAATACAAGTCATAAAAACTATTGAAATTCGAATAACATACTATAATACTATACCATACCACAGTTAAAAAAGAGAAAACAGTATACATGGGCAAAATCGATCGTGGCAATTATAAATCAAATCAGTATTACATTTACCAGCACAGGAATAATTCATAAAATAGCCTTTTCCCCCCAACGAGTTAGAATGATTTTATTTCAATCAGAGTATTTAAAAATGATTCACGCTTTAGCTAAACGAAGGGTGGTTCTACACTCTCTGGTGTGAAAAAGGATTTCATCATTAGATCAAGGATTTGCTTATTAAAGGAACGTAAAGGCTATAGAAAGGACTTGATTGCCGAGATAACAAGTCTTTCCCCAAAACTACTCTTAAAAAAAAAAAAAAAAAACTTCACCCTCAGTTGTCATTTTTTCCAATAATTAAATTAGAAAAAAGAGGAGCAAAAGAAAAAAAAAAAAAGTTATTTGAGTGAGTAACGGAGAGATTTAAAGTAATTTGTTGAATTCCCAATTGCACAAGTGTGATTATAGTAATAGTAAAGAATTCTTCATTATAAAGAAAATTCATTCAATTTGTTCGTGTAGTTAGTTACATATTTATAATAAATTGTATATGCTACAGAAATTAATTATAGTAAATTAAGTATATAAAGCAAAATTGGATTATATTTAAAAATTAAAATTTTCTTTCTAATAAGCCGTAGCCCTGGGAAATAAAGTGACAATTTCAAAAAGGTGACTGTAAATTCAACAAAAAATACTTTAAATTTTAGCGCGAAAATTTTTCGTATGAGAAGATAATATAAAACACAGTGCAAGAGGGAGGGAGGGTTGGTTACTCAGTCTTCTCATTATGAAAAATATTAATGTTAATTAGGTGTATAAGTCATGTGAAATTGAAATTTTTGTCTTATTTTATAAATTCTGAAGCTATGATACCGATAAAGTAAAGGACTATTTTTATTTTCTTCTATATTCAGTAGAAGAAGTATTGTAAAAATTATCGACTTCCGGTTTTCGATGGATTTACACGTTTTGAGAAGTCCAGAACACTATTTGACCATTTTTAGAAAATGTCTGTCTGTGTGTGGTGAGACAAAAATTTTTGGCGACTGTATCCCGGGAATTCCACACAGAATTGCGTACAAATTTATATGCACAGATGCACCTTAACAAATATTAGAATCTATCAATTTTTGGTGCCAACTGCTCCATAGGTGGCTCTGCTATACACAGATTTCCGCAATTTAAGGGAAGATTCAGGCCCTACAGTATATAATCGAACAAAACCTGATATATGAAATGGCAATTATGTGACCTTATGCTGATTAAATTGAATGCATAACTGCCGATAGGTGCTATACTGAATTTCCCCCAGAGAATGGAAAGGATGTCATCTGCCCGGTAGAAATTCCCTTTCGTTGGACACTTAGTGCAATACCTCTCTGAGATGAAAATCGCGTGTATATATAATGCATAGTTAAAAAAAAGGGGGGGGGGATTTGTACTGTGTGAATGTGTATAGGAAAATACAGAAGAAAGTTTTGTGATGGCCATAACATACTGGTTTAAAAAATGTATCCATCAAAAATTTACTACACTACTAATTTCATTCACAATCAGTCAGCAGTCTGACTACACAACAACGTGACAGAAAGAAAAAAAAAGTTTGATTAATAAAAATAAAACGATTACAATAATAATTATTACATTTTACTATTATTACGTTTATTTATTTTTTATGACTGAACAAATGCCCATTCATTCTATAATGAAAGAATTAAAATATACACTAAAATAACAGATGAGACTGGCATAAAGACTAAATTCTGAAAATATACGCAAAGGCAAGACTTTGAAATACTAGAATTTTAAAATAACTAATTTGAAATTTAGAACTTTTTTAAATTAAGTTTCACACCAGTAATTTGTGATAGAAATATTTCATATTAATTGTCCACGATTAAATAAAATGAAATTTATTATTTCTTGGTATGAAGTCTCGTCTCCCACCTAAATCACAGATTTGACATATGTAGGATAATTAATATACGATTGGCAACGTTGCATTACTCGAAAATTCCTGAATCGGTTTATAAAAAGAAAAAATAAATAAATAAAAATCAAGAAAGATATCAGTTTATATGTTATAGTCAGGCAATATTATTAACTAAAAAGTCAAAATATAATTTTACATTTTTTTTATTTTTTTTTAATAGTTGTTAAAAGTTGGCAATTTTTACTTAATGTTATTTATTTATTTATTTCATAAAACACGTATAAAAGACACATACAACAGTGTTTATATAGCGAGTTAAAATACAGAAGAACTTGGATAATTCGAAGTTGAAGGGACCAGAGAAAAATTCGAAATATCCAAAAATTCGAATTACATATACTATTTTATCGAAACGAAGAAATACATAAAAAAAATAAACTCTACGATCAAATATTTAACACATAAACTTTATATTTAAGAATACTGCTACATCCCCCCCCCCTTAAATCAATATTTTTTTACGAGCTTAATTATTCAACACTTTTTAAAAAAATAGTCAGAGATTTTTTATTGCTTCGTTAAGTACAATCTTTGTGTCATACCATCTGACTTCAACCTATCAATTGATGCAAAAACAGAATCTTCTACATTAGACATGGCTTTCAATTAAAAAAAAAAAAAAAAAAAAAAAAAAAAAACCTCGGATTTCATGTATATGGACTATATCTTCTTCTGATGCACTAGGTATGAAATGCTCTTGTATTTACTTATAATTGTTTTGAAAGGCTGTTAAAAAATAATAATGCACTTTAGCTTAGAAAAATCTCGGGAACAAATGTTACTGTAATATTTTAAAGGTAATCGTACGAAAAATTCGAATTATCCGAAACAGAATTCGAATTATCCATGATTTTTTAACAGTATTTTAATACAAAATTCAAGGGACCGAGTAAAAAATTCGAATTATCGAGAATTTCGAATTAAACAAGTTCGATTTATACAAGTTTCACTGTATAACTCAATACTTATTTCGCTTCCTTCTTCGACTCGATTTAATACGAATTTTTATACGCATGAGAAGCCCCCGAAAAACAAAAACATTAAATTCATTTTTGTACTTATTTTTATTTCATATTATTTCACGCGCACTTTTTATTTCCTAATTCAAAATTATTAAAAAAAAAAAAAAACTTTTTCGATATCGCTTGTAACGATACTGATTATTATTAATTTTTTTTTCTTTAATAATAATAATAATAATAATAAAGATTTTGATGAAATTCTGGCAAAAGCTGAATTTAGTTTAGGACGGAGGACTATTAGTTTTTTTTCTTTTTTCAAATTATAACATCGCTTTCAAATTATTCAATTATATTTTCGATAAATTTTAGATTTCGACAAATGTCCAGCTATCGAAATCGACAACGCAAAAATCCCAGATTGAGACTAATAGGCCCTCAGTCCTAAAAAAAAAAAAAAAAAAAAAAAAACTTTGTGAGTGATAGCAAACGTTTCTCTCCCATACACATGCTTTTATATCTAATGCATGGACGGATGCAATGAATACGACAGAAAAGTTATTCATTAATGAGGAAACAGTCAGAGAGGGGTGACTGGACAACATTAACCCTACAACACTGGCGTATTCATATCTGCCGCTATCACTAGAGATACGTAATATTTACGTGCTCATGTAAAATTCGTTTTATTTGCTTATATTACATTAATATTGTTTTTTTAATATGCTTAATTATTTGCTGTTTTAACTAATATTACTAACTTTTCATTAACTGAATAATTATTTGTATTTAAAAACATATTTGAAAACCATAAAAATGTATACCTTAATATTTTCAGATTATTAAAAACTGCATTCTAGTTTCTGGATTACGTAGGTTCCAAAAAATAAAAATAATTATTTAATAATATGAATACCTTTTATATTTTCACATTGAGTGTAAAACTACTTTCACTGCAACGGCCCAATTGAGGCAGGAAAGAGAGATTAAATCCGTTTCAATATTAGCTCAAGAAATCAGAAATATGCTTCGTAAAGATGATAGGAATACTTTCTTTTCAAGGTCGTGATCTCTCCCCTCCCCCTCCCCCTCCCCCTCCCAATCTCTATGCATCAATGGTTACTCAACTATAGAGCAAGACTCTCTAAATCCTCATTAATTTGATAATGATCTGATCATATTTCCAAATTTTTGGTCTAAAATTGTTTTTAATGAGCTTTATTATTATTATTAATTTCTTAATGTTTGCTATTGATTTTTTTTCTGTGCGTTTGTCTTCGTTTTATGCCCCCCCCCCCTCCCTATTTGTGGATTTCGGAGGCATTTGATCTTCTGTTATTCTTAATTTTACTATGTATATGAGTTTTATTTCCTTTTCCTTATGAATTTTTTTTTTTTTTTATCATTTTAGTTTTATTTTATCTTCCAATGCATTTTTAATTTTACTTTCATTTGTAACATCTTATCTTATTAGATGGTAATTGGGCTTTGTACTTTATAAATTTTTGGCAATAGACATACGGAGTAACATAAATTACACCTATTCAATCAAAACCTCTGACGACGTATTTTTATTGTATAATTTCGTTATCTAGATTATCCCCCCCCCCAAAAAAAATAAATAAATAAATAAAATAAACAAATAAAATAATAATAATTCCTATTTAGTTTTTTATGTGATATCAATTTTTGTTTTTTATGTGATTTAGTTTTTTATGTGATTCAATCCTGTGCAACGTTTGAAAAGGTTTTCATAATATATACATATGTGTGCGTGTGTATGAAATACTTTTTTCGTTTATTTCATAAAGTGATAAAAAGAAAGTTAATTTGGTTTCAGTATAGAAAGTCACGATAGTTTTTCTAGAGTGATACACTTAAAAAATAGCTCGATTAAAGTCAATTCCTTATGTTTTAAATTTACTTTTCAGCATCATTTTAAAAAGAATAAAATACCAAACAAACAGTACTGACACTACCAAAAAAAAAAAAAAAAAAAAAAAAAAAAAATGTCCCTCATCATTCCCCTCCCCCACCCCACCCTTTTGTTTCTTTCTCTAAGAAGATGCTCGAATTGATGTGAAAACCACAACAGCTGTATATGACAGATTTAAAAGAGAATTATCATAAAAAAAAAAAAAAATAAATAAATAAAACTAAGGAAAAATATGGCCTCTTTCATCGCATGAAAAAATTTCTTAGCGAAAGCAAAAAAGTTGAATTCAAGATGAAATATTTCTATCAATACTGTTGATATCAAGAATAATTATAATGATGTGCAAGTAATCTTTTTCGTCTCTTTATTTATTTGTTTTTTTTTTTTTTTTTTAGATTAATTTTTAATATGCATATGATTAAAACTAGTGCTTCTCACAGAATTTTTTTTTCTTTTAATTTGGCAGATTCATGAGTGTCTAATACACAATTACTAATGCAATACAAGTTTGCATAATCTGTAACGAGACGTCAGATTTTTGCTATTAGCTTCTTAATAAATATATATATATATAAAATTATACATACGCCAGAAATCTTCGTTATCTGATTTATTAATATGACGGGTACAAATTCTCATCCCCCCCCCACACCCTTCGTTTCAAATACTCGACTATAAATAACGTTTATACGTGATATATACAACTCAAAAACTATAGTCATAGTTTTGTGTATCATTTGTTCAGTAATCAATTCAAATTTACTCAAAACTACATATAGCCTTAGTTTTGAGCAAATTTGAATCGTTTGCTAAATAAATGGGACAAATGAAATGAAATGGAGATTATAATTCATGTGAGTTTTTGTGACCATAAAAAATAAGCAATGGAATTCAAAAAATTCTTTACATACATGCCTGTAAACAATTTTTTCCTCCCCCCTCCCCCTCCTCCGCCTTTGCAAATAACAAGGTGGCTGAAAGCGACATTTTTTCTGTCTTCTTTTTTTTTTTTTTTTTTTTTTTTTTTACATCAAATGAAACAGAACTGAAACATTAAAAAATGCTATTATATTCCAGCCTTTTACCCCACCACCCATGTCCTAAAGCAAACAACTTTCAGAGTTAAAAGAACAGCTAATGAAACAAAGCAGATACATTATCCCACGAATGAATTACGGAAACAACGCCTAAGTATTCACAAATTTGAACCTTTAACCCGAGTTTCCGAACAAGAATTTTAACCCACAGCTGCACTCACGGCAGTCAGTGGTAGGGAGAAAAAAAAAAAAAAAAAAAAAATTTGGGGGTTTTCTTTTCTTTTGCCTCTCTTTTTGAAGAGAAAACGGCATTCCATCCGCAGATGAAGTCTTGAAACCTAATCCGGCTATTACCGCCCTTCTTCCCGAGTGCTACAGAATCCAATCTCGTGGGTAGTTTCCGAACAGACGTGTTTTGGTTTTCATATGAATTAAAGTAGAGATTTGAAGGGGGGGGGGGGGGGGGGAGAGACAAGTCTTAAAACACTACATGTTACAATAAATGAGATACTACAAAAGTTTCCATACAGTTTCTTTAAATAGAAAACATTTTAAGAGTTAAATTCTAAGTACTTAATGTATGTTTCAGTTGTGTTAAGGGTTAACACGGCCCTCTTCACTTACCGTCGCCGGAAGCCCGAGCCAATGTTATTCTATGGGGAAATTTTCTTTACAAATAACTCATTAACTAATACATACATTTTTAAATTCTGTTTTCACATTCAGAAAATTCCCAACTGTTAAATTGACGGACCTTTTTTAAAAATGTATTTTTTTAGTTTTTAGTATTTTATTTTGAAATTGCAAAATGAAAAAATTTCACATAATGAAAATTCGTATTTTGCAGCTTCAAAATAAAATATAAAAAATTAAAAAAGTTATTTTTTTAAAAAAGGTCCGTCAATTTAACAGCTGGGAATTTTCAGAATACGAAAACAGAATTTAAAAATTTGTATTAGTTAATAAGTTATATGTAAAGAAAAATTTTCCATCGAATAACATTAGCTTCGGCTTCCGGCGGTGGTGAGTGAAGCGGGGCCTTAATCAAGTTGAGGCAGACGAATAAGGGTTTTAATCTAAAAAAAGAAAGTATTATGTATGATGAGTTTATAAATTAGAAAATATCTAATTGGTCATTTCTGAAGCAATGAGTTTTCCCTGTATTTTTTAAAAATAAAAATAGATGACACAGAATCATGCAGCATTAGAATTTAACACGTTTACAAGTCAATTGAACATATCTAGGATATATTAATTTTTTTAAATTACTACAGTTGGGAGAAATCATATAATTTTTTATTTTATTTTCTATACTATAAAGCACTAAAATTTAAAACAGGAATTTTCTCCAAACGTATAAAACTACAGAATTTAAAATAAAAAAATTATTAAGAAAGAATTTTCATATGCTCTACCATTTCTAAATTCCCTGAATGTTCCCTATTTTTGCAATAAATTTTGTTAATTCCTTGAGTGTCCCTGTATTTTTTTTTTTTTTTTTTTTTTTTTTTTACAGATTTTTAAATTTCTTGATATATATTTTTTTAAATTTTTTCTTGAATTCCAAGTACCGTAGCAATCCTGATTATTGTACCATTCCCCAAAGCAAGATATTCGTCAAAATAAATGTCAACGATCTCCAAGAAAATTAAAAAATATTCTGCTGCAGCTCTATACATTTAATCATGATTTTAATCCCTCTTAATGTAACTAGTACATAGATGTAAAATGCACGTATCATATTTTGAAAGTTACTATACGCAACTGCATATAACATATCCATACACAAAACAATGTTTAAAAATTATATATATATACATCTAAAATTTATAAAAAATTCTATTTTAATCTCAAGTTAAATTTTAAAATTAAATCTAAATTTTAATTTTAATTATTATTTATAAAATTATCTAAAATCTGTAAAACATATTTTGAACAAACAAGCAATAAAAGCGAAGTAACATTTTATGTTGATCATAGTTTTAATAGTCATTAATTAAGAATAAATTATTCATAAATATTGGAAGTTTCTTCGATTAACATCCCCCCCCTACCATTTTTTGTACGGTATTTATTTTATTATTAATGTAAGTACAGACATGACCAGAAAATTGGTGCCTGACAGTTAAAGTAAATAAATAAAATATGAAATAAAAATAAAAAGCTAAGCAAACTAAAAAATACTCAAAAAACCATTAAAAAAAAAAAAAAAAAAAAAGTAATATGTTGACATATTAATATAAATAGTGTATTATGAATAAAGGTTAGGCATATGGATATACATAAATTTTCATTCTTGCACTAAATTTAGCTTTTATGGAGTATTATTAATCTAACGTTTTCCATATTTCTATGAAACTACTTTTCAGAGTGGGGGGGGGGGGAGTCGTTTTCTTACATAATAACACTGCAGAACAGGGTTTAAACTGCCATTAGTTTTTTTAGCATTTTGCTAAAAGGTATCATATTTTGCTAAAACAAGTCGGTCAGAATTTCGCAAAAAAGCTAAAACGGGATAACTGTATAAAATATCTCTATATAATAATTAAGATTTTTTTTTTTTTTTTTTTTTTTTTGTAATATTTGTAGGCAAAAACTACAAAAGGACTGAAGTTTTTGGGAATCCTTATTTATATAGTAATTTGGATTTATTTTTAATTTTCAATGATTGAATTTAAATGCAAAAATATTTAAAAGTATGTTAGAATTCATAATTTGCTTCATAGAAGCATTTTTAGCAATAGTATTTCACGATTATCTACCACTACACTTGATTTTTAAATTGCTTTTTCATTTTACACATATGATATGAATACCTCTTTTTCTATTGTTAAAATCAAAACATAGTTTCCCTGATTCATATTTTTAAAGTCACAAATATGGATGCTTGGTTAAAATCATCAATGAACAAAAGGAATAGAAAACAAAAGTGAGGATAACAAAGCTAAGTAAAAGAAATCAATGGTATCCAAAGAATTAACTTTCGAAAAAGCTAAAATAGTGCTTGCCTATTTTCGCTAAAATGCTAAATTAGTTTTTTTCCAGGTTAAACCCTGCTGCAGAACAATCGACAGTAATTTGTTTTGGTTTATGGGGGAAGGGAGGGGGGGGGGCTAATAAGGATCAGGAAAATAATGCATATCACGAAAGCACCTGAAAAAGAAAAACGACACCTATTTTATTTCTTTCGTACACCAATTTATAAAAACACGTATTTACCTCCTAAAATGCATACAATAATAAATAATTTTTCGCACATTTCCTTTCATTTATTCACGCGTGATGCACGGATCAAGAGCAAGGTATTCACGGAGGCATCACGATCCATTAGAGCAGCGGGCGCTACTACTAAGACCTGCCTGTTAGTGACACTTAGGCACGCAGCTGCGAGTTAATATGCAGTGCACGGCCCAGAATATTAGTCCAGTGCTAGCTTAAAATTCTTACGCATTTAATAGCCACAGCCGCGAGAAGGTTCAGGCACCCAGTAATGAGAAGCCATGGATAAGATTAGCTCCATGTCTCGATCAGTTGAGTTGAGTGGTAATAGATGAGCTGCATCATCATAGTAGTAGTAGTACCACACTGTATTCTAGTCGATGATATTGCGGCTTAAAACAATTTTTTTTTAATTTATAATATAACAGGTGAATTTGGTGATCTGTATCACTATACAACAGTAGTTCTCAAACCTTTTAAAGTCGGTGCGAATTTATAAAATCCTACAAATAGGTGTAGACATTAGGTGTAAATTTCATAGTTGTCATTTTCAAAACATAGGTGTAAATTTCTGAAATATGTTATAAATAATAGGGAAACTCTCATTTCTTCATTAATATATAGAAAAATTCTTCTCTTTTTACACATAATGGGCAATTGTACAGTGTTGTGTCACAAATAAAATCCAACATTTCACCAGAAAAAAATGGTTTCAATTAGCTGCAACTGCAACCAATATTTTGATGTAGTGTTTCAGTGATGTCATTTCAGTAGTAAGCGTCACTGGATTGGTGAAAAATAGCACAGAAATATTGAATTGCAGCTAAAAATGCCTATTTAGCACCATCCTTTTGGTGAAAAGTTGAACTTATTTTTAACAGCGTAGCCCCCCAAAGGCAATTTCAGGCCTGATGATAGAGTAGTTAATAAACATGGTTAACACTATTTTTTAATTAAGTTTATAGGCAGTGGTGTACCAAAGGTGGAGCGGAAGGGGAGGGCCTAGTCATGAAGGGGATCTCCGAAGAAACTTAACCTTTTAGTATATGTATCTCATGAAGTTGTTGTGTCATTATTTTAATCTGAAACATTCCCTGCAATTTCGTAGGTTCCTGTCTGAAATTTTAACATATAAAAAAAAGTCATTGTACAGCGCAACTCCAAAACAAACAAAAATAAATAAATAAAACTAAAACTCATTTGTGTCAGAGTAAGCGGGCCCTTGACCTTTTTGGTTAAGCTTCCGAATCAATTTTAAATTTTACTTCAATACTTTTTATAGTAATAAAATTAAGTGAAGAAGAGCAAGTAGGTTTCAGTATAGGAGAGGCTGCAATTAGGGGGGGGGGGGCAGTAAGGTCCGCCAGGGCCTCGAGAATTGTAGGTTCACCACTGTGGTAACAGAACAACAAACAACAGTTAATGACGTATGTTATGATTTTTTTTTTTTTTTTTTCCTCGTATAGCTGTTTCACCACTTTCTACTCTCCCTTTTAAAGAACTTCACATAAGCAAATAATAAAAAGCCTGCCTGATGTTTTTATATGGGCCAAGAGAAAGTGAAAGACCCGGTTACTTACCGTTATGCAACCGTGCACCATATGGAAAAATACGCTGCTCTAGCAAAAAAAAATCTGTAGAAGGGTGAACAACTCACACGTGCATTGGGGTGCCGGAACAAAAGAGAAGGGCCAAAATCCCATGGTGGTTGGAAAATGGTCACGTGCACTATACCAAGTTCCTTTATAGGGAAGATTTCAAGTGACTCATGATATCAATGACACAACAGAGCTTGAATATATTTTTTTTTTTTTTGAAAGAATAGTGCTTGCTGAAGCACAGCACACCAGTAGAAGGGTTAACACAGATAGAACTGCTATTTTTAGCAAGTTGAACCAAGTAAACATCTTTTTATTAAAAAGTTTGATAAGAAATTTATTTTAAAATATTTCATCATATTAAATATAAATGCATAAATAATATTGCCACTCAAAAAGGAGAATGAAATTCCCTGACTTTTCCAGGTGCGTTCTAAGAAAATTCCAGTCTAACCATATATATATTGAGCACTGGTTGTGTTGAGGGCAAAATAATTATGGTACTACTTGAAAACACAAAAGTTACATACAGTGATAGCATCTGTCGCTTATAAGCGGAATAAGAAATTTCTTTCACAAGCGGAAAATAAGGCTGGCAATGTTAAAAAAAAAAAAAAAATTGACCCTACGATGGCGGAAAAATTGTTTTTTCTTTAGCAACCATCGTATGAAATTACCTGACTTTCCCAGATTCTGGCTAAAATATTCAAATTCCCTGACTTTTAAGCTTGTGAAGCATCTTCTACCAGGGGGTCGATCCAGGTAATAATTTTTCGGAGCTAATTTTTGTGAAAAAATATTTCCCCCCTCCTCAAAAACTTTTTTTTTTTTTTTACTTTATTATTATTATTATTTTCAAATTAACATATTTTAATTGTGCCCTTTCACATGGCATTTCTATGTTTGTTGTTCTATTTTTAGATATGGGAGCAATTAGATTGACAAAATTTCTTTTTATATTTAAATATACGTACATCCCCCCCCCCCCCCGAAAAAAAAAAAAAAAGAGGAAGCTGCATGAAATATTATTTAAAAATAATAATAATAAATACTACAATTATGGAATAATAAACTAACACAACCTTAAGAAATTGTACAATTATATACAGGGATGAGATTAGCAAAAAGACAAAAAAGCTGAAACTTATCACAAAGGCAAGATGTTAAAATGAAATATTATAATTTTATAATGACAAAAATTATTATATTAGAGTAATAAATATGTTTTAATATTAAATATATATATATATATATATATATAAAAGAACAAATGATTAGGCTTTAGTATTTAAACATGTTTTATTTTATTATCTGATGTAACAAATGCATATCAGAAGCACAAAAAAGCTGAGAAAACTGCTGAAAAGCTAAATTTACAAAAAAGCTGAAATCAGCAGAAAAATCTCATCCCTGTATATAGAATTGTATTTTTAGAGTTAATTGTATTTTGACAGAGTTAAATTCAAAAGAATCAAAATTGTTTATTAAAAATTTGACGGCTTTTCATTTAAACGCTAGTCTTTTGAAAAACATACATATCATACATATATACATAATATGTACCGTGTTTTATTTTTAATTTTTTAATAATTCCTGACGCGTATTAAGTTCAAAGTGCATGATCGAAAATATTATAATCATATCACCAAAATATTAATGAACACTTTTTGTTATACCATTTTCCCAACTAATTAAAATTTTAGCGCTCTAGCGCAGTTTTATATTATATTCATTAAAGAAATTTTTTGATGCAAAAAAAAAAAAAAAAAAAATGCTGAAATAAGCTCAATTAAAAAGACATCCTTTTTGCTGATTTTACTAAGTTAATTAACATTCGGTTAAAATTAAAAATTATTCATGAATATATTTAATCAAAAAGATAACAATACATTTTTTTTTTTTTTTTATTTATTAAAATTTCTGGAGATGAAAGAGTTTTTTTTTCTTTTTTTTTTTTTTTTTTTTTTTTTTTAATGAAAAAGGTTATGTTTAAATATTTTGTTATTAGAAACTACTTGTTAGCGAACAAGACCAGTAAAATTAGCAATATTTTGTCGGAACAAAACTATTCATATAAAAAACTAACAAGATAAAAAATAAAGATAATATTATAAATACGAACTATAATGAGCTAGTGGTGGTTTAAAATAAAGGTTTTTATAAAAATATGTTAAAAAAAAAAAAAGTTTCTAACAATAGCAATAATAATTAATGCACATATACATCAGTACATACATTTATAATTGAGAATGTATGGATATTTCTACCCAAAATTTTACTTAAAAAACGAAAGAAAAGTAAAATAGAAAATTAATATAGTTATCGACGCTAAAGTGTTTTTTTTTTTTTTTTTTTTTTTTTTTACGTTTTTTATATTTTAATGAAAATGTTCTTGAAAGCCTTATTATATCTAACACTGGGGGGAAAGGAGAGAAAAAAAAAAAAAAAAAAAAACGAGAAAGCATGAAATGTCCGAAAGAAAATTTCCGGAATAAAAGATCGTTGCCATCGCTCGAGAGCGAAAAACTGCTCAATCCATTTTCACTGCTACTGAAAAAGGTTAACGGTTAAGAGAAAGAAAAATAACTTTAAAAAAAATATTCGGGGGAATAGCAGCAAGGAAAGAGAAGATATAAATTCAAAGATAAAATTAATTATTCATGCTCTTGCTTTTCGGCACCAACGTAACACAAGTGGGGGAATATAAATCACGTGATCGAGGGAAATGACGGAATGAAAAGGTTTCTTCTCTGCCACCCCTGAAAATCTCTTTGCCCGAAAATAACGCAGGAAGCACTTTACCTTCCCCCTTCCATTCTATTTTGAGAAAAATGAAAAATTGGATCAGACTAAATTTGAGATTAGAAATATTGGTGGGAGGCAGCATACAGTAAGGAAAAATGTCTTAAATAATGCGTACTGAACACGCACACAGAAAAAGAAAACAAAAATGTGGGAATGGGGGCGCAAATCCAGGTATAAGGTTTAGATAAGTTTAGTTGAAGAATCGCTTATCCGAAAGAGCAACAAAGAATTTTTTTTTTTTTTTTTTTTTTTTTTTTTTTTAACAAATTATTTTGGTATCAATCATGTGACCCGGTTTACATTATGATTATTTTAAATTTGTTTTAAGTTCCAATAAATATAGGGAAATATAAAATATGCTGATTAGGAGGAAGGAAAGGTGACAAGACAATGGTTCGTTGAGACTAAGCCAACATTTTTTCTTTTTTTTCTTTTCTTACAAATGCAAGGTTTGGGTGTCACAGTACGATCAGTTTTCGCAAGTCGAGGCTCATTACACCAGGATTTATAGTCTAAAACTGGATTCTGAACTACAATGAACATCCATGCTTTGACCGGTATTCGAACCCGCAACCTCGGTTTACAAATACGGGAAAGTGTTTTATAATTTATGAGCAATGCATGGTTTTACTATTATTATTATTACACAAATTTGTCTTTTCCCATAATTAAATTCTTCATTCTTTCTTTTCACGAAATACAATTATAAGTTATATCATGTAATATGGGAAAGAATTCCACTCTACTGTCTGCTAGGTATTTGGTGACGACGGTATTAGAGCTGATTGAATGATATTATCTGTATGGGCAAATAATTCATTACAGAACTTACATTTCTTTCTTAGTTACGAAACAACTTGTGTTTTATTCATTACACAAGTCGACATGTAAAATTTTGATTTTATAATTTTGACATATCTTTATGTTTTTTGGTGTGCTGAAATCGAAAATGAAGTCAGTTTTTCTCTATCACGTATAGATTTTTGTCAATACAGGGTGCCTACCTATAAATTTTTTCTATTACGCTTCCACCAATATAATTATATGGTAAGTTTTATAGTATGTTTTCATGATTAATTAATTATGGATATCTATTGTTGTAATAGCGCAGCACTAGTGCGATGTAAAACCATACCAACCAACCAACCTACCTATTGTTATGATGGTATATGTAAGAAATTGTGTCGGTAAGCATCCTGTATTGACAAAAATCTGTACATGATAGAGAAAAATGGGCTGCGTTTTCGGTTTCAGCACAACCAAAAACATGAAGTTCAGCTAAAATCTTCAAATCAAATTTTGTCAACTTCAATTTTGTAGGCATGTGTTATTCTAATGTCAATTTAAAAAAACGGTTAAATTTATTTTCTTTAATTTGTAATAGAACTTTTTCGTGTGAACGAAGAAAAACATAATTCACAAAAATAGCTATCTGTAACATTTCACATAACCAGTTTTCATCTGGCAACTGTTTGGGTTTAGATTTCTTTTTCTCCGGAAAATATTTGCCAGAGTAAACTGGTTGGAAAGGAAAAATGTGTTTTGCGGTCGTAAATAGACGATATTTTTGCAGTTTTGGGAAGAGGTGCATCATTTATAAGCAAATATGCCATATGCTAGTGTGTTCTAGGAATATTTTATTTTTTCTCCCAAAGCATATCTACAGTGATATATGTAGCTTTTTAAGATTATTTCATTCAAATGGAAATAGTTAAAAGAAAACAGTGATATCACACTTTAAATTTAAAAATTCAGTTTAAACTCTTTATGTGATCCAGGACAGTTGTTTTTATTTATTATTCGGACAGAATGTTTAGCAACAGCCAACAGCATTTGAAGTACTAGTATATATCTAAAGCGTACAATCGTATTTTGAAATAATAATAATTGCTAATTCAATAAAAGTATAAAATACACGTTACTTTAAAACGAATTTCATACAGGGTGGGTAAGCTCAGCTGAGCTAGCATTTGGAATTTTCCAAATTCCTTGAGTATTTTTAGCTATTTACTCGGACTTATTCTGTATATTTTCCGGAAAATATTCACGACATTCACGAGCAAATTATCGATTTATAACAGTGAAATTCAAAATATGGCTTTTTCCACAAAATTTGTCAAAATTACCTGACTATTCTGGATTTTCTAAATTCCTTAATATTTTCCCCTGACCACTAGTTAACCTATAATATATGATTTAAAAGTTCAAATTGCAGCAACTTTATATGAAGAAGAAACTTAAAAATCAAAGCACTTTTTTTTTTCCTTCAATCCTTAATACGATTAGTGTAACAATATTTACATTGACTGCTATTATCATTAGTCAGGGCATAGCTGCTACATTATTATGGTAGCAGCTACATTAGCTGCTGTTAGTCAGGGGCAGATGCAGGTTTTTATTCTGGGGGTACTTTTTTTTTTTTTTTTTTTTTTTACTTTCTCTTACCCATAAGGTACAGAAAGTATTGTTTTTGGGTCAAATTTTCGAACGCGAGATTTTGTTATATTTACAGGTTCTGAGGTCCCCTGAATACGAAAAACATGTTTTTAGCAAATGGTCTGTGTGTCTGTGTGTGTGTCTTTCTGTTATCAGCATATCTCAAAAACAAATTATGGTAGAAAGTTCAAACTTGGTATTCTAAATGTGTATCATATAGGGATGCTACAGTAAGCTTTTCGTTAAGATCAAGCAAATGGTTCGTGTACAGTGACAATCAAGAGAATTATGTCTATGGGGGAAATTACAGGAAAGTAGAGTTACGTCTATAGACTGCACTAAACCAAATGAAACGAATATCTATTTTTTGTAATAGAGATTGTTAACTGGGAAATTTTTTTTTGTGTATGTAGGAGCCTCGCATCCCCCCTGGGGGGGGGGGAGTCCCCTTCGAGGGGAGTAAATTTTCATGATGGGTATCTTTCAAAAGAGCTCGCCAATACCTTTAAAACGAATGGTTGAACCATCGATCTGCGATAATTTAAAACAAAGTTATCGATTTTTTTTTACTTTTAACGAAAAATCGTTTTTTTTTTTTTTTTTTTTTTTTTTTTTTGAGAATAAAATGGATTTTTTTTTTTTATTATTATTATTTTTTTTTATTTGGTGTTTATACTACTTCTCTAATATGGAAATCGTCTGCATTATCATAAAAGATAATTTTTTTAAATAATAATTTTAATAAATTATTTTTTAAAAACAGAATTTTTTTTTAATAACCGAATTAAATTCTATGTAAATGTAGGTGCATTAATGAAACGGGGGGTTGAGGGGGCGGTAGCCCCCCCCCCCCTCACACAAAACAAATTATCATATAAAACTCTTCTGAAGCCTAATATGAATTGTTTAACACAGGTTTACATAACAGTACTCGTTATCTTACCTTTTAATCTGCAACCTGTATTTATAGTGTTAAATTTCAGGGTAAGAGAAAGTTGTGTGAGTGACACACCAGATTATTTTTTTTTGTAAATATTTTTGTAAAGGAAAAAAAAAATATTGTATAAAGTTTTCTACTTCAGCAGTAACTTTATATAATGTTTAATTATATCAAGTTAATAATATTTCGCTAGTCATTTGAATAATACTTGAAAACATGGAAATATATATATTTCCATATTTTTTCAAAAGTCGGTCCCTGCAAAAATTGGGGCCCATTAATTGCCCCTTCACAAAATTCCATTTTATGAGAGTGCTTTTACAAAATTCAAAAAGCACTCTCATAAAATGGAATTTTGTGAAGGGGCAATTAATGGGCCCCAATTTTTGCCAGGACCGACTTTCGAAAATATATAGAAACATATCATAAACGACATTATGCATTAAACAAAAGCAGCAGCGAAATTAATATATTACAGCAATAACGGGATAATGGAACAATACAAATCTGTAATAATTTACAAAATAGTTGTGTAAAAGGAAGTATAAAAATACTAAAGTAGTGGTATATTTATTATAGTGATAACGACCCACTACAATAAAATAAGTTATCTGATATATAACTCCTTAATTTGTGAAGTGCATGTGGAAAAATAAATTTATATAATACTCAGCATACATATTAAATTCAACAATTGAACTCAGGACAAATCTTTCTCGTACCATTGTAGGAAATGGCAATTTATTTGGAAATGGAATTCATCAGCGCCGCTCTTGCTGTACCGTAAGCATTATTTAGAATGAATACATTAACCTTTTTAAAAAGCTCAAAAATACCCTCATTTCTGAATGAATACCTAATCAGAGCAACTGCCTCTCTCTCCCCTGCCACACCAACCATTGTCGAGCTATTCATAATTCATACACTAGTTTCTGTATAACAATCTCCGATATAATTCATTCCGGGAATAAAAATATAAAAACAGCAAATGACGTCATCTAATGAAGGCATCATTAAATGGGGTGGGAGTCTCGATAAAAATGTCATGCAAGCTGTATTATGTACAAATTACGACTCCGATTCCGAGTACATTGGGCTAGACTATGAAACAAATAAAAAAGTTCACGAATCATAACTTTTCGAGGTTAAGCAACAGTTTTTACTACCTTTTTTTTTTTTTTTTGTCTGGTGGAATTGAAATTCGAGATAAGAAAACTGAAGTGAATAGAGGATCATTATGTATGCAATTATCAATCATTATTATGTAATCTGCTTTCCTTTTGTTTCTTGGTTCATATTAAAAAGAACAAATGTGCAAAAATGAAAAAAAAAAAAAAAAAAAAAAACATGGTAGAAATAGGACTAGGAAAGAAAAAATATTGACCTCAGAATTTTCTCTTTTTCATTTTAAATAAGAGATAAAATTACAAACAGGGGGAAAAAAGGGGGGATTATTCAGACACTATATGTGTTGTAGTGGAATTGGAAAAACTAGAAAGTAATGATGATGATTGTCAGAGTTTAGGATGAACTGTGACTGTGTTGTAGACATAATGCATTATTATCTGTAAAGTCAACAACATATAGGAAAGATTTATACAATTACAAAGTATTTGCCCTTAAATAGAAAAAAAAAAAAAAATAGCTTTATTATTAATTAGATCTAAATTTATTTTTTACTTTTGATTATTATTATTGAAAACACCAGCAAGTAATAATGATGTATTGAGATTAGAATGAACTGTATTATTATTATTATGTTTATTTATACTTTGTGAATTTTATTCTAGAATGATGATTCCTTCGGCACTATTAACAAGTGTGTTTTTCTCAATAAATAACAACATTCAGAATTTCACAAATTGAAACAGCTTTTTTTTTTTTTTTCGCAGGCAAAATAATTTATAAATAATAATGCATCACGCTGCGTAATGGTGTTTATGAGAGGTTTAAAGCAGGTTTCAGTTTTTTGTGTCATAAAATTGAATGGTTCTGTGGCAACAAATTATTATAACCTTTAAAAAAAAAAAAAAAAAGTAATAATAATAATAAGAAGAAGAAGATGTTTAACTTCAGAAATTCAGATTCACAGCAGCCTTAAGAAACGCAAGTTTTTTTTTTTTTTTGGGGGGGGGGGGAGGGGGGGGGGAATTAAGCTTGGCAAACACTTCTTTTACTGTTTTTGAAATCTTTATTAAAATTTATAATAAAATTGTAAAAAAAAATTATAAAAATTATGTATGAAATTTCCACGTCACATGTGATGTAGATTATTCCATATTATAAAATTAATTTTCTCTCTAAAGGATAGGTAAATTCTATAAATAAATAAAATTATTTAATTTTAAACAACTAAAATATAACGATAAAACTATTTTTAACATATTAAATAAATTAACATAAGATTATTCGTAACGTACCGCAACCATTCTCTATCTTAAACTTTGAACTTTTCGAGAGTAAAATTAAACGCCAAGTGCAATGTCATTCACGCTCCCCCAGTCCCTGCTGTTATTGCCATCTATGGTCACGCCACAAATTAGCTTCTTTGGAATATTCAATAAATTTATTTGAACGTCCTGAACCACTATATTGCCTCATGGATCTGTTCTTGGGTGATCTACTTTCAATCTATAATTAATTTTTAACTTTACTTTTTTACAGCTTATCCAGAAATTACAAACGCAATATTTACATCTTTTCGACAGCAAAATATTCTTCGTCAGATCACATAGATATTTAGGTTGGTCAGACATAAATATTTATATTCTATTATTCGGTTTGTTTTTTATGCTTCTATAATTTACCTTTATTTTGAATATATTTTTCTGATAAAGCCCCATTTATCTTTCGTAGCTATATTCTTCAGACAGTGAGATGGACTTAGGCATAACTTATAACAAACCTAATATGATCGTTTTTATGATGCTGTCTGTAATTGGGTCTTCATCACTGAATAGGTATGAGCATAGACCTTACATATAAGGTCTATGGGTATGAGAAGCTTTCCAGTTGAAAAATGACTGCGACTACTACATACCGTATATTTAGCATTGACAGAGAGAATTTTGTTAGCTTCACGGGAAAGCATTGATTGGATAGAGTTTGATGATGTCATCAGCAACCTCCCGTGAGTCTATCTGTATTCCCTTTATTTTTTAAATCCACGGTCCCGTGGATGCATTATGTCGTCCACGATCCCGTGGATGTAGACACTCCGTTGTCTGCGACTACATCCACGGGACCGTAGATTTAGCATTGACAGAGAGAATTTTGCTAGCTACACGGGAAAGCATTTATTGGATAGAATTTTATGATGTTATCAGCAACCTCCTGTGAATCCATCTGTATTCCTTTTATTTTTTAAATTCACGGTCCCGTGGATGTAGATACTCCGTTGCCGGCTGCTACATCCACGGGGCCGTAGATTTAGCACTGACAGACATAATTTTTTAGATACACGGGAAAGCATTGATTGGATAGAATTTTATGATGTCATCAGCAACCTCCCGTGAATCTACCTGTATTCCTTTTATTTTTTAAATCTACGGTCCAGTGTATGCATTATTATGTCCACGGTCCCGTGGATGAAGACACTCCGTTGAAAAATTTATAAGATCCGAAATTTAGCGAAGTAGTTGCCTCCAATATCTGATGCTTCATTGTTTGACAATAACGTTTGTTTGCTTATTGTTTAACATATACAACAGACGTGTAGGCTTCTACAACAATGCCTGAGACACAATATGTGCGATTACACCACAATATTTCAGGGTTGCTACACAAATCAGGAAAAAAAAATTCCTTGAGTTTTCCTTGTCCCTTTTAGAAGTAAAATAGATGACACGCAATCATGCAGCATTAGAATCTAACATGTTTACAAGTCAATTGAACATTATTTAGGGTATATTAATTTTATTAACTTACTATAGTTGGGGCAAAAAAACATAATTTATTCATTATAAAGCACTAAAAATTTTAAAAATATTTGATTATGAAAAAAATTTCCAATGTTTTTCTAAAAAATTTCAAAATTCCCTGAATTTTTCCTGTTTTTTAATAGATTTTCAAATTCCCTGAGTTTTCCAGGTTTTCCATGTGCCGTAGCAACCCTCTATTTTTTTATGATGTCGATTAATGAAGTGCATAGTCTAATAAGAATCATAAATTTTCATTGGACAATTCTCACCAAAAGTTGACAGGTACTAATTTATGTCAAGGTACAGCTGCATATCAATTTTTATGAAATTCAGTGAAGTAGTTCCTGAGATAAAGTTAACACAAACACAGTCACACACACAGACAGAAAATTTCTAAAGATGGTCCAATCGTGTTCTAGAACTCTCATAAAGTATACATACATCGAAAATAGGGGGTAGAAAATTTTCACATATCCAATTCTCTTCTTATATACAGAATAAAGTAGTAAAACAAGAAATTAAATATTAAATTAAATAAATGCATGCATCCCTCTTTGACCTAGCCGTTTAAAATGTTCAGTGTTTTTCACCGAACCCATTGTGAATACGGGTGAGGACCCCTTAGAAAGACCCTCACGATGGACATTCCTCCTATAGGTCTAGGACCCTTGTAAAGTCAATCGGCCTTAACCCACACGATCACAACAAATACATACATACACTTATAACCATTGCACGTACATGTATTGCTTTCATAAATCAAATACATTATAAGAAAGATTAAATGCAGAACCTTTAAGACTAAACAATTATCTTTAAAAAAAGAAAAAAAAAAAAAAAAAAAAAAAAGGAAAGAAAAATCGATGTCGATATTCCGAAGTACAATGCACAAGAGAATAATTATCTGAGCGATAAAACTGAACCTGAGCAAATTGCATCTTACAGGAGTTTTATCTTGGTAAGGTTCATATTTACTTTTGCAGATAAAAACACACAAATATGAATAAACAATAACGCAATACGCGTAACAGAAAATCATTTCTCATACTTTTGACAGGAATGGCTGGAATTTCGTGAGTAAATAACAGTATATGCAATTCATAAATTACGGAATCTTCGATCTAGAATTCCACCGGACAGTGTATATGCGATAAGAACATTTACTCCTGCTCCAACCTCTAGAAAAAACAAATTAACTGAATTATACTTCTAAATTCTAGGAACAAAGGTTATAAAAATGAAATATTTTATTTCCTGTAAAAAATTCCTTTCAGATTACTTCTGCAAACATTGAAAATACAAAACAAACATATTCATCATAACTCTGGCCGAAAGTATAGAATTTTTGCAGCATAAAAGAGAATATATAGAACGAAAAGAGCGCCAGAAATAAATAAGGTGATAACGCTATAAGGCAATTTCTGTTTTCGGAAGCTCGACAGCGGGGACTCTATATTCCTCAGAGCAATCCCCATTTGGGTAATGTTTTGTTTTTGGTTATGAGAATAGTTTCATAGGTAGAAAACACGATTTTTTTTACACTCACAATATCCCCCACCCCCGATAAATCAGTAAATTTTGTATATATAAAAGCATTAAGTACAAGGATAATTGTGAGTAAACTGAAATTTATTGAATTATACATACAAAATTTTTAAGATATTATTTTATGAATACGTGTACATGTATTTTTCATAACACATTACATATATATGTACAAATATATTTATATAAAGTGTGTATGTTTCAACTTATATTATGATACGAGCTTATTTTAAATTAGTTTTATTAGACAATAGAAAAAAAAAAAAGCTATTTTCGATAAAACATCAGAAACACTATTTTATTATTATTATTATTATATTTTTTTGTTTTGTTTCTTGAACAAATTAAATTTCCTGAAATTTCTGAAGAAAAACGCCCCCTGATGATTAAATATCATTATTGCATAAAAGTGTACCAAATAAATGTACATTTTAAAGTTTTTTTTTTTTTTTTTTTTTTTTTTTTCTGATCTTACTTTTAAATAATAATAATAGTAATGATAATAGTAATAATAATAAACAATTTTCTCTGCAGAATTAGAGAAAAATTCTATAAATGTATATGTGTGAGTTTTTAATCACCGCCCTTCATGCTTTCACATCGGAAATAAAAAAAAAAAAGGGGGAAAAGGAAAAAATTATTACGTGAAATATTTTCGATTATTTGAAGAAGGACAAAGAAAAAACGTTAATCCTACGACTTTTATCAATCAGTCATATTCAAAGATAAAATGGCATTAAAAATGAATAAATAAATATTAAAACTAGATGCGTGAAAGAAAAAAATCAATAAGTACGACAAATTTGCACAATTAATACCTGAATTTGATATTGAAACACATTTCTGAAATCGGCATGAAATCTCAAAAGAAAACGTTTTAAAAACGTAACTTTCAATGAAAACGTTAGGCAATGATTGACCCTAGAGATAAGTCGTAAAAATTACATATACGATAAAGGACTTCAACCTCAACAAAATGTGTGTTTTGGTAGCGTTATCAATAAACACCGATACTGTAAAAAGCTCTTCCAGCATCATTTTGTTTACCTTGTCAAACTGGAATGCGAAGGTAATCCACACGTAGGTATAAATCCGTATCTTTTTCGTTATCACGTAAGAAAACAGACATGAAGATATCTCAACACAGATAACTGTCGCATGTCTTGAATGACAATACGTCGGCAGATCTTTAAAGCCAGTATATTTCGAAAGCAGGTTATACACAGCTAAGTAAGGATAAATATTTGCAAAAGTAATTGAGCGTAATCATTAAGTGGAAGGAACACGCATCAAAATTGAGTCTCAAGTCCTCAAAAATGTCGAGCTTTTTTTTTTTTTTTTTTTTTTTTTTTTGCGCAATTCAGGCAGCGAATTCAGAGGCCGATACAGGTAAAAACTGAAGCCCTTTTGGTGCCCCTTTAACAAATTCTGTCTGATAAATTGTGTCTCTTCACAAAATTCGAATTCATGAAAACGGTCCTTTCAGAAAATTCCATGTTATAAAAAATTATCCTTTCAGATAATTTATTCTGCGATTATAGTAGCATTTCAAATACAGTCAAACCTCGTTAATGTGAACACTGTTAACATGAATTACTTTTAACATGAACTGTTTCCACAATCCCCGTAAAAATGGAGATTAGTTTAGTTATATGAAGATTAGTTACTGATAGCATGAACAAATTTTTTATCCCCTTTGAGATTCACGTTAACGAGGTTCGACTGTATTTATCTATACTTAGTTCAATAAAACACTATTAACTAGATATTTGTATTTGAATTTAAAAAAATTTAAATTATATTATTTACTTAAAATCACTTTCGTATTTGTTTGGTAGCAAACCGCAAAACTGTTGAAAAAAAATAATAATATAGTTTAATAAAAGTCAAAATACTTTTTACAGGGTACACGAAAAGCAAAAAAAAAAAAAAAAAAAAAAAAAATATGTATTTTTTTTTTCTTCCTCCTGTTTTCCTTTAATGCATAGCACACTTCGTTAACACAAGTTTGAAATGCGAATATTGTGAACAACGTAAAAAATCAGAAGATAGAGTATTTAGCTCAGCGAATTATCTCAGGATGACTCCCTACCCTACATAAAAAAAGAAAAGAAAAGCTGGCTTTAAACATAATTATGGAAGTCTTCCAGAAATGTTTAACTAGAGAAGCAATAATACGCAGGAACTGCTTGCTTGCTTTTTTCGCAAAGATATTTTCCCCTTTTCATTCCACAAGATTGGTTACTACTCATTCCTCCATTCTTTCTTTTCATTGAGGTGATTCTTTAATTCCCACTAAATCTTACCTTTTTTTTTTTTTTTTTGCACTTACGTCAAGGAAACATGACGTTACAAAGTATTTAGATGTTTTATTAAAGAAGGTTGTGGTTGGGGTGGAGAGGGGGGGGGGGTTGCCTAATTAAGATTTTTTAAATAACGGATAATTTTTTTGAAATATGTAAATATAAAATTAATTTGAACATGTCTTCACTGTTTTATTCACGCACCCGTCAAATCTCGGGGTGAGATTATTATTTCTCGTGCCCATGATATTTTCAGGTTTACGACTCACAAAAGAAAATTCATAACTCGCAAATTTTTTGCAATTGGCAATCGAAATTTTTGCAAATATGAAAATATAAATTGAAAACCCCTGAAATCAGGGATGTAGTCCCTGAAATTATCAATATTTTTATATTAAGGATAAAGATAACAGGCAGATATAATATATAATTATTATTACCATATCGTAAACAGAATTTAATTTCGGATAAAAAATAATTGCTTAAGTTTTCTTTTTCGCCAATCAGTTATTGTTTATTTTAACTTGATACCAAAGGGGGAGGTGGGGGTGCGAAAAAAGAAAACCGTTATTTTTTCTGGAAGTCACTTGTCGTATATTAAAAAAAAAAATAATAATAAATAATAACTTTATCTTTTAACTTTTTGAAAACTATTGTATTATTCATTACATTTGTATTTTAATAGAAAATTAAAACATTTCAAGTAATCAATACAAGATGGTAGTTCAAATATCAAGGTAACATGTTATACATACACATTGCATAAAATAAAAGCCAGACATTAAAAAAAATCTTGTTTAAGGATATAATTTATGTGTGGAAATACACATAGGTATATTAAATATATTTCGAATATACTTACAAAACATGATAGCTACAAACATAAACCTCAAAGAAAATGATAAAACTTACCTAAAAAAGAAAGAAAATAACTATAATTAATAACAGATCCGAAAAAAAAAAAAAAAAAAAAAAAAAAAAAACCCGCGAAACAATATCTAATACAAATGTAAAACAAATAAATCTGCCGAACATAATAAATAATATTAAGCGAAAACAAAAACAGTAAATATGATGCATAAACAACTTTTTTTCACAACCGGATATAAGGTATTGAATTACTACAACGCAGCATCATTTGAGAATTTTGAACAAATAACAAGATTAACATCTGAGTTGGATTATTCATCACTCAAATATAATTTAATGAATTGATTTTTGAGAAGGCTACTGTGGAAAAAAAAGAGAAAGGCCAGTGCTGTTTTTCACTGACTTTTTTTCAATTTCTTTTTTAGGCGAGTTACGTGATTACGTGAAAAATTAAATTGTTATATGTAAACCATACATAAAAAAGCAGTGAAATTAGGGTTTATAAAGATAGATTTCAAAAGACATGTACATAATAAGTATATGTTTAATGTATATGCAAATTATATCATAAACACGATATAATTTTTCCGAAGTGATATATCTCATATGACATAACAGAACCTTAGATTTAAGAAAAAAAAAAAAAAAAAAAAAAAATCAAAATAAAACAATAAAGATTTATAACTCAGAAAAGATTAAACGATATGATCTGAAATATAATAGTTTCAGATTTTTTTTTTTTTTTTTTTTCCAACATAAATTTTGATTTTACAATATGATTATATTTAATTTGAGATAAAAAATATTTATTATTAAAATACAGTTGAAAGAAATTTTTAATTACATTTACACTGACATGTGTTTATTCAATGTAATTATTAATAAACATAAGGCTACCACAATATGGGCTTGTCACTCTGCAGCCGTTTTTTGGACATTTTAACATATTAATCCAGAACCTACGGCTAAAAGTGGATTCCGGACGACTACGAGCATCTATGCCTTAACCAGGATTCGAACCTAACACCTGACAATTGATGGCTACAGTTCGAATACGTATTTTCATTTTTAACTAACAGGTTCTTCATTTTTAAATATTAAATATAAAAAACGTACTTACCTACATTATAATAATCCCGTTTTCCCCTTTTTAGTATTTAATTTTCTAGGTAAAATCATGCGAAAATTACATTTTAATTTACATTTTTATATTTTTAACACAAAAATAAAACATTAAAAATTCCAAAAATTAATTTTAAATAACGAGTACTAATTTAATTATTGTGGATTTTCTGAATGTGAAAATAGAATTTTAAAAAATACTTTAGGTACCGAGTAACTGTGAACAAAATTTCCCATTGAATAATATAGGCCTAGGCTGTCTGCGAGATAAGGCACTAATACATATTTATTTTGATCTTCAATGTATTTAAAAAAAAAAAAAAAATACAAATCAGAAACATTTAAAAAAAAAAAAAAAAAAAAAAAAGCTGAAAAGCTGAATGCATAAAAAAGCTGAAAAATCTCATCTCTGGTAGCCTTAACCTTCCACTAAATACACATAATCGATTATAAAATTTCATACATCCATATACATTTAAGATATACTAATTTCTACAAATTAAATTGAAAAAATAAAATATTGAACTATTTTATATAAATAACATTTTAGATATCTTCGTCACCACCCCTCTCGTTCTTTATTTTATTTATTTATTTATTTATTGACATTGTTTAGATTTTTTATTTTTCTCAGTTCCACCTTATGTCGGTCAAAAGAGATTGTGTTGTATATAATATTCTGTTTAAATCAAATTTCAAAATAAATTTAAAGTAGCTAGAAAAACACCAGTATGAAATTTCAACCAGCAAATTTTGAATTCTGAAAAAAGGTCTTTCTTTTTTACAAAGCTCCTGATTCCCCCCCCCCTTTAAAAAAAAAAAATATCAGCATTGGAGAATTGAATTATGTAAATTCTCATCTAAAGACCGTATCCATTTGCAGGGAGTGCCTAACAACCGTTATCTACGGACCTTACTGATATAAAAGAACAATGGAGGATAGGGAGGGAAGACACTGAAAGAAAAAAACTTCTACGCCTGATATGGTTATGTAGTGTACGTGAGGAATCGAATGTTCGACTATTCATTAGGAAAAACTTTTCCCAGGCCGTGATTGTGATCCTAACAAAATTTGGGGGTTTATGCCACAAAAGACGAATTGAATAGCCTGGATGATAAAGGGGCGGAAATTAAATTAGGGATTCAGATTTTGAAATAAAAGACTTGGAAATCTGATCACTAAAAATGAAATGTCGTATAGAGATCAAATAAATATTTGTATGATAACAAACATCTGTTTAAATATTCTTTATGCAATATAAGAAAAATAAATTTAAAAAATAATTTCTGTTTTGAATATTTTTTATTGTATGTATGAGAATTGTATTTGTTTATTAAATATATTTCTTTCTTCTTTTTTTGATAAATATCTGTATAAAAAGAAGCACGTCAGCCTAAGCGCTTGTGAAGGATTTTAATTGTAAAATTTAGGGTTTATGTCCTAAAGACGACTTGAATAAGCTGGATGAGAAAAGGAGAGATTTTCAGTTGAGATAAAAAACTGTGGAAATCTGATTACTGAATGGATTACCGCGTACACATTAAACAAATATATATGTATGATTTATCTTTATGCAATACAAGAAAAATAAATTTAAAAAAAAATTCTGTTTTGAATTATTTTTTAATTGAATGTATAAGAATTATGTTTGTTTATCAAGTATATATCCCCCTCTCCCCCCCCCCCCAAAAAAAAAAAAGTGTACAACAACAAGAACAATAAAAAAAAAGTGTTATTCTGAGCGCAGGCTCTATGAGAATTATATATCGTCACGAAAAACTTCGACTTTTCTGTGTGAGAAAGTAGTTCGTAAAGAAACAGGCAGGTTCTAATCGGTGAATGTTCTTTATTCAGTGTAACTTCTCGAATGAGTACAACTAAACAGTGATTACAATGAATATTCTCGAAAAGGTCCAATAGTACAATTAATTCATCGAATATTCTTGTAGCAGTCCAATGAAGCTGTCACTCGCATCGCAAATGTCACTATTCGAGCAGTCCAAGAAAACAGCCATTTGTTCCACAGGAGTAAAGCAAAAACGTCAAATACTACAGAGCAGAAATTTTCGCTAGTTCACGAACAAAGCTCAGTCGCTTGGATAAATCACTCAGAACAGTTCTCACTGACTCGCAATGACTTCAATCTCTTCTCGCAGAAGTCAACTCACTTCTACTTTCGGCGATGACGTTGAGATTTGGTGGTAGTTCTATCCATAATCCCATGGTAAGTTCTAGATCTCGGCTCCCGCGTATGGTAGAGCTTCGAAACTTAGAAAAACTTAAACTACTATTTTTCGCCAAATTTGATCGCCAAGTCGTCAAATTCATCGGCAAGTTTGTCGCCAAGGCTGACCTCACTGAAAATGAAAGAACTGTCTCTTTTTTACACTTTGACCGTAAAACTACTTTCACTGCAATGGGACAAACGATGTAACAGGAAAAGACATAATTCGCTGTAACAATATGTAGTTTAGGGATCAAATAAATGTGTATATAACATCATCAATTTCAATATTCTTTATGCAACACACACACAAAAATAAATAAATATGTAATTAAAATAAATAAATAAATTCAAATCAACTTCTGTTTTAAATCTATCTGTAAAAATTGGTTTAATTATAATTTATATATATATATATATATATATCTGTGCTAGAGGAAGAAAAAAAGTGCGTAATCGTAAGTGCTTTCAAAGAATTTTAAATACACTATGGGAATTATTCGCCAAAAGACGACTTGAATAGGCTAGGTGAAAAAGAAGGAGAAGGGGACTAAATTAGGGTTTCACTGTTAGATATAAAAGACGGCAGAAATTTAACCCATCAAATGAAATACTGCGTAGAATAAAAATCAAACATTTTCATGATACATATCTATTTCAATATTTTTTATTGTATGTAGTACGATAATTATTTTTATAAAGTATTTGTTTACATCTGTACAAAAAAAGAAGGGGTATGTTACTGCATGCGACGCCAGAGGATGAGAAGAATCTATTTATTTACTTAAAATGTACAAATGAAACGAAAATAATTAAGCCTAAAAAATATTGGAAAGACTATTCATTAAGAGAAACTTTTTCCAGGCCGAGATTGTGATCTTAACAAACTTTGGGGATTATGCCTCAAATAGGTGTGATGAGAACAGGAAATTTAAACTCGAATTCCAGTTTTTAAAACACAAAGCTGCGTGATTATGAAATGAAATATTGTGCAGAAATCAAATAAATATTTCTTTTCATAACCTACATCTATTTTAATATTCCTACACCATATACGGAAAAATAAATTACTTACTTTGTAAGACTGTTATTAAAATTCTGCTTAATTTAAAATTAAACATTCAAATTTAATACAATAAAATTCAATATTTATCTACCGTTTAAAAAAACAACAACAATACAAAATCCATAAAAGTAACAATTATAATAACCATAAATAATCAATTTTGAATCTCGTACAGAATGCAATTTTGCTAAACAGCTACAACAGGAAACTAAAGACCAATTTGCCGTAAAGCGGATCGTGCCGCTTCTCCAAAAGCATCCCCGTCACACCAGCCCGAAGAAATTTCACCGAATTAGATGAATTTCATCCTAAATTGGTTGTACGTGAGGGCAAAGTGGTATGATATGAGGAGGGGGGAGCAGCATCTTCAAAGAACCGAGATGAAGGGATTGTGGGAGGCAGCAGGAGAAGGATAGCGACAGAAAAGGAGGGGGGAGAGTGATCTTGCATCTACTTGTGAAAGAAAGGGAAAACGTGGCATGAGTCCAAAAATCTGGAGTGTGATGTAGTCTTGGCAATTAATTTATTTAGGGATTTATTATAAAAACAAAGGGTAATTTATTAATTTTGCTGATGTTAAGTTTATGAGCCGCTGAAAACTTAAACAAAATAAATCTGTAGAGGTTATTGTTTTCCAATAGCGATATTTTTTAAAAAGAGAAATATAATGGTGTAAATATTAAATTTTAAAATTATAAGAATTTTTTAATATTCAAGGACAAGTACCGAACTCTTCCTATCTCCAAAAGTGTATTTTTAAAATAAAATACATTGCTTATAAAATTTGAAATAAATTTCAATAATTCCAAGAATGATATGTACGGATTTGAGAAGCCTAATTATGATACATTTAATATTAATTGAATCACACTTATTATGTTGATATTATAATTTATTAGTAATATTTATACTATCATATCACAGTTGCAAATTAACTAAATAAGTCGCCCCCACCCTCCGAAAAAAAAGAAGAAAGAAAGAAAAGAAAATAATTTTGAACAGTAAATTTGTCATTACTGAAAAATATATGATTTTCTCTGATAAAAAGCGCAATGTAACGACAATGCACTGAAAATAAACTGTACTCATAAATTAAAGCCAATTATGTATTTTTGATCGAATTTGAGCCAGTTCATCAAAATTACAACGTTATATTAACGAAAAGATGAGAAAAAAAATTATCTTTTTAATTAGTAAAATGTATGTTAAAATTATACATAAAATTGTAAAAGATATTTCGGAACTTTTAAAGCTTCATTTCACAGATATTCAGCCATTAATAATATTTATCATGACCGATAGATATTTGCTTGGTAAAATTAATAATATATCTACATATAGATCAAGATTCATTAAATATATATATTTTTTTAATATTTTTCTTGAAAAATATTCAAAATAATACGGTTAAATTAAGATAACTGTGCAATTTTACAATACGAAAATTTTCAAAATTATTCTGAAAAGATATCCCCCCCCCCCCTTTTTTTTTAAAAAGAAAACGAAAAACCGCTAGATATTGACTATGAATGAAGGCAACTATTTCAAAAACAACTTTTGAAACATTCACACCGTTTTTTCCCAAAAATGTTAAATAATAAATTTTGAGAAGTTAGTTAGGTTTCATATATATTATATATATATTTTTTTTTAAACTAAAATTTTCACTAAAATTCGAGGGTGGAATAAAATGCATTTCACAAATTATTTATTTATTTATTATTATTCTTTTTTTTTTTTTTTTTTTTTTTTTTGAGGGGGGGGGGGAGGCAGGGAGAGTGAGAAATAATAAAATTATTTTAGAATCATTCTTTTTACTTAAAAGTTACTTACACCACAATGTTGCTAAACCTCGTCAAAGTTTGGAAACTTGACAAAGAACAGATGGGCTGATGCAATAACAAATGGGAAAAAAACAAAAAAAAAGTTTTAAAGCGGATAACTGTTGTTATTGTTCTATCATTTATAGCAAACAGGAAAAAAGATGGTACTCCAGTCGATCCATCTCCAAGAAATGGGAAAAACTCCGGGATTTAGAAGCTTCTGGAATGTGAGCCCAGCAAACAATTTAGGCGTGTACCGGGAGTTTTTACAACTCCCGGGATTGAGAATAATTTATGAATCGAAGGAACTCGTAAATTTCTGGAAAAGCTTTTAGAAAAGAAATAAGGAAATGATGTTGCCATTTTAGTTTTGTGAAGATGTCGTACAACACAAAACAAGCATATGAAGGGAAGAAATAAGTCATAAAAAACATGTATTCGTGATCGAAATTTCAAGGGAACCAAGGTAACAGCGGATGAAGAAGAAAAAAATATTCAGTTTAACAGAATGGAGGACAAATACTCTTGAATAACATTTGTTTCAGTGACTAATTATATTTCTTTATATTTACCTAACTGAAAAATTTTCCCCATTAAAATAAAACAGTAACCAAAATCAAGCAAATAAAAGCATATATATATATATATATATATATATATATATATATATATTAACGCAAACTGAAAGAGTGGAGCAAAGCAGGGGTCGACCTAAGTTTTTATTTTTGGGCCAATTTTTGTGAAAAATAAATATCATTGCGGAAAACAAAATATTTTACCACGATTTTATTAACTCGCTTTGTTGTTTGTTTGTCCAGCACAAATCTTGCAATCGATTTTTAACTAACTTCCTGACTAACTAGACATTTGAAACTTTTAGAATAGCTCAGAACACGATGACAACGCATTCTTTTAAAACTTTTATTCAATAAATGCTTGAAAATTTCTTACTCTCTTTACTACGCATTTGATAATTTTCTTTCAAGTTGATGGGATAATTCATCAAAAATAATAATAATAATAATAATAATAAATTAGGTATTTATTAATACATAGAATTGTCCGGTTTATATGATTCAACAGAAAATTTAAAAACGTGGTATATAAAAAGTTCTTTTTATCTTGTAATTATTTATTTTTGTGGAGAGGAAAAAAAAAAAACCTTTCACTTCAGCAGTTACTTTACATAATCTATTTGGAGATCAAGTTAATAGTTATTTATTAAAAAAGTATAGGCGTTTATTGAAAAAGATAATGAAAACACAGCAAGATTCTACAAAAGAATCATTTTTATAAAACGAAATTTTGTGAAAAGGCTGTTTTCAGAAAATTTAATTTTGTGAAGGTGCGTATTGTATGAATTTTAATTTTGTGAATGGGCCCTTTTTATAAAGTGAAATTTTATAAAGGGTTAGTTAAAGGACTCCAATTTTTGCCTGGATCGAACCTTATAAAAACAAAACTTGCACCAAAGAAATGGGGGATGATTTTTTAATTCAGTTTTATAAAGATGCAATAATACTACGCAACACAAATAAAAAGAAATAAGCCATAAAATCATGTATTGGCGATCGAAATTCAAAAGAACTGTCGAAGTAGGAAAAAACAATGATTCAGTTGAATAAATTGAAGAAAAAATATTTATTTCAGAATAAATAAAAATATTTCTTTCCATTTTATTAAAAAATAAATAACTTCCCTATATTAACATAAAACAATAATATTACAAAAACAAGAGAATGTATTTTTGTCAAAATTTATTTACACGAACTGATTACGATTAAAAAAGTAATATCTTTTTAGAAATAACAATTCATTTAAACAGATAATTTACGTACTATGTAAATACTCTAAAATAAGTGCCTTTGCACATTAATTAATCTATCAGCAGCTAATTATACATTCATCTCCACTCAAATAAAAACTTAAATGCAAGAAATTGTTCGTAATTCAAATAACTTTTTTTTTTCTCTCCCCAGGTGAAAGTTAAAATAAAACAATAAAACTAAACGCATTTTTCTCAAAATTTATTTACATAAATTTACTATACTATTAAAAGAATTACTGCTTTTTTTTTTTTTTTTTTTTTTTTTTAAATATAAATGCATTTTCTATGTAAAAATTTTGGAATAATATGATATACACATCTATGTATTTGCACATTAATAAATCTCTCAACAGTTATACATCCATATCTTCATCGAAATGAAACATAATAAATACGCATTCTAATCATTCTCCATCTTTTTTTTTTCTTTTGTAATTCACACGCTATTTATAATAACGTTTCTTCAACAAGTAACTATGAAACCTTTGCCACTACTGTTATGAACAAAGACTGTTATGAATAAAAGACTTATGAACAAAGTGAAATAAATAATAATAATAATAATAATAAAAACCACAAGGAGGAAAAGAAAATCGGGCCATAATAAATTTTATCTTTTCTTCACCCACAAATCTTAAGCGTATCTTGCTTGAATATTAATACTATTTATATATTAGGTGCTATAGAAAAATTAACGAAGAAAAGAGAGGTGTATTATACATTAAAAAATATAAATTTTATTATTATGATAAAATGCATTACTAATTTAAATAAAATATTCTGCGAATTTGCCACTTTCGACCTTTGCGTGATATTATATTATTGAATAGCAGATTCCAAAACAAAATTAATCTTTCTATCTAGATCAACTCAACACACTAGAAATAGAGACATAGCCAATGGGCAGATAAGCGTGACCCTTATCACAAAATGCTGTCAACACATACATTCTGGGGGCAGTTGTATTCGACTGCAGTGCAGTGCAACGATGAAAAAGAAATTATTCCAAACCAAATAGTGAACTATGAGAATATTATAAGTTGATGACAAGTAATTGTCACACAACTACTGTAAGCAGTCTCTCAGAGCTAAGACCGCGAAGTTAAAGGGCAGGTGTCCATAATTTTTGTAACACACAACCTACTTTTGAGGTTTTTTTTTTTTTTTTTTTTTTTTTAAATAAAATATCTTTGTGAATTTTTTTTTATAGATTTTTGTGGGGAAAAAAAACATGTAAAGCTTTTCATCTTAACAGTCCTTTAATGTAATGTTAATCATGTATGTAGTAAACAAATTAAATAAAAGTTCCGCTAAACCAAATATAGACATTAATTAAAAATGATGAAAATATAGAAAAAATTTATTAAAGGATCTTTTTAATGAAACAAAAATCTTAGTCGTTTTTATGTACTTGAATTTTATGAAAGGTTTTTTTCTATAGATTTGAATTTTGGGAAGGGCCAGCCAAAGGGCCCAATTTTTGCATGTATCGGCTGCTAAAATGTAATTAAATGATATATATATTTATAAAAAAAATGTATTCAAATATTTATTGATATAAATGTTTCAGAAACCAGTTTTAAAAACTGGAGAATGATTTTTCGTAAATGAGTAGATAAGATTATAAAGGAATGTCGATATATGTGATCAGCAAGAAAACTCAAATGCAGGAAAATTACTGTTAATGGTGGTTCGCTAAACAAAAATCCGATTTACCTTTTCTCTGTTGATGTAATTATTTGTCCCCCCCCCCCTTCCTCCACTTTTTGAACCTGTCGCCTTTTACCTTAGGGAGCAATTTCAAAATAATAATAATAATAATAAATTTAAACATTTTATCTTATTAAGCAAAACTCAAGGCTCTAATTTTCCAATTCGAGAAGAAATGTTTAACTGTATTTATTTATTTATTTATTTATTATTTTAATTGCTTCCTAGGGTAATAGGTGACAATGAGAATATTCAAAGAATGGAATTAAAAGAAAAAAAAAATTAAAACCATATACTTTTATGATATGAAGCAACAAAAATCCCATTGGATTACATGGAAAGAGAGAATATGACTATTGTCGTCTTCTAATGCTAAATCAATTTACACTGACAATAAAATTAATCTAATTTTGACGTCAATAAAGTTGCCCTTTTGGAAAATATTTTGCAATGCATCTGTCTTTATGTGAGAGTAGTTCCGTCACAACTAGAGTTATTTTCATAATCTAGCTTTAATACAGTCGAACCCCGTTAACGTGAATCTCAAGGGAGGGGGGGGGGGGGGAGTTGTCCATGCTATCATTAACTAATCTTCATCCCATACAGCAACTGATATCCATTAAACATTTAAATCACATCCAATGATCCATAAAAAGTAGAAAATATCTAAAAAATGCCCATTAAAAGTCCTGGGACATCCTGTACTAATTATAGATATCTATTAGATGTTTAAATATGGACGAAATTTAGACGTGCCTTTTTCGATGCCTAATAGATGCAACACGCTAGATCAAAACAAGATTTAGATATTGTCAATATCTATTAGATCTAACAAGTCCAATTACTGGATATTTGGAGATTTATCGGATATGTAACAGACGTCTAATGGATGTAAAAAAGAGTGACATTTGTCGTGCTAATAGATATCTGTAGGTTATTTATAGGAGTTTAATGGATCATTTTTAAACTTTTGTGCGTGTTTATAAATGTCTTATGGATGTAAGTGGCAGTGATGCCAGATGGTAGAAAATTATTTCCCCAAACAGGTCTTCAATTTTCTCCAAATCAGGGTTGTTTTTCGAAGAAATCCCCAAATTAATTTCTACAAAAAGGGAAAAAATAAATACCAACCAGATTTAAGCCATAGAAGGCTCAGATTTTTCCCCAAATGAAGGCAATTTTTGAAAAAAAATCCCCGAATAACAATAAAGTTATTGAAAGTCCCTAGTCGTAGGGATAAATCATTACGTTGCCAACATTGACAGAAAGTTGAACTCCCCAGATTTGTCCCCAAAAATTTTAGAATTCCCCCAAAAAGTCCCCGCAAACATTTGGTCCCCAAAATTGTCCCCAGAAGCCTCAAAAATCCCCAAAATGGGGGCAAAATCACCAATCTGGCATCACTGGTAAGTGGCTGTGTGGGATATTGCTAAACTAATCTTCATTTTGACGGGGATTGTGGAAACAGTTCACGTTAAGCGAGTTCGCATTTACGAGGTTCGACTGTACAACATTTGGTATACACCTTTTAGAATCTTATTATCAATAGATGCATGTCACATTCCCATAAATCAAATAACAATTTCTTATAAAACATCCTTTAAAATTATATTAATCTCGATAATATAATAAACGAGAAAACATTTTTGAATTTATTTGATAAATACATACTGAAACTCAGAACATCGTGTCGCTTGTCAAAGCACAAATCACTTTATATATTAAACACACAGGAACTAAATCTAGCACGGTACACTTTCTAATCATTAGTGGGCGTAGTACATAGTATGGGCATCATCATCCCATTATAATTAAGCTCACAGAACTTCATCTCTTGGGGTTCATACGGACTTGCCCCCAACCTTGTAGTAGCAGAGCTTTCAGTGTATTCAGATTGAAAAATTCATGAGCCCTGGTCAACAGAAGGGAATAATATGGGGGAAATACGTTACTAAGCAACCAAGTGACAACTAAATATAATGATATCATCACAACAATCACTACAATGAAATTAGCCGTTATTATACGCATACATTTATGATTTAGACAATTTATCGGCTTTTCTTTGTTATATTGTATTCTGCCCACAGATAGGTTTACACAATGACAGAATGTTAACTTGTTTTTCACATTACCCATTACTGAATCGACAAATACATCGCACCCTAGCAAGAAAAGTTACACAACTCAAAAATGCAGTATTTGTAAAAAAAAGTGCACATTGTGGCACTTCATACACATTTTCCATTACAAAAACTTAAAATGCCAGAGTGCAATGAGCTTTAGATCAATTATGGATGTTACATTTTTCTCTTCTGATTCCTCTGTGTTTCTTGTAAGTGTACATTCGTGTGTGTACATATATATATATATTAATATCAGTAATAGTAATAATTATATATCACAGTAGATTTTATAATAACTTTATCCCATACATTTTTAAAAAAGTAATTATAGTAATTCATTGACTTACTTGTTGAATTATTACACAGGCCTACAAAAATGAAGTTGACAAAATTTGATTTGATGATTTCAGCTGATCTTCATGTTTTTTGATGTGCTGAAACCGAAAATGCAGCCCATTTTTATCTATCACTCATGCATTTTTGTCAATACAGGGTGTTTACCGACCCAATTTCTTACGCATACCATCATAACAGTAGGTTGGTTGGTTGGTTTGTTGGTGTGGTTTTACATGTCGCACTAGTGCTGCGCAATTACAACAATAGGTATCCATGATTAATTATTCATGGAAACATACTATAAAACTTGCCATATAATTATATTGGTGGAAGAGTAACGTAAGAAATTGTATAGGTAAGCACCCTGTATTGACAAAAATCTATATACGTGATAGAGAAAAACTGGCTTCATTTTTGATTTCAGCACACCAAAAAACAAAGATTAGTCAAAATTATAAAATCAAAATTTTACATGTCGACCTGTGTTATTTATAAATAAATAAATAAACAGTTTACTTCTTGAGAATTAATTACCTTTTATATGCTTTACGGTTTTCAGTTTTGATGTATAACACATAACATTTAACTTTGACCAACCTACTTTTAAAATAGTTTAATGGAGAACAAAAAGGTTTAATTAACCTGTTTTAAAAGGAATCTAGCTTACTTGAATCTGTTTTAACAAACGATAAACATCTTAAGAGATCAAAGACTACACTAGCCAAACACAAAGATTCTTGTTATATACTCTAATTATGATTTAAGATCTCGATTGAAACTGAGAAAATACATCAAAGCAAGACATTAAAAGTTATTACGTATACTCCGTAAGCTGAAAGTAAGCTAATGTATTAACTACCAAGAATTTTCACTGCTACCTAAAATGTTGCAATTACTAATTTGCCATGCTTTAATTTTACACCCTAATAATAATATTACATCCAGGAACAGTTTTCGGACACACGAGTGAATATATTTAATACATAAGCCACAAATAAAAATGACTTATTTTAAAAATGATAGAAGCATGATGATTATTTATATGCAGAATTTTAAGCTCACACACACACAAAAAAAAATTATAAGATTTCATTGAGTACTTAACACAATTTCATTTAATAGAACGTTGCCACTCAAATACATACAAAATAGTTTTTTTTTTTTTTTTTCCCAAGTACGACAGGTTGTACTATTTCATTTCTTCCAGACAGTGATTTTGCGTTGTCGCCATTTATAGTATTACACTTTATTTATGAACGTGAAAACATTTCTGTTTTTGTATAAAGCTGAAAGTCTGTCATTCTATCTATCCAGATTATTAGGTTTTATAAAAAATTTGTATACTTATTAATTAGGCCAAAATCTAGCTAATACCGTATATTTTAGTTCAATTGAATTATTTGGTTCAAAAGATGTAAAATAAAAACCCCATTTTAACTTTAAAATGATTTAAAAGGGGGGGGGGGGGTAAAATGATGCCAAAAATAAATAAATATGATTCTCCGAGGAGGGGAGAAGTTTTATAGAATAAATAAAATAGGGATCACAATGCAATAATAAGATAATAAAATCGCTTAAATCAAAAAAGAAAAAGAAAAGAAAAATAAATTTTATGGATGGTGTCTCAGCAACAAAAAAAGAAAAAAGAAATATTTATTAATAAGCCTGAGAATCTTAAATGTTGCTTAACAAGAATTAAACTAAGCACATAACCAGGGGCTACCTGAGGTGAATATGATATTACAATTGTAACCAATAAAATGCATGTCCAGTTTTTGTAAACCTAAAATAAATAGGGAAGAGTAGGGATGGATGAGACAGTTTTGACAAAAATATTTTTTATAAATTTACTTTTACTGGTACAACACTGTAAGTTTCAGAGAAACAAAATCAAACATTTTAACATCTTTTAAAAATATAAATTTGATAGTAATTATTAAAATATTAATTTTATAAGCCAATTAACATAGTCATAAAAATGTCCCATCTCTCTTATACGAGGGAGGGATGTGACATGTTTATAAAGTTAAAATAAGTAAATAACATACAGACATACTATGAAAAATTACAAAAACAGCGAGTCACTATGTATGTAAGGTAATTAATTACTAATAACATCTATTTTATCCAACATTAGAATACAATGTACCACTTAAATAAAAATTTTCAAATGCTCGATTAATTCATCTTTTTTTTTTTTTTTACTTCTAGCAGAGAAAATATTGTTTTTTAGTTAATATTCCAAATTAAGTTTTTGTTATATTTACATGTTTTGTAGTTTCCTGAATATTAATAAGGTTTTTAGTGGCCAGTCTGTGCGTGTTATCAGCATATCTTAAGAACAAATATTACCATGAAATCCTAACTTTATCTGTGAATGTAATTCCTTTTGTATATTTTACCATGTCCAGGAAAACTGCTCACGAATAAAATTTAATCCCTCATACATGTATGGTAAAGTATTTTTAAAGGTTAAATTTGTAAACAAAACTCGTGTGCGTGCCACACCAATTATTTTCCATGATTTTGAATTTGTTTCGTGCATTTTCTTTTCCATCTATTCATTCATTTGCCCTTTGATATTCTCTGTTTTAAGGAGTATCAGAATGTTCATTCTTCTTCCTTTTCTTACATGTCCCATCCCTTCCTTTTCATTATTTTTCAAAAAAAAAAAAAAAAACTTATTAGACACATGCTACTTTCAGGCTTAATTTAACCACTAATTCATAAAACTTATATTATTAGGTATATAAAATATGAAAAGTAATTATGCTAACATCAGTGAGTGATGTTGAAAACTTGCCTTGAAAATTAAGCAATTGTTTACTTTTGGTGTTACATAATAGTTTTTTGTTACATAAACTTACAGAATTCTCCAACTAAAATGATACATAACAACAAATATGGGGCTGTAGTTACTTCACCTGGTGGAAGTGTCAGAAATTAAAAACAATGTTTATTTTAAGAATAATTTTAGGTGTCCCATCCCTCTCGACTTTCCCCTACTTATAGTAAAATACAAAAGATATTACTAAAATTTCTATCAAACAAGTTTTCTCTAAACAATCACTGAAAAATAATTGAAAAAATTCCTGAAACCAGGGGGAAAAAAAATCCTGCAAACAATCAATTCTACATAATTAAACTTCTTCAAATCAATCAAACCAGCAGATATTAAAAGAAAAAGGATAATGACCCATCCGGTTAAAATATCTCCTCCGGGTTCAAAACCAAATAAACGTATCACATTTCGTAATTTATTCAAGGTATTTACACATTCACGAGAAAATTTAAACAAACATGAACTCTAACAAGAAAACACGCCGGTAACATTAGCAACTAGTGCATAATAATGTGACGTCGAGTCAAGTGGCTCTTAATTAGCACTTGAATATAAACATGATATTCCATTGCCTCGAGGGAGACTGTAATAAATGCATCAACATCTACAAGTTTTTCCAGTCGAGTGAATAGACGTGCAATTATAATCAATATTGTGTCGACAGATAAAGTAGAAATAATCAACCAATTTGCCTCAAATCGACCACAAATTAACAAAATCTGAATTTCAAGTTATTTCGGACATACATGCTACAGATGTTTACAGCAGCGCCATATTAAATTGTAATTATTATTATTTTAATATCTAATTACCAGACAATGTAGTGATTTACTGCAATGTTTCAAAGGCATGCAAATAATATAGTAACAGATTTTGATAAGCATATGCCATAGGAAAAAGAAGAGAGTATAATAAGGTAAATTTGTTAAATCACTATCCAATCTGATGATTTTCTTTCGTCAGAAATATAGAAATTGTTCTTTTCATGAGTATTTTTGATCATTAATCTCAGTTAAAAAAAGATTTTTCTCAAAAGTAAAGAAAAAAAAAATCTCATATCTCATTTATCAGAACTTGTACTTAAATGTATCCTTATAAAATAAAACTTAAACAACGCCCCCTGCATTTTCAATAGAGAACAAAATAAAATAAACCATTATAACGCATACAATTTTCTTAAAATAGATAATCATAAAAAAAAAAAAATTCATATAAAAATTATGTTTTAGTGTTCGTAGCCCTTAACGGCCCTCTTCACTTACCGTCGCCGGAAGCCCGAGCCAATGTTATTCTATGGAGAAATTTTCTTTGCAAATAACTTATTAACTAATGCATATTTTTAAATTCTGTTTCCACATTCAGAAAATTCCCAACTGTTAAATTGAAATTTTTTAAAAATGTATTTTTTTTTAATTTTTAATATTTTATTTTGAAATTGCAAAATGAAAAAATTTCACATATTGAAAATTCGTATTTTGCAGCTTCAAAATAAAGTATAAAAAAAGAATAAAATAATTTTATAAAAAAAAAGGTCCGTCAATTTGACAGCTGGGAATTTTCAGAATGTGAAAACAGAATTTAAAAATATGTATTAGTTAATAAGTTATTTGTAAAGAAAAATTTCCCATATAATGACATTAGTTTCGGCTTCCGGCGGCGGTGAGTGAAGCGGGCCCTTAACCTCTTCTCTCCAGTGGTCCACATATGTGGACCTCTATTCTTTGCTTTATAAAATCTAAACCATTTAATATTTTTACATTTTGATTAAACTAATAGAAAGCTGAATAAATTGGCTTTAAAATGATATCAATGTATGGTAACATAAAGCCTATTTTATTTTTTAAATATAATGTTATTTTGACTAGTTTCGCAAAACGGCTTGAAGCTTGAAAAGAGTGTAATCAAAAAAAGGTATATAAATTTTACAATTATTTAAATTACTTAGACACTTTACCGGAATAAAAAGAAAACTTATATATATTGACTTATTTAAGGGCATTAAATTTTAAATTGTGTTACACTTAAGAAGATTTAAATAACTTAATAATTTAGAATTTAGTTGTTTAAAGCCATACACTTTCACTGTGCATTACGAACACCCTAAATTATAAATTTAAGAAAAATACACTTTTTCGTAATGCATAATGTGAACGTATTAAAAGCCTTCAAATGTCATTTATGTTGTCATTAAAGCCTAGGTGTGAAGAGGTTAATATAACTATATAAAAAATATACTAATATTCCATGCAGGATAGCAAGCATACAATCCGCAATAAATTTGTTCTAGTAAGTAAACACGTAAAGCAACAAGAGCAATGCGGGGAAATCACCAAGTCACAGATTTGTACTATCTCATCCTCTAAATGGCAAGGTTATGTATGATATATGCCGCTTGAGCTTATGATCTGCTTCGCAAAAACCACTTCACGATGTGATTAGTATTTCGGGACAAATGTAATCTCATCACGCTCTTTCAATTTGAGAGCGGACAATACCTAATCTCGCCGGCAGCCTTCGCCCATGTTATTCTATGGGAAAATTTGTTCACATAATTACTCATTACCTAATGAATATTTTTCAATTCTGTTTTCACATTTAGAAAATTCATAAGCGTTAAATTAGTACTTCTTTTCCAAAAATTGATTTTTTAAAATTTTAGTATTTCACTTTGCGACTAGAAAATGAGAAAAATGCATTTTGTGAAAAATCGCATTTTTGAACTCAAAATTAAAATGTAAAAATTAAAAAAAATGAATTTTTCAAAAATGAGTACTCATTTAACGGTTATGAATTTTCTGACTGCGAAAACAGAATTCAAAAATATTCATTAGGTAATGTGTAATTGTCGCAACAAATTTTCCCATAGAATAACATGGGCGAAGGCTGCCGGCGAGATTAGGTATTGTCCCCTCTTAAGCTGAAAATTTACCTTACGAACATAAATAGGATTTTTGCGGATAATTAAAAAATATATTATCTACATACATTAAGTTTTTTTTTTTTTTTTTTTTTTTTTAGAAATGGGAAATGAAATACACGAAAAAAATCTGAAAATCAAGAAGATTTTATTTTCCGGCAGGAAGCAAGAAGAAAACACAAAAAAACAGGAGAAGTCTTTTTGGAAATCAAGAAGACTCGGCAGCTACGTATTTCGCATGTAGCAGATATACCAACATTTCCAATTAATTCCGGCGCACCGTTAGTATTCGCCTTTTCTTTCTCACACCACTATTTTTGTAGATTAATTCTCTCTAATATGTTACGATTAAATAAGAAGAAAATTTCTCTTCAAAATAGTGGTGTTTAAAAAAAAAAAAAAAAAAAAAAAGAAAGAGGTTACTAACAGTTTTTTATCCTATTTGGTTAGAAATTAATGTTTAATCAAATAAAATTTATAAAGATATTATCTCATGCATTTTTTTTTTTTTTTTTTTTTAAATGAATAATGGGCTCTAGTTTCATTAAAAAAAAAAAAAAAAAGTTAAATAGATAAATAATTTTCTTTTTTCTCCAATATGAAGTATAACTCAATTTCACTCACCAAATAATAACTAAAAACTAAAATGTTTCATTTTAACTATAACCCCATATATACAATAGATCGAGGAGGTAAGAGGGGAGAGGTGCCTTTTTGTGCTTTCTACCGTAATAAAGCACCAGTATAAATGATTACGGAGGGCAGAAGCAGATCATGCGTGAGGGCGCAGTAACTATGCATGAAATGCAAGATCAAAGGAACCCAAATCACGCAAATTGGATTCAGCATCTAAATTAAATTTCGACAGAGATTCCGTTTGATTAGAGGAAATACTACGTAATATCGCAACTGATTAAGATGGAGTTTAAACGTTTGATTCACGGTTATGAATAGAGAGTTCCATAGTTATCTATATCTCTAACACAAGTCATTTAGAAATTCGCAAAACCCCAAATTTCTAATGAAGTTGGAAAATTAATTTAAGGATCAATGTAATTTTTTCGGACCTATTTTTTGTAAAAAAAAAAAACAATGCTTTTGTAAATTGATTTATTTTTGTGAAAAAAAAAAAAAAAAATATTGTGTAAAAGTTTTCCATTTTAGCAGCCATTCAGTGTTTAATACCAAATTTAATATTGTTTCAATGAACGAAAAATAAGCATTTATTTGAAATAATATTAAAAACTATTGAAACATTTTATAAAAAGGATCATTTTTATAAAAAAGATAATTTGTGAAAGGGCAGCTTTTATGAATTAGAATTTTGTGAAGGGGCCCCATTTGATAGATTTAAATTTTGCGAAAGAACATGTAAAGGGCTTAATTTTTTCCCCTGTAAAGATTAGAAAATAAATAATTTTAGACCTATTCAGCAACTATTACAATAGCTTTCAAAACAAGAAGAGTTGATAAAAAAATAAATATATAAGTAATTATAAGATTTAAAAAAAAAAAACTTTTTATATACCATGTTTTTAAATTTTCTGTTGAATCATAGCTATAGCACGAATCATAACATTAGCACTTTTATCAATGTGTATAATTTTTTACAGTGATAATGTCATCAATTTTTGTAAGATGCATAATTTAACTTTTTACAATTTTTTAACGTTCACGTTTAATTAAATGTATTTATTTTTATGTCGAAAGAAAATGAACTCGTATTTTTTTTTTTTTTTTTTTTCAACAATTAAATTATAGCTAATATTTTAATGGCTATTTTAAATGCTATAAGGAGGTTAATATTTTCGTATTTCAATTAATTAAAAGAAAACTAATCAAAAATTTGAAATTCGGGCTTCGAAGCATTGTGTTATCATCGAGTTTTGAGCTATTCTGAAAGTTTCAAATGTCTAGCTAGTAGGGAAGTTAGTTAAAAATCGATTACAAGATTTGTACCAGACAAACAAGAATAGAAGTAAAATAAAAACATGGTAATGTCTAACCCTCGCCAGCAGTCATGACAGCCCATGTTATTCTATAGGGAAATTTGTTTATAGAATTACTCATTACTCAATTTAAATTCAGTTTTCCCATTCAGAAAATTAAGAACCGTTATTATTTTTTTTTTTCCCAAAAATTATTTCATTTTACAGCAAGCAATACATGAAAAATACCCTGTTATTTTATTGTTTAATTTTTTAACTCAAAATATTAAAAATCAATAAATTTATTTCTGGAAAATGAGTACAAATTTAACCGATATAAATTTTTCCCAATGTGAAAATGGAATTAAAAAATATCAGTTTAAATATATAATTAAATTTCTCCATACAATAATATGAGCTTTGGCTGTCGGAAAGGGTAAGTACCTACCGTATGCTCTGGAATTCATCATGCACCAGTGTCTGTAAAACTGCTTTTACAGCAACAACTATCTTAATGCAGGAAAGTAATTTTTGGTATTTTAAAAGAACATAGGCAAGTGTTTTTTGAAATATACTGAAGCGTAATTTCTATGGGAATTTATGTTTTAAAATTTCACCCCTTAATTTGTATCTATTCCTAAAATAAAACTGATCAACAATACAAAAATTACTTTCTTAAAAAAAAAAAAAAAAAAAAAAAAAAAATGGAGGCATTCAGTACCTACAAATCAATTTTATTTTTTATCCATAGAGTCAAGTAGCAGAAATATTGATTTATGATAAATTTCCCCAATATTTATTAGAATACAGTCGAACCTCGTTAACGTGAATCTCAGGGGCATAAAAAAATTGTTCATGTTATCAGTAGTTCATGCTATCAGTAACTAATCTTCATATAACCAAACTAATCTTCATTTTGACGGGGATTGTGGAAACAGTTCATGTTAAAAGTAATTCACGTTAACGAGATTCGACTGTACTGTAGTAACTTAAAATTCTCTGTACTCTAACAAAAACGTATTTTCTGCGAATTATTACATTCTCACAGTACTAGAATAAAAGAACTTAGAAAATAATAAATTAAAGAAAAATAAATAAATAAAACAGTCAACTCATGTATTTTTCCTCTTCAATCTTATTTTTTAATTTAACACTTTATTTTTTAAATTTATCTACATTTTACACTTAGAATACTAGGCTAAATTTTGGCAGCATCTAAGAGGAGCACTTCCGAGTTCAAAAGTTTTACATCATTTATTTAATTTTCAGATGTAAAAAGAACTCAAATAATTTTAGACAAAACGACAATACATAAAAAAGCAAATTCATAAAGAAATAATTTGATCCAGACACATGCAGAGAAGGTAATTCCACGAAACACCCAAGTCCATCCATAGAGCGAAAATGTCATTCCTCCTAAGCACCTTTAGCAAACATGAAAAAAAAAACAGAGAGAATATGACAAAACTAATCAGCATCCAATTCACAATTACCTCAATCAGCAAACAAAATAATAAAAGAAAACCCTCATAAACCTTTTTATTCTGCCATCATCCAGGAGGCCTATGACAGCTTCTAATCCTAGCTCTCCACGCATAGCTCAGCAAGCAGGATTAGCGGAAAAATAATCCGGGCCATCAAGTCGAGGATTAGGCCGGACATTGCTTTTGTCGGACATGACTGAATCCTTGTTCTGCCACTCAACTACTTAATGACATTTCGTGCTCCAGAACAGAGGAAAAGAGAGGGGGGGAGAAGGATGGATCCGAAACATTTTCTGATCGATTTTTCAATGAATTTGCCGGAGCACGTGCACTCCTGGGATGCTGCTGGTCTGTGCTGGGGGTGGTGTTATTTAAATTGATTCGTTATAGCGGTAACTCCCGGTTAAGAGATTGACTGGTCAAGGTAAATACACCACAAGAGCTTAATAGACATATAATCGATTCTCAAATCTGTCACTATACATGTACATAGTCAATGCATGGACTAACAATGGGGTATCCAGGGACTAACAATGCATGGACTATGTCGTATATCGGTTTTGTGATCCAAGAAAAATCAATCCACATGCGAGAACTAAATCAAAACATTTCACGAGGTCAAAGATCATTAAGTTAATTTTGAACAACTTTGAATAGCTCATTATCGCGCTTTATATTGTTTTTGATTATGTAAAAAAAATATTAATGCAGTAAAGGCCAATAAAATAAAAGCTTTATATTTGTTCAGGGTAACTGCGCTACTACACGTGAATTCTACCGTGATTGGTCAAAATGGAAACATCTATATTTGGTCGCAATATTTAAACTTATTTGGATTGTTTATCTTGACTATTTTTGAGCAGCTTACGCCCAGTGCCTCCTCCACAATGAAGATTATACAATATCTATATATATATGTTTTATATGTGTGTATGTATATATTTTGTCGCAAGATAGGCACATGAACTGTATTTTTGGCTTCAATTTGCTGTACAGTTTTCTGAAATCTTGCGATCTCTCTGCTCGTAGAAGAACATGTTCCCTGACGGGTGAATCCTTCTATTTTTGAGCATTTCCATATCCAATTCTCATAACCAGTTATCGTTTTTTTCATATTTTTATAAAATTCTTGGTTTCCATTTGATAACTTTCTTGAATATCGCATGTGAAAAATCACACCTTGTTGGACTCAGTGGTCTTAGTTCCTAATTGCTAACATTAGCATAAGTAATTTAAAATGAATTTATTTATTAATTGATATACTGTAAATGAATCGTAGAAAAAATGTGTGATAACATTTTAATTAAATTAAAATAAGTTTTATTTGAGCGTTGTTGGTATTATCATGTATCTACTAATTGCTAAATTTTATAACGTTCTTAAATTCTTCATTTCATATATATACAGCCAAACCTCGTTAACGTGAATCTCAATGGGTATAAAAAATTTGTTCATGTTATCAGTAGTAGTTCATGCTATCAGTAACCAGGGTTGGAAAAAATCCAGCCCAGTGGGTTTTTTGGGTTTTATCGGGGTTTTTTCAGAATATTTTCGAGTTTTATCAGAGTTTTCAGGAATATTGTCTTTCTTTCTTCCTTTCTTTCTTTTTTTTTTTTTTTTTATCATTCATAATAAGATAATTAAAAAAATGAAGTTATTTTTTATTCATTAAAATCAAAATTTAAAAAAAAATTATTATTTTTTTTTTTTTTTAATTTTTTTATGATAAGTTATAAAGAAATTTTAAAAGTTAAATAATTGTGGTTTAAATATTGTAAAATTCTTTTTATCTGCCCTTTGCAACAAAAAATTGAATTTTAATAGTTATTTCATGTTGCTTTATTAAACTTTTTATAGTCAATAAATTTTCACAAAATATTTTCAATTATTGTCCATCTACATTACAAAACAGTGTTCAATGTTAAATTTTTCATAATTTTTTTTTTTTTTTAATTTGATTTTAATTTATTTATATTTTACATTCCTCGAGTCCTATAGTTTTCTTTATATTGACAAACAACTTTGTGTTTTTCTTGCTTTTATTATTATTATTATTATTATTATTTTAATTTTTTTTTTTAATAAGATTATTATACATTTTTTTCATGGGGAATTTTTCAAAAAAAATTTTCTATAGAGCAGTTTGAGCATCTCCAATATTTCTGAAAATTCTTTGTTCATGTTCTAATAATGTATATAAGATTTGTGTGTGTTTGTTGTAAGTTAGACAAAAGTACAATTTTGAACAAGGGTTTTGAAAAAACCCACTTGGGCTTTTTCTTGGGTTTTTTTCAAGTGGGTTTTATTGAAAAAACTCGCCCGGGTTTTTTCGGGTCGGGCAAAATCCAGCCAACCCTGTCAGTAACTAATCTTCATACAACTAAACTAGTCTTCATTTTAACGGGGATTGTGTAAACAGTTCATGTTAAAAGCAATTCACGTTAACGAGGTTCGACTGCAGATGTATATTGTTACTACTGAAAATTTTTAAAATTCTCTTTAGTCTGTCCCAGAAATTAAACGAAACAATATATTTCTCGACTTAATTTTTATAATAACTCCCTCTTTTAAAGCCCCATCAGTGACCGAGTGGTTCTGTGCTCAAAGTTGGTAAGTGGGAAGTGCCGGGTTCCACCCTAGGTCGAGCTCATCGACCTAGCCATTCGGAGTTTTCCGTGGTTTTCTCCAGGCTAGGGGACCCCTTAGAAAGACACTCTACAGACCCTAAGTATGTTCAATTAATTTGTATACATATTCGATTCTAATGCTGCGTGATTGCGTGTCATCTATTTTACTTCTTAAAGGGACAGGGAAAACTCCGGAATTTTTTTCTCCTGATTTGTGTAGCAATCCTGGTAACACAAATATAAAAATAATTAGTATGCTGTGCTATCACAAAACATTTTTGTGTACCATTCTATATAACAGCGTCATCTGTGGGTTAGCATACTCAAAGAATTAATCCACATAGCTTCTCACAACAAAAATTTTACATATATAAGGTAGTGTAGTGTATTTTGAACCGATAGAGGCCGAGATATTGCTAAAGATATAGAAATTTATAGAAATTGAGTGATAGCAGCATCACATGTCGGCCGACTTACACCCAACTTAGATCAGCTTAGTTTCTCATGTCAATTTCACATGTCAATTTTGGTGCTCTTATTCGCTATAAAAGTTAAGAAGCTTTCTCGTATACGGGGAAAAATCACAGCATTGCAGCGCCACCTACCGACTGATATACACCCAAATTGAATCAGCATAGTTTTCCATAATGGTCCAATTATATATCCAATATGTAATTTCCGTGTTTTTTTATTAATTGCGTATCCATTTATCTTACACACGATAGAAACTAATATACAGCTTTCCTGTAAATGAGGGGAAATAGCAGTTTATTAACGCTGCCTATTGAGCCGATATGTGGCAAAAATCTAGTGAGAACCAATATGAACCAATGCTCAAAGATTTTAGAATTCTATTCATTATTTTGTGAGATACAGCTTCTGGAAAGTTTCGGTAACGCAGACAAACACACGAACTTTTTTTTTTTTTTTTTAAAGGTCAAACCGTGTTATGGAAGTCTCAAAACGTGTAAATTCATCGAAAACAAGAAGTCGGAAATTTTCTCGAATCCAATGAGAAGAAAGTAAAATAATAAATATAATCTTAAAATAACAATTAAATTGAGTATGGGCCACAACCTTCTAAAATTCAGAGAAAATTGACATTTTTCGTTGAAAACCTAAAAGTACCTGCAGTTTTTAATTTATTACCTTTTCCTGTCCAAGAAAATGGTCGCAAAAGGATTGAACTTTTCTTTTAAATAATCAATAAATTATAGAAATTAATTTTGTCATTAGTATCCTTTTTTTGCCTTTTTTTTTTTTTTTTTTTTTTTTTTTTGCTTTTTTTTTTTTTTTTTTTTTGTAATTTAATCTTGAGACCATGAAATTAGAAGTGAACTTTTCTTTTTTTTTCCCTCTTGATTCAATTTTTCTAATGTCCAGGCATATTGATAAGAAAGAATTTATTTTCGTACTTATGAAGGATACCATTTCGTAATTCTTCCATATATTTTTTTAATTATCATCTCTGTACGTAGTAATAATGTTGTGTATTGTTCAGGAATATCATATTTAGCCCAAGTCGACATACATAATTGCAGGAATCACGCAGTTTTTTGCCCTGTGTGATGCTTATGTGTACACACACCTTTTTTGCCCCAGATTTGAGTGCACACCATCATCGAGGAGGGGAGGGGGCATTATTACAAGAGTAGCAATAAATAACACCATCATTAAAAAAGAAAGAAGAAAAGAAAAGGGAAAGGAAGCTGTTCTGGTTTCTTTTCTTTTTCTTTTTTTTTTTTTTTAAATCTAATGCATTTTATTTAATGTGCCGTATCGTTTTGCATCAAGCCATTGCCCAAATCATCGAAAATTCACTTGATTTCTATCAGCTCCATATGATCAAAATTTTTAAATTCTTTAAAATTTATTTATGCAATTTTCATTTTATTTCTTTCAATTTGAAGGTTAAATCGACGCTATTAAATATATTACCTCCATTTCCCCCCTTTGGTTTAATTATATCGTACTTATTAACATTTCGTTCTGCTCTTTGAACGGCACAAAATAAGTCATGATCCCGTACCGATAGGTCATCCTTTTTAATCTAATTACTTGAACAAAATCAATTTAAATATATTCCAAATTTAATAAATTTGTAATATTTTTTTTTTTTCCTCTCGTAATTTAATGCATTTTTATTCATTTAAATTTACCTCATTCACCTTTTTAAAACCGAATTAATTCACATGATTCTCGTGTAATAGATTTCAAATTAGCTCTCTTTAAAAAAAACTGTCCACTCTTCCGTGTACCTAATTAAAGTACATCCAGTATTTCGTGATATGAATGCAGCTACTACCTCTGTTTTGAAATTTCGCCAAAGTTAACCTAACGTACCTTGAAGGTAAGCCAAACCTAGTTGAAATAAAATTGATTCACTTTTATTTTTTTCTCTCGTTCCTTCCAACCCCGTTCGTATCATCGATATTCATGTTTGTCCCCGTTTCAGAAATAGAAATGGGTAAGAGCAAGGCAACTCAACTCCTCTCCTTTCTGCGAATTGCAAAACGGTATTTTTCAATATCAGATTTTAAAATCAACTCTTGTCTTTTCATTCATTCATTAAAGGAAATTTATCTTAAGCTATTTATTGCGTTTATATAAATATAGTAGTGTTTTCAAATTAGTCGCATTTTAAAATTTTTCAAATATTTGGAAAGAGTAATTTATTTGCATTCCATTTGCTTGTTAATGATTTACTCAGCTCTCTTAAGGGAGTAGAAGTAGTAGTGTATGTTCTGAATATTTTCCTAACTTTTAAATACACTCGTTGCATCTCCCTGGAGAACACGGGAAATTGATTTTGAAGATCTCTGTGGATATAGCTCTTTTATGGGATGTTATTCATTCAATTTGTTATTTTATGTTATCTAAAATTTACTTTAAACTAATTTTAGTTAGCCGCTATGTTTAATTTAATTATTTTTAAATCGATCCATATTTGAAATACTTTTAAGTTACGGTGTTTGATTTTAAATTTTCGCATTACGATTTTAGTGGAACTTGAAAGAAAGGCGTTGTACAAATTCTTTCGAGAAATTCTATTATTTGGTTTAAGTACGTAAATATACAAAAGTAAGAACTTCATTAAAAGTAAATTTTAAAAGCCTCTATAAAATATCTGCAGTAATTTGATTTCTCATATTTTTTTAAAAAATACTTTTAATTAGCCAAATTTAATTATTAATTTGATTATTTACAAATTATTTGTATTTTGAATACTTCTGTTTTAAATTACGATGTCTGTGACGGTTTTGGTGGAATTTAAAGGAGGGCTGATTGGTTGTTTGTGTGGCTTATAGCCGATTGACTACATTAGAGTCCTAGGCCTTTTAGATAGAATATCCTCGGGTTAGGGTACATTTTTTTTTTTTTTTTTTTTTTTTTTTTAATTCAAAATTCCCTGAATTTTCCTTGTTTTTGCAATAAATTTTGAAAATTCCCTGAGTTTTCCCTGTTTTTTAATAGATTTTCAAATTCCCTGAGTTTCCCCTGTTTTTTAATAGATTTTCAAATTCCCTGAGTTTTCCAGGATTTCCCTGTTTTCCAGGTGCCGTATAGCAACCCTGGTTACTCAATGATAGACAATAAATTTGGAGTTTTCAATTATACAACAAAAAATAATCTCATGGGAAAATTAAAATAAATAAATAGTGCTTTCTAGAATTTAGATGTTTCTGAAAGTGATAATTTTTGTTTCGTCATTTATGACAGCCGCCATTAAATTTTTATTCGGAAGATGTTAAATTAATTGCCAACGGCTCAAGTAAGAAAAAATATTAATTTCAAATTACAGATAATTATCAGATAAATGGTATGTCAACGCTTTAATGGTTATTTGATTATTCTGAAGGTACTTAATAACAGGGTTAATTGTTAATATTAACCTAAAATGTTACCACATACTACCTTTCTTTTTAGTTACCATCAGATGAAATTTCATCCACTATATAACTTTTCATATATACGATATAAAAATATGATTTATTTATAAGGGAAATTTTAATTGAAGGTAAATCTAACGGTCTTCTTAGAAATATGAGATAAGAACCGAATGCATCGATTAGCAGTCATGCATTATTTATAAATCAAGCAGCTTTGAAAAGTTATTGTTTTAATTAGCTGTATTTTTCTATTTCGGTGATACTTGGTTTAATAAAATACGTACATAGGTGAAACAATGTAGAGCAGCCAATATTGAAGGATAAAAAAAAAAATTATATATCTCTTGCAGCAAACAACGTATATAGAATTTATTCACCAATCCGAAAAATATGTTTCGAACCCAAACTTACTTCAATGGATACATTAGAAATACGATGAGAAAGACAATGTTGCTGTCAATTAATTAATTATGTTTATTTTTAAGACATTAAAAAAAGAAAGAAAAAATCGGTTCTTATTTTATCAATAAAAGAGTCGCAGAAATCAATCAACATACTCGCCAAAACTTGGTGCACTCTCCCACGAAATATGGCTAATACGATGGAGAAGATAAATATTGCTGTTAAAATACCGTTATTTTAACTGAATGAGACATTTGGGAAAATAATAATAATGGTTTCTTATTTTACCAACAAAATAATCGGAGAATTTAGTTAAAGTACTCGCCAAAACTTAGGTGCACTCTTCCCAAAAAATATGAATAATAAGAAAGAACGTCAAGATAAATATTGTTGTTAAAAATTTTCAGTGATAACTAAATGTGATTATATATATAAGAAAAGAAAGAAAACCTTTTGTACCAAAGGGCTTTAATTTTAAAAGCCTATTGTTGTTTAAAAAAAAAAAAAAAAAAAAAAAAGCATTTTCGCGAAATTTATTATATATATAATAACTTCCATTTAAGTAATTATTCTATATAATGTTTTAATATCGAGTTAATAGTGTTTCATTGAACTAATATAGGAATTCTTTGAAAATACTGAAAAACAGGGAAATTTTTTATAAAAAGATCATTCTTATAAAACGGAATCATGTGAAACAGCATTGTTTGATGAAGTTGAGTTTTGTGATGGTGTAGCTAACGACTAAAAGGGACTAATTTTTACTTCGATCGACTCCTAAAAAGGCTCTTAGTAATTGCACTCGCAATGGTGCACTCCTGAGAAATTTGAATAATACGAAGGGCAAGATAAATATTGCTGTTAAAATTTTATTCCAATAACTCAATAAGACTTAACAAAAAAGAAAATTCGTATTTTGCCAACAAAAGGATCAGAGAAATCAATCAGCGTATTCGCCAAAACTTGGTGCACTCTCCCACGAAATATGGATAATACATCGTACAAATGTAATATTAATACTTCCTTTTCCACGGGAACATTAATGACAACTCTAACAGGGCAATAACGTTATAGAACTTTCCGATGAAATCCGAAACTTCGTATGCAATATGCTAAAATCCCATTTTGCCGGAAAATTAAAGACATTCATAACGCTTCGAGAGATGGTGGAGCGTTTTCCGGAAAACTAGTTTTGCTGTCTGGAGAATTGGGTACTCTCCGAGATGGGGAAGAGCAACCATTGAGAAGTTGCCTTGGCAACCAGGATCTCATCTTACGGAATTTCCATTAGGGAGAGGCTGTGCCCCGTGGTGATACAGGACCAGTAGAGGGGCATTTTTGGTCAAGATCGGGTTCCCAAGGTGGCGATACATAAAAAGAAATGCACAAGTAATTACCAAAGAAAACAGGTAACGTAGTTTTAACAGAGGAGTGTGGTACGAAGGTAGTGTTACAGTGGGAGATATTTAGCTAATGAAGTGTTAGCTGATCTTCCGATCTCCCGACCTGAGATGAGAAAATGCCCCGGGTAGGATAAATTAAATGTGTGAAACCAAGCTGAAGTGAAACTGGGAATTGCAAATAACATGTTTATCAGGTCTCGATATTGTCTGAAATCCCAAAATGAAACTATATATAGGGAAATTTAACTGCCGCCTGGGAAATGCTAATTTAAGATGTCGCTCGTCGGATAATTTACCGGCAAGGAGAATGTAAAAGCTTTTTAAAAGTGTTATATACTTACGAAGATTAGGGCAAAATAGAGATTTAACAAGATAGCTCTTACTTAGACAATGATATCGAAAATTATTTAAGGCAGTCTAGTATGAATATGACGTTTAGGGTGTAATTTTTTTTTTTTTTTCAATAAGAAAAGGTGAGGGATTATAAAATACATTTTTCACATATAACAAACACCCTTGTTGGTTAAGATATGTAAAATCACTATGTTTAAGAGAATGAAAAGGGAAGAAGCTGGGTGCTTTTGATAAAATATGTAATTAAATTATGCAATATAAATAAATGTGTAGGGTGCGTGAAACACAGTCTCTCTCTGTCTGTGTGCGTTAAAAACAGTTACAGCTAAAAATATTTTATTAAATTTTAACATTCGAAAAATGAGCTTCCGTTTTCGATAGTCAATTTTAAGTTCTAAAAGTACTTTGATGCATATCATATTTTGGAGTATCGAATATCTGCCATCTATTATGATTTCTGAATATTTAACAGAAATAGTTTATAATATTTTGTAACAGTTTTCTATCATTAAATGGAAAAACTTTTACACAGAAAAAATAACATTAAAAAATTAAAGTAGCGTGCAGCTATTTATGAATAATATTAGATAAGATCAAAATAACTGTTCTTTTTGGATTCCATTAAAAAGATGATAATAATAATGCCACACAAATAACAACAACAACAATAATAATAATAATAAACATGTTTTCATTTTAAAATGTACCAAAAGCTCCAATTCAGAGGAAGTAGGTTAAAAAGTAATCGCAATATTTGACATAAGCACTCTCTTAAAACGAAAGAATGAAAATATCAAATTGAGTGAATTTTCACTCATTTGCCTAGATGAAACGCACCCTCTCATTTTGAGTTAAATACAAGAAGTTGAATGCGTTAACATAATGCACTCAAACTTGAGTTATTTATTGTATTTGAGTAATTTATTTATTTTATTAATGATTTTAATGCAAAAGATTTTAATGAACTGGATCACTTTAGAATGGCGTTGCCAGTTGCATTTGCGTGTTACTGAAAAAATGAATTGCAGTGAGAACGGTGTTGCCAGTTACAAGTGGTTAAATGAGCAAAAATAACTCACGTATCTATAAATATCGATAACTTAAGTTCGCTTAAATAAAAAGTTATTAATTAGCTCAAAGAATTGCATTTTTAATTCAAGTCAATTTTTAAAAATATATAACTTCTACTTGCCAGGTTGAATTAACTCATTTATTTTAAGAGAGTATTTTTTTTTTTTTTTTTTTTTTTTTTTTCTTTTCCCTGATTTGAGCAAAATGAGTTTGGCATAAGAAATTAAACAATGAATAGCAAGATTTGTCACAGGCAGATATATTTTTGTTCCTGGAACCTGTGCCCGATAAAATGGAGCCCTAAAAATGCTTGGATATTTTATTGTCATCACACTTTAAAGACTCATGTCTAAGATTTGAGAAAAATAGGTTCAGCAAAAGTGTATTAAAAATGAATCGTGAGATTTGTCACATGCAGACCGGGAATCTACCCCTGGGAATATAGGCCACTGATAAAGATTGCATATTGTATTGTCATCGACTATGAACTTACATGCAAATTTTGAACAAAATCGATTCAGTGGAATTGGGTTAAAATTTTACTGCAACATTTGATTTATATTGCAAACTTTTTTAAATACATTGCAATTCTACTACCAACAGCACAGAATTACAAAAGAACAGAAACTTGCATCAGGCCACAAAATGAAAAAGAGTTTTAAAAAGTAAACAAAGAAAAATAAAGTTTTGCCAAACTAAAGTCATATCCGCTCTGTATTCTCAGCCAAGGACAAAGGAAAAAAACGAAGAGTAAAAAAAAAAAAAAAAAAAATGTTTTTATCATTAACCTACATGCAATTCTGAAAAATATATTTTCTTATACTGATCAGCAGATCGATTCAGTAAATATGCCTGAATATATTTTAAAAAGTAAAATAAAAAGTAACAGTTTAAATTTATATGTACATCTGTACGTGACAAGAGACTTATTTATATTCAAAGGTTTTCAGAGTACATAAAAAAAGAAAAGAAAAGAAAAGGAAAAAAAAAAAAAGAAGAAGAAGAAGGCTAACAATATAAAATACCTCAATATTTTTCACACAATCGATAGTTTTCGAAACATCTGCACCAGACATTAGGTACATATAAAGGCATCTTCAGAGTAAAATATTTTTATCTCCCCCCCCCCCCGCCCCCAAATTTTGAGCATACAAGCAACATGTACTTGCGAGAAGTAGATTTTTATTCCCCCATAAAAATTCTGGAATTCTTCTTCTTTTTTTTTATGTCATTATTATTTTTTGTATCACTATTTTAAAGATAATTCTTTCGATATTCAGCAGATGTGTCAACTCAAGAAAAATATAAAAGATTCGAACAAATAAAAGCTGGGTCTTCATGCGGGTATTTATAGAAATATTTTGAATATAAGAAATCTTTAGAATTTTCAGCGTGGGAAAAAAGAATGAATAGAATTGTTTCAAAATAAAAGCTTTTTACTATTACTATATTAAACGGATAGAGGGGGAAATATATATACATATATATATGCACTCCATGGTGGGGTTCTTCTTAGGGGACTTTATCCTGTATCCACACAAATTTCGGAGAAAAACCACAGAAAGCTTGGAAAGGTTAGATCAACGAGCGCAAACAAGTTTCGAACCCAGCACTTTCCGTCTGCCACCTTTGAAATCAGGACCTCTTTACGACTGGTGGGGCTAAAAGATTAAGCATTTTATTAAAAAAAAAAAAAAAAAAAAGTAACTGCAATTTTATAGTACATATTATAACTCAAGTATTCAAGCTAATTAGCTGTTTCAATCCCATAAAAATAAATCGAATGCTTAAATATCTTGAACCATCCAGAAACGAGGTAACAATTTAAAATACAGCGAATAAGGAGAATTAATTGGAGTTCAAATATGTAAAATAAAGAGTTAAAATTAAAAGGAATAAATTAATTTCAAGATTTGAATCAAATGTCAAACTTTGATTCTTCAATTAGCTTTTATACACCAGAATGGAGACACAGTATATTTAACATATTAAAGCACAACTACCATTTAAAATAATACAAACAAAAAAGCCCAGAGGAAAGTATATGAAAATTTTAAGAAATAAGAGTCATTCAAAGGGGGGGGGGGGATAAATAAATCTCCTTGATATGATTATTTTAAAATAATAAAGAAAATTCTTAGGAAATAAAAACGATCGTGAATAAATGGACAGCTAACCCAGTACCGATCCTAACAAAGCGTGAAGGAATGTTCAATGAACAGAAAAAAATATAAAATATTCAGCAGCTACAGACCCCATCTTTCCTTTTACTCAATTGACGACCAATGATTATAGGGTTAGCTTGTCAATTGTCGCGCCCCTGGAAGGGCCATTTTTCAAACATTCAGCCTCCTACTTTCTCCAGATACGAGGCATGAGTAGGTGGTTAGAAGGGAAAGTGACAGACATATTTTATGAATGACTATCCCATCAAATGGATAAATCAGAAGAAAAATGAGTTACAGATCGAGATCAAGGTTTCTAGGGATAAGATTTGAAAAGATTCGATTGCAGAAAAACAACTATTTTACCATTTTTAATTAGTTTTCAAACAGAGGCAGTTCACGGATGAAAGTATCACATTAGGGTTAGAAATTACTACATTTCTGTATATAAAAAGGTCAAGCGTTAATGCTTTTTTTTTTTTTTTTTTTTTTTTTAATTGCCAAAAAAGGTGTACTTAGATGTAATTAAATTATTTACTATGATCATCTTAATAATAAAAGCGCAAGTTTCCCGAAATTAATGCTCGAAATTGACGCCATTGCTACAAAATTGTATTGAAATAACAATAGTAAAAAAATTATCCTTGGTTAAGAAGAGGAATGAATAAAATAACGGAAGAAGGATGAATTAGGAGGGAAAAAATGACGTTACAATTGAAACGATGCACAGAGAAAAAATAAATTTTACCTGTGATTTAAAATAAATTAAATAAGAAAAAACATTTAAAAGAATAGATGTAAAATGTTTATGCAGCAAGGACTGCCCCTTGGCGGTTTTCTTCCTCAGCCCTCGCTAAAAACTGCCAAATTATAATCAAAACATTAAGCTAAATTAGAGAGAAAAAAATCTTTAGACAGCCGATTAGTAGTGTAATAATACCTGAAGATATGTATGAACATACATAATTTATAAATACATACACAAACACTAAAACACGAATAAATTTATATTTAAATCAAATTAAAAAACTTAAAAAAAAAAAAAAAAAAAAAAATCTTATCCTCTTTGTTGATTAGTTATTAAAAACCAGTAGAATATCGAATGTTATATCGTTGCATCTTAGAAGCAAAGAAAATTTCAAAAGTTAAAAAAGATACCTAAAACAAATTTAACCTAAAAATCAATTTATGGTATTCAACAAATAAAAAGACGACAGGTTTCATGTTTTTACTTCAATAATAAACCTTTACTTATTTTTTTTTTTTTTTTTAACTACAACATAAAATTTAAGAAATGATAATTAAGAAGGCTGACAACGTGTAATTAGTCGATGGATGAATTTTCGAATCGATCTCCTTTGAAAAGAAATATTACCAGACACTTTCTAAAGTACAATTACCTGAATTTTCTGACAGTTAAAAATAAATAAAATCAGTGATAAATCTATCGGAATAAGTCAGAGGCAGAAAATTTTGTGCTAGTTAATTGTCCGGCTGAAAATTTTCTCTCTTTGAATTTTACTGCAGAGAGTTAGAAATTTCCTCGCGGGGAAAAATTAATGATTAAATTCGACATTAACAGGGTTATTCTCCATTAATCTGGATTTCTGATCGAACACCGAATTCAACACTAAATCGTTATTTTTTTTTTATAAGACGATTTGAGTTTTGGCTACAGATTACAAATTATTCAGGATTATCCAAAGCAACAGTAATAACAATTATTTTTTAAAAATTTAACTCCATTATTCTCCATTAATCTGGATCTCTGATCGAACACCAAATTCAACACTAAATTGTTATTTTTTATAAGACGATTTGAGTTTTGGCTACAGATTACAAATTATTCAGGATTATCCAAAGCAAGAGTAATAACAATTATTATTATTGTTATTATTATTATTTTAATTTAATTCCATTTACATCGGGGTAATTTTTGCAAGAGGTATTTTAACAAAGGGCAAAATAATAATAATAAATAAATAAATAAATAAATAAAATAAAATAAATAACCATAAAGCTATCGCAAAACCCTAATAGGAAGGTAAAGAAACTCTCTAGCTAGAGGGCTATAAACTTCTAGTTCAGTTTATAGAACTTTAACTACATAAACGATGGACTTTTAAGAATAATAAAAATCAGAAGATTGAAGGGGTTTTACAACGCACTAGAGCTACGCAATAAGCTATTGGCGAAAGTCTGGGACTCACCCCTAGGGGTGGTCCTGAGCAGAGACATGCCATCACAACATTGATCTTCAGCGGAGGGGATTGAAATCAGATGAAAAAACGAAGATATTACAGAAATAATTTAATTATATTATCTTCAACCTAAAAAAAAAAAAAAAAAACTATTGCTTTTTAGGAGCCTATCCAGGCAAAAATTGGGACCCTTTTGCTGGCTCCTTCACAAAATTCAGATTCATTAAAACAGCCCTTTAACAAGATTTCGTTTTATAATTACTTTGTAATATTTACCATGTTTACAATAATAAGTGTTTATACTTGTAACTTTATATTATTAAACATTAGATAGAGTACCTAACTGCTAAAATGAAAGGTTTCATGCAACAATTCGTTTTTTCACAAAAATTAATAAATTTTAATAAAAATAAATAAAAATTTCACAAAAATAATTTGTTTTTCACAAAAATGGGCCCCAAAAATTAAAACCTGGATCAACTCCTGCTTTTACTAATAGAGACATGTAAAACCTTATGTGAGTAAAATCTTAGATTACGTAACTGAAATTACGCATCAAAAAATACAAATTTCACCTTCCAAAGCACACACCTATATAAAAGCTGAAAAATCTCATCCTAATAATATAAGAAATCTCAGGAGTTAAACAACCAGGGTTGCTACACGAATCAGGTGAAAAAATTCCCTGAGTTTCCCCTGTCTCTTTCAGAAGTAAAATAGATGACACGCATTCATTCAGCATTAAAATCTAACATGTTTACAAGTCAATTGAACATATTTAGGGTTTATTAATTTTATTAACTTACTATAGTTGGAGAAAAAAACCATGATTCATTATAAAGCACTAAAATTTTAAAAAATATTTGATTATGAAAACGTTTCCAAATGTTTTTCCAAAAAATTTCAATATTCCCTGAATTTTCCCTGTTTTTGCAATAAATTTTGAAATTCCCTAAGCTTTCCCTGTTTTTGCAATAACTTTTGAAATTCCCTAAGCTTTCCCTGTTTTTTAATAGATTTTCAAATTCCCTGAGTTTTCCAGGTTTTCCCTGTTTTCCAGGTACCGTAGCAACAACCATGACAACGTAACATATAAAAACCCTGAAAACTGCCATTTGAATACAGAATGAACAGCGAAAGGAGGCCTATTAATGACATATCATATGATTATTGGTTATTATTAAAAGTATACCTATATTGTCAAGGGCAGCTCCTGAAAAGTTTCACCCCTCCCCTGGAATATGTTTATGAAAATGAACCATTTGTGATAATCCGATTTCAGTAAATATCAAGCTTTATGATGTTTTACTTTAGCTTTTGTTCCAATTACGCTTCCCATTACATCTTGTAACCTTAAATATATTTTTACCTACATGATGGCATACAAGTTTTCCTAAACATTTTTCAATTTTATTAGAAAATCAATCTAATATATTACTAAACATATTCTACAAGGAAAATACTTCAAAGTATAGGGCACCAAAAAATAAAAATATATAGACAGTTGTTTAGGTGGCATTGAACATACTGTCATCAGTGTTTTAATAAAGACAGAAGAAATACGCACTGTATCGCGATGCTCATTGTTACCGAGACAGCTGTCTACATTTTCACTTTTATTTACTGGAGATCTATACATTGAAATCTTTATACCTTGTGATTTACAAAGCCCCAAGTCTTTTTTAATAACTATATTCTATTTAAATAATAATAATAGTATATCCCACACATTCTATACTATAATAATAGTTTTTAAAAGTTATATTAAAGAATACAATGTAAAATTTAATAATTAACATTACACAAGTCTGAAATAATGTGAAGAAGAAAAAAAACAAAAAAAAACACGGAAGTGACGATTATTCTCAGACAAGTGACGGCTTGTGATTATAGGGTGCACTTGTCAATTTGTCGTAAGAACCTGAAGAACCATTTCTCAAAAAGCATTTTGATCTCCACCTACTTTTTTTCAGATGAGATCGCGTGAGTAGGTAGCCAAGGAGACTGCAAGCTTTCGTGATGCCATCTCAGACTTCACAAGCACCTTCAAAGTATCTCGAAAATATAAAACTTGCAAAATGTTTCAGAATTCTAGAGATCCGGGGGGAATATTTTTCGCGCACTGAGGCAGGGTGGCCATTTTCGTTTTGCGTAATGATTATATGCACGGAAATCTTAATTACATTAAACGAGAAGAAAAGAATGAACTATACGCTGGGGTTGCTACTGTGGTGGTGTTCCTTCAGCCAGAAAAGTAAAGGAAAACTAATTTTAGAATGTTGCTAAGATCTCAGATGAGAGCGAAAGTGAGGAACATAGTATAATTTTTACAGAATATCAACTTTGATGTGAAGCTTTATTGTATGGTTATATTTTTAATATAAATGAAAAACAATGATCTTTTTTAATCGGAAAAAAGTAAATAAATAAATAAAAAATAGTGGAAAAGATTTCGAAAATTTCAAATTTCGAAGGATAAAAAATCGTAATTAAAACATTAATCCTTTGACAACTAATAGGACCTGCACGAACCACTGAGATTTCAAAAAATTACTCGACAGGCATCGTCTGCAATTACTATAAAAATTATTTGTTGAACATCGTATGGGGGGAAAAAAAAATCTAAATAGAAAATATTATGTCTTATTTTGAATCTATTCTTCCATTAAAAAGATAGGCGGGGTGGTCGGGGGGGGGGGGTGTCAATAGGATAAAATTAGTTTACTTACATCATATAAATAAAAATATTTACCATTTATTTTTTTAATTAAATTTGACTATTTTTTTTATCATTATTATTACCTTTTTTTTATTATTAATAAAATTAGTATGGAAAACTGGCTAACATTTGAATTCCTCCAAATTAACTTTCATTATTTTCCCGACTTTTCCCAGACTCCTGCGGTTTATTTCCCACGAAAATTTCATGATATAAGCTGAACAACTTAGCGACATCAAAAATGACACATTCCTACAAAATTTGTCGAAATTCCCAGACTTCAATTGAAATTTCTTCACCATTCCCTCACTTTACCCTTGACTGATAGCCGCCATAATAGAAATGTATCAACCTGAGATTTCTTTAACAGAATCAGAAATGACGATATACAAATCATCTTTGAAAGAGAATGAACAAAAATAATTGAGAGTTCAAGAAATACCCAATACGTTAGACTAAAACACATTTCACAAGGAAAAATACGTGTGATTTTTATCAGTTAAAACTGTTCTAAAAAACATGTGCTTCTTTTAAGAAAGTCAATTTCCCATACCATTAATTCCCCAAATTATACAGTAATTTTGATTCGCAATGACTTTTATTCAAATGTGAAATATAACATAATAATTCAACTCGAAGATGATCAGAATTACCAGCATTATCAAATTTAAAATAATAAAATTGTTTAAAAATTCAATACACTAAAGAACAATTAAATTTCACAGAAAATATTAAACTTTACTGAATATTTTCACCAATTCTCTTGTTTAAAGCCGACGAAAAAGGCCAAAATTATGGATGTTAATTTGAATTTTGCAGCTCTTCCAAACATCCCCATTTGTTTACCTTCCCATAAACAGAGTCATGTGATAAACATATCAATCCAGAGTTATAATTTATGCACATAACAGAAGCATTAAACTAAGCCAAGAAAATATGATACACAGCATTAAGTCCATTACAATGATAACAATGCAATTCTCAAGAGAAATACATCTGATGCAACGTTTTCACACATCTTTACTCATTTCCCACAGCTTATATCCTGTCTCAAGGGCTACTCACATCTTCACTATCTTAGCATCGCGAGATCTTATAATAATCATCTGAATATTTCATTCATTTCTCATCCATTTTCATTCAGCTCAGTTTTCATTCATTACGTTTAATTATATTTTGGGAAAACTTTCACTTTAGAGACTTCAGTTTGGAGTTACATATAGAATAAAATTTCGATTATCCGACCCTTAATTAACCGTAAAACGCCTCGTTTCACATTCATTATCATTATCCTTATTTAAGGAAAACTTTCATTTAAATTACTGTCATTTTGGCTTTAGGAAATCTAATTATAATAGAATAAAATTTCAATTTTTCGTCAATGGATTATCTGCAAAGACAGAAATCTGCAAGATGCTTTATATGGCAGTGGTCGGTAATCTGCAAGTTTTGATATTATTTGCAGTTTTAAATGTTTCATTTGAAATTATACCTTAAGTTAAAATTTTAACTTCGGGTTTTTCTGAATCACTCACACTCACAACATTACACTTTCAGAATTTTCTGAATGAAAGAGAGGATAAATGAAATAATCTTTTGTCATAATTTGTATTGTAAGTATAAGGTCAGTGGTCGGTAATCTGCAAGTCTTGATATTATTTGCAGTTTTAAATGTTTCATTTGAAATTATACTTAAGTTAAAATTTTAACTTCAGGTTTCTCTGAATCACTCCCATTCACAACATTAAACTTTCAGTATTTTCTGGATGAAAGAGAGGATAAATGGATTCATCTTTTGTCATAATTTGTATTGAGTAAGTATAAGGTAGTAGTTATCACCTTGAATTGCCTAGGAATTGTTTTATTTTAAAAATTTAATAAAATATTCGAATTTTTCAGAAGGTATAAAAAAGGTTAGCCACCTTTGCTCTAAAAGATCTGTTTGATAATGTAACTGTATTTCTGTGATAAAATTTTAATTCAGTATTTTATAACATAAATTTAATTTTATTATAATGCGGGTCGCGGATCACGTTTTCCCGACCCTGACAGAACTCTATAAGCATACTGTAAATCTTCTACAGTGCACCAGTGCGCCCTCGCATAGTCTATAATAACCAATGCCATGCTAATGTCATTTAGTTGAAGTTTGTTTAAAATACCCCCCCCCCCCCTCCTTCATAGAAATGTATTTGGTTGGAAGCAAATTAGTTCATTTTGTAAAATATATTGACTTACGATAATCTCGTAGCCAGAACAAATTTCCGAAGAGGGTTCAAAATTTAGTACATTATGTTGAGTGTTAAAAATGAAATTTAACTAAAAAAAAAAATTATACAAATTTATAAGATTTCGGGGGGAGGGGGTATTTGAACTCCTCAAACCCCCTTAGGTTATGGCTTTGATTATTGTGTTTGATCTGATATAAATTTATAATGTAAAATATCGCATATTTATCAAAATATGACATAAGATGAGGATGAGAGAGGGAATGGGTATCCTTTATGGGTAATACATCAAGAGAAAAATAATAAGGTTTATAAAATTTATTACGAAATCGAGAGAAATAATTATAAGTGTAGTAAAACATAACCGAACAGTTGTCAAAAAATGGGTAAATTAACAAATCTGTACCTGGCTTACATTAAACTCATGTAAAAAATCAAATCTCTTATTAAATAAAATTACGATAATAATTAAAATGACAGTTCTTTATCGAAGATGATAAATCCTCCCAATTAACACACGCTGGTTACCTAGAAATATTAAACGTTTTCTCATTATACGTCTACTTTTCTCGTAAATGTCACGTTCCAATCGTGATTGATAATGAAAATTTTGCTTCGTTACGGCAACCTCACACACTAAATTCTTTTACATTCGCCCATTAATCATAATAATATTCCACTGAGATAAGAGTTTAAAAAAAAAATAATAATCAAGGTATTTAGTAGCCAACAGAGGGCGCTAACTTTAACCGAATCATTCAGATTGCCAGAAATGAACGAGGGAATGTGTTAATTAAGTCGTAGACGGTGATTTCCGGGCCAAAGAGTGGGCACGGAGAGAGCAATAATTGAGTTAAATTGTAGAGCAGCTTTGTTAAGTTCGGGTGGCCGTGAGGGTAATGACGGATTCTTTATAACTCGAGTCTGGTGGGTTTATCCACTCTTCCCAGAAAAGATGAAGAGAATTCATAATGCGCAAGATTTAAAAGTAATTGCTGACAGGGGAGTCATCACTGTTACGTTCATCCGTTTATGACAGAAATTAACAGCGAAAACACAAAGTGATGAAATGAAGAGAGGAATATTAAAAGATAAGTTATGTTGACATTTTTACTACGACTTAAATCGACAAATTAAAATTATTGAAAGAGGAAATTTTTCAAGCGAAATGAATTTTAAAAATTCAAGCGAAATTGCAAAGTGACGTAATAAAGAGGGGAATATTAGAAGATAAATAATGTCTACATTTTTACTATGATTTAAATTAACAAATTATAAAAATTTAAAAAGGTGGATTTTCAAGAGAAATGGATTTTAAAAACTCATATTTGTGATAAATTTGGAATTAATTAATTTAAAAAAAAAATTGTTTGTGTAGATTTTTAAACAAAACACAGTTAATTATACGAATAAATAATGCGACAAAATCATATTTGTGAATATTGATAAATTAATCAGAGTTAGAACCTTGTATTAAATGAAAGTTTTTAAATTATGTGTGAGAAGGAACAAAAGTTATAATATAATATTATTATTATTATTTTATTATCATTATCATTCATGTCGGCGTAAATTATTTAAATTGTTTTTGTCTCTTATTGGTTCTTAATCTGTGTCGCAACATTTTTGTGTCAGTCTTATCTTTAAGTTAAAATCAGTTCTATTTTTGTTGTGTTGGTATTGTTTTGTATATATTAATTGCTAAATTTTAAGGTTAAATTTTATTACGATATCTACCATTTGTATATATAGATATTTATTTATTTTATATATTATTTTTATTTAAAATAATCGCAAAATATTTATTAATCCGCAAATTTTTTATTAAAATATATATTCCGCAAAAAATTATTTATTTTATGGATTACTCACGTATTTGATGGAATCCCCCCCCCCCCTCTTAACTGCATGGTAGCAGGTGTTGTGTGCTTACTATAAATTTACGAAATAATTAAAAATAAATAAATAAATAAATTTTGACTCTTAAATTTTAACTCTTAAAAATAATTTTATTTAGATGAAAACGCTTTGCAAAATATTTTAATTGATTCAATCAATAAATAGATATTTAATAAAACGATTTACACAAATGTAGAAGAGTAATATAATTTAAAATTTTCTAAGGATCATAATTATCAAAATCTGATAGAACAACAATTCTGCTTATACTAAAGTTTAAAATTATTAATATTATGCCAGAATATATGTTTATCAAGCATTGAAATCATGATTAATTAATAAAATGTTTTATTTATTATTATTATTATTATTATTATTATTTTAATTATATATCACACAGTAACATAACAATTCGATATAGAACTGATTTTTTTTTTTTTTTTTAAATATATGAGTAAATATCTTGTACCGGTTATTTAATTTTGCAGTATTTTACATTAAGACCTACTTGAGTAAAGTAAAGTTTGAATAAAAATTAACACTCAGATGTAATAATACACATTCCCAATCTTTGGATAACTTTTGAGATAACGATGTGACACTTTTTGTGAACGTTGAGGCACTTTATATACATTTTTCAACACCATAAACTCACAAAATTGCCTTTTTTTTTTTTTTTACTTGTGCCCCTTCTCTTGCCGGAGTGAGACATTTCTTTTTTATGGTTCTTTATTATTAAGTAATTTGTTAAATTAATTGATTTGATACTGACTACGCCCCGCCATCCACAACATGAAATGCTTCATAAAAAAAAAAATAATAATAATAATAGCATGTTGTGTTATACCAGAACAACAAAATTTTAACTTTGATTCCCTTTGAAATAAATTCAATAGTGTGAATATTTACAATAAGTAATTCTAAAAACTTGCCTGTTGTTATATTGAAATTAAGATTAGCAAAAATGGAGAATATATGAAAATAAAAACATGAAAAAAGAAAGAATATTAAACAAAATAAAAATATTCAGAAAGAAAATAATCTGGAAATTACTTTTATTATTATTAAAGAAAAATCTGATATTCCTACAAAAGTCTGAAAACTCTCATCTCTGAATTCTCCAGCTTGTCTCACCCTCAACATTTATACAATTATTAATAGCTAATTTGTTAAGAAATATAAGAATTTTTAACAATCTTTAAAATATTCTGTGCTAGATTTGCGACATTATAATTATAATTTATCGGTAAATACTTTAGAACTAATTAAACAATACTTCCAGTTATCAATAAATTAACAAGTTACACAAGAATACCAGAATGCAATCTTAAAATATTCCCATCAGAACTGCCAGAAATCAAGTTTTCTTAACAACAACATCAAGATCCCTTTAAAACAAAAGCAAGCATCTTTAATTACAATAATTAAAACAAATCTCAGAATGTTTATCTTAAATCCCCGTAAATGTCTCTATTCCGAAGCAATTTCAAAACTTGACAACTCTGAATTGCAGTTTTAAATTCTCGGAAGGGAAGTTTTAAGATAAATCACAGCGCATTTAAAATCTGGAACAAGATGCTTCCCTTAAGTCTTTAAAACAGCAATTGACTTACACAATAAAGGCAAACGCCCACCTCTGACAGTCGATTTACGAGAGCATAACACTGTGAATAGAAATTGCTTTCTATTTCCTAACTTAATGGGCATTAATTAACGAAATCTACGCACTCTCTCTCTCTGAGTTTGAAACCACTCCGTAATAATTACCAAATCTATAACCCTCACAAGCAGGAGGAACTTTATACGAATATTTTTTTTCCTTAAATAACTCCTGACAGAAACGTGCCCTGCAAAAATAACTTTTATTTTCCAGCTGGCCCTTGGTTATTAATTTTGTCACGCGGGTATGGCAACAGGACGAAAGACTTGTGTGTAATTACGTTCGATTTGCTTGGGTAGACCATTAAAACTTATTACAGAGGCGGAATATTTGTTGGTTCCATGTGCAGATAATATTGTCAGAGAGTAAAATTTTGTTTCACCTCTGAAAGTGATATCGATTTCAAAATGTGGCTGCAAAATCGTTTAGTATAAAGAGAAGAAGTGAAAAAAAGTACCTGCTTAATTACAAACAGCACGAAAGCGTTTAAACTGAAAGAGAAAAATGTTTGGACTTCTCATACAATGTTTAAATTCAAAAACAACTGCACAATATTTCTTTAAAAAATTAAAATGATGCATTAAAAAGAAAATTCTCAGTGTCTTTTATGTATTTATTTATTTTTAAATTTCTCTTTAACATCGACATAATGATTTTAAAAAATAAAAAAAGAAGAAAGAAAAACAAAATTCAAATTAATACAGTAACCGTTGCTAAAACATGAAATTTTATATATTATAGCAAAGAATCCCCCCTCCCCCACATTTTTTTTTTTTTTTTTTTTTTTCTTTTTCTTTTTTTTTTTTTTTTTTTTAACACTTAAATGAAACAAAAACTATTATATTAAATTATATAAACGATATTTAAATAATAATAATAATTTTTTAATTATAATTTATTATCCGAGTCCCTCCCCCCCCCCCCCTCCTAATCCAAACTTTCCTTTGTAAGGCATTTGTTAAATTTTTAGATTCTGTTATAAAACACTTCTTATTATGCATAATTCAAATAGTGACAATGCTTTTTATTCTGCCTAAAAAAATTTCATCGAACAATTTATGGAAATTATAATCATAATGAATGTGTATGCAACTAAAATTATAAATCAAAAAAGTGATTTCGGAACAATTTCATTTACGATCAAAATGTTAAGTATTATTTATTTACTTTTTTACAAGAACTTAACACGTGTTTAGTTTAAATAAATTAATAATAATATATAATAATAATAACAAATTAAAATATGAAACATTTTTTGTGAAGTTTAAAACGAAATTTTAAAGCTTTTTACTCCCCCCCCCCCTTCAAAATAAAATATTGATATTTTCTTTCTTTTAACGGCCTTCTTCACTTTCCGTCGCCGGAAGCCCGAGCCAATGTTATTCTATGGTAAAATTTTTCTTTACAAATAACTTATTAACTAATACATATTTTTAAATTCTGTTTTCACATTCAGAAAATTCCCGACTATTGAATTGACGGACCTTTTTTAAAAATGTATTTTTTTAATTTTTAATATTTTATTTTGAAAATGAAAAAATTTCACATATTGAAAATCCGTATTTTGCAGCTTCAAAATAAAATATAAAAAATTTAAAAAAAAAAAAAAAAAAATTTTTTTTTTTTTTAAAGATCCGTCAATTTAACAGCTGGGAATTTTTAGAATGCGAAAACAGAATTTAAAAATATGTATTAGTTAATAAGTTATTTGTAAAGAAAAATTTCCCATTGAATAACATTAGCTTCGGCTTCCGGTGGCGGTGAGTGAAGCGGGGCGGTAAGTCAATAATTTATTACGAGGATAAAAACTGTACAACTTGATTTTTTAAATAAATTTCCTAAAAAAAATGCGAAGTATTTTATTCAAAGAAATCGAAATTCCTCTCACAGAGAAAAGGGGGAGAAAAGGGGGAAAAATAATAAGTATAATTTCCTCTAAGCAAAAGTACTTGTTTCAAAAAACAGAACACAAAAGCTGTTAACTTTGAGCTTTAAAACAATTAACATCACCTCTAAATTAACGGAATAATAAAACACCTATTTTCTAATTTTATTAATTACATGTTACTTAAGCGAATTCAATTACTTTGTAGTCTATCCGTTTATTTAAGAAATTTTCAGCCTGGGCAGATTTTAAAAGAAAGATTCACTCGAAAGGAGGATCGACGGAAAGATGCACTCTAATCTAACTAACTACACACACAAAAGGACGGTGAACAGACCCTTTATTTGCTAAATAAATACACAGATCCAGCAGAAAGTGACGAGTGTACACTGATAACATATACATGCTTCACTCTGAATCGTGACCCTTTTATTTGCACACTGAGTTTTATACAAATAAATGTAGGGGAATATGCACGCATCTTTACGAAGCAGAGAGAGGTTTAAATACGGCTTATGCGGTAACTCAATTTTTAACAAAGAGAAAAGAATTGAAAAATATATTTTTTAAAAAAATGTCCTTTAGAACGTTTTTTTTTTTTTTTTTTTCTTCTCAAATTCAATCAAATAAATAGTACATTTCCTAAAAAGAGGGGGAGAGGTGCGGGGGGGGGGGGGGGGGGGGGCGGTATTTTAAAGCAATTAACATTTATGAATTTATATATATACAACCATTTTTAAGGTGCTACAAGTATCATCATGTGTCAAAATGAAATAAAATATCAGCAAAGAGAAAATTTAAATAATTAAAAATTTTGTAAATTGTTCTTTTTAATTATAATCAGGGTTGACAAGGTTTCGGACACTATGGTAAAAACCACGGTATAAACCATGGTTTTTACCGTCCTGTCCAAAACCCTAGTGTCCTAAACTGTCCAAAACTATGGTTTTTAATAAATTATATTTTATTAAAAATGATGCAAATATTCAGAAAAATTATAAAATAATTTATTATAAATATGCGTGCATATACATATATAATTTACTAATTGTTATTTTGTAACTTTTTCAAATATTTGCCATTGTTTTAATTTTGATAATTAATACAGTGAGAGAACAACCATAGTATAAAACCGTAAAAAAAAAAAAAAAAAAGAAAGAAAGAAAGCATTATTACTGAAGCTTTAAGGGAAAAAAAATAGATAAATGTGTCTCAAGTATTGACATTTGCAGTTTTTATACACACATAAGCAAAATGAATAAATATTGCGTTTTAATATCTTTAATTATATATATATATATATATATATATATATATATATATATATATATATACATACACATATATATTAATAATGTTTAAAGAAAAAAAAAATCATCTTGAAATAAATATTTAAATTATATATATATGTAGGTTTTCAAACGAAAAAGGAAATACATATGTAGAATTTTTAAATTTCTTAAATAGAATAGATGTTTTATATTTTTTACATATATCTGCCATCATTAAAATGTATAGACTTCATTGCCTAACTATAAATTTATATTTTATGTTAATTTTTGGTAACTTTTAATCTATATTCCTTTTAAGGAAGTTTTTTTTTTTTAATAAAACCATTTTTAAATAGAATGTCTGTAAAATAATGTATAAGTAAAACATGAGGGAAAAAATATATGAATAAAAATAAATTGGCTGAATATTCAAATTGAGTATATTATCACACATTTTTTATTGCAAGAAAAATTTTAAGGGTATTGAAATTTTTATTTTATCTAACTATTGTTAAATTTTAAATTTCTTTTCACATTTGAAAAATATTTAAAAAATTAGCTAATTTTTCAGTGTATAATGCCTTTAATTACTAATTATAAGTGTGCTAAGAAATGAAAGGATTATAAAACGGAATTTCTCATAATTTTAGGTTTTAGACAGTTTAAGACACTTTTGGACGGTAAAAACCACCTGTCCTGTCCAAAACCAGTTTCGGACGTCCTAAACCCCAACCCTAATTATAATTTTTTATTTTATATTATATGATGGTAATCTACATTTAAAACCCATTATATGAAATATAAGAAACAAATCAGTTCACATTTCTTAATCAGTCACTGATTTTTTCTATACACGGTTCGAAATTCAGGCTCCTCGGAATGAAATTGCACTTGCCAGATGGATTTCTTTTCTTTGTTGAATACAAATTAAAATATCGTCTGAAAAATGGGAGGGGGGAAGGAAATAAGTGTCCCAGGTAGCACATAACGTTGTTATGACTAATTTTTCACTGTTTTCAGACTTATTTTCAACGCTATAACAATTATGTGCTGCATGGGGTGTTTTCAAACAAGCAGGAGTTTAGTTTGTCCTTTATACCTACGAAAACAACAGTTTCATTTAGCATTTTCTCATGTTTTAATTACTGTAAGCTCTTTTTTACTTCCTCATACAAAGTATAAGGATGAGGAAGTATTGCAATGCTGGTTTGCGAAACAGATTTTGTATATCGCATAGCTAAAAAACAGTCATAGGACGTTGAAAATTTATATGAGTGATTGTTATTAGGACATATTTTATATTTTTTAAAAGCTATAATTTATATTAGGAAAATTTCTACCCAAGTGTTTACAAAATCCATTCTAAATTTAAATTCAATGCGTTGAAAACTTTAAATTCTAATTTCCATTTATACTTTCTTTAATTTAAACTTTTAAAAAGTTGGTAATTTATATAACTTTATCGATCCCCAGAGCGCTTTTATATTTTTATACATAGATATGGCTTATATATATAAGTATATATAACGTATTCATACAGCAAAAATATACACAGGTTTAAAAAAAAAATTTAAAAATTGCGAATCTATTTTACAATATTAGCTGAATACAGCCGACCACAGCTATAATTAAAACATCGATCATTTGTGCAACCTGTCCAAATATACATAAGAGCAGACAGACACTCTCCTCTGAATGAAATCCAATCACGAATGGGTATATGCAAAGCAAAGTTTTGTATGCTGCACGCACAATTGCAAAATGCAATATAGAAGAGTGGATCCGAATCCTTTCGTACGTTAAAAGCAGCACTCAGGATAACGTTGGGAGCGAACGGAATGAAAATGTCATGTGATGGATTCGTATCAAATTATATAGATCGGGATATGAGTTGGGATGGAAATGGTCTGGGATGGAAAACCTCGAAAGCAAAGATCATATACATGTGGAAATTAATAATACTATTAATAGAAATTTCGAAATAAGCACATCGATTAGCATTTAACCCTTTCATGCGCGGTGGGATATATTTTATACCACCTAATTTCACTTCCCAACTGCAAGAATTCATCCCAGAAATTTTTTTAGAAAAAAACTTACGTTTTTAACATATCAGAAAAGGCCGGTTTTTTTAAACTTAAAATTCAAAAATTCTTTTACTTTAATTTAGTTCACGAATTCCGGCGGCAGTGTAATTTAAAGGATCCGAATTGTCTTGGGCCGGAAAGGGTTAATGTATAGTGTTTAGTAAAAAAATATTAATTTTTAGTTATTTTAATTTCATATTAAATTTTTATTATATACAACACAGTTATATTGTATGACACAGTTATATTTTCTTCTTTTGGAGAAAAATCCTTTGAAGGATGGGGGTTGTTCTAAGTTCATTTTTTGCACCTTATTGGACTGGGACTTATGGCTGAAAGTAGATTCCAAATCCGGCATTTGACAATTGAAAGCCAGTTGTGTGTGTGTGTGTGGGGGGGGGGGGGGGAGAGGGAGGAGAAGAAGGTGGAATTATTCAATTTACAACAACAAATATATAATTTTTTGTAAAATATTGAATAAGTTCCCTTTTTTCCCCCACTCCCATAATGTCAAAATATTTGCAAGATAAAATTCTATATTAATCTAGCTACCAGTTAACAGGAGGTCAAGTCCAGGAATGGATGTTTATAGTAGTTCCGGATCCGTTTTAAGCAATAGGTCTAAAGACCCTAGCGTGTAAAGACCAAACGGGACAACTAAACTAAGCAAAACCAAATTCCAACTGATATATATATATATATATATATATATATATATATATATATATATATAGATAGATAGATAGATAGATAGATATCCTTATAAATGAAATAAGTAACTCTCAAAATATAGTTTTTAAATTTTTAAAACGTTATTAATTAACGGAAAATAGATAAATATTTTAGGAAACAAATTTATTTCATATGCTTTTGAGAAAAAATAAAAATTCTATCAATATATATATATATATATATATATATTTAAATCCAGTAACTACTAATATAAATCTCAAATTAAAACTATATTATATACCAATAAAATAATTTATTGAAAATAACACAATACAAATCGTATCATTGCTGATATGAAGATAAAATTAAAAGATTCAATTTCATGAAACTATCCTTCATTAACATACAAATGATTTTTACGATTAAACAAATCGTTAAATGAATCTTTACACGATTTTTTCTTTCTTTCTTTTCTCTCTCTCTTTTTTTTTTTTTTAAACAAAACTGTAAAAACCAAGAAAATTACGAATCTAAGTTGTAGAAGGCAAGGAATATTTTACACGACAAACAAATTTACCTGAAGGCGGCAATTTTTTGCCCCTTCACAATCGATAACAAACATTATTTGTTTTGAAAGAATAAAATCAAAAACAGCCCGAAGTACCTCCAAAATTTGCAAATTTGAGAGATCTAACGAATAAAACACCACTTTTAACAATCTAACAAAACCAGACAATGAAGAAAGATAAAAATTAAAAAGAATCGAAGCAAGAAAAAAAAGTATAGCTGTTCGGGTTTTCTCATTTATTTCCGTTCAAAGGTTTGGCAACGGCAGCATCGTCTCCATGGAAACAATGACCGAAGAACTTCAGAATTTTTACGGTACACTTCATACGAGAAAGTTTCAGTTGAAGAAAACGTGAAGAAGGTTCGGTGCAATGGTTTTGTTAAAATTCTGGCGGGTATTACGCGTATATCGGTGTGAGAGAACAACACGAAAATTTGATGGATTTTGCAGCTGAGAGCTCTCAAGCGAAAACACTACGGGAGAGCTCGTACTGTTAACAGAAGATAATCAATCGTTGTACCGTTTTATCTGAATAAAATTGGATATTTTCGAATAAAGTTTTATTTTAGTTCAAAGAAAAATAGATGGCATAATATTATAGTCTCTTGGAGAATAAACATGATAGGATTTCATATAATGAGACCGCTAATGCATAATTCAAAAGGGCCCGTGATTTAGCAGATTTAGGATTAGAGTTTCATATATAAGAAAGACGCTTAAGTACATAGAATAATGATTGAACTATTTGAAAATACAAAACATGTTATGTACGACTCAAATCTTGCTCAATTTTAATAAAGTTGGTTCTCAAATGTTATTAAAAAGAAAAAAAAGAAAGAAAGAAAAGAAAATACAGTCGGATTCTATTTCATAAAATCGCTAAATCCTGAAAAAAAAAAAAAAAAAAAAAGAAAGAAAAGAAAGAAAGAAAATCGTTATACGAAAAACTCATTAAATATTCTCTTGCCCTGAATTTCAATACTATAAAGACAAATTATAGTTTAAATGGCAATAAAATAACAACAACAAGTACTGTACACTTATATGATTCATAGAGTCATACTCACACAAACATACATACATACATTGCGGCCCGCCTGAATAAAATAGGTTTCCAGCTCCGCTAAGTAACTTGTCCTGTTCTAAATTCAGAATTTTGTTAAAATATTATTATTTGTGAAATTTAATCAACGTGTTTGTGAGCACATATAGCTAATAAAAATAAATAAATAAAATAAAACTTTTGCAGAGTCTTTGAAATAATAATAATTCTTCAAAACACACATTTTAAAATTAAATCAATAGATTCCCATTTGGTTACATCACAGGGTTGCTATACAAATCAGGAGAAAAAATTGTCTGAGCTTTCCCTGTCTCTTTTAAAGGTAATAATAGATATCCCGCAATCATGCAGCAATAGAATCTAACATGGATACAAGTCAATTGAATATATCTAGCAGGGTATATTAATATTATTAACTTACTATAGTTGCGAAAAATCACATAACTGGCTTTTTCTTCTTCATTATAAAACACTAAAGTTTTACAAAGATATGATTATGAAAAAAATGTGCAATGTTTTTCTAAAAAATTTCTTTTCCCTGTTTTTGCAATAAATTTTAAAATCCCCGAAGTTTTTCCCGTTTTTTTTTTTTTTTTTTTTTTTTTTAATAGTTTTTTAAATTCCCTGAGTTTTGCAGGTTTTCGCTAAATTCCAGGTTCCGTAACAACCCTGCATTATTAGAACTGTAAGGTTTTCGCAGATGTCTTTCGAAATATTTTACACGAAAAATGGCAAAATTACCTACGAGGGTTCAAAATAAATAAATAATAAATAAATAAATAATAACAATAATCAATAAGCATTCAAACTGTTTCTTTTGCTATATCTTCTATTATTATTATTATTATTATTCCATACAAAGCGACATCTAGTGATTTAATGTGCATTTGTGAAATTTTTATTATATATATATATACAGTCGGTAACAAAAGTCTGTACATATCAGGGGTGAAACTGCCTAACACTAAACCCTGAAAATTTCTACTTGCATGCAGATAGGGCAGACTTAATGATTTATCATATGGTACCCATAATAAGTGATATTTGCAGAGTTCTCAATACATTATAAAGCAAATTAAGCATTCAAAATCAAAAATGTCTATAAAAACAAAATAATTTAACATGAAACTTAGAGATAGAAACAATTTCAAAAACCCTGAATTCAGGGGTAGCTGATGAAAAGTTTCACCCCTGAATATATAAATATATGTGTGTATATTTCTTGAGAGCATTTCTTGAACTATCTACATATCAAATTTGGTGAAAATCCGCTCGCTTATTTTCAATGCAGGATACTATTTATAGCGGAAGAAATATATCTATAGCAAAATCTGCAAGAAGTTTGATACTTAAATTAAAAAAAAAAAAGAAAGAAAGGGGGAAAAAGAAAAAAAAGCACTAAGTGAATTAAAAAGAAAGCACTACGTGATATATATATTTTTTTTTTCCTTTTTTCCTAAAGTCTGGAACACCTCCATACTGGCATAATATTCAATATAATTTATATTATTTAAAATCGGAGCATTTTTAAAAAATCATAATACGATAGGTTTAATTACATAAATTATGAATGACCACCCAGAGAGTAAAGATAGAATTCCTTTTTTCCCCTTTCCCATTCAAAATATTAGGTCACCATCTGCTTGTTATCCGATGATACACAAAAAATCTCGCTAACAAGCATATGGATAAAGCCATTTTGGCAATATGCATTAAAATCGAATCGGAACCAATTTATGTCAAGATCCAACTAAATACCAATGATGGTGACATGAAAATTTGCAAATTAATTGGGTTTTTCAGCATACTAAAAACGTACACACACAAGTAAATAAATAATTTCTCGAAAAATGTTAAATCTTATTCATTAATGACATTTTAAAACTTAAAAATTTTTAATGGATTAAAATAGAAATTTTTGCCTCTCAATACTCAAATATAGTAGAATGTAAACGAAGAGAAGAAACTGTATAATTAATCAGGGTTGCACAATTTTTTTTTTTTTTTTTTTTTTTTTTTTTTGGGGGGGGGGGGGTGTCCATGAATTTTTCCTAAAAATAAAATAGATAACACGCAATCATTCAAAATTAAAATCTAACACGTTTAAAAATCAATTCAACATACATCGCATACATTAGTTTTATATTAACCACTTCAAGGGCGGTAGGATAAATCATATCCCACCTAATTTTAATTCCCAAGTCCCAACTGCAAAAATTCATCCCGGAAAATTTTAACAAAATTTTACTTTAATAATATAAACTTCATATATTTCTTTTCTTTTAGACTTGTGTATAAATTTTGGTGGCAGTTTATTTTAGATGAATGAAATTAATTACCCTGTCCCTCAAAGGATTAATTTACTATAAGTTTGAAAAAATCTTATACTAGTTGACTATATCTTTTCTTCATTACAGAGCACAAAAAAAAAAAAAAAAAAAATCTCAATTTATAAAATTTGACAATTTAAAATTGAAATTAAAACTTTATAATGATTTTTTTTTTTTTTTTTTTTAATGCTATTCTAAAAATATTTTTAATTCCCAGAATTTTCTCTCTTTTTTTACAATGAAATTCTCTGAGTTTTCCCTGTTTTTTAATGAATTTTTCAAATAAGTCTTTTCTCTGCATCAGTAGTTCTCTTGCGGTGAAAGTAGTTTTACAGGCAAAGTGAATATAAAAAATAACTAGTATGTTGTGGCCACCACAAGACTTTCTTCTATATTTTCCTACATACATATTCAATCAGTAACAATAAAAAAAAAAAAAAAATCGATAACTTTGTTTTAAATTATCACAGATTTATAGTTCAACCATTCGTTTTAAAGGTATTGACGAGACCTTTCGAAAGATACCCATCTTGAAATGAAAATTTTTTTTTCGTAGTTAACTACTACTATTATCAATAATTCATATTAATTTTACAATGACAAGTTTAAAATAACGCTCATTATGTACACTTATACGAAATTTTGTCCTACACTGCCATGATAAAAGTTTACATAAAATGCGATCACAGCGCCACCTGCTGGGCGATTGATCCCAAAATCTAATCAGCACCATTCCATGTCAGGGTCCAACTATATACTAAGTTTGGTTCAATTTCATTCATCGGTTCGTGAGATACGGTGAAAAATACGAAATTTTGCGATCACAGCGCCACCTGCTGGACGATTGATCCCCAAATCTAATCAGCACCATGCCCCGTCAGGTTCCAACTATATACCAAGTTTGGTTGAATTCCATTCATTGGTTCGTGAGATACGGTGAAAAATACGAAAATTTGTCCTATACTACCATGTTAAAAATTTATATAAAATGCGATCACAGCGCCACCTGCTGGGTTATTGATCCCCAAATCTAATCAGCACAATGCTCCACCAGGGTCAAACTATATACCAAGTTTGGTTGAATTTCATTCAATGTTTCGTGAGATACGGTGAAAACACTAAACCAGACACACACAGACAGACAGACATTTTTTAAAAACTATCAATTCGTGTTCAGGACATCCCAAAACGTTTTAGATCCGTCAAAAACCGGAGGTCGAAAATTTTCGCGAATCCAATACTTTCTCTATATTACATATAGAAGAAAGTAAAAAGGCAGTTCATTCACTTTCAATGATGTCAGTTTTGGCGAAGAAAACGTAGCGACCAATTTTTGCGAAAAATAGTAGTTTAGGGTTTCCGAAGTTTCGAAGCTCTCCGAAGCACGGGAGCCTAGATGTCGAACATTTCACGGATTTCTGGAGAGAACTAAACCTCAATCTCCATCGCTAAAGGGTATAAATAGGAGTGAGCTAACTTCGGATAGAGAGTGTAGTCATTGCGATTCAGAGTTGTTCAGAGATCTATTCTGAGCGATTACATTTTGGAGATTGTGTTCTAAGCGACTGAAATTTATTCGTGAGCTAGCAAAATTTCTGCTCTGGAGTACTTGATGTTATTTGCTTCATTCTTGTCTATCAAGTGACTGTTTACTTGGACTGTTCCAGAACTTTCGATGAATAGTGACTTTTGCAGTACGAGTATCAGGCTTCATTGAACTGCTACCAGAATATTCGATGAAATAACAGTACTATTGGACTGTTTCGAGAATATTCGTCGTAATCACAGTTTTGTTGTACTGATTTGTGAAGTTACGTTGAATAAAGACCATTCATCGACTAGAACCTGCCTGTTTATTTAGGAACTACTTTCTCACACAAAAAGTGGACACGTTTTTCGTAACAATATCAATTTTCTATATTACCATTGGGGATATCACATGGCGTTTTTATCTAACTGTCCAAATAAAAAAGTTATAGCACTTTTATTGCTGGAACGCCCCTATTGAAATTCAAAAGTTTTAACGGTATGTGTATGTGCACGTATATAGCACGGCAGCGGCCAAAAAACTGTCCAATTCCCTTGAAATTTAGAGTGTACATTTTAAGAGTACATATGTTTATGAATTACTTGGAATTAGATTAGGTGATTACATTTTGGTGTATAACTTCTATATAGAGATTTATAAAAGAATTTTTGTTCGTTACGGTCTATGGACGGCAACAATCGTAATACCGTATTTAACATAATGCAAATAACATGCATTATTAAAATGTTCAAAAGGATGTTTATCGTAGAAAATGGTAATGCATAGAATTAATAATTCGTTTACTGCGTTAGATGAAAGAATTCCGTTGCATTATGTAACGCGCGAGAAAAAGTCGATGTGTATTTTCTTTTCTCTAGTCAGTGTTTTACTTATAATGTATAAGAAAAAAAAAAACTTTAAACGAAGAATTAATGACGTAATAATACCCCCCCCCCTCACTTTATGCAAAAAGTATCTGAGTTACTCTTACAGAATATACGGTATAAAAATAACTTTCCATAATGAATAAATACAAATAAGACGTTAAGGCTATTTATCAGTATGTATAAAGAATATCCGAGCCCTATGTTAATCACGTGTTAACCTGTGTAACAGCCCCCCCCACACACACACACATTATTATTTATTACATAAAGTATATTTTTAAATTATGTTTGCGCATTCAGAGAAATCACACTTTGTTCTTTATTTCTTTTATTTATTTATTTCTCTAATTCATTTTGAAGCTATAAAATGCCAAAAATCCATTTAGTGAATTTTCGCAATTTACAGCTTCAAAATAAAAAAAATACTGAAAACTCAAAAAAAAAAAAAAAAAAAAAAAAAAAAAAAATTTTTTTTTTTTTGAAAAACGAGACACAGCTTAACAGACATGAATTTTCGGAATGTTAAAATTTGAGATATTATGGTAGTAGTTATGAGTAATTTGAGGTATTATGTGATTATTTTCTCATAACTTAAACATATAGGCTTTGGATGACCCTGAAGCTAGAAGCTACTGATCTGTAGATTCACTAGTTTAAAATCAGTTTAATGCACATGACTACTTCATTTTAATACCTTAGAGGATCTAAAACACAAATCACAATCTATAAAACAAAAAACAAAATCTAGGAAAAATACAGCGAATTCGAAAACTTATAAATACACCCGTATCACGATGGTAATCTACCGTCAGTATGAACTGACATGGCAAACATTTGTTTTAAGCCCTCATGCATAGTTAAAATGCATCACAAAGGAGAAAGTGTATGATATGCAGTGGGCGCCAAATTAGGCCGATGACATGAGATACAGGCTGTTGATATAAACCTCATTTCGACAGATGAACATGATGGCATGGGTGTATAAGAATGATATCCGCTTGATAGTTGTCATGAAAGATAGATGACATGTAGGCAGGTATAAAAGTGACCTAGAAATGCGTGTATAATTCTCAGAGATAAATAAGGGCGGAAGAACATAAATGCTGAAGAAATATGCTGATAAATACTCACGTGAAAGCGATGTGTGCAATCATTGATTCCGGTATATATTAATATAATGTGTGAATTAATCAATTAAGGTTATACAGGTGCTTCAAGAGTCTTGATTTTTTAGGCATAATTGATAATTGTAAGAACTGACGAAAATGTATAAAAGATACAATGAAAAAAGGGAACGTCTGTTATTTACACACTTTTTAACACTTTCAAATAAAATTGAAAATTTTTAGTAAACTTCGATTTGTCTGACCGTCCGAGCTCTAAAATAGTATAAAATCTTCCGTTTTAGCAGTGATTCTATGTATTGTTTAATATCAAGTTTAAAAAAAAATATCATTTTTAGAAAAGAAAATATTGTGAAATGGCCGGACCGTTTTTATGAATATGAATTCTGTGGATGTACATATTTTAAAAATTCGAATTTTGTGGAGGGGCCCTTTTCTATAATAAGGAATTTTGTAAAGGGTCCCAATTTTTGTCTTGATCCCTGCTGATCCAAATTATAAGTGAATGAATCAATATGGATATGAGAAATTATTTAATATATCAACTTTAACGCACTATGACCATGCAATCAACTGGGCAATAGGTATCAAAACTGAATCACAATATTTCTTTAAGAAAGTCTTTTAAAAAATCTATTTTTGTGCGATTTCATGCAAAAGAGACTGAGATATAGCTATCTCGCAAATCGTCAAAAGTTTGGCTCAGCTAATATCACCAACTTGTTGAGCAAGTTTCACCCAACCTTAAATGACCAACCTATTTCAAAATGTAATTAAATATAAAGTTAAAAATGGAGCTCCGACATTAACTAATGAGATACAGAAAAACTCAAAAAATGTCTATCAAAAACCGACAATTTTTAGTCTAGTGTTTAAGTGTTATATAAATTAAAAATACACGATTTTATATAAAAATGTACTAAAATTTCCAATTCAGTGGATGCTTAATTCAATAATATACGTGAATGATAAAACTTCAGCTCAATCGGAAAATAAGAAGTGGATTACAGGTTGGAAAACCAATTTTTTTAATGGAGTTTCGGGGGGGGGGGGCAAAGACCCTCAGGACCCACCTTACTTTTAGAGAAATTGTTGTCGTCGGAATTAGACGATAGAAAGTGATTAAAGTTCGAAAAGAAATTTTGAATTTAATTTTGGGGCACAGGGCTCCATGCAGTGTTGCCAGATGGTCAACAGTCAATATCTCCAAGCAGGATTTCAAATTTCCCCAAATCAGGTTTTTTTTTTTTTAAGGAAAAAAAAAAAAAACTCCAACTCAATTTCTACTAAAAAAGTAAATTTTTTTCAAAAAAAAAAATAAAAAAATAAATAAATAAATAAATATTTAACAGATTTAAACACAAATTTCCCCCCAAATGACGCTTATTTTTGAAAAAAAAAAATCCCCATATACAAAAATTACTTTTATATACATACTAGTTATCGGAAAATTTAAAATCTGCGTAAAGTACTTTAGTACAGAGGATATAAGCAACATGTACTTTTATCCTCAGGATATCCTGGGAAAAGAGGTACCTTCAAAAGCCCCTACATGCTATAGAAAACTGTGAAATGTCCCTGCGCACAGGGACAAATTCCTACTGTTGGCAATGCTGTAAACTTAACAGGTAGACCAAAATAAGTTGAAAAAAAAAAGTTGAAAAATTCTCCAGATTTCTTTCCAAAAATTTCAACAATCCCCTCAAATTCCCCACAAACATTCGGTTTCCAAAATATTCCCCAAATGCCCAAAAAATCCCCAAAATGGGGGACAAAATCCCCAATCTGGCAACTCTCATGGTCCCCACTCCTAAGTCCGTTACTACTTAAACTTGTATTGTCATTAAAGTTACACACATGTACGCACAGTTCGAGTTCAATCATGAGATAAAAAGCGGGTTTAAATTCAACATTAATTACAATTTTTAACAACAGTTGGGGGCGTACCTTAGAAGCCTCAGGCCCTCTCCCAAGCCTATTACTACTTGGGCATGTATTGTCATCGGAATTATCCATGCATGAAAAATTTCAGCTAAATCAGATGATAGTAGGTGAAAATTCAATTCTTACATTTCACCCACACACATAAATAAATAAATAATTTACCAAATTAAATCAAAACATTAAAAAAAAAATAGTCTATTGTTTAAGACCATATTAAAATATACACATCTATTAAAACTTTCACGTATCTAATGTTTTTTTTTTTTTCGTCATAATAATAAGTCATGCATATGAAAATAAAATAAGCAGTTTAAAAGAGGAGCAAAAATGAGTTAATAAAAAGAGTTATAACTTTAGCCAAAAAAAAAAAAAAAAAAAAAAAAAAGATTTAAGCGAAAATGGTGATAGCGTTGAATTTTATAATTTCGGCACGTAAATGATTTTATAGCGTGTAAGCAACTCAAACAAGAAATATTTTTTCACCTCAACACGAAAATAAAGTTGCTATTTTTTCCCTTAAGCAGAGCAAGTTAATAAAAAAAAAAGGGGGGGGGACGTTGGGGAGAGCGGAAAAAATAAATACAAATAACTAAAAAGTATTTTAGTAAATAACTTATTTGCGTGAAAATAAAAATAAGTTTCAAAAAATTAATAAATAATGTATTTTTAGATAGTAATGAATGCTTTAAAGAAAATAAAAGAAATTTTAAAATTTCTCTAGCTACTGTCGCCGGCAACTAAAACTTATGTTAATCCATGGAAAATTTTGTTTACAGAATTAATCAATGCCTAATAATGTATATTTTCAAATTCCGTTTCTGCATTCAGGATACTGACAACCGTTATTATTATTATTATTTTTTTTTTTTTTCTTTTTTTTTCCCAAAAATTTATTTTGTCTTTGAATTACTTTACTCGAATTTATAATATATACATGAAAAATGATGTATTAAAAATTTAAATAAATAAGATTTTGGAAAACAACAACAAATTTAATGGTTATAAATTTTCTAAACGTGAAAATTAATTTTAGAAAAATATTAGGTAATGAGTAATTCTATCAAGAAATTTCCTCATTCGGTAGAAAGAATGGATTGATTGGTTGTGTTTTACGCGCTGTGAGCAATTACAATGGAATGGGACTTGGCTGCAGGAGACAGGGCAATTGTAAGAAGTAAAAACGAGTTTAGAAAGAATGAATTACAATTTAGATTAAAAAAAAAAAAAAAAAAAAAAAAAAAAAAAATCTCTTCGCAAAACACTAAAAACATATAAATCAATTATTATTATTATTATTTGTGCGTGTGTTTGTGTTTTGATTACATAAACAGGAAATAAAAATTTTAAACAGCATATGTGAATGATGAATTATATATATATATATATATATATATATATTTAATGAAGACTTTCTCTATTAGCTTGATTCACACAAAAAAGTATGAAAAGTTTAAAATCAACTGCTGCCACCTAAATTTCATACTTTAGTTAATTTTAAAAAAATATAATTGTCGTGTGGAAAAAATGTTTGCACCCCTTCATTCAGAAAAATCGCCCCCTTTCATTAGGTACCAAATATGTAACGATCCACGTACTTTTTAAAATGACTGAAAGGAATTAAAATGAAGTGTTGTCACCTAAATTTCATACTTCAGTTAATTAAAAAAAAAAAAAAAAAATCTAATTGTCGTGTCGAAAAACTTCTTGCACCACTGGATTCAGAAAATTCGTCCCTTTCATTTGGTACCGATTGGACTGATATTTCTAACTTATTTCCCGTTTTTAACCAGGGTTCGTTGATTTAAATCAGTTTGATTAAAATCATGATTTAAATCTTGATTTAAATCAATGGATTTTTTTTTTAAATCGTTGATTTAAATCAACTGATTTTTTTTAAAAGTCGTTTATTAAAATTGAATCATTTTTCAAAACTTTTTATGATCTAAATTTTTTAAATTTTGTTAGAATGAGTTTCAAATACAAAATATGTTGCATTTACAACCTTTAATTAGCAAAACTATATATATATAGGTATCTGTACGTGTGTGTGTGTTGGCACATATGAACCAATCACTTTAAATCTTACACAATTACTTTTTATGCTTCAGAAATGAATTAAAGAACTAAAAAATGTACTAATTCAGTATAGGATTTTACACTAAGACCATATATTATCATGAAAACTCTATGAACTTGTCTTTTTTTTTTAAACATTTTAACAACAAAGCATAATTAATTCAACTATTATGATAACATATAAAGCATGGAAGTTTTCACTTTTATTTATTTATGTATTTTGAATGACATTTCAGCTTCATTTATTAATTTTTTAATGTCATTCAGCATTTACACACACACACATATATATATATATATGCTGTTGCGCATTTTATGTTGTATTACTACTATTATTATTATTTATAATACTATTTCAATTCTTATATCAATTCTTGTTCAGTGTATTACAATTCTCATTCAGTGTTTTACAATTTAATGATCATTTTGGACTACTTTCATCAATCATTTAGCATGTTTCTTTACTGGTAATATTGTGTGTTTTACTACATTATTATTTGTTAGTCATCCTTTTTTTTTTTTTTTTTCTTTTTTTTTGGGAGGGGTCTATTTTAAATAACTTATTATTGTATATATTGTTGTATATATCTTTGATGAATTTTCATCATGGCTATGACTACTTTTTGTAAATATTATACATTTTTCATACTTTTCTACTAAAGGTTGTTTATGTATTTATACAATTTTGTGCTCCATTTATTTTAATCCAGAATTTCAAAAGAATTATTTTGTTCAAAAAATATTTATTTTACTCAAGATTCTCTAAAGTTTTAGTTTTTTATAAGAAAACATATTTATCTATTTTTACGAATTTATCAGGCTTCTATTATAATTTTGCAAGCTTAGTTAAATTCCAATATTTCTTATAATTATTGTCTCAATTTATTATATATCCAATATTTATCTTCATTATTCATTAAATGGTTGTTCTAAGTAAATTCCTAGCGCCTGGCAAAAAAGGCAAATCTTATGGTTTGTCTTGTGCTCGGTACAGAGTAATGTATAGGGATTACTCTGGATCGTCATCCTGCTACCTATATCATCCTCCTCTTCGCAATTTATTTTTCACAAAATGTAATTCTTCTAGATGTCTTACATGCCCTCTTGCTGATGCTTCTCATTTTAGTGATAGCTCTTCTCATGTTACATTTTGTAAGGCTTTTAATATTATTTACTCTCTCAAGTGCAATTTATGCAATATGGTATATATTGGACAAACTAGTAATCCATTACACAAGCGGATTAACTTACATCGCTCTGATATTAAAAAATCACGTCAATTTACCACTAATTTTGAATATATGCACTTCCATCAACATGACTTTAATAATATTACTGTGAAAATTCTTAATTTTAAGAAGAATTTGAATGAACGTCTCTTACTTGAATCAAAATATATTAAATCACTGAATACTATCTATCCTTTTGGTTTAAATTCTAATGTTTATAATAAACAACATATTGTTTATTCCAAGGTTTCAAAAATTGAATTTTACAGTAATATTTATAAAACTCCAAATCACTCTTTATATAAAAAGACTACTAGAACTTCTAGGGGTTCTTCTAGGTCGTCTTCCCAACATCTGGACATTTCATATATATTACAAAATCTCAAATCCTTAGAAAGTATTTTTCTTCAGTCTTATAATTGGAAAGTTATACGTAATTTTATTTTTGGAATAAAAAAGAAGTATCTTCTTAAATATTTTAAAGTATTTCATTCTCATTCTTTTGATTCACACTTCAGTGATGTATTCTTTGATATTTTACACTATAGGGCTGAGTGTTTTAATATTAAACTTGATTTAAAGTCTGGTCAAAAAATAAATAACTCTCTCTTGGTGATAAATTTTTCTCATCTGGTTTTTAATAAACTTCATATTCACAATTTACTTAATGATCCATCCAATCCTTTTCCAATCAAAAACTTCATCATTCAAAAAACTTTTAAATACAATATTACTTTAGGTAGAAAAATATTTAACTACAATAAATTTGCTAAATTTCTTACTTCTAATGATCATCCTCCATGCTATTGTTCTGATTCCAAATATAAATCTTTTTTCAATACATCTCATGGTCATATTATTACTGGAGATATCAATATTGTGGAAAATATTACTCTTAGATCTTTGATGAAGTATGGTACTAAATTTCGGATGCCCTCAAAATTCAAATTTATTGATATCATTACTCAATTTAATTTAGACTTGGATCTCTTTATATACAAAATTGCTATTGATTATAATAAACCAGTGGAATTTTTTAATGAGTGGAAATTTAAGTTATTGGAGAAATTTAAACTCGATTTAGTTTATAATATGCACCATCTTTCTAATATCAAGTACTATGATTTCAAAGAAATTCATTCAGCAATTTTAGACTTACAGTCTAAATTTATTATTACTTATGTTGACAAGGCGGCTAATAACTATGCAATTATTTGCAAAAAGTATTATAAACAACTTCTTTTTGATACTATGGATACTAGTAATATTTTTCTTAAGATTAATGACAGTATCGATATTAAAAATAGGCATATATTTAATTATTATAAGTTGATAAAAACTAAATGTAATAACTACAATTATCCTTATTTAGTTGTAATTCCAAAATTTCATAAAGATCCTATTAAATTTCGTACTGTTTCTGTTGCCTGCAATGCCTATACTTCTAATGCTAATATTATGTTATTGAATATCCTTAAAAAATTACATAGTTATATTGTTTCTAACAAGTGTAATTTTTTTCTAAAAAATAGTTTTCAACTCAAAAATAAAATTAAAAATCTTACTGATATTACTGGTATAAAAACTTTTGATTTCAATGATCTTTTTAATAATATTGATATTAAAGATATGTTTGATATTATAAATAAACTTTTTGTAGAAAATTTGCAGTTTTTAAATCTAAATGTTAGCATAACTCCTTCAGCCTTTAAAACTCTGACTAGGTTTATCCTCTTCCATAACTATATTTTATTCAACAATTATTTATATAAACAACGTTTAGGATTGCCACAAGGTGGAATTGCTTCTAGCATATTAGCTGATCTATACTTATATTATTATGAGCGTGACATTGAGTGTACTAACTTTAAATTACTACGATATATAGATGATATAATTATATTATATTTGGATAAAAATCGCACCAAACTAGACTTACCTGTCAAATATCCTGAAAGTCTGTCTCTAAGTAGTACTGATTTGGATTCTAGTGTCATTAATTTCTTAGATTTAAAAATTATTCTTAAAAGTAATGGACAATTAGAATTTGACTTATACGATAAAAAGAAAGATTTCCCCTTTAAGGTAAATTTTTTCACTAACTTTAAAACGTGCTTACATAAATCTGTATTTGTCAATATTCTTCTTAATTTTAATCTAAGGATCAAATATTTAGTGTCTGACAAACATCAAAAATTACAATTTCGATTCTTTAAAAATTTAGCATTAATTAATGGCTATCCCAAACACTTAATAAAAAAATTCTTTTAATTATTTATTTAATTATTATTATTATTATTATTTTTTTTTTTTTTTTTTTTCTCCGCATACATTTTATTCAAATTTAAATTTACGTCTAAATATTAGGTATTATTTTTTGGTTTTCAATCAAATACATTGATTATTTGAATCCTAAATTTATTTGATTGTATTTTTCCATTATTTTCATCTAATTACTCCAGATGGCAGCACTATTCATGATTCAATATTAGGAATCATCTTCTGATTATTTCAGGATTTGAATCCTTACCCTACATGAATTCCACTGTGAATCCTAAAAATTACTCTATGGTCCATGCTATTTTGAACTAATTAACTGTGAATCTAACTGCTAACTGATTGTTATATTTTTACATGTGCGACGTTTATTGCTTCAATTTCATTTTGAAAGGTTAAAGTAATCTTATTCTTCTACAATTTTATGGGTTTTTTATTTTAATCTTACATTTAAATGGTTATGGTTTTTCATATTTAGGTAAAGGTTTTATTATGATTATTGTTTTATTATGATCTTCGTTTTTTCTGTTTTGACTATGTATATTTCTTTTTTGAGTTGTGTTCATATCAAATATTTTATTCAGTGTGTTGAATTTTTGTATCTTTGTATTTTTATTTTAATCTTAATTTTATATGGTTATGGTTTGTCATATTAGGTTATAGTTTTATTTTTATCTTCTTCTTTAATGGATTGTCTATGGATGTTTCGGGCCTGCGAACAAAGAAATTCTTAGCTTTTGCTTTCTTTGTTACAGAAAAACATCCATATTTTAGCTTATTTGCATTCTACCAGGCCCTTGACAACGTTAGAATGCAAATATTGCTTTTTTTCTCATTCCAATTTCCAATATTTATTTCGATTTTTCTTTAATTATTCTTTGATTTGATATGGGTAGTCTCAGCTTATGATCCGAGGAATTGTTTTGATACTGATGTTGAGTCATCTTTAAACTTCATAAAAACATTTTTGCACTGATTATATTAATATATTTCAATATATATATATTGTGTCCATAAAAATGTTTCTTTTCTAAAAAATTTTCTCATTTAAAGTACTGCATATATTAGTTTTTATAAAATTACTATTTAATGATTTGTTATCATATTTTATTATTTTATGAGTTTTTATGTTAATCACAAAGTTGAATGATTTCTATAATGAGAACTTTTATATGATAATAGTTTTTCTCAAAAATATTTCTATTTTTCACTAAAATTTGCCTCAAAAATAAAAACGTGGATCGACCTATGCTTAAGCTTCAGTTATTTTCTTTGATAACATTTTATTTTGATTATTCACGTGCATTATTGGGATTATGCATATTTCAAAATTTTTTTAGATAGTGTTAACTTTCATGCCATAATTAACATGGTTTATAATAATACCATAGATAATTACATATAGATCCATTAAATTAACAATACAGTATGTTATCCAGAATCAGAATGGTCAAAGAGATGTTTTATTCTTCCCTAACATTTTATTTTTAAAACGTTTATTTTTAAATATGGAAATTGTCTGCTTCATTTGCATTTTTAAATTTTAAATAAAAGGTATTTAGTTAAAATGAGAAGTTTCATCTTTTAGTAATAAAGTGATCATATGATTTTACAAAATGATGAGCTGAAAAATCTATATCTATATATAAAATAGAGAACTTCTAATAATATGTATTTAGAGTAAAAGTAAATATTCATATAACATGACAGTTGTTTTTCATATACATTCTGTTTTAAAAACTAAAAGGGAAGGTACAAGTTTACGTTAAATTTGCTTGTTAATTTGTATTTGAGTATGCTATAATTCTTGTGGTCTTAAATGATAAATTTCATTATCCATCAGTGTTAAAAGTTAAAACTGATGTATATATGCTTATAAAAAGCATAGCTTCTGGCATTAAATTTACTTAAATTATGTTTTTAGACATTGTTTAAGATATAGATTACTTTTACAGGTATAAAGTAATGAGTAACTATAAATTTGTAGACTTTTAAAAAAAATCTGATTTAAATCGAAAAAATCCGATTTAAATCAAAAAAATCCGATTTTTTTGATTTAAAAAAAAAAAAAAAAAATCAAAAAAAAATCACGAACCCTGTTTTTAACCCGGATTCAGAAGAAGGTTTATGACAGAGAATGTACGCTAAAACAAAGTCTTTAATAATAATAAAAAGAGCTTTGTAAGCACATACTACAAATTGTAATTGGGCTTGCTCATAAAGATTTTTCATAATCATTATCTATCTTTCAATAACAAACACTTTTTTTTTTTTTTTTTTTTTTTTTTTTTGCAAAGCATAACTGCTTACTCTTTGACAAAAAACTTCATTAATAGTAAAAATGACAGCGCAGTATACTTACTTAAATCAATGCTTTCAACTCTAAAGTACTAAAAGTAGTACAAAAATAATCAGAATTGAACAAAATAAACAAATAAAAATAGTAAAGAGATAATGAAGGCCATCTCTTTGACAGACTGTTTGCAATAAATACCCTTAAGATCGAATTTTGATAACGCTTTACAAAAGAGCTATTATTTTGTTCCGTCAGACGGCTAGACACACAACTCCTCTAACTCACAATACAAGATTGTACCAAACTTCATCAATGAAAACGTGTTTTTTTACCTTTGATTTCGAGTAACAAAGCATCGAAATGCGTGACTGCCACTGACGCATATCACCCTTGCGCAATAACGTCTGGTATTGAATAACAACGCATTTCGGCAATCAATTAACGTCACCCCCATGAACATCCTCGCCTAAAACTGACACAATGTCAAACATGTAAACAAAAGGTTCAAAACTATACAGAGCAATAAGCGTGCAGGAAGATCCTCAAACATGGAGAAAGTGCGACTGATATGAATGGAAACAACCCAAGTCCCTGAATAGAAAGCAGGATGTTGTGTGAAGGCAAACTTATGCAAATATGTAACGACTGAATGAAAACTGGAAGCTTAATTTCATTATGTTCCTTATATATATAGTTCATAATTAAATATTAAAGTAAAATGCCCTGGGTTTTCCAGATCATTTTCTAGAAAATATTAGCAAAACATTACGTAATGGGCGGTGTCTGTTGCTCTCACAGCATTGATTTGGTTTAGCCTAATATTAACTCTCCGTCCTTTACCTTTGTTCACATTCAAATAAGTCATGGTTAATTATTTTGTATATCTGTTGCTACATCGTTTGAAAAACTTAAGATATTTTATATATTTATTATTAGCAGTAACGTGAATTTCCGCATTACAGGGGTGAAATTCCCTTATACGCAAAAACCATGAAAACTGCTACTTGCATGCAGATAGGGGAGACTTATAAATGATATACTACATTGCTACCTAGTAATATTTGGAGAATTCTTAATACGTTATGAAGCAAATTAAACATTCCAAATGAGAAATTTCTATAAAAACAAAATAATTTATCATGAAATACAGAGAGAGCAAAACCTTCAAAAACCCTGAATTCAGGGATAGCCCCTGACAGGTTTCCCCCTAGGACATATTTTCGCAATAATTTATCATTTAAATCGTGGTAAACATGAAAAATGTTAGAGTGAGAAAGAAAATTTTCCTTTTTCCTGATTTTAAAATCCATTTTTCCAAAGTTTTAATGAAAATTTTCCTTTTTCATGAGATTTCTCTGAGATTTAGAAACGAAATCCTAATTACAAGAATATTCCAGATTTTCCCTTAGGAGAACGAACTCTATAATTTAGATTATTAGGAACCTTTAAAAAAAATTTCATTCATATCATTATATGGAAAATTTTGAACGAATTGCCAAGAGAGAGAGATTTTATTCGTTATTAGTCAGTTTTAATATTTACCAATGATATCATATGCCTTCATTTAAGTATTTTAATAGTAAAAAAGAAAGAATATTTGTTTTCTTTACGAGCAACAGTTATTTTTTAGTAAATAATAATAACAAAGCATTTCAGCTATAAATTAACGCCAACCTCGCGAGTATCTTGCTCTAAAACTAACAAAACTTCAAACACGTAAACAAAAGTTTTCAAACTATACTGACCAATAAACGTGCACGAAGATTTTCTAATATCGAATAAGTACAACTTCTATAGAAAACAAGATGTTGTGGATGATATCAAACTTATGTAATTATATAACGACTGAACGAAATTAAAAATGAAAACTGAATTTCATTATTATTATTAACAATAGTAGTAGTATTTAGCAATTAATTAAATAGGAACATTTTTAAAATTTTCATTCATTATCATGTGAATTTCGAATAAATAGTCAAAAGAAATTTATTCGATATTAGACAGTTTTAATTATATATATAGAGATTAACAATGGTATGTCTTCACTAAAACTGTACAAGGGGAAAGAAAAAGCAAATTCCTTTGTATCATGTAATAAATAGAGGACATTTTTGTGTAAAGTGCATACACATTCAATTTATCTGGAGGGAGGAGATACGCATATTTTGTGTTAGCATATTTCTAAATAATCGCACATCGCCAGACATCATATAATAGTAAAAATTAGATGAAAAAAATATTTCATTACGTTAATATTACGCATATCATTTGCCTTTGTGCCAGAAGAGCCACAAAACATTCTGAAAAATCAATATCAGACAAAACGAATGCTAGACGCCACCCCAATCACAAATCAACCCGCTTATATTATATTCCATGATCTGTCTCCATATGTACAACTGTAGTTCTCATTTATGAAATTGATACACAGACAAAAGATACAAGCGCACTTAGCAGATCGTTCATAACTGCCAAAATGCATTAACTATGCTGTGAGATACAACAAAATGTAGGCAACAGCTTACAAAAGAAGTTACACGTCAAATTTAATAAAAATGACTTTGAAGTGTCTCAAATTTTCTTTCAAAATAAACCAAATGTTTAAGATAAATAGTATCAAAATAAATAAATATAAACGACTACTGACGCTTAGAAAATATTTTGAATTAAAACAGGAACTGATACAGAAATAAAAAGACAATGCAGTGGTTTAATAAAGACGTAAACTCGTTAAATAGATATAGAAAACACAATAAAAGTCAAATACATGATTTTTAAAAAAATTAATTTATCTTATCCCCCCCCCCTTATTTTTTTCTTTTGGTCCATCTTTTTCACAGAAAGAAAAAAAAAAAACTGTCCTTATTATAGTAAAATTTATCTTATAGTACACCACCTTCAAGTTTGCATAATCAGAAATATAATCTATTACGGACTCTAAGAGTTTGCAAATAGGACTCAGGTACTAAATTAAATTCTGTTTAGTAAAGTTAATAAAAAATAAAAAAAAAATTACTTTTTTTTTTTAAATTAATTTTGGAAACTGAATATCTATACTGAAAGTGTTGCTTGGCATTTACTATCGTAATCTAAAACTCGTGTTTTTTTTTAATTAATTAATTAATTAATGTACTTTATATTTTCTTGCCATATTTAAATTTTATTTATTGCAAAGGGGATAAGAAGCAAATACCATAAAAATATTTAATTTCCTCAAAGAAAATAAAACAGGAGTCGATCCAGGTAAAATTTGGGGCCGTTTTGCTGCACTTTCATAAAATTTAAATTTATATAATAGGCTCCTTCACGAGATGTGAATTAAAAAAAAATTATCCTTTTATAAACATTTTGAATATTTTTAGTATAATTTTTAATTACTGTCTATATTTGGTATAACAAAACTCTAAACAAAGTATTAAAACATTATAGAGAGTAACTTTTAAAAATGGAAATTTTTATACTCCTCTCCTTCACAAAAACAGATAAAAAATGTCACATAAATAAATAAAAATTTTACAAAAATATTTTATCCCCACAAAAATGAGTCCCAAAAAATAAAACCTGGATCGACCCCTGAATAATAAACTGCTGCATAAACAAACTGAACACAAAACAGGTGTGAAACTACGAAACATGCAAAAACCCTGAAAACTGCTACTCGCACGCAGATAGGGGAGACTAATTATAGGTAGTCACAGAATATATCATTTATAAGTGATATTTAAACATTCAAAATAAAAAATTTCTATACAAACAAAATAATTTAACATGAATTTCAGCGACAGCAACATCTTCAAAACCCCTGAAAAGTTTCATCCCTGGGATAATTCACAATTTGTGACAGATTTTAATTTGGCGGCATTAAAAATCGATAGACTTAGACAAACAGAAAAGGGGATTAGTTGCTTTTCATATAATTTTCGTCACAGGTATGAAAGTGGTTTTAAGTTTCACTTCCCTCTTCACATATCGCCGCCGGAAGCCCGAGCCAATGTTATTCTATGGGGAAATTTTCTTTATAAATAACTTATTAACTAATACATATTTTTAAATTCTGTTTTCACATTCTGAAAATTCCCAGCTGTTAAATTGACGGACATTTTTTAAAAATGTTTTTTTTTTTTTTTTTAATATTTTACTTTGAAATTGCAAAATGGAAAAATTTCACTTATTGAAAATTCGTATTTTTCAGCTTCAAAATAAAATATAAAAACTTTAAAAAATATTTTTTTTTTTTTTTTTTTTTTTTTTTTAATGTCCGTCAATTTAACAGCTGGGATTTTTCATAGGGTTCATACTCATATATGGGAAAAAAAATTTCCTGAGTTTTCCCTGAGTTCCCAGACAATTTTCACGATAATATTAGCGACATATTACAAGAAACGCTCCTCTAGACAGGACAAAATACAGCTACTTTCACTGTATGATGTCATATTACTGTCGAACATGATAGAAATTCAGGTAGAAATCAATGTTTACATGCGTATTTTCACAATACTTAATCAACTGAATTTTGATATGAAGCTAAACAAGAAAAATATAACTTGAGAGAAAGAAAATATTTGTTTCTCCAGATTTTATAACCGATTTTCCGTGACTTTTAATGAAAATCTTTATTTTCCCTGAGTTTTTTTTTAACAAATTCCAAATTCCCTGAGTATTCCCTGTCTTCCAGGTTTTCCCTGATGAGTATGAACCCTGTTTCAGAATGTGAAAACAGAATTTAAAAATATGTATTAGTTAATAAGTTATTTGTAAAGAAAAATTTCCCATAGAATAACGGCTTCCGGCGGCGGTGAGTGAAGCGGGCCCTTAAACTTAATTTATGTAATTATGGACTCAAGCCCGAACTGGGGTTTGATTCCGGTACATGATATTGATATAGCCAATCTAATATAACTGCTCCTAAAATAAAATTTATTATAAACAGCAATCTTAGAACAAATTCAAATAAGCAAAGTTCAATTTAACGTCTTCAATTACAATATCTCTATTTATAAAAAAATAAAGAAATAAATAAAGCTCTCTTCTGATAACTTATCTATAAATTATTATCTTCCCTATACCTATGCTCTTTTTCCAATCTTATCAAAACAGATAAGTTCTTTGAGATTTGTACTTGAAACATAAAATTTCAGCAATGAAAATTTTGATTACTTTCTTAAATATTTTGTTTTTTCTGTAGACATATTTTGTAAAGATTTCTTAGCTGAAAGCACATTTAAGGAAAATCTTCACAGTTACCTTTAAGAACTCAAATAAAAATTATGCTAGTAATCTCCCCCCCCCCCCCCCCGAAAAAAAAAAAAAGTTTAAGCATGTTGTTTGATATTAGACTGAAAAAGTAATATTGTTCAAAAAACTATTGGTGATAAATGAAAAGGAAAAGACAGAAAAGAAATCACAAAATAAACAGATACAAATAAAACTGTATTTTAAAATTATAAGCACTGTATAAGCAATTTTTCCAAAACCTCATGAATATATATATATATATATACTAGCAGGCTACGCCCGCTTCGCTGGTCACTATATTTAAATGAATTTTAGACAGAATTATCAATATTTATTTTTTTACACCACATTATACACAAAAACTAAAAAAAAAGTAACTAAAATTGCTTCAAACCTCGCTTCGGGTACTCGCTGTCTACGGCAGCTATTTTCCCTCCCGCACTGCATCAGGTCTAGGTTTCCCATGCCTGCAGAAAGATCTTTCCCAGGCATTTTATTCTGGATATTTATCGACAACAGGAAAGATCTGCTACTATTTAAGAACTACGATTTTAAAGATGACTGTATCTCAGCATCTATTAAATATTTTAGTTTTGAACCATGTATTTTATAACCCATGCTATTTACACTATATTACGATTTGATTCCGACCAATGTAATTAAAGAAAATAAAATAAAAAAGTAGATTAATATATATATATATATATAAACAAATAAATTTTAATCAATTTAATCCTTTTTGCTATGTATGTACTTCCATTTTTCCCGATAAATACTGTAAATAATAATTTAAAAAAAAAAAAAAAAAAAGTTTTTCTTTTAAAAGAATTAATTAAAAAATGAAAAATAAGAAGTTGGTCTACTATAAAAACTTAAACGTAACTGTTATAAAAACGTTTTTAAAATTAAAACTATTAATTATACTTAATTTTTTCTACTGCATTACCATTTTGTTTCCAAAAAAAAAAAAAAAAAAAAATCGCCTTTAAATGAATGTATTAAATAAAAATAAGTTGCGTAATAGCCGTTGCTAAGATACGCAGACGATTGAAGCAAAATATTAAATTTATGAAAAATGAAACAAAGAAGCCAATATTTAAAATCGGAAAAACATTAATTTAATAAATTCAAATTCGAAAAAATCTCGATTAGGTGCACACTTGCAGGGACCCAGGTACCTATATGCCAAAATCTAAAAATTTAATTTGTTTAATTTTTTCTACTGTATGTGTATAACTATTTGATTTCAATAAATATAATAAAAAAGATTTCTTCCTCAAACGAATGCAAATAAATAAATAGTTTAATAGCCGTTGCTAAGATACGCAGACTTTTGAAACGAAACAAATTTCTGAAAAATGAAACATTGAAGCCAATATTTAAAATCGAAAAAACATTAATTTAAAAAATTCAAATTCGAAAACATCTCGATGAGGTGCACACCTGCAGGGTCCCAGGTACCTATATGCCAAATTTGGAGGCTCTGCGATTAGTAGTGTGAGCACCAGAGCGCAGATACACACACAGACACTTCTCTTTATTTATATAGATATATATCTTTTCTCCCCTTCCCCTCCTCACTTTTATTTATTTATTTATTTATATCTATTTACAGGGGTTGATCCAGGTTTTAAATTTTTGGGGCCCAAAAAAAAGCAAATTATTTTTGTGAAATTTTTATTTATTTTTGTAAAAATGTATTTATTTTTATGAAAAAAAAAAAAAAGAAAAAGAAATACTGCGTGAAGTTTAATAACATTTTATTAGACACTCATTAAACATAATATTGTAAACAAATTACAAAAATATTATTTTTATAAAACAGAATTTTGTGAAAGGGCTGTTTTCTATGAATCTCAATTTTGTTAAGAAGCCCATTTTAGATATTTGAATTTCGTGAAGAGGGAGCAAAAAGGTCTCAATTTTTACCTGGATCGACCCCTGATTTATTATTTATTTTGTTTTACTTTATTTATTTATTTTGTATGTGCGTACGACAATTTTAAAAACTATATGAAAAATCTTGAACTAGTATTTCAGCTTTGACCATGAGACGAAAGGAGAAAAAAAAAAAATGTGCAGGAAACAGGCCATAAAAGGAATGAAACTGGCAATCTACAATCCAGTCTTAATAAATAAATTAAAGTGAACTTTGGTCGTTGACCTTATTTGTTATCCACAGTAGAGTTCAAACTGTCTATTGGACAAACTTGTTCCTCATTTAATGGGCATAAAGGAATATCTCCAACAACAAACAGGGCTCATCTTCCGTTAAAGCAGCAAAATAGATTCATTAATAAAAACTTATATATTTATATCTATATTCCTGTTCCTTTATGGTTGGTTTAATGGCAACTGACGTCCAATAAAAGAAAAAATAAAATAAAATAAAAAAGGGGAAGAGAGAGAAAGAAGATTGTTTCTTATTTCGAAGATTTCTTTATTTTTTTATCGAGATTTTTTCTCACTTAGTTAATAATATACAATACAACAATACGACAAAAATAGAATTCCGAAAATTATATTTAATTGTTACGATGAGCATTATGAAAAATAAAGTAAATAATGTCCACAGAACAAAATGGAAAAAAATTATTATTATTTATTTTTTTTTTAATCAATTTCTGAAAAACGAGAACCGATTGAATTGCCGTGAATTTTTCAAGTGCAAAAGATACATTGGATAAAGAGTAAATTCTATAAACAAATTTTCCTATAGAGTTGTTACATAAGATTTTAAACTTTATTCGGGCACGTGTTATCCAAACAAATATGCCCAACATTTCATATAAAGATTTTGTAATTTTTTATGCTCTGTGATATATGTATATGTGCATTTTTTGAACCTTAAAAAAATAAAGGGAAAAGAAAAAACAGTCAAATGGTTAATGAAAATTCATAAAAATTCATTTATTGCGTTCATTGACTTAACTTACTAAGGGGGAAAACCGGCGCATCTGCCCCATATGCCATAGATCAGATTTTAATCAGCAAGGCAACAAACGCACCAGGTGGGGACTTACAAATGATTGCAAAAAGGCCCAATGAGAGAGATATCCTTATGGATTGTCAAATATGATGAATCTATCTGATGCCACACAGAAATATGAAACTTAGCGCATTGAAATTGAAATTCAAGGCTGTTGCCAGAAAGTGCAGCAAAACAAGAAATATATAACTGAAATTAAAAGTCAAGGTTAGTAGTCGAAAATATGGCAAAACAAGAAATATGACTACATTTCAGTAACTCACAATGCCGTATGACGGCAAAAATAGTGAAATATCAATTATGCTGCAGAGAGAGAAAGAGAAGAACGCTGGGGGGGAAAAAAAAAAAAAAAAATTGCAAACAAATTACGTAAATAATTGAATTGACGTAAATTAACATGATAAAGGTGGAAAGAAAACGTTTCAAGGGATTTGTTTTTCAGTTTCTGAAGTGCTTGTTTTAAATACCTTTCCACAAATTAAATTGTGTTGCAATTCTATAGTATTATTCTATTGCTTTATTATTCTATCTGTATTTTAAAAACTGGCTGTCAATTCTAACATAATAATCTATGAAGTTTACTTAAAATACTTTAAAAGTTTTGCAAAATATTTCTAATCTTAACTTTTAAAGTATTTCAAATGATATATTGCTAAATTTAAATTTGGAAAAAACAGTAAAATTTAAATAAATTATTTTTAATTTTTGGGGTCCATTTTTGAGAAAATTTTGACAGCCATTTTGTATAATTTTTAATATCAAGTTAATAGAGTTTTGTTGAACCAAATACAGATATTAATTAAAGATAATGCTGAACATATGGAAAACTTTTATTAAACGATCACTTTTATAAAACAATCTTGTAAAGGGGAATGTTTTATGGATTTGTGTTTTGTAAAGGAACAGAAGAGAGCCTCAATTTTTGCCTGGATCGAACCCTGAAAAAGCAACAATAAAGGGCGAATTGTATGAATCACAAATCATGAGTCAGGTTTATGAGACGGCATATATATATATATATATATATAGAGAGAGAGAGAGAGAGAGAGAGAGACAGAGAGAGAGAAGAAGGTCTTTCTAAGCTAATCAATCAAGATAATCAAGAGCTAATTTAATAATATTTAAAAAACTCTTTAAATTAAAAAAAAATATTCAACTCTTAAATTTTAAAGTATTTTTAAAATTGATGATATATTGCTAAATTCAAATTCTGAAAATAAAATAAAATTAAAATCGGAACAAATAAATCTAAACAGAAAAATAAAAAAATATATTCAAATTACTTCAGAGGTAATCTGATATTTTTTAGCAAAATTTCAAATTTTGAAAATAAAATAAAAATTTAAAATTGGAACAAATATATCTAACACAGAAAAATAGCAAATATTTTTTAATTATTTCAAAGATATCCCGATATCTTTAACGAAAATCTGATAAATTGCATCCACTTGCACGTCAGCAGATATACGAAACCACCCAACAAAATAATACAACGCAACGAGTCCAATAAGATAAAAAAAAAAAAAAAAGCAACAATATTTAAAGGGCGAATATGAATCACAAATCATAAGTGAGTCGGTCAGGTTTGTGAGATGGCATATACAGGAGAACGCCTTTCTGGGAGATGGTTGCCAATTAGGCTGTCACGTCCAGATGGCTCACTTGAGCTGGAAATGAACCGTGTATAATGAGTTAAAGTACTTACCGCGTAATTTTGTCGCGCTCGTGGACAATAGGCTCTGCAAAAATGAATTTGATGTTTGTAACATAAGTTGAAATTCTTTTTTACTAGCTGCGGAATACCTCCTTTCCATGGCAGGAGTACAACAGGATGAGTTCCATGAACTGGAACAAAGAGGTGTTTCCTCCTCTGAAACACAAAAAAAAAAAAAAATAATTCAATTAGTTAAAAATGAAAGGATACACATATAAGTGTGTTAAAAAGGAACTGTGTTAATTACAACACGTGCTTATTAAAACAATTACATTTTGATAAAGAGACAAAAAGGAAAAATCACAATACTAATGCAAGGAGACATGTTTCTTTATTATTATTGTGATTTGTGCACAAATGTGACATTGAAAAATAAGGGAGAAAAATAATATGGAGTGACACTTAACAGTACTTTCTCTTACCGTGTATAAGAAATTTTTATTAACTTTGCTGTGCAGGTGAAAGCTTTTAGTAATGAAGTTTTCTTGTACATGGTATAATTTTGTAAGCACTTACTTCCATCAATTATATCCAAAAGATGAAAATGTATTCGGTTAATTAGGGATAGACGTGCATATCATCGAAATGGGGGTGGGGGGAAAGAAAGAAAAATGTAAAAAAAAAAAAAAAAGAAATCACAGTTTCTTTTTTCTAATATTGGAAAAGTAAAGGTTCAGTCTGAAAGTACAGAAAACGGTATATAAAAAATGGCGTGGGTAATTAAGTAATGATAATAATAATCAGGGGTCTGCAGACTTGCCAACAAATTTTAATAAAAAAGGGAAGATTTTTCTTCTTTAAAAAAAAAAAAAAAAAAAAAAAAAAAAAACGAACAAGGCCGCCTGAATAATCAGATGTTTGCTGCATTTCCCTGAAAAGCTCATATTCAATTTCTAATTCGTAAAAGCTTTCTATGCGTACTTGTGAGTTTAGCTCTATAAAAGTGAACCCTCATTGCCTAAAATGAAACCTTAATTGTAATTTTATTTAGCAAAATTACATTTTTCACAATTTCACAGAAAAAGGTTCTTAGCCAAAAAGTTCGGAAAAACTTGAGATTTTCACTCTAAATTTAGATTCACAAAATTATGAGTAGATTTTTCATAATTTCACAAAAACAGGAACCTGTCAGAAAAGTCTGGTCAGACCCTTGATGATAATAATAATAATAACAATAATAACCTGCTTTATTGTGACAATTTAAAAAACTCCCAAGTTCCTGAAAAATATAATTGATAGCGATTTTGTGGAAGTGACGCCAAGAAATAATTGAAAATAAGGAAAAACATATGTTCAAAACTTATTATTATTATTGTAAATGAAGACAGTTCGGATGTTTCATTCGCAAGTTATGACGTAAAACGTAGACATTAAATAAATAAATACAATAGTGAAATCTTAATCTATATGCTCCGAGCTAACTCCATACCGAATATTGGAGAGCTCTGCGACAAGTTGTTCTGAGCTCAAAAGCAAATACAAGCAGATTTTATATAAATCTACAGATAATTCATATAAGTGTATAGTTTCAGTTATTACAATTTACCATGCACAGACGTAAAAAATTATCAGTTAAAGTTTAAATAATATAAAATTATTCAGAACATTATCATCATGTTGATCCGTGCTAAAGAGTAGTGACCAGAAAGAAAGGGAGGGAGGGAATCGGGAGGAAGTTTAGCCAAATTTTCATATTAACCAATGAGAAATAAACCCAATATCATTCATTACTTAATACATATTTTAAAATTCTATTTTCACATTCATAAAATTTTTAATCGTTAAATAAGTTTCTTTCTTTCTTTCTTTCTTTTTTTTTTTTTTAGTATTTTATTTTCAAGTAGTAAAATGCGAAATTTTTGCGTTTTACAATGTATTTCAAAGTAATTTCGAAAATTAGAAAAAAAAAAAAAAGAAGAAGAAGAAGTTAAGGCCGTATTTAACTTATTTTCTAAATGCAAAAAAGAAATTTAAAAATATGTATTATGCAATGAATGATAGTGGGCACAGGAAACCCATAGGTTGACTATGGGATTTGGCTGAACTCTATGTGTTGGGTTTGATTATTTTTTTTTCATATAGACATCAATTATTGTCTTAAAATTATGAAAATCAGCTTACATTGCGCAAAAATATAACAAAACAATATATTAAATTTATCGAAAACTATTTGGATAAAAAGAATAATTTTTTTTTTTTTTTTTTTCCCCGCTCACTTTTATATTATTATAATTTAACAGGGTATTTTAAAGATATTCTCATGTTATTTTGTGGATTTATTGATAAGCTAATTTCTTAAAAATATTTCTACGTTTGAACGCTAAAAATGTTTATGTTTTTTCAAAGTTCAATTTTTAATTTAAATAATTTCGACAAATTTTAATATACTACTTAATATTACTACTATATATTTCAATACATATGTATGCAAATTTTCCTAATTCTAAATAAGTTATTTACAAAAGTTATTTATAACGTCTGCCATTCCCTTAAAGGAAAAAAAGTTCCAGGCGGTTCCAACATGGTGTCTCCACGTTTAGTATAAAATATCAATTAAAATTTCTTTTTGAATTTTCGACCAAAAATATGTAGATTGCTAACAAAAATTTGCAAAATAAATACAAATCTTATTTTTATCTCTTTCCCCTGTAAATTTCAAAATATACAACAGACGATTCCAATTTTAATAAACATATCGAGTTATAAATGATATTATATTTTGGCTTCCCGAAAAATATGAAGTGAAATAGTTCCAAGAAGTTCAAGGCAATAGATCTAACCTTGGCCTTCAATAATAGTGCTTTTTTCTTTTAATTTTGAGCTAAAAATACTATATCGGTCGGATTTATGTTGGCAGGGTTTCAGGTATAACGATATAGAATTTCGCTATAAAATATTTACGGCTGCATCACTTATGTAGTTCACACCTGCATTTGATATAAAATTGAAAGGAGTTAAACGTTTATTCCTATTTAATTCTTTGTTTTATACACACGCACACCAGAGATGGGCAGTACATTTAAATATATACATATATATATATATATAGCATACATTATATACAATGTACAAAGTTAGTATATAAAGACTTTTGAAAATTTTAGAAAATATACTCAAAAAGTGTACTCGATATACTTTTAAAATAAACGTTTAAAGAAATTACTGGTAACTTATAATAGTATACGTATTTATCCATAGTTGCCAAGTCTCCCGATTTAGGCGGAAGACTCCCCCAACCAGAAATTTTCTTTGGCAATTTTCACTTTACTTAATCATGGAAAATTAATATGAAATACGTCTGTCGCAAAATACAGGTGATAAATCTGATTTAAAAATTGGAAATACTGGCAAGTATCAGGGTTGGGTTTTTGACAGGACAGGGGTTTAAACCGTCAAAAACCTGTATTGTCAAAACTCAAAATCTATAAATGAGCGAGAATCTGGTTAGAAATAGGATTTAGTAATATTTGCCATATACAAGTGAATATCTAAATATTATGCTGTTTATAAATTAACAAATCTTAAAACAATTTGTAGATAATTTGTAAAAATTTAGGTAAATATACTGGTTTATAACCTAAGAAATATATACAAAGTATGCATAGACATATTTTGTATGTTTATGTTTATTTATATTAATATTTATGAAATTCTAAAATTCCAAAGTTACTTATGAATTTTCACATAAGCCATGAAAACACAGGAATACTGGATTTTCTTTTTCTTCCCTTTGAGTAAAACATAATGTATGTGGGCACTAAATTAATATGAATTTGAAAATAATTATATTTATAATCTATATTTATTACACTTATCATTTATTAATAATTTTTAATCTATTTATTATTATTATTATTATTATTGATTGTAATAAATGTTTGTACCTGTTTATAGCTTGGACTATTGGTGTTTGGTATTTTTGTTTTGGGAGTAAGGCTGATTGACTACTCTAGGGCTTTAAGGCCTAAGGGGAAGTGCCCTCCGTGGAGGTTTTTCTAACGGTCCTAGCCCGTATTTATGTAAGTTTCGGAGAAAACCACAAAAACTCTGATCGGCTAGGCCGACGAGCGCGCCCTGGGATCGAACTTGGCACCTCACGTCTACCAGCTTTGAGCGTAGAACCGCTAGGCCACTGGTGGGCCCTACAGCTTAGACTAATAAATTTTTAAAAAATCTGTACGAGTAAATGTTACATTTATTACAATTTATACATGTCCAGAAAGCATTCATATTTCTCTTGTCTCATGGTAATTATAAGAATTTCAGACGCAATTCAAGCTTGTTTAACATTCAGAATTCTCGCTTTTTCTTAAAAAACACTGCAATATTAGCAGTCATTAAAAAAAATATATGTATACACTCTCAGCTTTATGAAGTATACATGCCCCCTGAAGAGTTTATACAATTTTTAAGCATTTTTATCTATTATTTCTGTGGTCCTTTATTTACTTTCTCCGTCATTAAGTTTAATGGGCCTTTATTATTATTATTATTATTTATGTCGGCGTAAGTAATTTAAATTGTTTTTGTCTCTTATTGGTTCTTAATCTGTATCGCAACATTTTTGTGTCAGTCTTACCTATATGTTACAATCAGTTCTATTTTTATTGTGTTGGTATTGTTTTGTATCTATTAATTGCTAAATATTAAGGTTAAATAATACATAATACTAACAGCAAATTACGAAAAAAAATTGAAATATACAATGTTGTATTTCAAATAAAAGGATTTATCTATCAAAATGATCTATCAATGATTTATAAATCATGAATTTTTAGAAGCATAAAGTTCTGTTTTTATATTAATCAAAATGTTATAATGATGTTTCTCCAAAAACATTAACATGTTTACTTTTTAAAACATACTTATAAATAATATCTTATTAAAAACAACTATATTTTAAAAGTATCACATAACTAAGTTTAACATATACTATATTAAGCATAGTTATAAATAAATTTCGTAGTAATATATAAAAGTATCACAGCATATTTTGAATGAACATAGAAATAATTCATAATAAAATTTTAAAAGCCCAAAGTTTTGTTTTTTATATTAATCAAAATGTTGTAACAATGTGTTTTTCAAAGAACATCAATCTATTTACTTTTCAAAAAATCTTTATGAACTATATTTTGTTAAACTAAGTTTTTATATGACAATTAAATTATATTATAAATATAGGTTTTTGACAAGGAGGTTTTTGAGATGACGGTTTTAACCGTCAAAAACTGTCACGTGTCAAAAACCTGCCAACCCTGTCAAGTAAATTATAGGCACTTTTTTTTTTCCTGGTTAGGGATGAGTGGCTTTACTTAATCCATTAAACACCTCTATTACCACCGAAAATTTTTTGAATTTTCATATGTTTCGGATTTCAATAAGCATCTGTAATCATACGTAATTTAAATAATAATTTATTTATTTTTTTTTTTTTTTTTAAGGAGATATAATACTGTTCCAAAATGGTAGATTTTGCAACTAATGGGGGTAGCATCGATGTAGATAAACTGCAAAACTCTTTTAGATTAGTTTTCTTGATCCCTGTTTATTAGAATTTAATAAAAGAACTGTTCTCTTTATATTTAATGTTTCTAAACTCTTGCACTCAATTGAGCTATTTTTAGGGATTTTTTTTCCCTCCCTTATGCAGTAAAAACAGTCAAATTTGTTTAAATAATTGGAAAAGAAAAAAAAAAAAAAACAGACTTTTTGAAAAAATGAAATAACCACACGACTTCCATTACCCACTATTATACGTAGTATATGCATTTTTGGGAGATATTATATGCATTTTTTGGAAATTTCCAGTAAGAGAAACTTGACATACGTATATATAAGACATATAAAACAGAGTTTGCATAGCGAGTTATGAGAAAGGGTATCTAAAATGGATTATTGAAACATTTTTCAAGAAAATCGTTAGAGCCGTTTCTGAGATACGAACTTTTACAAAAAAACAATTATTGACCGGAAAACGATAATTACATACAAAAGGATATTTAAAAGAGAGTTAATATGGCGAATTTAAAAAAATCCGTACAGCCGTTTTTAAAGGAATGCACTTGCGAGACCTGAAATTGAGCTATTTATACAGGACGCCTATCAATTTTCTTGAACTAACCAACTATATCATTCGAAAGGGCATCTAATAGAGTGTTTATATAACAACATTGAAGAAAATAGTTAGAGTCGTTTTTGAGGTACGGACTTACTGTCCCCTTTCCGGTTTCCGATGACCCACTTCAGGTTTTCCAATTTTCACCAAAATTTGGAAAATCCACCTGATCACCAAACCTGTATCAGCTGTGAAGTTTCGTAGTTCAATCTTTATTAGTTTCAGAGATATGATAGCCAGAAGATTCCACACATACATAAACACACACACTGACCAATTGCCAAAATCTACTTTATGGACTCAGTAGGCCTTAAATCGTGTAAATCAAGTTAAAACTCGATATCGAATTTTTTGGACCGAATACAATAAATACTTCCATTACCTATGGTAGTAGGGTAATGGAAGTAAAAATTACCAACGAAGCTAGGCACTTCAATATTCAATGAGAAAAATAAAATATTTAACTTATTTACTTGTAGAGAAAAAAAAAACTTATTAAAAAGATTTTTTTTTTTTTTTTTTTTTTTTTCTTTTCAGTGAAAATTTATTCATATAGCAGAACATCAAAAGACCTTCAACGGCAGTTTCACAAATCACAACCCCCAAGAAAAGCGACAAAAATACACTCATGTCCATAAATTAAGGATAATGCTAGCTGAGGCAAATAAAGGTTAAGAAGCAAAACAAACATGACTTATTCATAAAGTCCATTTATTAAACAAAAGATCAAGAACAAAAAATGTGGTTTATGTAGGATACCATTTATAAAAAGTACGATTTTTGCTCCCTGAAGCAATTAAAAAAAAAAAATCTCTCTTACAAAAACTTAACATTACATGGTTGGTATGATGGTTAATACATTGCATGTCTCTCAGATGATGAAATACAGTCCTTACAACGCCTAGGAATGTTGAGTATTAAATTATTGACCTGATCTTGGCGAAGATTACTTTATTCAGTAAGCAATGCTCTCCGAAGTTCCGGTACACATGTAGGAAGTGGTTGACAGACTACAACTCGTCTGAAAAGCATGTCCTACACATGCTCCAGGGGTGATTGTGACTCAAATGTAAAAACCCTGAAAATTAGAGCCTCAAACTAGAAAACCCCCCAAAATATCAAATAATACTCATTTAGCCCAGAAGCCCTCAAAACTTTTACATTTCATTCACATATCACCTGGATAACAAATGAAAAACTATTGAAAGCAAACAATTTACTTTATAGGAAATATGAAAATACAGATGGGTTAGAGTAAAAACCCTGAAATCAGGGGTAAACCCTGAACACAAACACCCCTGAATTGCTCTATCGGATTCTAGTCAAGTGAGAATGCTGGCCATTCCATGCGGGTGATAGCTTCAGATTGTAGGCATCCGTGTTCAACGTTTGCACGGTGAGGACGCGCATTGTCATCCATCAACACAAATTCTGGGCTCATGGTACCCCTAAACAAACCCCCTATCATTCTTTCGATTTGAACATGCAGATCTGTTCTAGTGACCAATACCCCCCCCCCCCCCAAAGGAGCACTCCTGCCCCACAGTAACGGTGTCGTTTAATGATGTTGTTTTGGTGGTAATGGGTACTAGAGATGAGACGGGCTCAGGGCTGCCCGAGCCCGATCGGGCTCAAATCTTACGCAAGTCTTCGGGCTCCGGGCGGGCTCGGATTCAAGCTAAAAGTTCCGTTTATTTTATTCTTCACTAACTGGAAAATGTTAAAAAAAAAAAAAAAAAAGTTTTATTCATTTTGAGAGCACCTTTAGTAATGTCATAATAGTCATGATAGGTTATAAATCACAAAATAATCTTGCAAACCTTAGTAGCTTTGACTTTCCTTTTTCTAAATAGAACTCTTTTTTCAACGGGATGCATATTATGTCATAGTCTTATTCAGTAATCCTTCCTCCTTCGTTATATCGGGCCTCATTATATCACTCATTCGGATAATTTTTTTTTCCCCCGATAGGCGCGTTATAAACAATGGGCTGCACTATAAATATCTATTATATAAATATATACATGTATACAGAGACACAGACATTATAAATTGTTATAATAACATTTATAGTTATTTAAATTGAAGATTGATAACAAGAAAATTAATTTGAAAATGAAAACGGTATTTAATTTTACTATTGTGTATGCGTTGCATAGCGTACCACTTTCAATATCGGGCTCGGGCGGGCTCGGGCTCTGAACACGCAAAATATTTCGGGCTCGGGCGGGCTCAGTTCAAAAATGTTTCGGGCCCGGGCGGGCTCGGATTGCCAAAATAGAGCCCGAACTCACCTCTAATGGGTACCTGACTTTCTACATATGAAAGTCTGGCGTGAATCACGCTGCAAGCTAAACCTGGACTCGTCGGAAAACATCACACAAGCTCACTGTGCCGCTGTTCACATTGCATGTTCTCTACTCCAAGTTAACCGCTGGCACAGTGCATTGCCGTGAGTGGAACACATCTAACAGGCCTGCGAGCATATAGACCAATATCTCCCAAACGTCTATACACGGTTTGTCTTGAAACTGTGGCACTCGTGGCTGCAGACAGCTGACGAGACAGGTCTGATGCTGTGCTTTATCTGCTTATTTTGACAGTTACTGCCAAATACCGGTGGTCATTCGGCATTGTAACTCGGGGCCGACCAGTACTGTAACGTCGACTGGCATTTCCATCATTTTGGAATCGTTGCCAAAGCTTAAAGATGACACTTTGGGCGATTCTAAGTTCCCTCGATACTTCTATCTGAGTACGCCCACATTCTAGTCGGCCGATATATCTACCACGCAAAAAATTATCTACATGTGTCCTCTGTGTCATAACCATTCGGTTGTGGCACTAAGCGGCACACAGAACGCTTGTGAACAATTTTCCTTCTTTGCTCCCATTCCTTATCTACCCCCTTTTTACACTTTCGTCATTGTAACATCATATCGGCGTCATCTGATGGCTTCCTATAATTTGCATATTATTCTTAAAGATGTCTGTGGTATTTCTACAGGTGAGATTTTTGCATTAAAGTTCGATTTCAGTGTGAATCTGAATTAGCCTTAATTTATGGACATGAGTGTAGTTTATGTCACTGAAAAATATATGAAATGCACCCAATGTGAACAAAAAAGTTACATCTCCATCTAGAAAATTATCCACTGGAGAGAGAGTTGTGTCAGTTCAGTTATAATCTAGTCAAGTTATCTTTAAGTTGATTTTTCTCAAATACTGCATTTTTAAGCAGTGTAGTGACACTTTCTTGCCTTTATCGGATATGAGAGAATAAAACTATCTACTGAATGAACATACGTTAAATTAAAAAGGCTTCAGAAATGTAAAGAACGGATACTCTGTGTTCGTAACAAAAAATTATGTTAGGCATATATTGAATTTTATAGTAAATACATGTCACCCTTTACGCTGGAAAGTACGCCGCGTAAAGTTCAAACAAAGAGCAAAATATGCATTGCAGCTGATGGACAGAAGTTTCAACATCGAAATAAATGTCTTTGATTTGTTTACAATGTAGAAAACTGCAAACAAACAGATGAACATTTAAATATCTTGTTTTTAACATTTATGTCTACAAAGTGTGTTTCCGTACTAAATCATTGATGCTGTACCACTTTGCAATTTATTTTTTTCTCTCGTACCTTGTACTGTTTTCGAGATATAAACACTAACTTCGCTCTGTTCCCACCAGGTGGCGCTATAAGCGATCGCATCTTAGGGACCCTCGATAGAGAGAGACTGGACATTGGCGTGCCGGCTTTTTGACGAATTTCTCCATTTTAGTGCCATTTGCTCCATTGCTTACCATTACGCTGAGAAGAAATTTTGATTATTTTACGTCATAATCGAAAAAGAACTTATTTATTACATTTTTACTTTGTTGGGAGATAAACTGCTTTAATTTTGGAATACTTTTAAAAGATAAAATGCATAATTATTTATTTTATATCATGCTTTAAATACTTTGAATTCTCTTATTGCATACTGTTTTACGTATTTATTTCCTAACATATGAGATAATTACATTATTTATTTGCTAGCTATTAGTTTTTAAGTTCTGTTGTGCAATACATTTAATATATTAGATCTCAATGTATTTTTCTGACATATTTTAAAATACATATTTAAAATAACTATATAAAAATATATTTTTTGATTTTTTGCTAGTACGCAAAATGTATCAGATTTCTTATAATAATTTAATAAAAATAAAGAAAATAAGGTGTATATTATTTGCTAACATATGAAATATAAATTTCTTTTAAATAATAATTGCCATAATAAATTTTATAAATAATATTTAAATAAGTAATTATTTTTATTTACATAATATTAAAAAAGAAAAATAAATCTATGAAATAAGCAAATGTAAATAAAATAAATAAAAACATATTTTTTAAATTTTTAAAAATATTAGTTAGTATTTTTACAAATTATTATTAATAAAATTTTTATTTTTAATATTTAACTAAGTTATAAATTTTCTAACTTTTTATATATAGAATGTAGGTCCTCAGAAAAAATAAGGTAGCATTACTTTCACTAAGGTAGAACTGCTTTCACAATCAACGTATTTTGCTTAATCTAGAATTATACAATAAAAAATTCCTCTGTTTTCCGATAGGAATTGAAAAAGTAACCATGTCGAAGGTTAAAACAAAATTCGTTTTTCTTCAAATTCTTTTTCTCTAAGACGAAAAAAATTACATATTTATATTCTGCATTACTTTCTGCACAAATTTAGCACAATTTCCTTTCATTTATGTTGTATAGTAAAGCGTCGATATAGGGTCCCTATCGCATCTAGGGACCCTATATATAGAGAGACTGGACATTCACCGAAAGTCGGCCATCTTAGTGCCAATTCGGAGCGATCCCCGTAGAACGTAATGCTTTTTTCTTCGCGATCGACGCTTTACTATACAACATAAATGAAAGGAAATTGTGCTAAATTTGTGCAGAAAGTAATGCAGAATATAAATATGTAATTTTTTTTGTCTTAGAGAAAAAGAATTTGAAGAAAAACGAATTTTGTTTTAACCTTCGACATGGTTACTTTTTCAATTCCTATCGGAAAACCTAGAAATTTTTTATTGTATATTTCTATATTAAGCAAAATACATTGATTGTGAAAGCAATTCTACCTTAGTGAAAGTAATTCTACCTTAGTGAAAGTAATTCTACCTTATTTTTTCTGAGGACCTACATTCTATATATAAAAAGTTAGAAAGTTTATGACTTAGTTAAATATTAAAAATAAAAATTTTAGTAATAATAACTTGTAAAAATACTAACTAATATTTTTAAAAAATTGAATAATGTTTTTATTTATTTTATTTACATTTGCTTATTTCATAGATTTTTTTTTTTTTTCTTTTTTAATATTATGTAAATAAAAATAATTACTTACTTAAATATTATTTATAAAATTTATTATGGCAATTATTATTTAAAAGAAATTTATATTTCACATGTTAGCAAATAATATACACCTTATTTTCTTTATTTTTATCAATTTATTTTAAGAAATCTGATACCTTTTGCGTACTAGCAAATAATCAAAAAAATATCTTTTTATATAGTTATTTTAAATATGTATTTTAAAATATATCAGAAAAATACATTGAGATCTAACATATTAAATATATTGCAAAACAGAACTTAAAAACTGATAGCTAGCAAATAAATAATGTAATTATCTCATATGTTAGGAAATAAATACGTAAAACAACATGCAATAAGAGAATTCAAAGTATTTAAAGCATGATATAAAATAAATAATTATGCATTTTTATGTTTTAAAAGTATTCCAAAATTAAAGCAATTTATCTCCCAACAAAGTAAAAATGTAATGAATAAGTTCTTTTTCGATTATGACGTAAAATAATCGAAATTTCTTCTCAGCCTAATGATAAGCAATGGAGCAACTGGCACTAAAATGGAGAATTTCGTCAAAAAGCCGGCGCGCCAATGTCCAGTCTCTCTATCAAGGGTCCCTATCGCATCTCGTAGCGCATGGCCACTTTACAATAAATAAATAATAAATAAATAATTATTCATTGCCATCCAACAAAAAAGCGTGTCTTATCACAGGGCCTAGGTTCGAATACTGGCTTGGTCCTTTTTTGTTTTCTGCTAAAATTAATTCGGTCGTTCTATTAAAAAAAGGGGTATAATATATAGTGTTGAAGTGAGAATAAATATTAAATAATGTATTGGTTAAAAAAAAAATGCAACAGTATCACAACATTATTGCATCATAAATTAGAAAATGGCATGCGTAATTCTGCAAACGCTCTGAATATCAATGAAAAACATTAGTTATTATTATGATTAAAATAGAATTCGGGTTTGCACAAAATCATCAATTTTAACTAATACTGGAGAGAGCTGTTAAAATAGAACAAAAAAAAAAAAAAAAAAAAAAGTCTGCAGAAAACGTTTGAATGTCATCTATTTCGGGACATAACATGGGTATAAAACTGGTTGCCATAGAAGCACTTACTATTTTTCAAGCTCTTTTTAAAAGAGAATTAGATGAGGTAAGATTAAAAGTGCTTCTAAGAAATTATTTTGAAGTTTGAACATTAATTAGATCTGGTAGATAAGCATCAACTGCATTGAATAGAATTGATTAAAATGAAAGTATTTATACAGGGCTTAAATAAATTAATGGCAAATTTTTAGCTTCATTTTGAAAGTTTTAATAAAAAATATTTTTACTTTTTTTTTTTTTTTTTTTTTTTTTATCGGGTGTGTAACAACTACACGACTTTTATTATCCGATACCACACATATTAAAAATATTCTTTTCTTTCAAGAGATAGAAAGATAAAATTTAGCAGAGATAAAATTTACGGAATAAAATATAAATATAATTTACGGAATTTTTGGTCAGCAGAGATAAAATTTACAGAATTAAAAAAAAAAAAAAAAAAAAAATCAATTTTTATTCAAAATCAAACAAATACTTTGCAAAAATATGTAAAACAGAATTGGAAAAAAAAAAAAAAATCTCTAGAGCCGTTTTTTGAAACACCAGTTTCCAAGGTCTAAAGCTAACCTATATACCTATATAGTCATGACTTTTGTCGATTTTTTTTTATAGTAACCCACTATTGCACACGAAATGACATCTAAAAGGGGGTTTATGTAAAAAAAAAAAAAAAAAATATCTGAAAATCGTTAGAGTCGATTTTGAGATGTTAATTTTGAATCCCACATCCAATTTCCCCCAAAACTTGGAAAATTTATCTGTTCATCGGAAACCAAAAATTACATACGAAAGGATATCAAAAAGAAAGTTAATAAGGCGAGTTTGAAGAAAATCCACACAGTCGTTTTTAAAGGAGCGCATTTGCGTGTTTTTAAATTCACCTATTTATGCAGAGCACCTATGAACTTCCTGAACTAATCAAGTAATAGTACGAAAACAGGGGTCGATCCAGGCAAAAATTGGGACCCGTTTCCTGCCCCTTCACAAAATTCAAATCTCTAAAATGGGCCCCTTCACAAAATTCAAATCCTTACAATGGGTCCCTTCACAAAATTCAAATTCAAAAAATGGGTCTCTTCACAAAATTCAGATTTATAAAAACAGCCCTTTCAAAAAAATTTGTTTTATAAAAATAATATTTTTTTGTAAAATTTTTCTATGTTTAAAGTATTATTTTTAATGAGTGTCTATACTTGTTTAATACAATGCTATTAACTTGATATTAAAAATTAGATAGAGTAACTGTTAAAATGAAAGGTTTCTAGCGACATTTTTTTTTTTTTTTTTTTTTTTTTTTTTTTTTTTTCCCCACAAAAATAAATAAAATTTTTACAAAAATAATTTGTTTTTCACAAAAATGGGCCCCAAAAATTAAAACCTGGATCAACCCCTGGAAAAGAATCTAATACGGTGTTTATACAGCAATTTTAAAGAAAATCGTTAGAACCGTTTTGGAGTTATGGACTTACGGTAACACTTCCGCTTTTCCAATTTTCATCAAAAGTTGGCAAAATGAATTGTACACTAAAACTAGACCTGGCTTAATTTTGAAAATTCATCGTTCTATCTTTATTAGCTTCAGAGATATGATAGTCATACTTTTATTTCCCTGATTTGTGAGATTTATTTCCCAAATTCCGATACTTCCCTGGTTACCGGACATTCTGCAAGCATTGTAAGGTACTGTTCCGCCCGAAATTTGTGTCGAAGCCAAAATACTTTTGTTCAATGGAATATTTATCATTTCAAATATCGCAAACCCAGAGTTTACATAATAAACAGAAACCACTTTGTAATTAAAAATTTAAAAGTTGTTTTATTCATAATGAAACTGAAGTTTTAAAAGAAGTAACATTTAGCTGAAAATTTGGCCTAATCTACCACGTCAATTTTAATTACTTCACAAAGGATTTTTTTTTTTTTTTTTTTTTTTTTTTTTTTGAGTACGAAAAAATAGAAATATAATTAAAACAATTATATTGCAGAATAAATTATACAACATGAGCACTATTAAACTGGAAAATTTCAAAAATGTTTATTACTAATTACTACTAATTCCCCATTTTCAGATGCAAAAAGGAAAAACATCGAAACTTGATTGAATCTTTTTAATGGCAATACGTAACTTATAATGACATAAATCACAGTTAATCATTCTGAATTCGAGCAATATATATCAGGGTTGGCAGGTTTTTGACGCACCACAGTTTAAACTGTCACGTCAAAAACCCTTTGTCAAAAACTGTCAAAAACCTCAAATTTTACATTTCTTAATATATTTTAACAATGAATTAGTCATATTTAGAGAAATAAAATAATGTAGTCTTAAAAAAAAGTGGTTAGTTTATAAGTTTCCCATGGTTAAAAAAATTTATAGAAGAGTATTATCTGTTTCCTATGAATGCCAATGATTTCTGTTTAAGTACAAAAAATTTATATTTTATTACCTTTACAAAATACAAAAATTCAAATACAGAAATTTGTATGTTCTAAGGTGAACTACTTATTGCACTTTAAATTTTCAAAGTCTATTTTTAAAAAGTAAACTCTTCCAAATATATACTGAATAATTAAAAGGTGCCATAAGTATTTTATCCCAATGAATAAAATTACTGTACAATATTGCACCATATCTTTTCATTTTGGGTTATAATCAATATCAATAGCACGTTTAAATGATCTATGATTAAAAATTTTTGAGGTATTGCCTGATTAGTTGAATTAAATTTTTAATAATGAATTACATGATGCAATTTTAAATTAATTATTTTTAATGAAGAAGATAATGGACAGCATATATCTCTCTTTTATGAATTAATGTCTTAAATGTATGAAAATTTGCATTTATATGCATTGAAATATAATATTAAATACATTAAAATGCAATATTTAATAATACATTAAAATTTTTCAAACTGTATGAAAATAAATAAATAAATTTCCTTCCCTTTAAAAAATTCTCACATCTAATTATTTTTTTTTTTTTTATATTTCGATTTTACATTATTACAAGTTTAACAATATATTCTAAAATAGAAATACCTGGATATTAGTCTGTGGATTCATTGATATGATTTAATTTAAAGAAATATATATTTGAATGCTAAAAATTTTCATTGAAATTTCAGCATTCAACATAATTTTAAAAATTAACCTATCATTGAATTCCGAAACTAAATAATAACCTAATATGTTTAATTTATATTTTTAAATCATAATGTTAATGTTAAAGTGAGAAGGGGAAAAAAAAAATAACAGAAAACATAAAAAAAAAAAAAATTTATGTAAATTTTTTTTTATTTCACTTATTTATTTATTTTTTGTAAAATTTAGTTAGTTTTAAAGAATTTTTAATATGCTTAACTGTATTACTATAATTTACCGTCTATGCAATTTTTCGTAGCTCTATGGCAATTTACAAAAAAAGATTTATAAAAATTCCCTCTCCTCTTAAGACGATATACAAATACATTCCCTAACATAAACATTTATCTTTTCTTAAATATATATATATATCACCTAATGTATTAAATTCCTTTTTCACAATTAGAAAATTCACAACCATTAAATTGATTTTTTTTTTTTTTTTTTGGAAGTATTATTATTTTATATTTCATTTTAAAGCTCTAAAATAAAAAATAATTACCCAAGAAAAAATTTTGCCCTTTACATCGCTTTAAAGTGAAAAATTATAAATCAATTTTTAGAAAGCGAGAATCAATTTAACGAGTGCGAATTTCCTAAATGAGAAAACAGAATTAAAAAAATAAAATAAATAATAATAATAAAGTAGATTATATTAGGTGATGAGGAATTTTGAAAACAAATTTCTCCTTCGCCGACAGCCAAAACTTAAATTATTCTATGGGGAATTTTGTTTCTACAATTGCTCATTATCTGATGTATTTATTTATTTTATTTAATTCCATTTTCACATTCGGAAAATTCACAATCATTAAATTAAAAGTACTCGCTTTTCAAAAAAATTATTTTTTTATAGTTTAGAGCTTAAAAGGCGAAAAATTAACTAACTGTACTCTTCTAAAAGCGTGAAAACTTAGAAAACGAGTACTAATTATACAATTGTGAATTTTTTGAATGTGAAAAAAAGAATTTAGGCCCATTACGTAAATGAGTAATTGTAAAAACAAATTTTCCCGTAGGCAGAATAACATGGGCTTTGGCTGTTGACTTAGTTAAGCGTTGCTCTTGAAACATAGTAAATTTTGTGAAAAATCAATATCGAAGATTTTGACTGAATACAATATTTCCATTTAGGGGTGATGGTGAATTTATGAATAAATACCGGAAATTTTAGCGAAAAAAGTGTTCGTATGGTGTGAGAACATATTATTTACTGTAGGTAGGTCCAAACCTCTCATTATGCAAAATATTAAGTTTAATTATGCTTAAAAGCCATATAAATTTGATATTTTAATCTTATTTTATGATATTAACTACCATAAAAACTGAAATTCTGGTATTTAAAATGCAAAAAATACCTGAAATTGGGTAAATTACCTGAACACAATTACCCTGGTCCATTGCCTACGAAAGTTAAAAAGAGGATTACAAGAAATAAACATTGTTTAAAATATATATATATATATTACACAACACATATACGATCTTAAAACCTGAAATAAACCGACAGATCTCAAACAATCTTACGATACCTACAGAATACTCGAAAACGCCTCTAAACAATATCTTTCCTTCTTTACAAAGAACAGGTGCTACTTTGTTTCTTTATCGTCTGCTTCTTTCTTTAATCTTCGTTTGTAGCTAGTTTTAAATTTCATTGACCCATGAGATGTTTATCTGGATTATCGTTTAGACGTGAAGATGAAAAGAGAAAAAAAGAAGTCCCCAAGAAATTAGCAACAAAATAAAGAAACTAAATCAAAACCAACAAGGAAGCAGGTTTAAAATTACGCATTATTCCAATCTGATGACATTAGAAATTAGTGAAATTTAAGAATCGCGTTACCTTTGGGTAAGATATAGGAAAAGTGAATACTGTAGAACCAGTTATTCCGTTCGTTAAAGGTCATTCGGAACGATTAAAACGTCGATTCTTTTATTTGTGTCAGGTCTGTGATACCAAATGACAAATTGGAATCTAGTGTTAGTTAGCGATCCAAAAGATAAATTTATTTATTTATTTTTCTATTCGCTTATGCCCTTGAACGTAATGTAAATGCAGACGAATTATTTAGTTTTTCCTAGCGGTATTTTTTTGTCTAGATTACATAAAGTGATATTTCCGCCAATTTTACAATCTATATAATATTTCTCTAACGTGGACCAGTTTTAATTATTTTTTGTCGAAACAATACGATACGCGAGAATTAAAAAAAAATAATAATAATATTTATACATGGACAATATTTAAGCACGTGGACTTAGCTCAATGTACTAACAAGAAAAAATGAGGTCATTTGTCTGATGAGATTATTTTACGAAAAAAATGTATTTTTAACCGTTGTTTCTTCAGAATCTTTGTAAGCGTCATTTTAAACCTAGCAATATTTTAAAGATATATACAGATTATGAACTTTTGTGTCATAAATTGACTAAAAAACACAATCATAAAAAAATATAATCAAAATAGGAATTATTTTATTTTATTTATTTATTTTTAAACAATATATATATATCAAAATTAGTAAAAAGTCATCGCCAAAATGACGACAAAAAAATATAAAAGGTGTCGTGGGAGTCCTATATTAAAACTGTACTGCCTGTGGAAGTATGAAAACTAGGTCGTGAACCATGAATTTTATTTGGAAACCTTTCTTTGAATAAATTTGGTTTCTTTATTGTACTATATTAATTTGGTTTTAATAATAATTTGGCTTCTGGGAAATTAAAATTTTAATTAGGTGGTGAAATTGGTACAACATTTGAGTTTCAAATTTTAAAGGTAAATAATAAAAGAAAGAAATAAAGTGCGAATATTTCCCACGGGCTTGCTAGTACGAAATAAAATACTACTAAATTACATTGGTAACGGATAGAGAAGAAATCTTTGATATCGCTTTGATTACATTATTAAAAATCTTTCATTGTATTTATTTTATCAAAATCGAAATACATTTTTGTTTCAAATTAGAATATGAAAGCAGCCAATTAAGTTATTAAAATTTCTACGTCATCAAGGAATCCATAACGAATTTTAAAGTGTGATAATCAATTCACGACATTATTTATCAGTAGTTCCCAACCAAAACTTTTATATTCCGTTAATATCAGATTTAGTGTATAATTTAATTTTAGATTATTAATCAATATTATTAAAATTTGATGATTAAAAAAAATAAACACTACCTTTTTTGTACCAAAATTATCATTTTATTTATTTATTAAGTTATCTTAGTTTTTGAGTATTACATGTTTAAGAAATACTTTTAATAAAATCAAAAGACATTTCTAAAAAAGTATATCGTTAAAGAAAGTTCTAAACTTAAATTCAACAAAAATTAGAAAACATGCTTCAGAAATACTTTGTGTAAAAAGCAGCCCAAACACCAACATAATTTCAACAATTTTACAGAAAAAATAGTTTTTAAGTAATTAGACAGAATTTATCAAATTTGTCTTACAAGTAAATAATGCCTTTAATTAGCACTTGTATAAAACTTGCAAAAGTATAATTGACGCGAAAAATTTCATTATTAAAACATCGTTAACGATGACTTAGCAAGTGATGCCATCTCTCGGTAATTATCGTTATATAAAAAGATTCTCTTTAGGAGTATGAATATGATAAAATATGTATATAAATTTGCACATATTCGACGTTTGAAATACACACATTTAATGCGTAATGCGAAACTGTTATCATTTACAACGAATAAAGATGGATTTTGTGTGTATATATATATATATATATATATATGTATGTGTAAACAGATTTTTTTTTTCTTTTCTTTTTAATATTTTGTGACTTTTCTGCAACAACTCCACATATATCTAATCGCGCGACTTCGCACTATTTAGAAAAGTCTACTATGATTTTAGGAGGTGTAAGTTCGTGTACAAATTCCTTTTTTTAACAGATACCAAACTTAGGATACACATGTTCCAAAATCCAGCGAAAAACATTGGTTGCTTCTGATGATATCTTTGTAAAAATCCACATAGTCCTTTTATACAAATGTATTGTTTTCTATTTCTATAATCGAGAAACAACAATGCTTTCTAACCACGATATTATTTATGTATTTACAGTTAATCGGTTTAAAAAAATATTTTGTGCTAACATGGCATCATTATCATGTTAAAACTTAGCTCAAATTAAATAGTACAAGCAATTCTTATACGGATCGCATTTAAATAAGGTTTTTCACTGAATGTGTTATAGGAATCAGCGAATGTACCACGTTCAGCAAATATTTATTGAACATATGCTTAGGTAAGCGGATTGTCTTGCAACATTTAATTATGTCAGTCAACATTGTAAAGCAAAAAGATTTTCGAGAGTCTTAAGACGGAAGATGAAACGAAAAAAGCTAGTTAATTTTTGTAATAATAAATAAATAAATAAAATAATTTAAATCCTCAGTTTTTTTTTTTTTTTTTTTTTTTCCCTATATAATCGGACCAAGCCTAGATTACACTTTGCCTGGGCTGTAACGGCCTGGGGTATTTCTCTTCTCCCTACTTTCCATATTAATAAAGAAGGTAAATGATAAAATAATTTAAACAATAAGATGATAAAATATTTTTATATATGTTAGTATACTACATAAAAGTTTTTTTTTTTTTTAAGGACTGAGGGCCTATTAGTCTCAATCTGGGATTTTTGCGTTGTCGATTTCGATAGTTGGACATTTGTCGAAATCTAAAATTTATCGATAATATAATTGAATAATTTGAAAGCGATGTTATAATGAAAAAAAAAAAAAAAAAAAAAAAAAACTAATAGTCCTCCGTCCTAAACTAAATTCTGCTTTTGCCAGAATTTCATCAAAATCTTTTTTTTTTTTTTTTAATTTTCAACACAGTCACTTGTGTCATAAAAATTACTATTCCACGAATACTCTACAAACAGTCCAATAAAACAGCCTATTTGAACCACAAAAATAGTGTAAGCAGCGTAAAATACACTACTACAGTATACCTACAGAGTAGGAATTTCGCAATTTGGGAAACAATGATGAGTCGTTTGAAGCATTGTCTCCAAAAGATGGCCGCTTAGAATAACTCAGCTACGAGGGAATTAATCTGTTCTTTTTTATACTCTTGGCTGAAATTTGGCGAAAATTCTGGTAAAATCTGTGCTAGAATCGAATGGAAATTTTCAGAATCCGGCTCCTGTTAATGATGGAACTTTGAAAATCCTAAACTACCATTTCTCGCCAATTTTGGTCGCCAAATGGAATGTTGTTTCCACTTTGACTGTAAATCTTCTTTTACTGCAACAGCACATTTATGGAAGGAAAGAAGTTTAGTAACAAAAAATATGCACCTGCAGACTGGCGTTTATAAGTAATAAGTAAAAAACTAACAAACACCATAAAATGCGAAAAAACTAGTAACAATTGTTACGGAGCGAAAGAATTTTTACATTTTATGTTGTTTGTTCAAAGTTTTTTTTTTATTTTTATTTTATTTTTATTTTTTATTTATTAAAGAAGTTTCATGTCTTGCACCAATACTTAATATATCAAGGCTATTTTAATAAACAGGGTACATGCAGTTATTGTTAACATAATACTGAAAACGGGTTTAAGCGCGGAAAAAATTTAATAAACGTAACAGCGACATTTTCAAAAGGGACGTTTTTGTGAATTTGAATTTCATGAAACGGGCTATTTAAGTGAATTTGAATTTTGTGAAATTACAACTAATTTTTGCCAAAATGACCATCGATTAAGCGATATTTTTTTACGGATCAACGACATTTTTTAAAAAAGAGTTTTTGTAAATTTGAATTTCCTGAAGGGGCTATTTAATTTGAAGTTTGTGAAGTCACAGCTAATTTTTGCCTGGATCGATATCCTGGCAACAAACCACAATTAAAATTATTTTATTATTTTTTAATGATTAACCCATATCCCCTTTTCCTACATAACATGTTGATACCCGATACATAAAAACGGAAGAACTCTCGTTGCAAATATTCAATAGCAACATAATTTTCTTCAATTACATACTTTCTTTTTTAAAAGGAAACATGTTGGATAATATTTTGTTGATAAGCGTTAGGATAAAAAACTATTGAAGCGAAATTTTGTAGAAGAGACTTTTTATGATCTTGAAATTGTGATGAAAATTTGAATTTTGTCAAGGGACACTTTTCATGAAGTGAAAGGAAAACTTCGCCACTCCTCCCCCTAACGTACAATTTTGGAAACCGCTGCACAAAAACAGAACAACTCTCCCTACAAGTACTCAACTATGAAGAAATATAATTTCCTTGAAGTACATAAATTCTCTATAAAGAAATATTCTGTGGCTAAAAAATAAAAAAAAAAACTTTAACCACCAACGAAGAAAAACCCGTCGGATGATTCTTTGTTGATAGCTTTCGGAGAGAAAATTCCGTTGGAAAAAGAAAAAAAAAAAAAAAAAAAAAACTCTTGAAAAAGCGCCCTACGGAGACTACTTCATCTTCTCACCAGTTCCATACACTTGACATTTCTCAATGCTTCTGGAAATGGGATTTCGAATGTTGATTTCTCACCCTCAAACCTGCACATAAAGAGCTCAATGCCACTTTCACCGGTAAGTTATTATTACATCAGGCAGATATTGCAGTTGTTTGAGGACATAATCTCATTCAATGTAATGCGAGGCACAGTTTTTTGAAATAGAATTTCTATTTTATATTAAGTAGTACGAAATTTTGCACAATCTTTTTATATATATAATTTTATTTTAATAAATTGTTTGAAATTTAGTAATATTTTGATCACAAAAAAAAAATCGTAAATTTCATTAAAATTTTGTTAAAAAAAAAAAAAAAAAATCAGAACAAAGATATAGAACATGACATAGAAGTTGTTTAACATATTGCACCCCGGCATGAAAAATGGCATAACTTAAAAATGCAGTATTTGAGGGGGAAAAATAATAATAGTAACTTAAAGGGGTGCATCACGGATCGTCAAGGTCATCGAAAGCCCATGTTATTCTATGACGAAATTTGTTTATAGAATTACACATTACCTAATTCTTATATTCAAATTCCGTTTTCATATTCTGAAAATACGCAACTGTTAAAAGAGTACTCGTTTTCCAAAAATTTATTTTTTAAAAATTTTTTAATTTGTATTTTGAGTTTAAAAAGGCGAATTTTCACTAAATGCATTTTTCTCATTTTTGAGCTGTAAAATGATGTATTAAAATTCAAAAAATTCAATTTTTGGAAAACGGGTACTCATTTAACGGTTGTGAATTTTTTGAATGTCAAAACGGATTTTAAAAATACCAATTAGGTAATGAGTAATTCTATAAACAAATTTCGCCATAGACTTACATGGGATTTGGCGACTATAGAGACGGGGAAATCGTAAAAGGGAGTGAGCATTGAGCATAAAGCATTGATTAGCCTACAATAAAACTGACACAAATGCCTCTCAGGTGGATAAGTTGCAAGAAATAAAAGTGATTCTTTTTGTGCACGTCAGGAGTTGATATTTGGAGGTTTCATTCATTATAAGGCAAATTCATAAATAGTATTTTCTATAAAACAAAATAATTTAGCATGAAATTCAAAAAACCGTTAAAATGTTTAAAAACTCTAAATCAAGGATAGCCCCTGAAAAGTTTCACCACTGGAAATAATCACTATGGTCAATACTACTAAAGTCTGGATGACACAGATTTCCATTTATACAAATGTATATTCAACGTTTTAGTAAATATATTTTTTATTATAATTATATTATTACTAGCAGGCTTTGCCCGCTTCGCTGGACACTATATTTAAATGATTTCTTTGTAACTGAATATATTTCGATTGGCGACTATTTTCGTCACAGCTTTAGTATGGGACCTCCTTGGCAATATCATACATTTTTTGAACTTCTCGAATCTGTACAAAAAAAACTATTATTAAAACAAATATTTTCGAAAATAGTCCAATAGTTGGTGTTAATTCTTCGAATATTCTTGAAACAGTTGAAGCTGTTACTCGTACAGTATAAGTCATTATTCGATGAATGTTTTGGAACAGTCTAAAAAATAGTCACTTGTTCCACAGGAGTAAAGCAAATAACATCAACTACACCAGAGCAAAAATTTTCACTCACTCACGAAAAATGCCCAGTTGCTTAGAGCTCAATCCCTAAAGTGCAATGACTCAGAATAGGTCTCTGAATAACTCTGGATCGCAGTGACTACATACTCTTTCGCAAAAATCAACTCACACCGACTTATAACTTTTGGCGATGGGGCTTGGAGATTACTCCATCGAGAATCCCTTGGTAAGCTCAAGGTCTACGTTCCCGTGTGTCGGAGAGCTTCGAAACATCGGGAACCCTAAACTATCATTTTTAACGAAATTTGGTCGCCCACTCGCCAAGTTTGTCTCCAAGACTATGCTTTCCATTAAACATATCTTTATTTTGTTATTTAAATATTAATTTGAATTAATCAAATATTTCTGCCCGACAGCGTGCAAGTGCAGTCACACACAGCAGCTCATTTATTTGTATGTTAAATTAGCGTAGTGAATGGTATATAAAAAAATAAATAAATAAATAAACATTATCGTGCTACACAACTTTATTATTTTTACATTTTTCTTGAACTACCTAGATTAAAATCGCTGTTGCTAAATTAAACCTCTTGGCGAAAAATGTTCCGTGTACTTCAACGCAACAATTTAAAAAATCACCCAGGAGGATCTATAAATTAAACTGATTTTAGTACAACACACATTAGCAACGTAAACTATATTAGCACTTTGTAAAAGAAATTTTTAATTTAAAATGACGTCAATTTTTGTGAGATGCATAATTTATTTATTTATTTTATTTTTTATTGTTCACGTTTAGATAAATGTATTTATTTTCCTGTTGGAAAAAAAAAAATAAACTCGACAACAATTAAATTATGGATAATTAAATTTAATTTTGGCAACAATTAAATTATGGTTAAAATTTAAATGGCTAATTTTTTGCTATTATTAGCTTACAAAATTGCTATTTTATGCATAAAAATAACAAAAAAAAAGTTTTTTTTTTTTTTTTTTCGGAATAAAAGGCAGCCAACTTTCTAAGTTAGGGTATAAGCTATCTCCATAACAAATTTTATCGAAATCCATCGAGCAGTTTTAGCGTGAAACTCAGTCAAAAAAACGGACATTCACATTTATAATATATATAAGATTTTTCACGTTTAGATAAATGTATTTATTTTCCTGTTGGAAAAAAAAAATAAACTCGACAACAATTAAATTATGGATAATTAAATTTAATTTTGGCAACAATTAAATTATGGTTAAAATTTAAATGGCTAATTTTTTGCTATTATTAGCTTACAAAATTGCTATTTTATGCATAAAAATAAAAAATAAAAAAGTTTTTTTTTTTTTTTCCGCATAAAAGGCAGCCAACTTTCTAAGTTAGGGTATAAGCTATCTCCATAACAAATTTTATCGAAATCCATCGAGCAGTTTTAGCGTGAAACTCAGTCAAATAAACGGACATTCACATTTATAATATATATAAGATTACGTTTTGAGTGGATGGGAAATGTTGAAATCGAGTATTAAAGTTTTTGTAATAAATATTTTGTTTTCCTTAACCTTTTAATAGCGAATATGCAAATGAGGTATATATGATTGACATCATTCATTTTTAAAAATCTCGATTTTAGAAAGAAGTAACTGTCCGTTCGCTCCCCCCCCCCCATCATCAAGAATGATTTATTACAAATATGCAAATGAGGTACAGTCAAAAGAAATGACTGTTAGTACAAACGGGGTATAAACGATTGACATCTTTTATTTTTAAAAAAATTCGATTTTAGGAATAGCCGTGCGTTTCCCCCTGTCCCCACACAAAGAATACTTTATTACAAATATGCAAATGAGGTACAAACGAAATGAATGATTGTTGGTACACGTGAGGTATAAACGATTAACGACATTCATTTTTTAAATACTCGTTTTTAAGAGCAACCGTCCCTCCCCTACACATATACACCACCATGAATGCTTTATTAAAAGTATGCAAATGAGGTACAAACGAAATTATTGTTGGCACCTATTAACGGATACAAACGAGACGAGGTATAAATGACTGAGATCATTCATCAGGCTGATTGTGACCCTACTTTAAAAAATCCTGAAATTTCATGAAATTAAAAAAGACATGGATATGGTTATTTTTATTCAGGGGTTGAACCAGGTTTTAATTTTTGGGGTGCATTTTTGTTAAAAACAAATTATTTTTGTGAATTTTTTATTTATTTTTGTGAAAGCATTTGATTAAACAAGTATAGACACTCATTAAAAATAATACTGTAAACATGGAAAATTTTTACAAAAATATTATATTTATAAAACAAAATTTTGTGAAAGGCTGGTTTTATAAATCTAAATTTTATGAAGGGACAACAAAAGGGTCCCAATTTTTGCCTGGATCGACCTCTGTTATTTATTTATTTTTCTGATTTTACAAATAAAATGCATGTTTAGTTTTAGTAAATGCAAAACAATCCTTGTAAATTACCAATGATAATACCAAATCCCCTTTATATAACAGTTTTATCTTAACAATCACTAAAAAAATATTGGAAACTAAATAAAAAAAAAAAAAGATAAAAAGAAAAGAAAAATACTGAAATCAAGACTATATTAAGTGAAAAATCTTGAAATCAGGCAAAAATCTTCAACACAAATCTTCAACCCTAGATTCATTTTTTTTTTTAATCTCAATTTTAGGAATGGTCGCCCCCCTGTTGTTTATTGGTCTAATCTAAACCTGTAGATGGCGCTGCGCGCCGATATTAATGTTCTGTTTCTTCTTTTCTCTTGAGTGTTTTCTTCGTGTTCGTCATTGTAGTGTGTAATAAATGTATGTCTCAAAATGATATCATTAATTTCGTTTAAGACTTCAATCGACTCCAATGTATAGAAAGGAACCTACAGTGGCCGGCAGTCCCCACGAATCTGGACCGATAAGGTAAGATATTTACCTTATTTAAATATAATATTCTGAAATGTTTATTAAGATTTATATATGAAACGATATATCTGAAATGAGTCGCCAAAGTAGCGACATGTGCTTGAATGATGATTTTTATAAAGTCGTTAAGAATTTTAGCGACATAATTATTGGCGCCCTAACAGGGACTGCCAGGCCCTTAAATATGTTTTAAAGCTGTTACTTATACTATAGTCCAAATTTGTAAATTAAATCAATATGGCTACCGAACTTGAAAAATTGAAGAGAAAAAGATCTACCCTAAAAGGATTGTGTACAAAATTGATAAACACGATAAATATAAAATTAAATGAACCCGACGAAGGGTTAAATGTTTTTGAATTAGAATCACAGTTAGAAAAACTGCAAGTAAAGAATAACGAAATTATAGAAGTTGAAGATCAAATTGAGGCCAAAATCACGGATCTCAACGAGCTACAAACGGAAATAGAAACGAGACAAGAATACAGAGATTCAATTATTGATGTAAAAGCTCAAATTATCAATAAGATAGAGAAAATTAAAAATTTAAACGTTACTCCGATCTTATCGCAGCCAAGAAATGAGCAAACACCCAATCTGCATTTAGAAAGAATTAATCCTAGTTCTGTGAGACTACCCAAGTTATCAATTCCTGTTTATGACGGTTCTCCAGAAAACTGGATTGAATTTTGGAGCCAGTATGAAATTACAATACATAATAACAACAACATTTCTAATGTGCAGAAATTTGTGTATTTACGCAGCTTTTTAAAAGCCCAAGCTTTAACAGCTATTCAGGGTTTAGCACTTTCAGATCAAAATTACAATACTGCAATTGATTTATTAAAATCTAGATTCGGAAAAAAAGATATTATAATAAGATATAAAATTGACGCGTTATTAAATTTGAACCCTGTTAAATCTCCAAATCAAATTAAAGAATTACGCTTACTGCACGACGCCCTTGATATTAATATTAAATCTCTCGAAAATTTAGGTGTGGATTTAAAATCTTACGGAAATTTGTTATTTCCAATTGTTACAAAATTAATACCTACCAGTATTATGATAGACTATAATAAAATGAAAACAGAATCCGAGGAATGGGATGTACAAGATTTGTTAAAACATTTAAAATTAGAAGTTCAGACTAGGGAAAAAACCTTTTTATTTTTAAAACGCGAAGTAGAAACTCACAATAGCGGATATAAAAACTCAAATTCCAGATTTGATTCAAAATCATCGGAAAATAATAATAATAATAATGCTTACTACCGGAAATCTGGTTCGGGATATAAAAATTCTAACACAATGCAAAAGGCATCAGCCTTTAAATTAACTGTTAGTAAATGTATATTTTGTGTTGATGCAAATAACGATCATGACAGTAAAATGTGTAAATTAAATTTAGAGGATAAAAAATTGTCTTTACGCAAACAGGGAATCTGTTATTTATGTTTCAAAAGAGGTAAACATACCGCAAAATTCTGTTTATCGGGTCTCAAATGTGACACGTGTTCAGGAAAACACAATACATTAATTTGCTATAAGCAAAAATCGGAAACTCCAACGGCTCATATGAAAGATAAAGATCACATCGAACATACCCAAACAAATAATTCTGAGAACAGTGTTTGCGAAAATGATAATTCTGTATTGTCCTATAAGTGTCCTGTACAAAATCCGCTTGAGAATAATGAAATATATTTACAAACTTGCTTCGCAAGAATAACAAATAGTTCTAATTTAAACTCTCTAAAGTGTGCCGTATTATTCGATAATGCATCCCAAAGAAATTTCATAAACATATCACTCGCCCGTGAATTGAAATTGCCGGTGATTAGAAAAGAAACTCTCTTAATCTATCCGTTTTCGTGTGAAAAGCCCCAATCTAACGAATATTCAGTCGTAAATTTCGAATTGTCTCATTTAAAAAACCACAAACAGAAATGTTATGTAGAGGCATTGGTCGTAAATCAAATCTCTTTTACGAAGTTACAGATTCTGGATGACGCATCATTTCGAAAACTTTTGCTTTCGAGAGAGGGGGAAGGAAATAAAATTCCGCAATTGCATTCGAAGGCTCCAGACATTCTAATTGGCGGCGGGTTATTTTGGAAACTGCAAAAAAATAAAAAGAAAATTAATCGTTCGTTGTTTGCTGTAAATACATTATTCGGATGGACATTGTCAGGAAACAATAATTCAGGAAACGATTCAGACAACTTAATTACTGGCGCCAGCGTGTTAAAGATTGAATGTGGTAACTCTTTTTGTTTACATGAAAACCATCCATGCATGAAAAAAGATGAATCATCCGATTGTACGGGTAATGATTTGCAAAGGTTATGGTCTTTGGATTTTTTGGGAATAAATGATGATAAATTGATTTCTGCTTCCGATCAGGAAATAATAAATAAATTTGATAAACAGTTAGAATATAAACAGGGTCATTATGTTACTCATTTATTATGGAATGATCATGGTATTGACAAATTTGAGAATAATTTTGAAAACGCTAAACGCCAATTCAATTATTTGAGAAAAAGATTAAAAGCGGATAAATGGATTTTCGAGCAATATAGGCAGATAATCACAGAACAAAAACAATTGGGTATCGTTGAAGACTGCGGTCGTACAAAAAAAGAGTATTTCGCTCCACATAGAGAAATTGTAAGACGGGAAAAACAAACATCAAAGGTACGAATTGTTTTTAATTGTTCCAGTAGAGTATCGGGGTGTAAATCTCTAAATGATTGTCTCGTAAAAGGGCCATGTCTTACACCTCCAATTTTGGATGTAATTAATAGATTTCGAATGTTTAAGATTGCGTTTTGCGCAGATATTGAAAAGGCGTTTTTAATGATAGAAATCGCGGAACCCGATAGAAATTTTCTAAAGTTTTTATGGTTTGACGAGGATACCGAGAATTATAAAATAATGCGAATGACCAGAGCTACATTTGGTTGTACAACTTCTCCTTTCTTTTTAACGGCAACAATTAAGAAACACATTAAGGAATATAGGGAAATTTATCCGGATAGTTATGAAATGTTAAATTCAGCTCTGTTTGTGGACGATTTACTTTATGGCTCAGACACCGTAAACGGCGCCTATGAATTAACTTCTACTGCGGTAAATATTTTAGCAAAGGCTGGAATGAAATTAAGAAAGTTTAGTACGAATTCACAGAAATTAAAGAACATGTGGGATAAAAATGATTGTTTTTCCGAGGTAAATAATGAAAATGTAATAAATATTCTTGGATTGGTGTGGGATAAAGATAGTGATAAATTAGGATTAGCTTTGAAATCTATAGTGGAAAATTTGGATATATCGGTATGTACGAAGAGATATGTATTACATACAGCTGCAAAATTTTTTGATCCTATTGGGATTATATCTCCCTTTTTAATTAGGATAAAGTGTTTTCTTCAAAGAATGTGGGAAAGAGGTATGGATTGGGATCACGAATTGCCGGATGATCTTAAGGGAATTTGGATAAAGTGGTGTAACGAAATTAACGATTTATTAGAAATTCGAATAGATAGATGCTATTTCACGTATGTTGATTTGAAAAATTCGCGTGTAGAATTACACATTTTTTCAGATGCTTCACCACTTGCATATGGTTGTGTTGCATATTTTAGGGGTATCAGTAATGATAAAAAATGTTATGTAAGTATGATTATGTCAAAGGCTAGAGTTGCGCCGCTAAAGAAACTAACGTTACCAAGATTGGAGTTAATGGGAGCGGTGATAGCAGCTAGAGTAGCGAATTATATTTGTGATATATTTAAGGAAATTAACATCGAGAAATTTTATTGGACAGATTCTACTATTGTTTTACACTGGGTGAAGGGATCGGCGAAACAATGGAAACCCTTTGTTAAAAATAGAGTAGTTGAAATTCAGGAATTGTCAGTACCCGAAAATTGGTCATATTGTAATACAAAGGATAATCCCGCAGATTTAGTTACTCGTGGTATTAGCGCAAATGCGTTAGTTAATAATGATTTTTGGTTTAAAGGTCCAAAATGGTTATCTGAGCTAAATAGTAAAGGTAATGATATTGGGGAAAAGGTAGACACGCAAGAGTCCTCAGAATTACGGCATGGATAAAGAGATTTCTTAACAACGCGAATCCTAAAAACGAGAAAGTTAGCGGTCCATTATCGGCAGAAGAAATTGGTAGTGCGCAAACAATATGGGTTAAATATACACAAAAAATTAGTTTTCCGAATGAATTAAGCTGTTTGGTAAATGGGGAACCTATTTCTAAAAATTCAAATTTAATTGAGTTCTCACCATTTTTGGATTCCGTAGGAATAATGCGCATCGGAGGAAGGCTTCAGAAATCAAATTATTCCTTTAACGAAAAACACCCGATCCTGTTGCCTTCAAAGGGTAAATTAATTGATTTGTTAATAAAAAATGCGCATGAAAAAGTTTTCCATTTTGGCATTAATGATACATTAGTACAATTACGGGAGGAATTTTGGGTAATCAAGGGCAGACAGGCAGTAAAAAGCGTATTAAGAAGATGCAGAATTTGCATAAAATTTAATTCTGAGCTGGAGCCCAGATATCAGCTCCGTTACCTGCAGATCGTATCAATGAACAAAAGCCATTTGCAGTGATAGGCCTTGATTTTGCAGGCCCTTTATACATCCGAAATACGGATAGCAAAATATATATTTTGTTGTGCACATGCGCTATCACAAGAGCAGTGCACCTAGAATTGGTAGAGAACCTTTCTACAGAAACATTTTTATTGGCCTTCAGAAGAATAGTAGCAAGGCGGGGTCTTTGCCATACGGTTTACTCCGACAACGCACGAACCTTTCATCGAGCTGATATTGAGTTAAGGCACATCTGGAAAATAATCACCCATCCCGACGTTAAAGATTACTATAGTAGTAATAAAATAAAATGGAAGTTTATCATGGAAATGTCCCCATGGTGGGGAGGCTTCTATGAACGACTTGTGCGATCTGTAAAAACTGCCTTAAGAAAGGTGGTTGGCAAAACCACTTTAACACACACACAACTACATACAGTTATATGTGAAATTGAAGGGTCAATTAATTCCCGACCCATTACATATACATATGCAGACTCAGGAGAACCTTCCCCAATTACGCCAGCACACTTCTTGGTAGGTCAGCGACTTACTACCCTACCTATCGTGCATATGAAACCACATGTGCTTCCTGGAACTTCGGCAACATATATCAAACGTTTTAATCAAAAGGAAAGAATATTGGACCAGTTCTGGTCAAGGTGGAAGAAGGAATACCTTCTACAGCTTAAAAACGCCATGACAAGTCGACACTCCAGTATTCGTGAATATACTCCAAATGATATTGTGTTAATCCACGATTCCAAATTGCCACGGCACTTGTGGAAATTGGGAGTAATAACACAAGTGTTTCCTGGTAGAGATGGAAAGGTTAGATCTTGTGAGATAAAAACCTCTACAGGAACATTGAGACGTCCTTTCCAGTTGATTTATCCAGTTGAAATTTTTGAAAAGGACTAAATAAACTTTAAAAACTTTCATTTAAACTATGACATTTGTGTGAACTTACAATTTGAAATATATTGGATTTAGAAATGTCAGATATATTTACAATGGGAAAATGAACATAAAGTTAATGTTCATCCGGGGGCCAATGTGTTGTTTATTGGTCTAATCTAAACCTGTAGATGGCGCTGCGCGCCGATATTAATGTTCTGTTTCTTCTTTTCTCTTGAGTGTGTTCTTCGTGTTCGTCATTGTAGTGTGTAATAAATGTATGTCTCAAAATGATATCATTAATTTCGTTTAAGACTTCAATCGACTCCAATGTATAGAAAGGAACCTACAGTGGCCGGCAGTCCCCACGAATCTGGACCGATAAGGTAAGATATTTACCTTATTTAAATATAATATTCTGAAATGTTTATTAAGATTTATATATGAAACGATATATCTGAAATGAGTCGCCAAAGTAGCGACATGTGCTTGAATGATGATTTTTATAAAGTCGTTAAGAATTTTAGCGACACCCCCCCCTCCACCATCCCCCGCAACAAGGATGCTTTAAATATGCAAATGAGGAACAAACGAAATGATTATTGATACGAACGTGTACAAACGAGGTATAAACGATTGGCATCATTCATTTCCCAAGAAACATAGTGTCAAAGGAAATAATCTCGCAATCATAAAAAAAAAGGGGTGGGGGAGGGATCATACAGCCAAACAAGTAATAGTAATAGTTTATTTCTGTCATGTACGAAAATGGCAACGTCTAGGACAGATTTTTTTTTTAAGTGCTGATATGCAAATGGGGAAAGGCAAATAGTAATGCCCTTTTATAAAACTGGTTGTGTTTTTTTTCTCGAGTCAGGTCAGCACTATTATTTAAATAAATATCGAAATCGTGCATATTTTCAAGCGAAGAAAGATCGTGACGCGTCAAAGTTAGTGGGATTCCCGTCAGAAGAAACAAGTAAAAGAAAATTTTTTCAAAAAAAAAAAATATAGAGCAAGGGCACACATTTTAGGAATAATAAAATGATGGGATGTTAAAACAACATTTGTTGTTGGTGGTCTCACACTTCAAAAAGAAAATTTTTCTCTTTAAATTGCAAAAAGAAAATGTCTTCTTAGAAGAGCATTTGAAAGTACATAGTTCACCTTTTTATAAATTCTACACGCTTGACATTTCCCAATGAATTGTCATTTCTCTTAGAAAGGGATTCCAGTTATTGATGCCCTTCCTTGAACCAGCACATAAAGAACTAAGTGCAAACAGTAACCAGGAAGTTCTTGGGAATGACAGGTATTGCAACCACCTGGAGACATAATTTCAGAAAAGATAACTTAATCTGCAGTTTTCGTTGAAATTCTTTTAATGAGTAAATTGACAAATCGTGGGACAAAAAAGTAAAAGAACGAACTTAAAAAGGGAGAAAACAAACGAAATTGAAATTTGACAAAAGAATCCAAGCAGTATAGTGTGGGGGAACACATAATTATTCTTGAAACCTGGCATCTATAATAATAAAAGAAGATGTCTGTCTGTCTGTCTGTCTGAGCATCTATACGTTCAGCCCCTACTGAACGCAGAACTACAAAATTTGACATACGGGTGCTCAGAAGCCTGCCCGAGGGGATAGTCAAAACAGAATTTAAAAATTTTAATTAGTTGCGGAGATATTAATTAAAATGTAGACCTATGTCTTAATCAAAAAGCGATCTCAATGACTCAGAATTCACCGAGATTGCATAAAAGTAGATATTTTAACGGAGTTAAAAGCAGAAAAAATGGAAAATAAATTAGAAATATTAGTCCGATCATTACGAATTTGGTACCAAATGAAAGAGGAATTTTTTCTGAATCTAAGAGTGCAAGCGGCTTATCGATACGTCAATTAGATTTTTTTAAAATTAACTAAACTATGAAATTTAGTTGGCAACAGGCAGACGATTTTCTAAGCGGTCTCGATCGGAAACAAAACACATACGAGACAACTGTCTGATGAAAACGGAAATGGTTGTAATCAATTAAGATATCATGTGTTTTATACTGGGGGGAAAAATTGCAATTTTCAATTTTTTTCAAATTTTCATTCACGTTACATTTGAATTAATATTCGGCCTAAACAGCATATTATAAAGCTACTGTTCAATTTTCATGAAAATATATGAATAATTAAAAAAATGACAAATTTATTGGAAAAAGATTGCCTTCTTTTATTTTTTTGCAGTATTTGCAGTAGTCGAAATTTCGTAGTATGTAGTTTTAATGCCCGATAATTCGATTGTGAATATTTTTGAAAGAGTACGATTATTAGGGAGGCCTTGAGGAACAGGGAAAAAAGGCAAAAAAAAAAAAAAAAGAGTTGCAGCGTTTGAAATTGGTTGGCATATTAAGATTTTAAGGCAAGGTATTTGGTTTTCTTTTTATCCCAGCTTCTAATTAAAATAATTTCATAAGTAATACACCATTTGAAAGCTTTGTTGATTTGGAATTGAACAGTAGATTACAGAAATTTCTACCGCCAATATTTTAAAATTTCAATATTTCAAATTCTAATTATGATTATATAATTTTTAATACATCATTCGAAAGATATTTTAAAGTTCTTTTATATTATCGAAAGTATTATTCGAGATTTTACCCGATTTACACGTTTTAAGGTTTCCTTTTTAGGTTTTCTTTTGTATCTCAGCTACATTGTAAGTTCTAAAACGGGGATAAGGCGCCGCAGGCGCCACCGAGCAGGACTTAGCTAAAGTTAGAAATTTGAAATATCAGCGCCGAAGGCGCTACCGCACGGGAGTTTACTGCGATTTAGATAAGCTATTTTCACGATATATCAATAAGCTGTTTTTAGACCTGATACGGGAAAAAGGCGCCGCAGGCGCCACCGAGCGGGAATTTCGTAAAGTCGGATTTTTCAGGGATCGCGAACCAGCTGGTCGCCGAAGGCGGCTAGTACTAAATACGGTAAAGCATCGTTTACATACCTGCCAACCTGCAAGAATTCCAAGGAGTAAAACAGCGCACAAACAAAAAAATTTGCAGCCCCCCCCCCCCCTAGTTTTTTTTTTTTCGTTAAGAGTAAAAAAAAATCGATAACTTTGTTTTAAATTATCACAGATTTATAGTTCAACCATTCGTTTTAAAGGTACTGACGAGACCTTTCGAAAGGTAGCCATCTTGAAATGATGCCCCCACAAGCACAAAATTTTTTTTCTAGCTAACTACTTCTATTATCAATGAAACCTTTCGAAAGATACCCATCTTGAAAATTTACTCCAATGCCCCCACATGCACAAAATATTTTCCTAGTTAACTACTACTATTATCAATAATTCATATTAATTTTACAATCACAAGTTTAAAATAACTCTCATTATGCACATTTATACGAAATTTTGTCCTATACTGCCATGTTAAAAGTTTGCATAAAATGGGATCACAGTGCCACCTGTTGAGCGATTGATCCCCAAATCTATTCAGAACCAGTTTATGTCAGGGTGCAGCTAAATACCAAGTTTGGTTAAATTTCATTCATTGGTTCGTGAGATAAACAAAAAACGTGATACACACAGACAGACATTTTCTAAAAACTATCAATTCATGTTCTGGACATCCCAAAACGTGTAAATTCATCAAAAAACGGAGATCGGAAATTTTCATGAATCCAATACTTATTACATATAGAAGAAAGTAAAAATTGGTAGAAAAATGTTGAAATAGTAGAAAAAGAGTAAAAATAGTGATCTAGGAGTAAAAGTGTAAAAAATGTCAAAAAAGAGTAAATTTTACTCCAGGGGAGTAAAACTTGGCAGCTATGCGTTTATATGTTTTTCAATGAACTGGCGTGAAAAGACGTATAATCGAATTTTTTTAACAAACAACTTTGATTCTTATCAATTTAACTCTAAACGATTTTCTTTTTGCCAAGTATCATAACAGCATTCATATTGAAAATAATAAATTTTAAAACAAAACAGTAATCAGAAAATTACGTCTTGATTGCCCAACATGTATTAATATTATGATTATTTAAATTAAGTACGAATACCAGGGGTCGATCCAGGTAAAAATTGGGACCCATTTTCTGCCCCTTCACAAAATTCAAATCTCTAAAATGGGCCCTTTCACAAAATTCACACCCATAAGATGGGTCCCTTCACAAAATTCAGACTCATAACAACAGCCCTTTCACAAGATTTATTTTTTAATGAGTGTCTATACACTGAGAAAAAATTCTGTAACTGACATCTAGAATCTAAATTGTGACTCTAGAAAAAATAGTTCCATGTCATCCTTCTAAATTGTAGTCCCCTTGAAAAGCGAGTTCTAGAAGCCTCTATTAGAATTCTAGAGCGTTTGCCTATATTATCGAGGACAAATTTATTTAAAAATCTGAAATAAAGGAGACTACAAGAGGCGGGTTTCAGCAACTATAATCTCGGTTTATGACCTAATTCTAGAAAATCAAGCTAGAATTTCTCGCAATACAAAAGATTCAGAATATTCGTAATATTCAGAATATTATTTTACCATCTAGAAATGTGTAAACTAGAAATTCTCGATAATTTCGTCTATTTAGTTTATTGGCGTGACTTATGCGCATAGATCGGAAATCTATATTTCTAGTTAAGGGATTTAGAAATTGGCCACTCATTCATTCTAGAGGAAAGCAGTACATTTTTTTTTCTCAGTATACTTGGTTCAATAATATGCTGTTAACTTTATATTAAACATTAGATAGAGTAACTGCTGAAGTGAAAGGTTTCGTGCGATAATTCTTTTTATAACAAAAAGAAATAAATTTTCGCAAAAATGGGCCCCAAAAATTAAAACTTGGATCAACCCTTGAATACATATTAGGGATATAACGGATATTCGACGAATATACTGCATATCACACGGCTGCTCCGGCCTGTACGCACGATAATTGACAATTGCCGAATATTGATGATTTTCCGGAAATACATTAGGCATTAAACTCTAGGACAATGCTATGTTTTTGTTGTTTCTTGATCTCGTTAAAATTTCTAAATTATAAAGCTAAGAGTTTAATCTTCCAAAATACAAAGCATTAATTCATTAAACAAAATATAATTTACATATATTAATGGCAAATTCTGCTTTAACAAAAAAAAAAAAGACCAATAGCTATTATTCATGCATTACTTACTTGCATGTATGAGCAAAACATGTTTAAAAAGAAATATCTGGCAGAATAACTATTTTTGTTATGTTATTCAGGAAGAAAGTTTTCAGTTCTCACAAGAAATAACCCTCTTTAAAAATGGTGCATGAATTTTTTTTTTTTTTTTTAAAGAAAGAAAGAAAAGAAAAATATATTATTGCCGAAACGTCAGTGGAGGCCGCTCCACGGAATTAACTGTATAGGGTGTGTATTCTTTTGTAGTTCGTGTACAAGGACACAACAAAGTTTTTCTTATCATTACTGCCTATGGAAAGAATTCGTATGTACCGCGATAGCGGCCGCAAAAATCACGCTATTGACTTGCAATTTGGTACACATGTTTATGAGCCACAAGGAATTCGATGTACACTTTTGGGTGTGTAATCCATTTGTAGTTCGTATACAAGGACACACAAAAACTATTCTTATCATTACGACGGTCTGTGGTACGAATTTGTATGTACCGCAATAGCGACCGCAAAAAATCCTCTGATTGACTTGCAAATTGGCACACACGTTCAGACTCTGTATAGAAATAGCTGTATATGTTTTTATGTCTATATTGTTTATGGATTGTGTACAGGGGCACACCAAAATTCTTATCATTACGGCATATGGGGTGAATTTTGTTTAAACACATTTTAATATCATTACTTTTCAATTAACAAAATGAAATTAGCGTACATTTCTGAGAAATTTAAATTTATGTTTTTTGCAGAAAATACGTTCTCTTAGGCTTCCTAATTAATGTACAGGACAGGGTTGTATCGGTTTTAACCATAGGGGTTTTAACCAGTGGTTTTATCCGGTTTTAACCGTCCTGGTGAATATCAGTTTTAACCAGTTTTGACCACTGAAATTCATTATTGTATTTATTTACTACCAATCAAGGTCAGAAATTAGAAACTGCTACCAATGAAATATATCTTAGTATCATATGTTAAAACTAAGTAAACATTTGTTAAAAATGTCATAACATAGGAATGTTGTAACACAAATAATATCACCAAGAAACAACACAATTGTTTTAATTAACTTTTACACAAACTCTTTTTTGGAATTTATATTGAATTTAAAAAATGGTTACAAGTCGCAAGTTTTGCAGTTGTCTCTAAAGTTAGATGGTTTCGTAAATTGTTTTGAATAAGTCCAAACTTTGAAAATAGTCTTTCTGTTGAAGACGAGCTGGCACAACAGTTCATTAGATGTAATGCGAAATCAACAAATTTTACATCAATGCCTTTTATCTTCTTCATTGCTGCCCACCAGACATCAGGTCAAAGTGTATTTTTTACGCTTTCAGAAAAAAAGGATTTCGGATATGGTAAAGACTCTCCTTGAAATGCAATCACTAGTGGCAAAAATATAGGATCAGTGTTATCGTGTAACCATTGTCTTACTATTTCTTGCTTGTCTTCATCAATACCTTTACCCATATAAACAGGATTCAGCATATGTGCAAGAAAATGAACTGGAGTAACACTTTCTTTAAATCGAGACTGCAGCACGTCAGAATAAGTTTCAAGTTATAACAAAAGTATGGCGACTGCAGTTAATATTATTATAGACATTAATAAAATTTTAACTGCAAACCACCACATTGTTTGTTTTAATTTTAAGATTTGTGTTTTAAGCTACAACTCATGTTTTTAACTGAAATTAATGTTTTGTTTTTAACTACAATTCATGTGTTGTGTTATGCTGTTAATAGCAGCTCATGCGTGTTTCAAAGAAGATACCTATTTCCTCTTCCTTGATGTTTTTAACTGTAACTGGTTTATATTTTTATATTGCATGGTCCATTTTTAAATTTCTAACATTATTATTATATTATTATTATTATTTTTAATGAATTGTTGTTTTTATTACTTATTAAGTTCTTTCTAATTGCAAAAACAATTATATTAAAATTAAAGCTGTTTAAAATCATTTTTAACAGTGCTGACCATTTTTTACCACTTTTGACCATTTTTGGACGGTTAAAACCATTTTTGACCAGCGTCCTGGTCAAAATCAGTTTTGACCGGTCAAAATTACAACCCTGGTACAGGACCTTACAAAAGTGTTCCGGCAATGTCACGTCATACTGCAAATTATGTCAAATCTCGAACAATATTCATGAAAAACGAAGAATAAGCTGAATAGTTTTTACTGGTGTATAAAATGTTTATGGTTCGTTTACAGAGACACATAAAAGAATTTCGTGACATGGACAAATTTTTATTTAAGCGCACTTTAATGCGTTTATGCTGCATTGACCATAATAGAATTAACGTACGTTATAAAGATGCTTAAACGCATGTTTACTCTAAAAAAAAATAATAATATGTATAGACTAAATAATGTATATTTAAGGGACCACACAAAAGGACTTACTGTAATCATCCAAAATGATGTCAAATTAGGTTGAAATATTAATGAGTTATAATTTATTAAATAGGTGTATTTTTTTTTTTTTTTTTAAGTATATATAATTAGTTACTGTGGCTCCTTTTCCGGGATACATAAAACAATTTCGTACTGTTACGGTCTATAGTCGGTATTTCTTAAAATTGCATTTTAACATGGTTACACCTCATTAAATATAATGAAATATTGTTAGAATTTTAAATGCATGGTTTTTTTTTTTTTTTTTTTTTTGAAAAGTGTGGGCATAGAATTGGTAATTAATTTACAGAATTACACAAAATAATTCCGATATGTTATGTAATCACTTTATATGAAATTTATTATAAGAAACTCAGACGAGAAATTAATTACAGTAATAAATTGCTATATCTATATTTAAAACTGTATTTACTAAATCCTGTTATATGTGTATTATATAGTTAGATTATTAAAATCTAATACCAAATTATATTTTTTATGTACATATCAAAATTTTGAGGAATTCGACTATACTAGTAAATTCAGAAACAATCTTAGATAAATGTCACACAAAACACCTGACGCCTACAATTCAAATTTTTGTCATAAAAGCATAGCTGCCAAGTTTTTTAATTTATTCCGGAATGTTGTTAGCCCCGCCCTTTTTTCATACCATAATATTTGTAGACGAATTTTCTTCAATATATAACTATGATTAAATAGGAAGAAAATTACTCTAAAAAGATAACGGTGTGAAAAAAGGGCGGGGCTAACATCATTCCGGAATAAATTAAAAAACTAACATGGCAGCTATGTAAAAGATTATCCCATTTATCCCCTCACTCATCCAGGAAATTCCAAAATTAAAATTGACATCAGTATAATTTCTAATAATACATTAAAATAAGCAAATAATGTCAAGGTTACGGACCACCAACTGGCGACCACTGCTCTATAGAATATCGAAATTTATTAGAGTTCTCGCCAATTTCATAAATGAAATTTTAAAACTGCTCCGAACTTCTTAATGATGATATATTTTTCTGATAATGAATGCGTACACAGACAAACTGACTAATGTTTTGCGATTTTTAAATTCCTCATATCTCAAAAAAAAAAAAAAAAAAAAAAAAAAAAAACGCGGTCGAAAATTTTCGCGATTGCCAAAACTATGATGGGAAAGTAATATTTAGACCCAGTGACATAATGCACATTAACAATATTCTAAAGAAATATTTTACGTCGAACTTAAAGAGTAAAAATAAAAAAACAACGACGTTATTATAAAATGAAATTCGATGCAGTTTTCTATTTTCAGGAAAAAACTGTACGTTCACGTCCAATCCGCTTTCAATCTTTTCATCTGATTTCAATGCAGTGTTAAGAAGGATTTTGTCTGACAACACAACGCTGCAAAAAAAAAAAAAAAAAAAAAAAAAAATCGAGCCCTGATACCATTCCTGCTGATTCTTCTGTAAAATGACCTTCTGAATCCGAATATGACCCCCATTTTGCCCCATCACTAACCGTTTTCTCGGGACGTCGTCACCTCCTCTCCCAATTTTTATCACTCTTCGGTAATTTTACGGCCATGAATTTGATTTGGTGAATGGAAAATAATTATTTTAACTATATATATATATATATATATATATATATATATATATATAACAAGTGATAATAATAATTGATTACTAAAATACTAATAAAACTAACTTATAATTTCAGTGGCAAATTCTCCTTAAATCTTCCCCTTGCTGCAAATGTTCATGTTATAGAATTTTTCACCACTTTAGGCCCTCAGAAGATATTTAACAGTTAAAATATTTCTTTTCTCCTCCATAAATCAAATTTATAACCATAAAATTACCGAAAAGTGGTAAAAATAGGGAGGTGTCCCCCCCCCCAAAAAAAAAGTGGGTTATAGGGCAAAATGGCCGTCATATTCGGATTCAGGTCATTTTACATAAGAATTTGCAAAAATGGTGTTGGTGACTTTTCATGCCGAGCAGTGAATCAACGGGCGATGCAAAAGAACTGTGTCAAGGAATTTCTCATTTTTTTTTTGCTTTATGTTCATACAAATTAAATCATATCGTAAATGTAATAAACGCGATTTAATACACCAAGATGAACGAAAATATTCACGTCATAATGAGCTGAAATGCAGGCAGAGGCAGTCTTCTATTATTACCGAAAAAACGTACATTCTCATCTGGTTCATTTTCAACGTTTCCGTTTGATTTCAATGATGTGAAAACAAGATTTGTTTGAGAATAAACGGGATCAAGAAAACTGCGTGACGAAATTTCTCATTCTTTTTCCTTTGACTTTGCGTCTTAGCTTTACGCAAATTAAATCATATCATAGCAAATGCATCCGATTCATTGTTTGAGCAGTATAACTCCCTATTGAATGTTCAAATACAATAAAGTTGTAGCCAGTATCGTATTATTATTATTTAACTGGCCCAATTTTTTTTACGATCTTTGATTTATCAATTAATGAATATCTTCATAAATTAACAAAGTAGCTACGTTAGGATACATCGACAACGGGTTTTATTTTCGAAAATTTTCACGAATACCAAAGTATGACGAAAAACCTCAAATGGCATAATCCGTACTAAAATATTATTAAGCAAATTTTTAAGTAAGAGAATTTTTAAGTCAACTAAAATTCCAACGAAATTCTATTCTTACTTAAAAAAAAAAAAAAACAGTGCGTTCTCGTCTAGTTTATTTTCAATGCTTCTATGTGATTTCAAAGATGTGAAAACAATCTGAGAATAGACTGATTTGAGAAGGGCGATATTTCTCTTCCTTTTTCGTTTTACTTTGTGCCTTAGCCTTATACATATTGAATCATATCATAGCAAATACATCCTCATTCATTGTTTGAATGTTGAAATTCAATAAAACTGCGCTCAGTATCGTATTTTTCTTTTTTAACTGGTCCAACTTATTTGCGATCATTGATTTTTCAAATAAAGATTGTCTACACATATTAACAAACTGACTAATCTACGGAAAGACACCTCGACAAATTTTGTGATTTTTAAGATTCCACTAATTTAAAATGTACAAAAACAGAGGACAAAAATTTTCACGAATACCAAAACCAAAGTATGACGAGAAACTCTCAAGTAACGTTAATGACTAATCTATGGAAGGACACTTCGACAAATTTTGTGATTTTTAACACTAAACCTACCACGACGAGTCAAATGACCCATTTTAAACTTTTTGTCAGAATTTCTTGCAAATAACATTATCACATCGTCCATGTTTCATGTACCAAATTATGCTAAATAATATATTTTTGCTATATATAGTAATATATATAACATTTTAAAGACGGGTCACTTGACCCGCTGTGGTAGGAATAGGTATACATGAAGTATCGGTAGGTTTAATGTTAAGATTCCACTAATTTAAAATGTACAAAAATCGAGGACAAAAATTTTCATGTATACCAAAACCAAAGTTTAGCGAGAAACTCTCAAGTAACGAGTTAATATGCACTAAAAATATTCTAAAGAAAAATTTTCAGACAAATTTAAGGAAAAAAATGTATTTAAAAAAAAAAAAAAAAAAAAAAAAAAACATCAACCACGTTATAATGATCTTTTGTTCTTACTGAAAAAATCGCGCGTTCGTCCAGTCCCACTTTCAATGTTTCTACTTGATTTCTGTTAAAACACGGCTCATCAAACAATGGACGGATGATTGGAGATGCAAGAGAACTGCGAGAGAATTTTCCGGATTTTTTTTTTTTTTTTTAAATAATGGTTCATTTTTTTACATACTAAATGTCTACACAGACTAACAAACTAACTAATAGCTTATAGATGGACACCTGATCAAGTTTTGCGATTTTTAAATTCCTCATACACAGGGCTTAATTTCTAACAAAGAAAGAAAAATGGCAACGCTAATTTTTAGAACTTATGCTTAATATGTGTCTCTCATTTTTACGCCTATGGACGAAATTTGATAAATTTCACTCCAGTTTTCCAAATCATAAATTGAATCTTACGAAAAATCAGCAAGGTATCATCATTTGATATTTCTAGTTTCTAGTTAAACCGATTGTTTTCTTCTTTTACAGAACAAATTGCTGTTTAGTTTCCTGCTTTTGATATTTTTGATGAAATTGTGATTTCAATTTGTTGCTCTATAAAAGGTAATAAAACACACACTGTTTTCATTTATGGTTAATTCTATAATAATTTCTGGACTCTGCGTGAAACGTGACAGTGTAGAAATGCTAGTCTCTGACTGGCAAAGTTACATAGAAGAAAATACTTGTGTCCAAACTTTAACTTCAGATGTAGATGTCTTTTAAAGAAAATATTAGTAAAGGGAAGAAAAAAAAAATCTGGAGTGACTCCACTCGACTTTCCGAACATTGAGTAACTAACAGTTTTGTAGATAAAATAAAGAAAGAGGAATTGCTAAACAAACAAAAGAGAGAAAACCATAATAGAGTGTGTTTTTCTCCATATATCACACGAGGTTTTATTTAACGCTACTGAACTTTGAGCCCTTAGATCATAATGATAAAGAATTTTTCGTTTTGTCCCTGTAAAAATCTATAGATGCTAGATTCACCAAAATGCTTATAGTTAGTGCAACAGTGATTTATAATATTCATACAAATTTTCAGCTCAATTGAATAAGGCGTTTAGATGCTATCGCACTTTTAAAAATTTGGTCTCATAGGCCATAATGATAAAGAATTTTTCTTTGTGTCCCTGTAAAAAAACTGTAGTGCTAGATTCACCAAAATCTATACAGTTGGTGCAAATGCGACCTATAACATGTGTACAATTTTTTTGCTCAGATTAATAAGGCGTTTAGACGCTATCACACTTTTAAAAATTTGGCCCCATTGGCCTTATTGATAAAGAATTTTTCTTTGTGTCCCTGTAAAAAAACTATAAGTGCTAGATTCTCCAAAATCTATACAGATTGAGTATCTGTGACCTATAATATGGGTATAAAATTTTTGCTCAATTGAATAAGGCGTTTACATGCTATCGCACTTTTAAGATTTTGGTCCCATAGGCCATAATGATAAAGAATTTTTCTTTGTGTCCCTGTAAAAAAACTATAAGTGCTAGATTCACCAAAATCTATAGGGTTCGTACTATGGTGACTTACAATATACGTACCAACTTTCAGGTTAATCGAACAAAGCCTTTAGACGCTAGCGTGTTCACAAACATACACACATACACACACACATACATACATCATCGTAAAAATAGTGAAAACGGACTCAGGGGACCTCAAAACGTATAGAAACATCAAAATCTCGAATTCGGATTTTTGACATGATTACAATACTTTCCTCACTATAGTGTTCGGAAAGTAATAAACAATTCGGGAACTTTGATTTTTCAGATGCGTTCCGTGTTCTAATATGTAAAAATTCACTAAAATAAAAGCACACGAACTGCATTTCCATGCAAATTAAGCCCTGCTCAAACATTTAAAGTGTAGAAAAATCGAGGTCTTCACTGTTATCAAAAATATGATGGGATGGTAATATTTTAGACCTACATGAATTACACCACCAAAATATTTGCGTCAGTGACGTAATACGCACTAAAAATATTCTAAAGAAAAATTTTATGGCGAACTTAGAGTAAAAATAAAAATCAACCACGTAATTATAAAACAAAATCTTACGCAGTCTTCTATTTTTAGGAAGAAACTGGGTTCACATTCAGTCAGCTTTCAATCTTTCCGTCTGATTTCAATGTAGTGAATACAGGGCTCGTCTTACAATAAAAGTGAGATGCAAAAGAATTGCTTGACGGAATTTCTCACTGTATTTTTTGTATATGTGACAAAGTATATGTGATACACCAAGAAGAACGAAAATATTAAAAACTAATTCTGAAAGTCAGTTTAAAATAATAATAATAAAATATCCCAAGCCTTATATTGAATTGAAATCCTATGCAGACAATTTTCTATTATTCAAAAACCGTGAGGTCTCATGAAGTCCATTTTCTACGTTTCGTCTCATTTCAATATTGTGAAAACAAGGCTCGTTTGAGAATACAGACGAACTTCGTCAACGAGAACCATAGCCTCCTTAAGTAGATGCCTGTCGCGTTGCTCTTAAGCTTGACAACAGTTAGAGCGGTAGGCAGCGCCATCTGGTACAGATAGCGCAACTTTTTTATTCAACTGTCACCAAAAAATTTTTAAAGTGGGATTTGAAATACAAAAAAGGCGAATAGAATCGAAGAGACGTCGATTTTCTATATCACATATCACTTCTTAAAATTATTCGGGACAGTTGAATAAAAAAGTCACGCAATCTGTACCAGGTGGCGCTGCCTACCGTTCTACCTGTTGCCAAGTTTAAGAGCCACGCGACAGGCATCTAGTTAAGGAGGCTATGACGAGAACATTGTTAACGTGAATTACTTTTAACATGAACTGTTTGATCCCCGTCAAAATGAAGATTACTTTAGTTATATGAAGATTAGTTACTGATAGCATGAACAAATTTTTTATCCCCCTTGAGATCCACGTTAACGAGGTTCGACTGTATTGAAAAAACAGTGTTGTTCTCGTCCAGTCTACTTTCAAGTTTTCCGCCTGATTTCAATGCTATGAAAAAGCACGGCTCATGGACGGACGATGCAAGGGAATTTTCGCGACGGAATTTTTCATTCTTTTTCGTTCATTTCTTCATACAAATTAAATCATATCGTAATAAAGGCGATTTGATAGAGGAAGATGCCACGTTTATAATGAAATGAAATCCTTATTCAGGCAGTCGGTCTTCTGTTTTTACTGAAAAACAGTGCATTATGATAAAGTGCCTTGATTTCGTCTGATTCAATGTTGTGAAACACAGCTCACCTGTCAATGGACGGAATTTGTAAGAGAACTGGGTACTTCGCGTCTTAGCGGTATAGAAATTGAATCCTATCGTAGAAAATACATTCATATTCATAGAGCAGTGTAATAAATTCAATAGGGTTCTGGGCGAATATTATAAATTATTATTATTATATATAAACTGGTTCAATTTCTTTAGGATCATTTCATTTTTTTAAATAATGAATGCCTTAACAAATTAAGAAACTGAATAAATGTACAAAAAACGTGGGAGGTCGAAAATTTTCTTATGAGAAAACATGACGGGAAACTAATATTTTGACCCATATATTTTAGGCCAAACAAGATTGTAAGTGACGCCAAGGTAAAGTTTTAAGTCAAATTAATACTATAAGAAAAAGATAAAATAAATAAATAATTTTAAAAAATCTCAACCACACGTTACGATGAACTGAAAACCTACGCAGTCGTCTATTCTTACGGAAAAAAACCGTGCGTTCTCGTCCAGTCCACTTTCAAGGTTTCCGTCAGATTTCAATGCTGTGAAAACACGGCTCGTCTAACAATGGACGAGAGATGCAAGAGAATTGCGTGACGGAATTTCTCATTCTTTTTCGTTTTACTTCGTGTCTTATCTTCATACAAATTAAATCATATCATTAATGTAACAAACGTGATTTGATCCAGCAAAGATGAATGGAAATATTAAAAAATAATTCTTCAAAAATAAAAACAGGGATACCTAATACTAGTGGCTCGGTTTTTTCTCAACTAAAATATTCATATTTTGTCTTTTGAGCAGGATTGAATTTTTAATGAGCTTCGTTTTTATTTCTTTCGTTCTTTCTCTAAGAAAATAATAAGAGATTGTAAGATGAAAACACTTCCACTCACAATAGACTCTAATGTTACTTGAATATTAAATGCATTTTCATCAAAATTATGTAGTTAAAATGTCTATAAATAACAATCGGAGCAACTGAAGCGTTCAGTCGATACGCCTTCAATTTACAAATTAATCTGAAGTTACTATTATGTTTTATTGATCCTATTTACTGCATGTTTTCACCTGAATGCTATGAAAATATGTAGAGACTGTACTGTACGAGACTTCAATACCAGGTGTCGATCCAGGTAAAAAAGGGGTCCTTTAGTTGCTACTTCACAAAATTTCATTTCATAAAATGGGCCCTTTCATAAAATTCAACAAAATTGGTCTTTTCTGAAAATTAAAATCCATGAACTGAGCCTCCTCACAAAACTAAAATTTACAAAAATAGGACCTTTATATAAAAATCAAATTCATAAAAACGTTTCTTTTTCCCCCACAAAATTTCGTTTTATGAATTTTTTTTTTTTTTTTTTTTTTTTTTTTTTTTAATAAAATTTTTCCATGTATAGTATAATTTCAAAAACGGCTGCCTATACTTGGTTTAAATAATAAAGCACTATTAACTTGATATTAGCATATAGATGGACTGCTAAAATGGAAAGTTTTACACGAATTTTTATTTATTTATTCATTTATTATTTATTTTTCTCCTTTCACAGATTAAAAAATTCACAGAAATATTTCGTCTTTTACCAAAATTCACACCAAAAATTAAAATCTGGATCGACCCTTACCTGCTAGCTTAGTGCGTATCATACATATAGTATCTTGGCTTTAATAATAATACAGGGTTCATGTTCAAATATGGGGAAAAAATTCCCTGAGTTCAAAGAAAATTTTCAAGAAAATATTAGCGACATATTACTAGAAACACTCCTCTAGAGTGGAGAAAATACATCTATATACTTCCACGGTATGTCATGTTACTGCCGATCATGATAGAAAATTAGGTAGAAAACATTCTTTACATGCGTATTTTCACAATACTTTAATCATTTGATTTTTGATATGAAGCTACACAAGAAAAATATAACTTGAGAGAAAGAAACTATTTGTTTTTCCAGGTTTTATAATCGATTTTTCCCTGACTTTTAATGAAGATTTTTATTTTCCCTGAGTTTTCCTCTGATTTTTTTTTTTTTTTTTTTTTTTAACAAAATCCAAATTCTCTGAGTATTCCAGGTTTTCTCTAATGAGTATGAACCCTGTAATAAATTATGGAGTGTTAAGGTAAAAAGTTATTTTCGAAAAATCTACACAAAAAGTTCAGTGTAAAAGAAATTTTATTAGTTAAAAAAAAAAATTCTTAAGAACGCAGATTTTTGAATAAAAGTTTGCTAAGCGGATGAAAATGAAATTTTATAAAGATACATTTAAAACATATACATTTAAAAAAAAAAAAAAAACCTAACATGTATACATTTATCGTGAAAATATTTTACTCACGAATGTGTGTACATTTAAGTCATGTTAGTCATTAGAGGGAGGGTAATTATTTTCCATTTAAATTTCCAACTTGGTATTTTTTCCATTGTTACATTTTTTTCTTTTCTAATTGTATAAATATTTGGGTTCACCTTGCGGAAACTAGTCCTACGACACGGGAATGTCGTCAAACATGAATAATGCTAAGAGAAAAATATTGTTTTTAGGTCTACGCACACGTACCGGCAGAACATGAAATTAGTATGTCGTAATGTAATCATCACAAAACTTTTTTCGAAATTATCCTACACATACCTAAACAAACACAGGGGTGGCCAATCGCAGCCTTCGGGTCCCATGCGGCCAACTGTCGAAAGTTTTGCGGCCCGCGATGGAATTTCTAAAATTTTTAATTTTACATATTCTATTAACACAACAAGAATTAAAAAATTGTTCTCACACTTCGAAGGGGCAAATGTCATGAACAATTACAGATCAACTGTTATTTCCATGTTTTCAGCATTATTTTCAATTAATGCTTATATTGGGCTCAATGAAATTATTAACTTAATATTTAAACATTAATATATAAAATGACTATAAAAATGGAAGGTTTTACACGACGGTTTTCTTTTTTTTCTTTTCACAGAAAAAAAAAAATTAAAATTTTAGAAAAGTGGACCCCAAAAATTAAAACCTAGACCTAGCTCTGTATATATGAGGAGCAAACATTCAAACTGTGTTTTCTCAAAAAAAAAAAAACTTGAGTGATTTTTTTTTTTTAACATAGTATAAAATAATATGTCTAGTCTACACATCTTCCTAGAATCTAAACAAACGATAATTAGGGTTTAATTAAGTTTTAGTTACTTTTTAATTTATCAGTTTTTTGTGTTTTCTAAAATATTATATCCGTAGGAGAGAACATGGTTTGAATGTTTGCTCCATATATATGTACAATGTGATCCGGCATAATGCATTTCCAATGCAGCCCGCAGTGTCTTTTGAGTTGGACAGACAGCACCTTAGGTTTTATTTATTTTTATTTATTTGCCTTATTTTAAAAAATGGAGGAAAAAATCGATAAATTTGTTTCATAATATCAGAGATACATCGTTCAACCACTCGTTTTAAAAATAGCACTGGCAAATTCTTTGAGAAAATTTTCTGACAATAAATATACAAAAATTTGCATTTTAATTTTGTTGACTAAGAAAAATAAGATATCTTATTTCAAAATGATATGTTTAATTAAAGTAATACTCATTGTGTAATGCAGTTTATGTTTTAACTTTCTTCTATATGTAATATAGAGAAAGTATTGGATTCGTGGATTTACACGTTTTGGGATGTCCTGAAAACGAATTGATAGTTTTTAGAAAATGTCTGTCTGTGTTATCACGTTTTTTGTGGACGCTGTATCTCACGAACCAATGAATGAAATTTCACCAAACTTGTATTTAATTTAGTTGCACCCTGACAAACTGGTGCTGATTAGATTTGGGGATCAATCGCTCAACAGGTGGCGCAGTGATCGCATTTTTTGTAAACTTTTAACATGGCAGTATGTATAGGACGAAATTTCGTATAAATGTGCATAATGAGAGTTATTTTAAACTTGTGACTGTAAAATTAATATGAATTTTTGATAATAGTAGTAGTTAACTAGGAAAAAAATTTTTGTGCTTGTGGAGGCATCGGTCCGTAAAGTTTTAAGATGGGTATTTTTCGAAAGGTCTCGTCAATACCTTAAAAACGAATGGTTGAACTATAAATCTGTGATAATTTAAAATAAAGTTATTGATTTTTTTTACTTTTAACTTTTTTTTTTTTTTTTTTTTTTTTTATTGTTACTGAGTGAATATGTATAGGAAAATATAGAAGAAAGTCTTTTGATGGCCACAACATACTAGTTTTTTTTTTTTTTTTTTTTTTTACCTATGTTGCCACATTAAAAATTATAGCACCAACTAAAAGTTAGGCACCAACATCAGTGATAATAAATAAGCACCACAGAACTAGCGTTTAAAAGTAATTGCAAACTTTGAATAAACACCATAAAATGCAGTAAACTCGCAACAATTGTTGCGGGTCGAAAGAACACACGACCCTTCACCAGGCGAGCAAAGTAGGTACGAGTGTTGCAAATAAAGCGAACAAAGTAGGCACGACTGCAGTACTCGTGCCTACTTTGTTCGCCTGACGAATGTGTTCTTTCGACCCGAAACAATTGTTACGAGTTGATTGCATTTTATGGTGTTTATTCAAAGTTTTATACGTATTACCAATTTCAATTTACAATTAAATACAAAATTTCATGGAATTCTTTGCATTGAAGTCTGATTTGCAGCTGCACAAAATCTTCTTTCTCTCAAAATTCTAAAATCTTTACTCATTCAGTGCTTTCTTATGTATAAAAATATAAACAGTAAACCGTGTTATCAACAAAAAATCGAATCTTTCGTTGCATTATTTTATCTTTATAGCATTATTATATTATTTTAGCTTCATATTTGTTAAAAATCAAAAATAAGTCTTAATTTAACAACTTTTAATAAATACGATTATTCAATTATTAAGACTGACTATACAAAACTGCCGTGGCTCACTACGTGCATATTTTAAAATACAAAAATTTGACCACTATTATTATAACTCACAAATGAGATTTAGCTTCCAAAATTATACTACAATTCAATTAAGAAGTCTAAACAACTTTACAAGTTTAAAAATACACGCGTATAATTAAAGATAATCTTAACAAAATGTATAAGAAAAAAAAAAGTGAGAATTTAACGGGGGGGGGGGGGGGGGGTAACTGCTATACAGTAAATTCAAAACCCTATTTTCATGTGATCATATTAGACTAATAATTAATAAAGAATCACTGTATTACATAATTAATAAAATCTTAACAAACGCACTTTCACCTAAAACAATTTTAAAAGCTCTGCAATAATTAATAATTATATGTATGCAAAAAGTCGCCCATGATATTGTGATACACTAATTAGAATGGATAGAATTTTATTTTATTTCATAATAAATGATCACTTTATAAATAAGTATTTTTTTTTTTTTTTTTAAATATATAATAATTATCTGGCTAAGAATTAAAATTCGCATTTTTAACAAAACTTAATTTGTGACTAATTTTAAGTAATTAGCTCATTTGCATAAACAGGTATTATTGGTCTTTATTATAAATTTTGGTTTATACAATTTTAAAGCATCTGTGCTTTTTCTTTACTTATTTGTCGCAATTTTAAACGTTTTAAAAAAAATATTTTTCTCAAGAATTTCCATAAGTATTCGGAGATTCTTAGAATTGTAAATACTATAACCGTTTTGTCAATCCTCAATAATTTCATAATCTATTTAAATCATTTTTATGTAAGCTAAAGCTTGTTAGATTTACTTAAAAAAATATGTAAATAAATAAATAATTATGTAAATAAAAAAACATACTTAAAATTCATGTCATTAGATAGTTTTTGTTTAACAAAATCAATAATAAATGAACGTTTTTAGATGTTTAATATAAATATACTATTACGAAACGATATTTTTGTATGATAAATTCTTAAGACTCAAAATATTTTCGCGAAATTATATAAAAATTAAAGAATTCATGAAAAACTCGATCAATTTCGGCAATAGTGAAATTGTATTAAATGAAATACTCGTCGTCGTAGCGAAATTTTTACAAAATGTCTATTACTGCTTTGCAACATCAGTATACTGAAATTTCATTATAGCGAATAAACAATTAACGATGATCGTTAATTGTTTATTCGCTTTAACGGGACTCAACGACAGTTATTCATATTATCAGTGAACACAATTATTATTTACGGAGATTATAGCTCATACTATTACGTGCCATAAAGTAGATGGCTTAGGTTTCCTAAATAATTGCTTTTTTTTATTATTATTGACGTTTTTAACATTTTGATTTAAAAATAAAAATAAACAGTAATTTACATAATAAAATTTTACAGCATTCAAATGCTTAACTTAGTAGTGAAAAGAAAACTATGTTTTATAATAAAAAGGTATTTATTTTCTAATTATGAACTTTTCTTTTTTTTTTTAAACTGCAAACAAAATATCTTTAAAAATATATATTTAGATTTTTTTCTCCTCATCCTTTGAAGAAGGAAAGAAAAAAAAAGAAAGAAAGAAAATCTATAAGATAAACATTTTTTCGATTTGCAATTATCCCATTTCGCTTTTCAAATAAATAAATAAGTAAATTCACAATATTATAAAAAATAATGATAAATAAATAAATATAAAAACAAAAATGGAAAGACAATTTTATTACACCTACTGTAAAAGTATTTTCTCACGTTAACCACATTAATTAAAAGATAAAATCTGACTAATTGTATAATACAATAATTAATTAACCTGAAACTTAATTTAAGTAATATTACTGTTCCAAAATATTAATTGATATGTGTTAAATGATGTTATAAATAAAAGTAAACATACAAAAAAATTACTTACAACTTATTCCAAAATATAATAAAATTTAAAAATAAATTAAACTTTAAATTCCTATAAATAACAGCAAAAGTCTAATTTAACACAGAAATACATAAAATGAATATTTTTAAAATTATGAAAATTATAATATGTAATCACCTGTACTGGAATATTATGTAAACTTGAAATCTAATTTAATTACCTAATAATATTTAAACGACGTTTATATGTTTTTATATGTTCTATAATTTGTGAAACAAAACGCTATTTTTGTATTAATGTACATAAAAAATATTTTAAATTATTATGATATTTTTATTTTTTAAGTAATTATACAAGTAAAATATTTAATTTGCTTAGAGATACTATTAGTTAATTTTGTACATTTTGTATCGTAAAATATAAAGTAATTCGTGTTTGTATTCATTTATAAAATAAGTCTTTTTAATTAATTTTGCGTTACTAAATACAAGGTAACTCATAAAATATTACAAATTATCTATAAATAAATTCTGTATGAAATGTAAATATTCATTCCTTTTACCAATTTTTCATTTTTGGATTTAAATAAACTACAGAAAGATATCAGATTTTAAATATTTATACTATTTACCTATAATAGCAGGTATACATAAATTATCTTTAAATTTATTAATAGTAAAAAAATATATATACATTGATAGATAGGATAGATAATGATTCTGCAAGCAATAATTTAAACAAAAACGATTTGATTGAAAAATGTTTTAACAAGTTATTTATTACTTATATTTCGTACGCTTAATTTTGAGTAACTGAAAAACATAAAACAAAAATAAATGATTAGGGTTAAAATTTTGTTTATAAGGATGTATTAAAAACACAGGATCTCGTATAACTTTCAGATATTTATAAATAGATTTATATTTATTAAAGATACTTTAATTTTATGCATTTATTATAATTATATACATCGTTAACCATATAGTATTTCCAGCTGTTTATAGATAAATTATTTTATGTAAAACCTAAAATGTAAACAATGATCAGCTTTACCAATTTTTCATTCTGGATAAAAGACTCGTGTCGGTAGAAAAATATATTATATTATGTATATATATACATAAGATATAGAAAAATTTACTATTATATACCACAGCAGATACATAAATTTTATAATAGTAAAAAATAAAAATAAATAAATAAATATCGATAAATAGATAAGATTCTGCATCTAATTTAAATAAATATGAGTTGATCAAAAAAATATTTTTTGTAAATTGTTAATCACTTGCAATCACATAATTTTGAGCAGCTAAAATACATATAAACAAAAATACGTGATTCTGGTTAAAAATTTTGGGTATAATAATCATAAAGGATGCCATGTGGTGGTATGTGAAAAGGAAGAATCAGAGCAATCTGCGAGCAAAATAACCTACCTTCATGGAACATATCCATCGTATCCTTAGCAGAACCTATGTTTGTATCCACAAAAATTTGCTTCACATCTTCACACGACGTATAATTAAACAAATTATCACTATCAACATCTAATGTGTCTGGAAGTATAGTGGCAGTTCTAATGCTGCCGACATAGCAAAAAATGATAAATAACGCAATCACAGAATATGGTACACGAGAGGCCATAACTTAATCCAAATATTGCCTATTAAATCCGAGTATGTTTAGAAATATAAGTAAGTAAACACAGCTTTAAAACTTGGTAAATACGATCTCACTTTATTAGGTCACACCAACACTCTCCTCCATGCAGAGCTGAGATCTAAAAGCCGACTGTTTCCAGCCATGCTATGGTTGCCATTACATTAGGGATGCTTTGGCGATCTTCAATGAAAGAATGTCGCCAAGTGATCGTAAATTTAAAATCGGGCGGGGTTGCAAAATAGAATTGTATTCCGCACGTCGCATCGTTTATAGTTTATTTTCTCTTTTCTTTTCATGCGCTGGCGTCTCGGAGACGTTCTATTCTACCTATAGGCGTCAATCGTGGATATGCCACTAAACCATGCTCTAATCCGAGAATGTGTGTGGGGGGGGGGGGGGGGGGGGGAGGGGAGGTTCTTTCTCTTTTTCCTAGGGTTTTTTTTTTATTTTATTTTTTTTTGTTTAAGAGATGGTATCTTTTGTAACTTACAAGGTGTGAAAACAGCTATCTTACCTGTTAAAAGATATTTGATAAGTGAAGAAAGTATCCAGAAAATAGGACTGTTAATCCAGAGAAAAGAAAATACCCATAATTCTTTTATAGGCGGCAAAGTAGCTATTATTTTCGTTTTCTGAATAAGCTTTTTAAAAGTGAGATTGTAGGACACTGGCATTGTAAACTGCAAGAAAAAAAAAAAAAAATCTCTTTTTAAAAAAAAAAAATAAATAAAAAAGAAAAAAAAAAAATAAACATAATCTATACGTCTCATTAATATATTAAAGCCAGAGTAACATTTAAAATGAGATAAAGAATACAAAATATTTAAAAGATACATTTTAATTAAAAAACATAAAAGCACAAGACAGACGTTTCGGCTAAACACTAGCCCTCCTCAGTGTCATAAACATACAAAGCACAACATTTACAATAAAGTCATAATACATCAAAACAAGATTAGGTATTCCGGAGGAATAGTTTTAGCCTCGTTCAAGGCAGAATGTTGTAATTTAGTAAAAGCGCCCTCTATAAAAATACGGGATTCGTACACATTTACATTTGAAACTAAAATTTTAATGCCCTCTATAAAAAAACGGGATTCGTACATATTTACATCTGAAGCTAAAATTTTAATTAGATTTAAAAACAAGTCAACATTAAAATTTTAGCTTCAAATATAAATATGTACAAATCCCGTATTTTTCTAGAGGGCGCTTTTACTAAATTACAACATTCTGCCTTGAACGAGGCTAAAGCTATTCCTCCGGAATACCTAATCTCGTTTTCATGTATTATGACTTTATTGTAAATGTTGTGTCAACATTAAAATTTTATTGAAATTTTATTTTTCCGACTGAGTGAAAATAATGCCTGGACCGGGAGTCGAACCCCGGATCTTTGACTTACAAGGCCAAGGTTCTACCAATTGAGCTATCCAGGCCGACACCTCGGTCAGCATCACTCACTCAGACAACCTTTAGGCAGAAACATCTCTTGTAAGTCAAAGATCCGGGGTTCGACTCCCGGGTCCAGGCATTATTTTCACTCAGTCGGAAAAATAAAATTTCAATAAATATGATTTTCTTCCACAGTTGTTTGTGTGATTTTAATAAAAATTAAAATTTTAGCTTCAAATGTAAATATGTGCGAATCCCGTATTTTTCTAGAGGGCGCTTTTACTAAATTACAACATTCTGCCTTGAACGAGGCTAAAGCTATTCTTCCGGAATACCTAATCTTGTTTTGATGTATTATGACTTTATTGTAAATGATGTGCTTTGTATTTTTAAAACACTGAGGAGGGCTAGTGTTTAGCCGAAACGTCTGTCTTGTGTTTTTATGTTTTTTAATTAAAAATGTATCTTTTACAAATTTTAGTATCCTTTATCTCATTTTAAATGTTACTTTGGTTTTAAATAAAATCTTCTTTCACCACATAAAATAAATGTATTCCTGGTAGAACATTTATTTTTCGTAACCATTTTACTTAGATTTTTACAGTGATGATAAAAAGCAACAGACAATCTAAGTAAAATATTGTGCGATTTAATGTAAGTTGTATTTTTTAACCTATTTCAAATTAGGAAAAGAAAACTGAAAGACGCGTGTCTATTTTTATGTAGTAGCAAAATAATACATATGGAAGGACAATTAAAAGGGGTTTAGCAAATTTGAATCCGTTAGAGCCTTATTCGAGATACCAACTTTTCTTTCCACTTCCGATTTTCACTAAAACTTGACAAACTCATCTGTTGACCGGAAACCAATAATTACATACGGAAGGATTTGTAAGAGGTAGAATTTGAAGAAAATCCATAGAACCATCTTTTAAAGGACCACACTTGCGAGACCTGAAATTGACCAATTCATACAAGATGCCTATCAATTTTCTTGAACTAACCAACTAATACATACGAAAGCCGAAAGGAAATCTAAAATTGTGTTTATATAGCAAATTTGAAGAAAATCTTTAAAGCCGTTTTTAAGATACGGATTTAAAACATCACTTCCAGTGTTTCAGTTCTCACAAAAATTTGAAAAAATCATCCGCATATACTGGATCTGCCTTAATTGTAAAGTTTCATCATTCTGTCTTTATTAGTTTTTTAAATATGGTAGTCAGAACATTTACCACATACATATACACACATAGTACATAAATACTTACACACTGACCAATTGCCCTAAACCACATTTTTTTTTTTTTTTTTTTTTTGACTCGGGAGACCTTAAAACATGGAAATTAGGTGAAAACTCGATGTTGAAATTTTTGGCCGAATGCAATACTTCCATTACCAACAGTAGTCGAGTAATGTAAGTTAAAAAAAAAAAAAAAAAAAAAAAAAAAAAATCGCAACTAAATTTATTTGAACATCAAATTCTTCTTTCAAAATATTATCCCGTAGATTTTAAAGTAGAAGTAAGTAAAACGTTCTATTTGTAAAAAAAAAAAAAAAAAAAAAAAAAAAAAAAAACGACCTTTCCATAGTTTTTATTAATCCTTTAATATTGATTGATTTCGTCCTGAAATCAAACGTAAAAACAAGTTATGAAACAATTTTTCAGTACTATTTTTCTTATTTTGATTTATTTTTAAACTTGTATCGTGGTGAATCTCATTTAAAAACTGAAAATAATTGCGAACACAAGACGCAAGTTTTAGTAACTATAATTTTATTTTATTGTGCAATTCTAAGAAACTAAGCGAGGATTTTTCGTACAAAAACAGGATTCATAATATTCGTAATATTGTTTTGCCATCTAGAAAAGTGTAGACTAGAAATTCTCGATCATTTCTTCTATCCACGTTATTTGTTTACCTCACATGCAAAACTCAAAAATGTATATGTCTAGGTTAGATATGCAGAATATATATTTCCCTCAGTGTGTGAGTGGGTAATTGCTTGCTTTAATGATGCGCTCGTGCCAAGTGTTTTCACCTGATGAAGGACCATAATATTATTTTGAGATAAAACAACTGTTGTGAGTCTTTTTTTTTTTTTTTAGTGTTTATTGACAAAGTTATATATTTATTGAATTAAATTCTATTTGAACTTAATCGGGCTAACAAATAGATGATTCACACCAAAAAAAAATCTCCAAATTTCATATTTAATTATCACTATGTGTCTAATAGTATTTTTTACTTTTTCTTACACATATATAGTATAATAGAGAAAGTATTGTTTTGGGGTCATTCGAAAGTGAGTTTTTGTTATATTTACACGTTTTGAGGTCCCTTGAATCCGAAAATCAAGTTTTTAGCTGTTGGTCTATATGTCTGTGTGTGTCTGTCTGTCTGTCTCTTTTCAGCATATGCTCAAGAACAAATAGCACTAGAAAGTCCAGACTCTGTATTCTAAACGTGTATCATATAGGTATGCTACACAAAACGTTTCGTTGAGATCAAGCAAATGGTTCGTGTACAGGGCCACCCACGAGAATTCAAATGCATTACGTCTATGGGGGAAATTGCAAATAAGCAGAGTTAACATGTGTTGGCTGCACGAAACCAAACGAGATGAATATATACTATTATACAGGATGGTACTAAACTATATGTCAAAAATGTAAAGGCGGATAGAGGGGACCTAAATAAGCAGATTTCATATAGGATTGTGTGTGCGGTAATGCCGCCTTGAGCTGGTAGAAAGCGCTGATGACTGCGGCATGTAAAAATATATCGCTAGCTGGATTCATCTATTTCCTTGTGCAGCCCCATACATGAAATGCATGTCGGCCAGCTCCGAACTGGTGAAACGATGCATGCTGCTCGAGATCCGTACGAGAAATGATGAATCCATCTAGCGAAGCGCTTTTATATGCCGGAGTCATCAGCGCTCTCTACCGGCTCAAGGCGGCATTACCGCACACACATTCCTATACAAAATCTGCTTATTTAGGTCCCCTCTACTTGCCTTTACATATTTGACATATAGTTTAGGACCACCCTCTTTGTGTATAAACAGGTTTCATGTAGAATATGGTATGAAAATTATTCACTGTTCGTTTACGGGACTACGCAAAAGAACTAGAATATAGCAAGACAATACTTGAAAATTGATGCAAGTGTATTTCAGGTTGTGTTGTGTGTTATTAAAATAGGATTATATTTATGTAGTAGAAGTGTTTTACTTTAATATTTTATCATGTCCAGGAAAACTGCTCAGGAAATAAGCTTAATTTATCAAAACCATACGATAAATAAAGTAGTTTTTAAATTAAATATTCAGCAGTTTTTTCTTTTTTTTTTTTTTTCTTTTATTTACACGTTTTGAGGTTTCCTGAATACCGAAGTCAAGTTTTTCACGGAAGTAAAATATTTCACATAATTATCAATTGGTTTAAAGGGCCACACAAAAGTATTCAGTTACATTAAAAGCTATTAGTAAAAATTAGCTGGAATTGTACATTCGTTTACATTAAGCGTTTTTAACACTTTCTAGTAATTTTTAAGTGTGAATAAGATTTCAAGTTGTGCATCTGTCTTTCCGATTGTCTACCTATCTATCTGTCTGTCTCCCGCCCCCAGAGTCCGTAAATATTTTCAGAATTTTTAAAAAAATGTTATATATTAGTCAAGTTTACTATGGAATGTTCTCTATTTAAAATGACATTAATAGGTCCTGTACAACTAATTCGTATACAGGGGCAACCAAAAAAAAAAAAAAAAAAAAAAAAAAAAAAAAAATGACAATACATTGAGTTTTAGGACAGACATTTTTAAAAATCACATTTAAATAACTTTCTACTGTAAAAATTGAAGAAATTTTTATGCATTGCTAATATTATAACATATTGTTTTGCATAGAATATGACATGATTAACTTTCAGATTTACAGGACTACACTAAAGTATTCAGATACATTAAGGGCTGCAATTATAATATAACGGCTGCATTTTCTGTTCTGTTAAGCCTTTTAAACACTTTCCAACAATGTCTAAGAGTGATTTTAAATTTAATTAGTCTATCTGTATAATTTTAAGTGCTTCTGTCTGTCTGTTGTGTGATAACGTAGGCAATGAATATTTAAAGTTATATGATGCAACAAACACGTACAGTGTGAAAGTGTTAATAACCAATGCATACTGCATGATTTTTCGTTCTTGTTTATTGTCCTACTACTATAATTGACCTTGATAAAAATGTAGCTTTTGGGGAATTTCAAAATAAATTTTCTACGTTTAAATAATTTCACATAAAAAAGGATAAAGAAATGACTTATAATGAAAGAGAATTAACAATGAAAACTTAAGTGCAATCATTACTCAAATAGGATTTATATTATAAATGATTTTAGAAAATTCTGCCATGACAGCTTTTCTTGTTCATTATTAAGTCTAAATAGCGTTAGATGAAAACTCGATTAAAATGTAATCCATATTACTATGTTAGACGATCTTATCGCTAAAACTAAAAATGTTTTCTATATATGTACAGGCTTTCGTGTAATAACAATTCTACAGGCTTTCAATAATAACAATAAAAATGCAGGCTACCAATATAGTACAGGCTTTCAAGTAATAAAATTCTACAACCTCTGTTCCATTCACAATTTAACCGACACCCAGTGTTGACATAGCGACTTTCGTTTCAATACTAATCACTAATTTCTCATTTTAATGTTAGTCTAATTGACTATTATATATATCAAACATCATTCATCAAATATAGTAGTAATTATTTAATATAAAACTCTCCACAAGGCTACAAGTTGGCGACATTGCTGAAACTCCTAAAGTAAATGCAAATTAACACCGCATGGTTGGTAACACTAAAAAAGTGGTTATTGAAAAGACTATTGTTCTTCTTAGGAAAAGACGCATTTATTTATTTTTAAGGTAATATTCAAAATAGGATATGGTGTCATGGTCATACACTTCTGAGCGAATCATTTATCTGAAGAATAAAATGATTTATGATAGGATAACTAAATCCATTATCCTTTATAATTCTTTTTCTTTTATTTCGATTTGTATAAATGCAGTAAAGAAAAAGTTGGTAAAACCATCTTACTTGTAAAAACCTTTGTTTCAGTACTCAAATTTCGAGACGACTGCTTTTTAACTACTGTCTGTCTATAATACAAAATCGTGTATTCAATTCATACTTTTAGAGTAAAAGTCAAACGCTCTAGCGTTTACAGTAATACCTTCGGACGCTACCATGCGTTAAGAATTGATTGTTTGCATTATTACCAAGCTAAGATTATTTCCATATCTCGTATCTGTCTGTGAATCAAATAACCTCTCCACGACACACAAGAAAGAGTTACATAATACATTCGAATGTTGCATGCCTGCTTAATATTCTTATGAATCACAGAGAAAGAAAAGAGGGCTTATTTTTTGTAAACATCCTTTATTTAACTTAAGAGATTTTTATCGTGAACATATACAAACGATAAATCAAGGACATTATTTATATGCATAATCTATTTTTGACAGAGGTGATCGCTATATAATATGTTCTGTCTTTCGTTCTCGCCACACACGCATGCACGCGTTAATACAGTGTCAAGTAAACATGTTATATTTATTTGCATAACTATGCATGTGATTATATCAACACGTATATAGCCGATTAAACAATGACCACAGCATATTAATTAAAACTAGTATCGCCCAGTGGTCGAAACTCGACCATTTTTTTTTTTGCAAAGCGAGGCAAAGCAAAGTTATTGCCTTGTCCTAATCGGAATGCAATTGCAACACAGCTGCGGCAATTGTTTGCCAATATTCACTCTAACTGAATCAGCAGAGTTTTACTTAATACTATAACTATTTCTCTCTGTAGATGTTAGCCTTTCCTGAAATGAGAGAAAATCGCAACGTGAAAACGCCCCTTGTTGTGTGATACAGCCCAGAAGCTAATAGGTACCATGTCAGGCCAAGGTCCAACCAAGTATCAAATTCTGTTACATTAATTCGATTGGTTCATAAAGTACAATTTTTGAACAAAAAAAAAAAAAAAAAAAAGATATTTTTCAAAAATGGTCGAATTGAGTTCGGGAAATTTCAAAACGTGTAACTTTATCGAAAACCGAAAATCTAAAACATTTCTGAATCTTATATTTTCTACTTATATATGCAGAGGAAAGAATAATAAATCCACTTTTTAAAAAATAAAAATAAGTAGTCAATTTCACTAATTTCACTTAATTAAAATGCAAGGAAATCTCAAAACGTGTAAATTCATCGAAAACCGGAAATCAAAAGTTTTTATGTATCTTCTACTTGCTTCTTCTACCCATAAAAGCTAGCAATAAAGACACTTTTTAAAAAAATAAGTAGCCAATTTCATTTAATTGAAACGTAAAGAAAGCTCAAAACATGTAAATTCAGCAAAAAACGGAAATCAGAATTTTTTCCGTATCGTCTACTTATACATGCAGCAGTTAGTAACAAATCCATTTTCCTTTTATTTAGTATATTAGTTCAATATTTATTGTTTAAATATCACCCTTTGGAATGAAATGTTTATGTTTACATTCGAAACTGGAAGTTTGCCATTTTTTTTTTTTTTTTTTTTTTTTTTTTTTTTCTGGAGTTTTGTGATTTTAAATTAAAATTTTATCAATTTTACAGAAAAAATAACTCAATCAAACACATGTAGACAGTAACTTATATATAACTATCCGCGTTTGTAATGATCGATAGATGGCACTTTTTCAGCTTTTGTTGTTAGTAAACATAATGGCCACGTGCATTAATTTGTGTTCTATTTGTATTACTACTTAATATTCGTGCTATAATTTCTCCGCCATTACATCATGGAAAATTGATTGCTTTCGGAAAAAATATTTCAATTTATTCAACGTTCAATCGGAAGTATATTTTTAACTGAAGCTGAACAAATATTAGTTTCAAATCATCTGATTAATTTTTTACTTCCATAGCTGAAGCAACTGAAATTTTAAATTTGCCATTTGGAAATAAATGGAAGCTTAATTCTGGATTTTTTTATTTTTGGAGTTACACTGAGGCACACAACAGTAAGTGTTATCTTTTTTACCGGATTTATTCATTTTTATTCAATAAATATATGTGAAACTAAATATCGGCAAGCAATGGCGTCTAAATGAATTCGAAAGCTATGCATGTTAATTGTAATTTCACCTTAGTCCACCAGCGGGTGAGCATTTCATTACAATCGCGGATACCCAAAAATCGGAATTAAAATCGGCAGATAATTTCCGTTATTTTTTAATAATTTTTTACAAAAAACTCAATGGACAATTAACATAGAAAATCTTTTACATGGCTCCATGGACAGACAGTGACGTCATCACTTCGCTTGCGTATAGTGATGCTACATTATACAAATTACTGTGTCTATGGTTTTATTTGAGCTTTATGAAATTGCCAGATTTAACAACTTTCTACTTTTAGGTATTTTTTAATGTGAAGGAATACGTGTATAAAAGGGAAAAATGGGGGAAAATGCATAAAAAATAAATGTATTTTTAAATACCTTCTTGACATCGTAAGAAAATAAAATATGTATTCGCACCTTCCGGCTAACCATACCTTTCGAATGATACCATTTTCAACCCTCTACTCCCATAATTAATATGTTAAAAAGGGACAACAAATTTTATGCTTGCCTATTAATATATAGATAAGGTTATAAACTTTACATACTGTTAGAAAGAATTATAATTAAAAATCTATTTTAACAGTAAAATATAGTTTAAAAAAAAAGAAAGTTTATATAGAAATCGTAGTTTCTCCTTGTAAAAAAAAAAAAAAAAAAAAAAAAAAAAATAGTTAGGATCCAGATAAAGAGGGTGCGTGTAGGGATTAAGGCCTATTTACTACACGGGGAGCCCTAGGTCCGAATGGAATGCCTATATGGGAGGGATCTTTCTAAGGGGTCCTAACACGTATTCACGCATGTTTCGAAGACCCCCCGCAGAAAAGTCCGAACGACTTGGCCGACGAGCATAACCTGGATTCAAACTCGGCACCTACTACTGGCCAGTTGAGAAAAACTTCACGGCTACTGGTTGTCTCTAAGAGAAGAGGAGGTTATATATAAACAAAAAGTAGGGTTTTTTTTAATTATAGATAAGTACCGTCAGAAGAATTTCAGGGCAGTTTTGAGATAAATAGAAACCTTATTATAATGCATAAAATTTGTATGTTCGAGTATATTTTGCTCTTTAATGTCTGAATATTTTATGTTAAAAAAGAATAATCATCGCTATTATTTATCTTATTTAAATCATAAAATTAATATTATAGAAGGAATTATAATTAAACTATAATACTATAATTAAATAATACTCTTATTTCCTATAATGTGTTAGAACAATATTCTAGGAATATTATTTTGTTAAATTAGGAAAAAAATTTCATAATTAATCATTATTTTCATATTAATCTTTAATAACCGCTGAATTCTCTTTCTCAATCAACAAACTAAAATTATAAAAGAAAAATAAAATGTCTTTAGAAGCAATATTTCCATGATATAGTCTTGTAAAAAACAACACATGGCTAATTCATTCTTGTTTTTCTTAAGTCCAATTGTTGCAACGTAATTTTAATCATTTAGTCAAAATAACCTTGTGCAGGATTAAAATTATTTCTCCTTTGTTAAAAAGTTTCTGGGTGAAGGGGAGCAATATGTGATGTAGAAATCACATATATATTCAATTTTCATTTCATTTAAATTTAAATCTATTATAATGTTTTATGGAATAATTTATTCGTGTATTCAATATTAATTTTTTAAAACCACTGAATTCTCTTTACTAATCAATAAAATAAGAATTATAAAAGGAAAGGAAAATTTCTTTACGAGGAAAATTTCCATGATATTGTCTTGTAAAAAATATTACGTGAGATATTATTTTATTCTTGTTTTTTCTTACTCAGTACCTAGTTGTTGCAACCTAATTTTAATCATTTAGTTAAAATATCTTAGAGCAGAATTAATATTATTTCTCTCTTGAATATGTCTATCGTTCTGTGGTTTATCAATTCTAATGGCTATTTTTTCACGAAATTCTATGGTCAATGTACATTTCGCTAATCCATTCTTTTTTATGTGTTTTTGTGCCCAAGGCCTGATTGCACAAAAGGCTTGGGAAGCACAAGCTTCCCCTCTAAAATTTAAGAGGAGGGCTCCAAAATGACTAAAAACAGGATCTTGAATTTTATGTTTCATATTTTTACACTGAGATTAAACATTTCTGAGAAAGTTCGCCTAAAGCAATATAAAATACTCACTATTTCGAGAAAAATCTCTTATTTAACCTCAAAAGTCTGACTGTTCTTAATTAATAAGTTATGCGATATTAAAGTTGTGTGTAAAAACCACCCAGATATATGAATGAAAAAAAAAATAATAATTTTTGGTCTGTAGCAATTTTATATTACAATGTGTAACAAGAAAACAAGATTTTCCGAAATGAAGGAGGTACCCGAAATGATACTGAGCTTCCCGTATCTTCAAAGCTCAATCAGGCCCTGTTTGTGTCGAATAAAATAAATGCCAAATGTGACTTTCACTAACATTAACTAAAATTAAGATTATTATCCTGCGATCGGTTCTTTGATAAAGATGTTAAAGATGTTATCTTGAAATATATATAATATCAATTAAAATTTTTCAATTATTTAATTTTAACATTATAATTAATTTAAACAATTACAATCTCCAAAGCTACCAAAATTAAACCAAAATTGAAATAATACAAGACAATTAGAAATATTTAACAGCATGTTTGTATTGTAACGTTTTCAAGGGTTTGGTAGAATACAAAACGTGCAAAGTAATTAGTTTTCTGTCACAAAGAAAGCATAAGCTAAATTTCTCTTTACTCCAAGTCGTAACCATTTACTAAACACAAACAAGATAAATGCAGGTTTTCTGTTTTTTGGTATGCAATATTAAGCAAAATACTAAAAGATAGCTCCAACCCACATTAAAAAATTATCTTGAAATGAACCAAAAGAAATAAAGACAGAATGAATCCTGAAACTTTATCTTTGAGATTTTCACCAGAATAATGTATTGAAATCAAAACACGAGTAATGGAACGTCCTAATTTAAAATCTAGCAGTTACGATGTTAAGTTGTAGTGTACTAGGTTGACAGTTAAAATTAATTTAACCTATCCAATTAAATAAATCGTAATTAATTGTTAATGACTGAAATAATTAATTTTTAGTGCGAGGAGATTTATTCATCATAATACATTTTAATTTTGATGTTACACTTTTAATTGTTAAAGTTTCTAAATGCTTAAAGATTCCATGCTGCTGTCATCTATATTTCATATTAAAAATCAAAGGAACTTAATTAAGACTTAACTATTTTACATTTAGTGAAATCGACTTATTTCAAAGTGAAAAAAAACATAAAGAAATGCTTAGCCATGAATTCAAAAACCAATTTGCCTTTAGTCTTAACAAGATGGTTAATTTTATAATAAAGTTTTACGAGTTTATTAGTTTGGGAAATTTAGATAAAATAAAAATAATAATAATAAACCATAGAGATTAATTAGTATGCAAAGATATTTTTCTACATGAAATTATTTTTTAATTAATTAATTAATTTTCTGCTCATTAGTTTCATTTAATGCCTTTATCTTAATTTTACTAACATTATTTTTTTAAATTTTTTTATGGTTTGAGACTTTTTTTTATATTTTAGAATCCTATTAACTGATTTCAAACAGGTATTTTGCATGCAATCTTTTGCGTAATTTATTTATTATTTGTAATTGATCGACAATTTTATTAATTTTACAGCAAGCTGGCAATGTGTGAATTAAATTAAATGCAGCCACACTTCCTTTTTTTGTTTATATATATATATATTAAATTCAACATCCCACCCACCCAACCTACAACGCCACCCAACCTCCATAATCAAACATCTTCCCACCCAACCTCCACCTTTTTTATTGTTTTTTATTATTTTATTATTTATTTTATTATTTATTTTTATTGTAATACACATACCGGTGTTTTTTTTTTTTTTTTTTTTTCATGACAGAGACATTTATTGAAAGACTATTGAATAAGAAAATTTTTTTGGAAGCCCATATGTAAAGTTTTCTTAATAAGTTTATTAATGTTTATATTTTTAAATTTAGAAGAACATAAATTATTTGTTCGATATAAGTGATTAAAAATGATATTTCTGAATGAATATATATGTATATTCTTTGAAAAATATTCCGACATTATCGTTTTTCTTAAAATTTGCCTCTACGAATAACTGGAGTACTTGAGTGCGAACCACTGGGTATAAACTGCGGAGAAATTTTATTTTTTAATTAAACGGAAAACAATGCAAAAAAAAAACTTCGAAATGTGAAATTGATATTTTGACGATCTCCTTCAGAAAGACAAGGGAGAGAAAATTGTATTTCCTTATTCAAAACTACTAGGGTTGGTATTTTAATACCAACAGTGAATGTTACTCAAACCTATGCACAGTTTTTTTTTTTTTTTTTTTTTTTTTTGAGAGAGAGAGAGAGAGAGAGTTTAATTTTCAAAGTGGCCAGCCTGGCCACCACTGATTTAGGATGCACTACTGGTGCTCTTACCTTATTTAACATAAGCAATCACAACACACTGTAAAAGAATTTTCTAAAATAGGTAAAAATTTGTAAGATATTTGGGTAAAGCAATGTTCCAAATTGGAAAGTTCTGTTTATAACCCAAAATGGGTCAGAAAATCTATCTATTTTGAGTTTACAAACTTGTTATGCATGGTTTACTATCTTATTTTATATTTTTATCTATAATAAATAAAGACGTTGTAGAAAATAATGTATCTTATTAAAAAAAAAAAAAAAATCTAACATGCGTAGATGATCTAAACAAAATGTAAACATTTCGTATGCATACGTACGTACACTGCAAAAAATAAACCCCAAAACAATTCTATCCAAAATTGGTCTCGTATCCAACTTAGGTTGAAATTTTGGGTTATAAGCAGAACTTTCCAATTTGAAACATTGTTTTACCCAAATATCTTACAAATTTTTACCTATTTTAGATTTTTTTTCCCTTACAGTGCAGTAAATTAAGATTTTATTTTTATATAAAATTCGAAAATTTAAAAACTGCATCTTACAAGAAAGAAACTGAAGAACTACGAGTAAAAAAAAAAAAATCTGCACATCTAACTAAAAGACATCCGCCAATGCTAAGAAACAAAAACACAGTTAAATATTTTCATTTCATTTGTTTATTTGTTTGGTATTCAATAGCCATCAAACTGAGAAACTTCTCTCTTTTAGATGATCAAAGTAAATATTTTCCTTAAGATTTCCTTGACAAAATATTTAAATATAGTTGTCCGTTTAATATTCAAATATTCTTTTTCTTTATAATATTATTCTTTTTGAACTATATATTAAAAATGGAAATTACTATCACTTGTGCCAAGCCGGACAGTAAAATTTAATACAACTTAATCATCAGTCAAACTGACGGAGAAAAAGAAAAAAAAAATCGTCCCCTAGGCACTCATTATAATCAAGTTCAATGACGATCAGCCTTTTGGGATTTTTTTACTTTTGGTAGAACTTTGTTGTAAACTTTAGTTAATTAAGTTGGAGATAGACATGTCCCCTAAGAGCAAACCAAATTTATAAACTGTACAACATTTTCCATAAATGAAAGGCCAATAAAATTCTGTTAACAAATTCTCACTATAAAATTTTGATATAATGTATTATTATCCTGAATTTAAAAATTATTCTTGGAAAAAAAGCCCCAAATATATACATATATATTGTTAAAAGCTTTTAAAGATTAATAACTAACAATTAATGCAAACAATTAATGTATTTCAGTAGCACCTAAATCGATTAATCGATTCTATACTTTTAATCTTTTCTTTTTACTAATGTTCGTTTGGCAACCTGTTTATTTCTACTATCTCCGTATGTATCGTTTAACATGTGAATTGCTTAAATTACTTATTCCTTGTTTAAATTTTGGTTTGTGTTATTGATTAATTTAATTTCCTTTTTTATTTTGTTTTGTTGCAAGATAGAGACTTGAGCTGTATATTTGCTGGAATTAGCTATACAGTTTTCCGAAATCTTGCATATGCTGATAGAAATGCAAGTTTCCTGATGAGTGAACATTTCTATTTATCAGCATTTAAAATTCCAATTTTCAGTTCAGGAATTCTCCTTTTTTTATTTTTTATTTTTTATTTTTTTTCCTTTTAACGGAACTCTTTGGTAATTTTATCCTTCCTCTTTTCTCTAAAATGTTGACTGTTACTAATAGTTCATAGTTTTTGCAAATTCTCTCATCGTTAGTCTTATGTGTTATGTTAGTGTTATTTCTCCACTGCGTAAGTACTTTAACATGTTTTTACTAATCGTTGGTACTCAAATTAAATTAATACCGTGACAATTTTTATTCGAAATAAATCTCAATTATAATTTAATTTTATGTTGGTATCTTCATCTATCTTCTGTCTGCTGAGTGTTACAATGGTACTAAATTATTCAAATTATATATATGTATATATATATATATATATATTCCAGATATTGCTAAAATACTTAAACTGCGTGATAAGCTGATGTCTTACAATAATAAATTAAGCACTGTCTCTTCAATCATGTTTCTAATACTTGATTTTTAGATAGTTTAATCAATAAAAATTATTGATTAAAAAAATATATATCACCAAAATAGTAATAATATTAATAATAAAAAATTAAAATTTCAAAAAACAGGAAAGGACATACCCACTCCTTTCATTACATACATATGGGATTTCGTCTATAACTTTCCAACTCTCACTTTCATAAAAAATGCTTTAAAAGTTTTAAAATCTTATTATTATTGGATAATTTAAAATATTATCTAGATGTCATTAACATTTAGCAGGTTTATGGAGAAAACAACCTTTATATCCGTGATAGTATTTTTACAAAGACAGAGAATTGTATAGAATTATCAAAAAGTAACCAGAACTTCAATTGTAAACTTGAATTGTTTTTGTTTATTACAAATTAAAATATATATATATATATATATATATATATATAATTGTTATAATAACATTGAAAAAAAAAAAGTTCTAATGTTTACGTTTCCCAGTAGAACAGCGGTACAGTCCAACGTCAATCAAAGTTGCACTGGCCAATATTTTACTGAGTTTAAGATGTTAATAAACTGTTTTCTACTTTCCATTTATTAAAAATTAAATTACATGTAAATTAAAAAACTGCATATCAAATTTTTTGGAGCTGTCTATATTTTAATTCAGATATTGGTTAACAATGGCCAACGTTGACCAAATCGGTAAGAAATATTCAACTTTTCCCCACAAACAAGAACAATGTTTTAGGGCAATATTAAGCTAAATCTGTCTAAAACAGCTGTGCTACTAAAACTGTCGATTTTCTTGTGTGAAGAAAGTAATTAAAGAATCAGCCAGGCTCTTGTCGACGAACGCCCTTCATTCATTCAGCATAACTTCTTGAAACAGAACAACAAAATTAGGATTTAAAAGAATGTTCTTGAAACAGTCCAATAAAGCTGTCGCTCATATAACAAAAGTCACTGTTCAATGAATATTCTGAAAATAGTGCAATATATTAAGTCAATTACACTGTTAAAAATTTCTGTAAATTTAATGTAAATATTTATCCAGAGTCTCTGTAAATTTACAGTAATTCTTAGTTAAAAGTGAATAATCGAGATTCTCAATCTTTATTCTGTATTTTTACGTAATTTTATTATTTAATTTTTTAATTAAAATTGAAAATGACTGTTTCTACTTTAGAAAAAGCATTCCAAGTCCGAAATATATTATCACCAATAATTAATTAAATTAATATTAGTTATTAAAATGAATGTATAAAATAAGTTTTTTAACAACTCCGTTTATTTTTCTCTGTAATTTTGCGTGAGACTTAAGATAATAGATTACACAGAGTTTTCTGTTGAAATTTTTAACAGTGTATTCCACAAGAGCAAAGCCCAGCAGCGTCAAATACTCCACAGACCAGGCATTTCGATTATTCACAATCAAGCATAAATCGCTTGGAAAACAGTCTTTAAAGTAACCGCTTAAAATAGTTTTGTAATAATTTAAATGAGAGATTCTTCTTCTTCTTCTTCTTCTTCTTTTTTTTTTAATTAATAAATCTTTGAAAAATTAAATAACTTTAATTAATTATTTTTTCAAAATAATCATACACTAAAATTCTCAGTCGTGGTTATCCACTGATATTTATAGTCTTTAGTGGCTGTAATTTGGCATGGTTCTCTAGAATCTAATAGACAGTTCCAGAAATCGGCTTCTATTCATCACAATCTTTCGAAACCTTTTGGTCGCCAAGTTCATCGCCAATGCCCCCCTTAGTGGAAGTGAATTGAAATGTTTTTTTCACTTTGGATGTAAAATTAATTTCACTACAACAGCACAATTGATGCTAGGGAAAAGATTTAATGTGTTGCAACAATATTTATTGTTAGTGTTATGTCAATTTTGTAGGAAAATGAGGAAGACATGATCACATTTATAGACTAAGAAACTTTATGTTTGAATATTAAACTTTCAAAACAGACGTTTACATTTATAGGAATCATTGTTTTTGTTTTGGAGTACTATCAATTTCACATATACATATACATATACATATGATTATATTTATTCTTTTAAATCACTTATCATATAGTCGAAGTATGTATAATTAAATACTATATACTATGTATATTTTATAATTCTCCAAAAAATATTTAATTATTTTTTCAAAATAAAAATATAGAACAAACATGCTTACTAAACCACACATTTATAATTAATCCAAAAGCTTTAACATTTACCTTTGCATGTTAAACATGTCTTCAAAAAGCCCTCATACATTAATAATTTATTATTTAAAAAAAGAGAGAGAGAGAAAGAGAGAGAGAGAGAGAAGAAAAAGAAATTGAGCTTTTAATTGTCTCATTTACATAAAATAAAGTAAATAAATAAATAAAATAAGAATCATCCATTTAAAATAAATGTTTATTAATATGAAAATATTAATGTAAGTTTCAAGCATAAATATTAATGAATGCGTGCTAAAACAGAAAAAAATACAATCATTTATTTTTAAACAATGCTTTTAAAAATAATAGAATTCATTTTCTGATTATGATAGATTCATTTTAAATCATTTATTTCTTTGTTATATCAGGTTCGAATTATTGTGAAATCATAATCATCAGAGGCAGAAATGCCACAATATTTGTATAACTTCTGATGATATAACTTTCTTACTATTATTCCAATTTCAATTTAAAATTACACCTTATTACCTCAATTAAAACGAATTTTAGTTTAAAATAAATATAAGCTTGAAGACAATAATCAGAAACTCAATTGTTAGATCTGAGATAAGTATCCAATAAGATTATACTACTACATAATGTGTGTATTAGGATATTACTGTAATATTCTTTACAGTGATATATAGTTATCGATATTCCTAAATTCAGATTTCATGCATATTATTTGATTGCAAATATCAATCAAGTTAATTATGATTTCATTTTAATTTGCATTTTTCGCTCTTTCGGTGACGCTCAACGATTTTCATACTGAAATTATAAAAGTAATCATTTTATTCTCTACTGATTAATGTCAATTGACTAGAACCATTTTAATGAGTAATTACAGGCATTTCAAATTTTGATATTGTTACTGTCATAATTCCTTTTCTACTTTCTCTTATTCATATATCGCAGTGTCTTCCCATGTTTCCATACAAATTATATTTACCTCTGAGGGTCGCTGAAGTGGAGGAGCTATCCTTTCCGTGGAGGATCAAAATTGTGATGGCATGTTTCCTGACTACCGTTGAGGGTGATCTCGATACCGTCACCAATTGCCCATAGTGTAAAACTAGTGCGACGTAAAAACCTACTCAAAATCAACCTTATTCATATTATAATTGATAAAGTATGGTTTTATGTCAATTTTTTTTTAATTGGGACTTTGCTATATTTAAACGTTTTCAATCCCTTGAATATCAAAATCCTGTTAGCGACTTATCTCTCTCTGTGTGTGTTTAAGTACGTTATTAGCTTAGCTCAACAATGAATATATATCCGAGTCCAAACTCGATATTCTAAATCTGTATGAAGCTACATGAAACTTTTTATTGAAATCGGACAAATGGTTCATTTACAGGGTTATACAAAAGTATTTAAATATAAATACATTACGTCCATAAGCGAAATCTCTGGTAGGCACATTTTAATGTATTTAGACTGCACTAAACAAAATGAAATCGGCATACATTATCTATATGCAGTAAAGAATATTTCGCATATAATAATAAAAAAAAAAAAAAAAAAAAAAAAAATATTTATTCTTCATATATACAAGTCCATACAAAATAACTCTGATATTTTAGTGCTTTATTTGGAAGTGACTAGAAGTACATTTCAAGTAGTGCTATGCAGTATTTTTCTATACCAAGTTTAAGCACTTTGTTTTGTGCGTATGTAATATAGATAATAGTATATATAGAACTACTTCAAATAAGTCGAATAAGTTTTAGAGGGAACTGTGAACGGTAAGTATCTGAAAAATGCAAAATAAAATTTAAAATTTCATGATAGCCTTAAATGTTTCTTGCATTACATCTACAATATTCAAACTAAAATTGAAGCCTTCTCGCACAGAAATTTATGAGAAATGAAATTACTTCTAGAATTATATTATTAAACTGTTGTTTAAGGAATGTTGAGATATGTAAATGTAGCCTTTCTTAACTCACTGTGATAACATGTTTAAAATAATCTAGGATAAGAGAATGCAGTGTAAGTGTCCCACCATTTTTTTTTTTTTTTTTTGTAATTTCTTTAAATGAATTTCGACATGAATCATTTGTTATAACACACATATCTTTTTTACGGGGAAGTATTTATAAATTATAACGTCTGGAAATTTTTTTAATTGCAATAAAATTGAGACAACTATATACAATAAAAAGATTTAAAATATTAAAACATATGAGATAATAAACAAAACATAAAATTATAGATTTCGAGCTTATTTATTCTCCTGGACAGTTGGTATTCTAAGCTTCAAACTTCGCATCTGAATGAGGGCAGTGCAGGCAGAGTATTAGAGAAGGGCATTATTTCATATAATAGGATAAATAATACTATTACTACGTTAGACCCTACTACTACAGTAACATATTACTAGCAAGTCCGAAGTTCCTGTTAAATAAATCATGCTTCCAACTTTTATGTCTTTGCGCTGGGAACAGTCATATCTCTGGCTATATGCCAACAAAATACTAGACTATTTGTTAGAGTACAAACTATTCTTTAATAATCTGGTGTGTCACTCACACGACTTTCTCTTACCCTGAAATTTAATACTATAAATACAGCTTGCAGATTAATAGGTAAGATAACGAGTACTGTTATGTAAACCTATGTTAAAAAATTCATATTAGGCTTCTGAAGAGTTTTATATGATAATTAGTTCTGTGTGAGGGGGCTACCGCCCCCCTCAACCCCTCGTTTCATTAATGCACCTACATTTATATAGAATTTAATTCGGTTATTAAAAATTAATTCTCTTTTTAAAAAATAATTTATTAAAATTATTATTTAAAAAAAGTTATCTTTTATGATAAGGCAGACGATTTCCATATTAGAGAAGTAGTATAACACCAAATGTCCAAAAAAAGTCCATTTTATTCTCAATATTAAAAAAAAAAAAAAAAAAAGAAAAAGTACGATTTTTTTTTTTCTAAGTTTTTTTTTTTCGTTAAAAGTAAAAAAAAAAATTGATAACTTTGCTTTAAATTATCGCAGATCGATGGTTCAACCATTCGTTTTAAAGGTATTGGCGAACTCTTTTGAAAGATACCCATCATGAAAATTTACTCCCCTCGAGGGGGGACTTCCCCCCCAGGGGGGGGGGAGGCGAGGCTCCTACATACACATTTTTTTCCCCCTAGTTAACTATCTCTATTACAAAAAATATATATTCGTTTCATTTGGTTTAGTGCAGTCTATAGACGTTAAACTCTACTTTCCTGCAATTTCCCACATAGACGTAATGTATTAGAATTCTCTTGATTGCCCCTGTACACGAACCATTTGCTTGAACTTAACGAAAAGCTTACTGTAGCGTCCCTATATGATACACATTTAGAATACCAAGTTTGAACTTTCTGCCATAATTTGTTCTTGAGATATGCTGATAACAGACAGACGTTGCTGATAACAGACACACACAGACATACAGACACACACAGAGACACACACACAGAGACACACACACACAGACATACACACAGACCATTTGCTAAAAACATGATTTTCGTATTCAGGGGACCTCAAAACGTGTAAATATAACAAAATCTCGCGTTCGAAAATTTGACCCAAAAACAATACTTTCTCTACCTTATGGGTAAGAGAAAGTAAAAAAGAAATGAATGAGTGAAATAATCTCACCAGCATTTATAATATTTAATAGTTTCGAAGATTTTTGAAAGCCGCAGAATAGAAAAGAATGAATAAGTTCCATCCAATTAAAACGCAGAATCACATACTGCCATTCATTTTACTTTCCGCAAGAACATACAAAAAATGAGTAGTTGCAAGATATGGCGCCCTTTATCCACTTAATCACTTTAAATACTTTCAACAGAAGTTCCAGCCATATTATAGCAACCAAATAATTTCGCCATCATTTTGCTTTAAGAAAGTTAAAACCACATATGTTTCGAAGATAAAACGCCTACCCAACAAGAGCTTTAATATAAAATAGATCCCAACAAACATTAAACGATTTGAAGAAACAGACGCATTAGGACTTTTAAGGAACAGAATAGTTCCCGAAATATCATGTGATTTTCTTCACAATAGGATATTTTGACTACTCGATTAAAAACATATATTGAAGAAGTTAGACTTTAAATTGAGAAGACTATAAGGAAATAAACCACGAGGTATTTTTTTAGGAAGTCAATCTTACGGGATATTTTTACTTTTTAAAAGATGCTTTTTTTTTTTTTAGCTTTTATATTTTATATTTTATTGTTTAAGCGGAAGAAAATATTAAATAGAATATATGTATGAATTAATTCATACAGCATTGCTATGTTCATGTGATTGCTATATCACATATGTCTCCCTTTCATCCAGAAAAGTTTATGAGAGGAAAGAACATAGTTTATATGTACTTGCTATTAAATGAAATATAACATTTACTACCAAATAAATCACAATATAATTATACAAATTTGGGTTTCTTAAAAATATATAAATATAAGGATATATGGAGCACTCATCCCATACAGGAAAAAAAGAAGAAAAAAAAATGAAAAACAGTTATGGCGTACTATAATTATTGAGGATCCTCATTTATTTATGCATTAAATAATTGCATAAAGCAACTGTAGCATATTATAAAAAGTTTTAATATAGTGAATAAATTTAATATTTAAAAACATATATGTATATATATATACATATATATATATATATATATATATATATATATATATATATATATATATATATTAATAAACATTATTTACTATATTCGAATAAAACAAGCATTATCTTTGGAGAAAAATGCAATATGATTTATTAAATATTTTAAAGATATGTGAAATTAAATTGAGGTGACCACAAAAACATTATTATTATTAAAGATGGATTAAGATTTCAGTGGTGTGGAAGGGGAGCGGGTCAAAAAATAAAAGGCCTTAATGTTTATAATTTATAAGTTTTTAAATATGTTTAAATTTTTCTTTCTTTCTTTCTTAAAAAAAAAAAATAATAATAATAAATAAATAAATAGAGTGTATGGCAAATTTTATATTGCATAAAAATTATATTACTCCAAGTACAAGAAAATATAAGTCCCAGATGCCTAATAGTGCCTTTCATTTCGCGGTAAAATTAGTAACGGGTCCTTTTTCTTTTTACTTTTAACTTGCATGCACTTTATTTACTTTTAACTTATATATATAATTACTTTTAATTAAGCAATCTTATGGTATGGGTATTTTTTCGGTTGTTTTTAAAAGTTCATTTCCTGTTTACTTAAAAAAAAAAAAAAAAAAAAAAAAAAAGAATCAGAATCCTATCTAAATTTCACCAATTTTAATATTTTTGTAATAATTATATTTTAAATTTATTCATAATTTATGAGTTTTAAATATATATATATGTATAGCATTTTGCGCTCAATAAAAAATATATTACTCTAAATTAAATTAACGAAAATATAAATTCCAAATGAATAATATAATACTAGTTTCATTATCTTTCGGGGTGGAATTGGTAGTGAATACATTCATTTTCTTTTTGATTTATATACAAACCTATATTAATGTAATTATGGAATCATAAAAGAAATCATAAAGAATTTATTTATTTGAGTTTCTTTATGAATGAGAAAACTAATTTCAATATAAGGCACAGAAGAAATTAAAAAGAAATTTTTGCCATTTCTTTTTTTCTTGTTAAATAAAAGGCGTCGTAAGTTCCAACTGAATATGGCCGGTTTCTTTTATCTACATTTCTTCAGTAGCGGAATTAAACAGATATCATACATATATTTATTTCGATTACGTAAATTTTTAATTTACGGAATTGTAAAAGAGTTCCGAAATAATTTATATAATTACCAATTACCATATACCATGTGAAGGAGAAAGTTGCTTATAATCTAGAATATAGAATATCATTTCCTTCGGTTTGCTTTTATGTCCAACTGAGTACTTAAAAGAAATATTATTTGAACTTTAGATGAACATGCAATTGCGAAATTATGATTCATAAATATCTTACGAATGAAAAAAAATTGCTTGTAATTTAAGGCGTAGAAAACGAGAGTTTTTTCCTCTTTTACTTATTTTTAATGTTTGAAGCAATTTTTAAGAAGTTATTATAAATTTGTAGATTGCAGTATTACCTTGATTACATGGGTTTTTAGTTTATTTTTTTTTTTAATTAAATTATCGCAAATTCTTGATGAAGTATTATTTTTAGAAGTGAAAAAATATCGAATCTCAAAAAATTTTGAGGAAAAAAAATTACTTTTAAATATTTCTGAGATTAAGATTAGAAATATTAATAACAATAACAATAATAATAATAATATGTAATAATAAACTAAAATGTAACAGTTACAGTTACATAAAACTTTAATAAAAATATTCCTTAAAATTTCTTTTTATTTCATATTAATGGCACACGTTGCCTGCAATTAAAAATATCAAAATTTTTAACGGGAAAACTAATAAATAAATAATATTTATTTTAAAATACAGTGAAATCTCTATAAATTGGACACATACAGTTCCATGAAAAAGCGTCCAACTTAGAGAGGTGTCCAACTTATAGGGGTGCTAGCATTTTTTTTTTCAATTTAATTAAACAGTATTTATTCATGCCTTTTAACTTTTAATCACATCTAAATATAACACAATTAAGTTTTCACGACATGTGTACAAAAAAATAATTAATTTGCCAATTTAAAATCTAAATTTAAACTGGTATGCTGTGGCCATTATAGTATGTTTTCTATAATTTTTCATACAACAGCGCCAACTACAAGTTAATATGCACAAAAATTTAATCAATTCAGCTTCTTACAATAAAGATTTTACATATGCATTTTGGTACAGTTTTATCCAATAGACGCTAAGATAGTCCCATAAAAAATCCAAGAATGTGAGTAAAAGTAACACCACCTGTCGGCTGAAATACACCCAAATTAAGCTAACATTCATCTTCTTATTGGCCATCTCACATATTAAGTTTGGTAAATTTATTTCCTGTAAAAACAGAGATATAGTTTTCCCGCGAACAGGCAGAATTGCAGCATAGCAGCGTCATCTGTCGGTTGATATGCACCCAAACTGAATCAGCATCATTTTTAATTATAGACCTTTCACATATTAAGTTTAGTGGAATTATACACTCAAGTCAAAACTCAGTAGGAAAAGTAAAAGGTAGAAAAAAAAAAAAAAAAAACTAACAGCGCAATGCCTTGTCCAATGTCCATTTTGAAACTGCCTAAGTCAAAACATGTCTGTAGCCTCTCTGCTGGATATTTCCTGAAGGAAAGGACACAGACAATGCATGTAAATCAATAAAAACAAAGACTCTTGCATTACGCGCGAAATTTCAGTAATGAATATTTCAACTGAATGTGAATATTTCAACTGAAGAAAAATATTTTTTATAGGATAGGACATAGGTGAATAAATTGTGACAAGAAACATTGCTTTTTAGATATTTGCAGCTATTTCTACAAGAGATAAGTAAAATTTCTAAAAAATGTGAGAAAGTAGAAGTTTTATTTCTTTTTTTCTCTCTCATCGTGTAAAAGTGTCCAACTTAGGGCAGCATTTGAATGCCCAACTTCCAAGTTAAAGGGGTGTCCAACTTATAGGAATGTTTAACTTGGCAGGTTTTACTGTAATACTAATAATAAATAAATAAATAAAATGTCTCTTTGTGAAGCTGTAATCGTAGATTCAAATACTTTTCTAAAATAATCGTTTTAAGATTTTTTTTTTTTCTTTACTAATATGAAAAATGTAAAGAGTAACTTATTTACTTCTCGATTAATTTATGTAAATTGATTTGGGTTTCAAAATATCCTGATATGATAAGATATGGTTATAATTTTGCATAATAATTATTTATCTATTTCTCACAATCAAATTAAATGCTATATAAATGCCAAAGTATGAGCGAAAATCCGAAACTAAAAATATTATTATTATTATTATTATTATTTAAACCTTAAATAACAAAAATATTTTCCCTTTATCCTACTTATTTAACACAATTTTTTAAACACTCTTGAACGATTTTTATTTTAGCAGCCTAATGTCGCAGCTATACATAGCAAATTTATCATGGAAAATCATTATCAATTCATTAATAAATATTCAAAATATTTAATTAAATTGCATTAAAAAGAATAATATTACAAGGCATTATTTTATTAAATTTATAAATACGCATGCATAATCCAAATATACAAAGCCTTAAATTCTACTAAAAAAATTACTTTCTTTTCATTTTTTATTTTATTTTATTCATTTTTATTTCTTATTTTTTAAAGTTGATAGTAATCAACAGTTTTATCTCATCAAGTTTATAATAAGTTTACAATCATATTAATTACAATTTCTAAAATAATTATATCCGGCGATTTTATTTATTAATTATTTTATTTATTTATTTTCAGTAACATAATCTTAGAGTTATACTTAATAAACTTATAGCGGAAAAGTATTTATTTATTTATTTATTTATTTTTCCTTTGGAATGTTTTAGAAAATATGGTAATATGATATGTTCAAAAATATCCAAATTAAGCTATATGAAGCCATAATTATGCCTTAAAATAAAATAAAGAGGTTTTTTTTTTTTTTTTTTTTTTTTTTTTTTTTTAACAAGGGAAAAAGGATTTTTTAAAGGTTGATTGTACTTTTTATTTAATCAGGCTTACAGTCGTGTTTTTCTGAAATATCTCATCCAGGCATTTTTTTTTTTTTTTAAGTGTCAGTAGCATAATCTAACAGACACACTTAGCAAATTGTTCATTGCAATCCTCTGAAAATTTCTGATACCGCTATAAAATGATTACTATAAAGATATCAAAATTATACTTTATGAGAGCACAAAGTTTTGAAAATATTAAATTGTATTGAAGAAGTCTTTCTTTTATTTTTTCTCTCTCTTTATTATACTAACACTAAGCATAATCTCAATTTCATCAAATTTAAAGTCGCAATTTATGGAATTTCCCTAGAGGATATTTTTCGGTGGTAATCCAGAAATACTTAGAAAATTCTTCATGAATTCAATCTCTAGGGAATTTGTAGAATAAAATCCACTCTGGGATATTTCTTACACTGAGATAAGATCAAAGATCTAAAGCTATTCACTGAATTGACCAGCAGATTTTTTCCCCCCTCCCCATTTTCGAAGCATCTTGAAAACCTTCCACCTGTGCAGGTGTGCGTTATTTGTAAACTAACCGACAAAGAGCTACAAAAATCTACCTTTTTTTACACTAAACAACAAATACTTTTGAGTTCAGTGCATAGTGTGAAGATAGATGGATATTCTATGCCACTGACAGCGGTATGTTTGCACATAGAGGCTAATCGTTTTTAAAAGTAAAAGTGCCAACAGTTGCTATAAAGGGAAAGTAAAAGGCGATTTCCACCATAAGAAGAAATAGGTTTTTGGAAGGAATGAGGTATTGTGCTAATCTTCTAAAAGGGTTTTGCAATACATTAGCAGAAAAATTATATTTCAGTTTTAAAAAAATAAAAAAAGCTTTATGTTGTACTTTATGCGCTTTGTACAGATACATTTTAATTTTGACAAAAAAAAAAAAAAAAAAAAAAAAAGAGAGAGAGAGAGAGGAAGAAACAGAGATAGACTGAACGAAAGCTAGCAAAATAGATTTCTTGCTGTTCCACCCACAAATTACACCGGCCAAATTTTGCAATCGTCTATGAAGTTTCCGACTGGTTGGGTTTATAAGTTTTTTTTTTCTAAATTTAATTAAATGAATTTTTTTCGGATACCACTATTTCCGTACATAAATTCTTAATTTATTTGATCACAGAAAATGACAGCAAAGTAAAAAGTGTCTATCTTTTTCGGAAAATTATGGAAGATTAAAGTGCTCATATACCACTGCCCTTTATATTAAAAAAAAAAAAAAAAAAAAAAAAAAATCACAAATAGCCAAAAAAAAAAAAAAAGCATTATTTATTTATTTATTTATTTATTATTAAAGGTGAAAAAGAAAGCATAATTTTGTTTTAAATTATCATAGATATTGTTCTACCATTCGTTTTAAAAGGTAGGCGGTAAAAATGGCACCGGTAAAAATGGCACCTGGTAAAAATGGCACCGGTAAAAATGGCAACGGTAAAAATGGCACCTGCGATTTGCGTAACATATACTACAATGAAAAATAACCGCATTATTGCTAAAAATTAGGAAGTATTTTGAGCTTTGTTTGACAGTTGTGATATATTTGGCCATCACATACAAATATCTGTATTATTAATAAAAAGTATTGAATTTTTAATTTTTTTATAGAAATATTAAGATATATTTTGTAGAAAGTACTGATTTTAAGTAAAATTTTAGAAGAAAATTTAGACATTAGAAATTTAAATTAAATTGGTACAACATTCACTTAGTATATGTCTGTTGAAAGTTTGGTTGGGGGAGGGGGGGGGGGGAGAGTTAGGAGACGACTGAAAGAAAATAATTGTTTTTGTAGCACCATCTTACTGATTTTAATGAAACTTTGTATAATAATCACTTACTATTTATGAAAAAGATAGTGTTCCATATACGGGGGGGGGGGTCAGAGGTATATGTATTGAAAACTTTTTTAAACAATGCTATACAAATATGAATCCCATTGAACATTATATACAGCTGAGGGGGCCAAGAGGGTGGTGCACGTAGATTTTCTTTTTATTTCTTCCTTTTTAATCATTCTATTATTTATTTATTTATTTATGACTCTTCTTGTTTTTAAAAAGTTTTAATATTTTACTTTAAATGTGTGATATGCAAAAATTAAATAAGTTGAATTTTATCACTTTTTAGCTTCAAAGTGAAATAAAAATTTAAAAATTCAATATTTGGAAAACGATAAAAACGGTAACGTTTATGTATTTTTCAAATGTGAAAACGGACTTAGAAAAATTGGAAAATGAGTAATTTAAGAAACTAATTTCTCCATTAATTAACAGAATTACACTGGCAATCAAATTAGGTGAAAAACATAGTTATTAATAATTATTAATACTTTTATATAACTAACAATAACGATAGTTGTTATATAATTGATATATATATATATATATATATATGTATATATGTATAGCTGATAATAACCATTAATAGTTATCGCTATTATTATTATTATTCAAATAATAGTATCAATAGTATCAGTACAGTAAATAAATATATATATATATATATATATTAGTATATATATTATCAGTAATTATTATATCAATAGTACCTTAGAGTATTTAAATTTATTTAATGAAAACATAATTTTAAAAATTATATATAAGATGAGTTCAAATGTAAAATATAGATTCTTTTCAAATTTATAAAATTGTTTTTCTAAAAATTCTAGGTTATAGCACTTTGATGTTTGCTTCTGAATGTGCAACTGTAATGCAGTAAAAGATAATTTTTCAAAAGAGGATTTGGCATATTAGTCAGTTTTGAAATGTGTGACAGCTTCAGTTGTCCATTTGTTGTTCGCAGGTGGGTACACGGTGAAGGGGGATTATATGATTATTGTATACGAAGAAATGAAAAAAATAAAAATAAAAATCACTTATTCAGCATGAACGTCACAGACCTGTTATTAGTAAAGTAAAGTATTATACACAGTAAAGTACATAGTAAAGTATTTCAACAATGATTTTTTTTCCAGAACAAAATGTCAAATTATTTAGTAAAGATATAATAATGAAGTATCAATCATATCATTAAAAATTTTCGATTCAAAAGAGTTACTTACAAATACTTCCATTTCATAATTTTTATTTTTGATTGACCCGCAATACCATAATAGAATTTTTACTTCATTAATATTTGGTCTCCTTTTGTGGATAGTTCATGTAAGGGTGCTTTATTCCGTGGTGATTTTTCCAGGGCTGATTTTTTTTTCGGATACCACATAAAAGGGCACTTTTGTAATAAGCAAATCGCAAAATAATAAATATGAAGAACACATTTGAAGAATAATTTCTAAATCACATTTCCAGAAATTTCAATTGATTGTGTACAACATTCATTTAGTATATATCTGAGGGACGGGGGGGGGGGGGGGAGTACCGGTTGTCTTTATACCACCTTCTTACCGATTTTAATGAAACTTTATATAATCGCGTAGAATTTGTGAAAAAATTACAGTGTCAGACATAATTAGAGGCGGGTGGCAGAGGAAAACAACATGATTTTTTTTTCCTGTATCACCATGTTACTGATTTTAATGATATATTCTATAATTATCACTTACTTTTTTATTAAGATCAAAGTGAGGGTTATATATACCTGGGGGGGGGGGTCAAAAGTGGTTGCAGATGAAAAAAAAAAAGTTTTTTCAACTGCCCTAGTATCGATTTAAATAAAACATTGAATATATACTTACTGTTAAAAAATTGCAGTGAGTATTGCAGGTATCTTAAGGGGGGGGGGGGGGGGAGGGGTAGCAAAATAAGAAAAGTAGTTGATTTTATATCGCCATGCTACCTATTTATATGAAATATTGTATGACTATTACTTACTTCTTTTATTAAAATTATAATGAAAGATACATGTAGTTCAAAAAAGGGGGTCAAGAGAGTGGGGCAGATGAAAAATAAAATAATATTCTTAAATAATACTTATTATCGATTTTTTTATTGACTTTTGTGTAACTATCAATTACTTTTAATGAAAAACTACAGTGAAGGTTACATGTCTGGGAGGGGGGGGGGCTGGAGACAGAAGGATAGAAAATGAATGTTTTATACCCCAATGCTTTTTATTTTAATAAAATGCATCATAAATATCATTTAATTTTCAGGAAAATTTACGTTGACTGTTATATATATTTTGGGGGTTATGGAGGGAGCAGAAGAAAAAAATGATTCATAAATACCACAGTGCTACCAATTTTAATTAAAATTTCTACAGTTATCACCTACTTTTAATGAAAAATTATGGTGAATGTTACCTATACTTGGGGGGGGGGGCAGGGAGGGAAAGAATGTTATTTTTAAATCACACCGCTTCACATGTATAGAGGTGTTTTTTTTATAAATATCACTTATTCTTTATGAAAAATTCTAGAAAGGGATGCGTATCGTAGTATCTTTCAGTTCCTAAGTTAGTATGCAAAAATTCAATGTATTATTATTATCAGACATTATATTTATGAATTTTTTTTTTCCAACTGAGTGAAAAGAATGCCTGGACCGGGAGTCGAACCCCGGATCTTTGACTTACAAGGTCAAGGCTCTACCAATTGAGCTATCCAGGTCGACAACCGATCAGCATTACTCACTCAGACAACCTTTTTAGGAAGAAACATCTCTGTCTATCATGTAGATAGCTTAACAGAAATAAGCCGCAGGAAATGGAAAACACCATTAAACAATGGGAGAAATAAATACATTTTTTTTAATTAAAATCACACAATCAACTGTGGAAGAAAATCATATTTATATGATTAAAAAGGTTGTCTGCCTAAAAAGGTTGTCTGAGTGAGTAATGCTGATCGGTTGTCGACCTGGATAGCTCAATTGGTAGAGCCTTGACCTTGTAAGTCAAAGATCCGGGGTTCGACTCCCGGTCCAGGCATTATTTTCACTCAGTCGAAAAAAAAAAAATTTCATAAATATGATTTTCTTCCTCAGTTGATTGTGTGATTTTAATTAAAAAAAAAAAAAAAAAAATGTATCAGACATTAGTTAAAAAGTTAATATATATATAAAAAAAAAAAAAGCATAAACGCATCAATTGCGCTCGTAGGTTTTTCAGAAAATCAGAAAAAAATTTCTAAATGATTTTGACTTCAAATTTGTATAATTTGTCGATAAAGCTTTCTGATAATCATTAATATTTGTTTGTTTCAATTTTTTGAAAGCTTTTCAGGAATATATTTGTTTTTCAAAAACCTTTTGCATACCAGAACAAATTGTTCAGCTTATTCTGTCATAAGTTATTGATGGCATGAGATTTCTGGATTTCTTTTTGAAGTACTTATGTTTCATTTAAATGGGAAAATATTTTGAAAACTTTACAGGTAAGACAAAACTAAATAAAAATATGGTGTATATTCAATATTTAAACTTTAAAACTTCTTCACAGACCATAAAATTCAATCCAGCGCAACCGTTTTCAAAAGGACTTGGCATTTCTTCATCATGTGCAAAAAACATGTGCTGTGCTACTGCCTTGGAGGCAAAAGCAAGACTTGCTTTTATTTGTGTAATATAAATATTTCTTTAAATAAATAATATAATATAAAAAAAATTTTAATTGCTCTTGTTTGAATTTATTGGAGCCTATTATCTTTACCCAGAAGATAGCACGAGAATAAGTAAATAATTTTTTCCTTTCCAGAAATTATAATTCGTTACCTTCCGGTATACAAGAGGGGGGGGGGGATGACAATGAATGTTATCAGTAATTTTTCTCGCGAGCGCAATTGATTATTTTTATCAATGGGGGGATTAACGTAAGCACAATTGATGTGTGCCCGTGTACTTAAATGATATTTTAAACTTAGGAAAAGCTGTATTACGATACATGACAGGATACTTCATTTCGTATATGCCCGCCTTTTCCCTCTTTTATAGTTAACCCATGTAAACCTACCTGTTACTTTATTTGAAGTATGACATTGTCCCAACTGAAAATACCTCAATGTCATGACAAAATATTTCTTTGTCCTACCAAACACTAATATTCGTTATGCAGTGCCTTTTTTTCTTTCGATTGTACAGTATTATTATTGTAATAATAATAATTATTGTTATTTATTTTTCTATAAATATTGGAAAAATATAATTCAATAAATTAAAATTGAGTTTTTCCGTAATGTACTTTTTAAAAGATATTTTCTTATTTTATAAATTAATTTTTCTTTTCCTAAGATTTTTTTTTAGCTGGTAGTTAGCGCGAATATTGTGCTAACTTAGCATTTCATTACCTAGATAAATGTTTCTGAAGGCTACATATATCATGTTGACCAAACAAAACTCTATCTCCTAATTTTTCTTTTTTCATTTTAGCATATGCTTCGCAAATCGCAGGTGCCATTTTTACCGGTGCCATTATTACTGGTGCCATTTTTACCGGGTGCCATTATTACCGGTGCCATTTTTACCGGTGCCATTTTTTCCTACATTCGTTTTAAAAATATCCACATTTCAATATGAACATCTTTTGAAATATATCCAAATAATAATTACACCCCCCGAGAGCGACATTTCCCAATGTTCGGTTAAAAATAATCCTCACTGTGACCATTTATACGAAATTTTGTTCTATACTGTCCTATTAAAGATTATGAAAAAAAGGACGACAGCGACACCTGTTGAGTGATATGCACCAAAAGTTGATAGACACTGGTTTATGTCAAGGCGCAACTAAGTATAACTTTTCATAAAATTCCGTTCATTAATTTTTGATTTAGAGCTGCTATAAGATTTTTGTCACACATCTAAATACATAGCTCGACAGACGTTTTTAAAAAGGTCAAATAGTGTTCAGGATATCTCAAACCGTGTGAAATTATCGAAAACCAGATGTCAAAATTATTTATAACCCAATATTATCTTCTATTTGAAATAAAAGAAAGTAAAAAATAAATAAATAATAACGTTGGAAATTATTATTTAATGACATAACTGCATAACGCATTATTAATTCCAATTAAATAAAATTTTAAAGTAATAAAAAAGTAACACTTATCGTTTTCGCCCAATAGTTCCCTTTCTATCAGCCCTTTCGTTTCGTTAATCGTTTTCTTTAATAAGTTAATTATTATTAATTAATAATAATTTATTTGTAAAATATTAAACACTTTTTTTCTTCCGCAGTCATATTTAGTTTGCAAAATTTTGATTGAAAACATAATACTACTACTAATAATAACAATAACAATAAAACTAATGTAGCATACATGCTAGATTCATTTCTTTCGCTCTCTCTTGCTCCAGTTTAACAGCCCTACCTAAAGTGTAAAATCTTCAATTCATCTAAAGTTGATCTAAAAAAATATCTTGAAATTACCGGGTAAAAATACAGGACGCATCGTAAAAAATGCATGTACTTACGGGGAAAAGAGAGAGTTTTTTTCTCTCCATTTTTGGCACTTCAATTATTTAAATATTTTTGAGTTTATCTTTTTTTTTTTTTTTTTCTTCAGTTTTATTCCTCTAGCTGAAATAAGCAATATGTTGTCATGTTCTCAGCAGAAAATACGTTTTATTCTTTTATTGATTTAATCTTTTTTTTTCTTTTTTAATATATCTTATAGACACTTTAACAAATGTTAACAAAAAACTACTCCCACGCACATATATACTAAGTACTTAATAAATGATTCAGACATTATTAATTATATTTATCAACCTAAATTATTCTGCAGCAAATACACAAATAATTTAGAATGTATTTTAATAAATATTTTTTTTATTTTATTTATTTATTTATTTATTTGTGTGTGTGTGTGTCTAAAAATTATGTGTGTGTATATTTATTATTATTATTATTATTATTATTATTATTTTTTTTTTTTTTTGTGTGTGTTTGTGTGTAGCCATTATTTTTCAATAAATAAATAAATAAATAAATAAAAATATTGGCATTAATTTACCAAAAAATCTTTGCTAATAATAGTTTAATTTAGAATGAGAACCTCAATCTATTTTTGATTCGAACTTCACATATTTGTAAACTCTTCGATTCTGTAATTGAATATTTCTGACTACTTAAAATACGATTTGATCTATCGCATATGGTAACAATGCTTTTCTCCTGTCTTAAAAAAAAAAAAAAAAAAAAAAAAAAAATGTAATCCTAAAAATAAAAAAAATACATAATTTACATAAATATAGACAGCACTATAGCCTGTTATTTAGTTCCTTTGATTATCGACATATTGTAATATCAGTCTTTCAAAATATGAATATATTTTTAATCAAAATAGGATATTCTTTTTTTTTTTTTTTTTTTTTTTTTAATCCAAAGGGGTATTCTTACTTATTTCATAAGAGATATTTTTATTCAAAATAATAATATTGCTTTGGATTTAATACACAAGGACATTATTATTTGGATTTGCCTTTTTAGTACTTTTTTCTATATTCATCAGAACTGGTATCGTATAAAATTTTTACTTCCGATTTACGATGGTTTTTCAGCTTCTGAAAGGATCAGAACATTTGATCATTTTCGGAAAATATCGTCTGAGTGTCTATAATTCTCTCTGTGTGTGTGACATAAAAATTGTGGTAGCTCTAGCCCAAGAACTAATGCACAAAATTTAATATAAATTTATATGTAGTTGCATCATGACGTAAGTTAGTGCCTATCAACTATCAACATTTGGCGTAAATCTTTCAACATGTCGCGTTAATATACTGCGCTTTCTTTAGAAGGCAGCTAGCTATATTTCAGTTTCTTTTGTAGTATATAACTGAATAAAATGTAATATTGTAAGAGGTTCGTTGATTTATTTTGAATGCATATCAGCCAATAGGTGGTGCTGTTAGTCTGCAATTCCCCGTAAACAGGAAAGTATTATCTTATCGTGAATAATTGCATAAAATTTAATATGTAACAGGACTATTGTGAAACACTATGCTGATTCAAATTTGGTGCATATTGGCCGACAAGTGGCGCTTTACTGCTGCAATTTACACCGTAAATAAGAAAGCTAAATCTCAACTTCTATAGCATGTATAAATGCACAAAATTTGATATGCGAGATAACCATTATGGAAACGAATCTTGACGTGATTTGGGTGTATATCGGCTGATAAGTAGCGCTGCTACTACCTTCTATGATTTTCTACATAGCTACATCTCAGCATCCGTTGATTAAAATTTCACCAAACTCCGTATGTAAAATTTATATTGTTAGAAGATATGATTAAACTTATGTGCCTGTTAAACAGCAAGGGAATATTATTATAAATAATATTAATGGATGAATATTATTGTAAAAAAATATTTGTTGATTCTATTAAGGCTTTTTAAAAATATTATTTAAAAACATAAATTTTGTCCCCCCCCCCCCCCCCCCCCCACACACACACACTAATTAAATCTGTTAATCTGAAAAAAAGAGAGGTTCCAAATCTTTGATATTTTTCCAGCATTTAGATTTGAGAGTAAAAATTAAAGAATCGCAATTTTTTTTTCAAAAAATAAACAAAATATTTGAAGTATAATTTAACTATTTATTAAAACACTATCAATTATTAACAATTAATTTAAAACTATCAATTAACTATTAATACTATGAGAATTAATTACCAATATCAATATCTACCTTTTAAAATTAATAATTAAAAAGGACTATCTTTTTAGTTTATTTTCAAATATCACTAATATTTGGCGTTTTAACTGATAGATAAATACTAAAAAGGAGAAGAAGAATGTTGCTACCAAAATAGCTCATGCATAGGATCTTAATGTAATATTATCTTACGCTTATTCGATAAAATATCAATTTATTATCAATGAAACAAAGTAAGTTTGTAAAAACTGAAGCAGATATTCTTAGTAGAAATGAATAAATTATCAGCTGATAGAAATGACATATAAAACAAGGTGAATGAAAGTGCATATTTAATATTTGATTATAATTAATATTCTTAAAATAGAAGACAAAAGCTTGAGAACTTTAATATTATAAGTATTTTACAAATAATATTGTCTTTAGAAAAAAATAGATAAATTTATAAATTATCTTTTATACAGTTAAATTAGAGTTTAAATAAATAATAATAATAAAGCTTTAATCTTAATAATATTTACTCCCAATTTCAACATATTCATCATATAATAATGCCATTTTATCCCTCCTTTTTTTTTTTTTTTTTTAATCCATCCTCAAACAAAATACGTTTGTAAAAACTGACGTAAATATTTTTTAGAGAAGTGAATAAATTATCAGCTGAACATGACATATAAAACCAGCCAAATGGAAGTACAGATTTAATTTTTGACTGTAATTAATATTCTTAAAATAGAAGACAAAAGATCTTTAAGAAAGAAAAAGACCTTTAATATTATAAGTTATTTTACAAATAATAATGTCTGAAAAAAAAAAAAAAAAAAAAAAAAAGCTAAATTTAAAATTCATGCATCTTTTATTCAATTTTATAATCAGTTTAATTTAAAATTTGTCTTTTTCTCCAGTTTAATTAGAGTTTTAATAAACTAACAGCTTGTGGTGAATCATGGACACATGCAAAATCGAACTTTCAATCGAACATTTAATCGAACTTTAATAATATTGAACATTCTTTATTTTTTTCTTTTCTGGTAACACTAACGAAAAGCCAGACGGTAATGTTATCGCGGCTATGCAGCATGTTGCTGTGATTTTTGATTGTGCATTTCAGTTCTTCTGATTTAATTTTTACTTGATTTTTCTCGAATAGTTTTATCCGACTAGTGTTAAATATGATTCGCAAAAATAATACTAGAAAAGCAACGGTCTTTGTCAGCTAATTTCTCTGTGAGTTCATGACTTAATTAATTTAATCACAACTTAGGAACCAGCACTTACTAAATGTGGAATACACACGTGTTCCCATAAGCAAATCTCAGTAATATCCACTCTCAGTATTAATATATTCATCAATGCGATTTTGTTTATAACAAAAATGAAACAGAATTACCTTCACAAGAAGCAACAATGAAAAAAAAAAACTATTTAAAAATGGACTTGTGCCACATAAAATGCAATTTTTATTCATAAATACTTAATATTCTTTAAATAACGAGATTGATTTCAAATGACTATTTAAAAAAAAAAAATGGACTCGTATCACAAAAAAAACTTTTTTAATTCATAAATATTTAATATTCTTTAAGTAACGAAGTTAGTTTCACTTGTATTCCCTCTACCGACACAAAAATGATCGATCATTCTCAATGATATGATATCCTCAATAGGAAAATTGTTTTGCCCCCACGTGTTGCCTTTGAAAAGTGAAAACAATGTATAGCATTTCTTAATTCACTTTTACCACCAATGCTTAGAACATCTATTAACCTGTTTAGCTACACCATTTCCTGCCTAAAATGATGTTTATCTCCTCCCTTTAGCCTTTTGTCTTAATCCTCACGCCTCAGATTTGTAGGTGGTCCATCCAGAATGCAAAGGGGCTATTTTCGACATACCCCTGGGCTTATTCTCAGCCCCCACCCCTTATTTTCCCATTCATCGGCATTGTTACCTTTGTTTGGGGCAGGAGGGCAAAGCTTTTCTTTCTTACTACTAGGGATTTTTAGTTGAGTGGTATATAGAGGTATGTATACGGCGAATTATATGTTGTTGTCAAAAACTTTGAACTACTGGCGGAATTGCTAGAATTTGGCATGTTTTGCCGTTTTGGCTTAAATTGGATGATTTCTGTATTATTATTTTCTAAGCGCTCGTTGTCACTTGGGATTTTCATGGAATCAAACTATAAAAGATATTATTTTTATAGGAATGAATGTTTATAAACATAATGCTTAGGGCATTAATTTCAATAAAAATAATAATTGCATAAAATATTATCTTTCTTGTTGCAAAAATAAGGAAAATAATTCGAATTTTCGCATTTTTTTTTTTTTTTTTTTTTGACAATAATAGTAAATTTATTTAGGTTATCTACAATCTTTAAATATTATCACTTATATAGGTTTTATGGTAAATAAAATCGTTGTTTGAATCATTACACGTGAATGTTGTGAATACATGTGTAATACTTGTGAATGCTGGGGATATCTTGAAATTAGCAAGCTACTAAAAATATATATTGATAAAAGGTATTAGTTAAAGTCTTAATCTTCGGCCGAACCGAAATATGATAATGGAGTGACCCTTATCGAAAATTCTATTTGATAGTATCATCAAGTTAACTAGTAAATCCAAGTCTGGTTACAAGTCAAATATTTTACTGTAGAAGCTGTCCTGATCTCAAACTGCTAATGTATTACACGAATGCCGGAAAAAATGGCACCGGTAAAAATGGTACTGGTAATAATGGCACCGGTAAAAATGGCATCTGCGATTTGCGAAGCATATGCTAAAATGAAAAATGATCGCATTATCGAGAAAAATTAGGAGATAGAGCTTTGTTTGGTCGACATGATATATGTAGCCTTCAGAAACATTTATCTAGGTAATGAAATGCTAAGTTAGCACAATATTCGAGTTAACTATCAGCTAAAAAAAAAAAAAAAATTCGTAGAAAAAGAAAAATTAATTTATAAAATAAGAAAATTTCTTTTAAAAAGTGTATTACGGAAAAACTCAATTTTAATTTAATGAATTATATTTTCCCAATATTTATACAAAAATAAATAATAATTATTATTATTACAATAATAATACTGTACAATCGAAAGAAAAAAGGCATTGCATAACGAATATTAGTGTTTTGTAGGACAAAGAAATATTTTGTGATGACATTGAGGTATCTTCAGTTGGGACATTGTCATACTTCAAATAAAGTGAGGAGGTTTACATGGGTTAACTATAAAAGAGGGATGAATAATAATAGAATATAAATGAAGTAAAAATTCTATTATGGTATTGCGGGTCAATAAAAAATAAAAAATATGAAATGGAGGTATTTGTAAGTAACTCTTTTGAATCGAAAATTTTTAATGCTATGATTGATACTTCATTATTATATCTTTACTAAATAATTTGACATTTTGTTCTGGAAAGAAAATCATTGTTGAAATACTTTACTATGTACTTTACTGTGTATAATACTATACTTTACTAATAACAGGTCTATGACGTTCATGCTGAATAAGTGATTTTTCTTTTTTCTTTTTTTTCATTTCTTCATATACAATAATCATATAATCCCCCTTCACCGTGTACCCACCTGCGAACAACAAATGGACAACTGAAGCTGTCACACATTTCAAAACTGACAAACATGCCAAATCCTCTTTTGAAAAATTATCTTTTACTGCATGACAGTTGCACATTCAGAAGCAAACATCAAAGTGCTATAACCTAGAATTTTTAGAAAAATAATTTCATAAATTTGAAAAGAATATATATTTTACATTTGAACCCGTCTTATATATAATTTTTCAAATTAAGTTTTTATTAAATAAATTGGAATACTCTAAGATACTATTGATATAATAATTACTGATACTATTGATACTACAATTTGAATAATAATAATAATAACAGCGATAACTATTAATGGTTATTATCAGCTACACACACACACATATATATCAATTATGTAACAACTATCGTTATTGTTAGTTACATAAAAGTATTAAAAATTATTAATAACTATGTTTTTCACCTAATTTGATTGGCAGTGTAACTCTGTTAATTAATGGAGAAATTAGTTTTTTAAATTACTCATTTTCTAATTTTTCTAAATCCGTTTTCACATTTGAAAAATACGTAAACGTTAACGTTTTTATCGTTTTCCAAATATTGAATTTTTAAATTTTTAATATTTCACTTTGAAGCTAAAAAGTGATAAAATTCAACTTATTTAATTTTTGCATATCATACATTTAAGTAAAATATTAAAACTTTTTAAAAATAAGAAGAGTCATAAATAAATAAATAAATAAATAATAGAATGATTAAAAAGAAAGAAAGAAAAAGAAAAATCAACGTGCACCACCCTCTTGGCCGCTTCAGCTGTATATAATACTCAATGGGATTCATATATGTATAGCATTGTTTGAACAATTTTTTTCAATATCTATACCTCTGACCCCGCCCCCTGTATATGGAACACTGTAGTTTTTTCGTAAATAGTAAGTGATTATTATACAAAGTTTCGTTAAAATCAGTAAGATGGTGATATAAAAACAATTATTTTCTTTCAGTCGTCTCCAACCCCCCCACCCCCCAACCAAACTCTCAACAGACATATACTAAGTGAATGTTGTACCAATTTAATTTAAATTTCTAATGTCTAATTTTTCTTCTAAAATTTTACTTAAAATTAGTACTTTCTATAAAATATATCTATAATATTTCTATAAAAAATAAAAAATTCAATACTTTTTATTCATAATACAGATATTTGTATGTGATGGCCAAATATATCATGACAGTCAAACAAAGCTCAAAATACTTCCTAATTTTTAGCAATAATGCGACTATTTTTCATTGTAGTATATGTTACGCAAATCGCAGGTGCCATTTTTACCGTTGCCATTTTTACCGCAGCCATTTTTTCCCGGTGCCATTTTTACCGCCTTTCGTATTACACCATCAGAGAATCGTATAGACTTTTTTTTTTATTTCAAAGGAAATTATTGAGGAGAATTTAGGTTTTTAAAAAATTAAAGAGCGTTTTCATTGATGTAATCAAGAACATTAGAGTCCCTCTCTGGAAATAGTTTGAGTAAAATTTATGAAAATTTTTTTCCCGTTACCATTTTTTCCGGTTACCAAAGGAAACAAATACACTACTTTCTATATTATTATTGTTATATACTGTCCAAACTCTGTTTGCTATTGCAAACACAATCTAGCAGGTTATTAACCACTTTTTACTGGTCATTGCAAGAAAATCACTACCACTTTTTTCATACAAAATTTATAGGGGATATTTATTTGTAACATTAAAAAATATATTTAACAATTTACAGATTTCTCTACAATATAACAATTAAAAAGGAAGGAATTCAAGATGAATTAATTAAAGTAATTTATACATCTCCACTCTAATTCTCGAAATAAAGAACACTGTTATGCTTCAAAATTGAAAATAATCCAGCATTATAATATACACTTTTCCTGTTGCTTCATGAATCAATCACTATATAGATAAACTTCTCACATTTTGAATTATAATATTATATATGATGTGTAGTACAAATTGAAACTTTTAACTTAGTCGTTGTAACGCTAAGGCGTCGTCTTTACATATGGCCTTCAATTTTCCACACTTTCTAATTCTTCTTTGAGTTTTAATTTCACTTCCGCAACATGGAGGTCGGCAAAGTACTGATTTTATTTCCCTTTTCATATGAAAGATTTCAGAAAGTGTATGATCATATGAAAAGTATCCTACAAGGAAACATTCAAAAGGTGTCATAAAGTATTTAACAAAATGTATGTGATTCTACTCTTCATAAAACACCAGAAAATGAAAAAAATTTCTGCTGAAATTAATTACAGCGACCACAAAAAAATATCAAAATTAAGCATATTTGGCGATTTAGCGCTGTTAGGCGATACGTTTGCTAGCACTGAGATTGCCGTGTACGAACAGAACCGTGTTTTGCTTTTCCGCCAAGTACTCAAAATCAATCGCCTAGCAGTGGGAAATCTCCAAATATGTTTAATTTTGATAATTTTTTGTGGTCGCTGTAATTAATTTCAGCCGATATATTTTTTTTCATTTTCTGGTGTTTTAGGAAGAGTAGAATCACACATATTTTTTTCAATACTTTTTGAAGATGTCACCTTTTGAATATTTCCTTGTTAGTTATAATATACCCATATTATGTTATGTTATCGCGGTTTTTTTTAGTTCGATTCGTTAAAACAAATAGTACATCCATGAACTACTTAGAGAATTTAAACTCTCTTAATACTAGATTAACTTAACTTAAATCATTGTTACTATGTCATGTAATTAATCATTCGACTCATAAACTACGAATTAAAAATAAGTCTATTATTATTTTTTTTTTCCTTTATTTATTTTAAACAAATTAGTGTAGGGTTTAAAAAAAAAAACGCGTTTTTTATTTAACTTAGCTTTTTTCAGGGTTTTTTGGGCTTTATCGGGTTTAATCAGGGCTTTTTCATGTTTTTTTTTTTTTTTTTTTTTACTTTTCTTGGTTTTGAGAAATACATATATATATTTTCTTTCTTTTTCTCTTTTTTTAATATGAAGTATATGGATAATAAAACGATAAAAAAAAAAACTGGTGTGAAACAACCACACGACTTCCATTACCCACTATTACACATATTATATGCACTTTTTGGAGATAATGTGATCAGAAGACATAAAATTAACGTAATCAAATTAGACACCTAAAAATTTCCCGTTAAAAGAAAGTTAATACACGTGTAAAGACATAAAACTGAGTTTACACGGCGAGTTAAAAAAAAAAAAAAAAAAACAGAAAATTGGTAGAGTTTTTTTTTTTTTAAATTTATTTATTTTTATTTTTTAAACACCAATTTCTGAGGTCTAAAACTGACCTGTTTTCTCGGGACGCCCCCCCCCCTCACTCCCCCCAAATTTTATCACTCTTCGGTAATTTTATGGCAAGCAATTTGATTTGGAGAATGGAAAATAATTATTTTAACTCTTAAAAATAAAACAAATCTGGTGTGAAACAACCACACGACTTCCATTACCCCATATTACACGTATTATATGCATTTTTAAAAAAATAATGTGATCAGAAGTAGACACTTAACAAATTTTCTATAAGAGAAAGCTGATATAAAAACATAGCTAAATTTACAAAGTTTACATCACAAGTAAAACAGAGTTTAGTGAGTTAAAACATAAGGGGGGGGGGGTGATAATTATTTTTTGAAACACCAATTTCCGAAATCTAAAACTTACCTACCTAAGCGGATCACTGTTAGTTTTCCTGTAATAACCACGTAATACACAAGAACGAATACCTAAAATGGGTTTATGTAACAATTTTCAAGAAAATCGTTAGAGCCGTTTTTGAGATATCGACTTTTACCAAAACATGGTATAATCAATTGTCGACCAGAAAACAACAATTACATACAAAAGGATATTTAAAAGAGAAATATGACAAGTTAAAAAAAATATATACAGCCGTTTTGAAAGGAACGCACTTGCAGGACCTGAGGTTGAGCTATTTATACAGGACGCGGACGCCTATCAATTTTCCTGAACTAACCAATTATATCATTCGAAAGGACATCTAATAGAGTGTTTATACCGTAATTTTGAAGAAAATAGTTACAGCCTTTTTTGAGATACGGATTTATGACCCCACTTCTGGTTTAGGATGTCCATTTTCCCAATTTTCACCAAAATTTGGGAAATTCATCTGTACACCAGACCTGCTACAATTCTAAAGTTTCGTAGTTCTATCTTTATTAGTTTCGGAGATATAATAGCCAGAAGATTCCCCACATTCATACACACATACACACACACACACACTGACCAATTGCCAAAAACCACTTTTTTGACTCAGGAGACCTTAAAACATGTAAATCAGGTGAAATCTCGATATCGAATTTTTGGACCAAATACAATACTTCCATCACCTACGGTAGTCGGGTAATGGAAGTAAAAATCAAATGCTAATTATTTATTTAAATAAATAAATAAATAAAAAATAAAATAAATAAATAAATTCAAAATTTCTAAAATCCTTCTTTGATTAAGTTACAATGGATTTTTTTTTTTTTTTTTTTTTTTTTTTATTGAACAATTTATGCTTGAAATACCTTAATATTCTGTTTATCGGTTCTTTACAACAAAAACTTTGATATAAATATAATTATTTATGTTGCTTTATTAAATTTTTCGTATTCAATAGATTCTCCTAAAATGTTTTGAATTTTTATTCTTGAATTAATTATTAGTATTTCTCTATTAAAGTTTTCAAATATTTTTAAAGTTCGAATTTTATTTATTTATATTTTAAATTCCTTGAGTAATTTTTCTTATATTAACAAACAACTCTGATGCTTTTTTTCTTTTGTTTGTTTATATAATTTTTCCATTTTATTTTAGTAAGATAATCATATTTTTTTTTTTTTTTTTCGGGGATTTTTTCAAGATTTTGTTCTATAGAGCAATTTGACTACCTGCAATATTTTTCTTAAATTCTTTGTCCATGTTAAAATAATATGCATTATATTTGTTTTACATTTGTATGTTTCTTATAAGTTAGAAAAAAGTGCAATTATAAATATGAATTTTGAAAAAAATCTACCCACAGGTTTTTTTTTTTCGTGGGGGGGGGGGGGGAGTAGGCAAATTCTAGTCAATCCTGATCTTAAGCAATGGACAATATTATCATATTTCAATTAAAATATAGAAAGGCGGTAAAAACGAGCGATTGCACTCTTGGCAAATGAAGCGGTTAAATCAAATGTTACCCAGAAATGTCGAAAAATGAGAAATGAAGTCTATAAAAATTTATTTCATAATTTTATACTGTCATACTAGATAAAGATGAAATTTTCCTTATTATATACATGCTACACATACATAATTCCATATTACGTACGTTCAGTCGTTCAATAACATGAAATTGCCTTTAAGTAGTACATACAGCTTTTCTTTTCTTTTTTTTTCTTTTTTAAGGTGATCATTCTTTTCATCATATGCAATTTTCCCTTTAATTTTATTTATAACTTTTACAAAACATAAGATAAAATAATTAAAAAAAATCCTAAGAACTCCCCCCCCCCCCTAAATAATAGATATAAAATTCTAATTTAATTTAGCACGACAGGATTTATTTTAATTTATTCCTCCATGTAAAGACATACAATGACTGTGTTTCATTCCCTAGGATCGGTTACTATATTCATTTCTTAAAATTTCTTTGGTATAGCTTTAGCATAAGAGCGTCTTGGCGGCTTTTAAACATTTTGCTGTCATTTTGGCGATGAATTAAAATGAGTATCGCAATTGCGAAGTAAATAACTTGGTGAGAAACGTATGAGCTACTCCAGTGCCAAATTTCAAATTTTACCAAGGGGTTCTATACTACAGTTGTTCCATTTCTTAAGCACTTTTTTTTTTTTTTCAATTTTAGATAAAAACATCAAGCCGAATGCTTGTCATTTTTCTGTCCACATTATTAGATAATAGATTTTATCAAAATTTAGTACACTTATTTAACAGGGGGGGGGGGGGAATCTAGCTATCGTCGTATTTTTTAGTTCAATCGGATAATTGGTTCAAAAGATACTATTTAATTTATTAAAATTATTATATTCATTCAACGATAAAAATTGGCAACCGCGAAATAAAAGCTGCCCGAAAGATATAGTACGCCTTGTCCTACAAATAAAATGAAGTAAAATAAAATAATTTTTTTGAAGAGAAGAAGAAAGACAAGGGACATCCAAAGACAAAACTTTAAAATTAATTAAATACAAATCACTTCGATAATGAAGAAAGAGGATAAAGAAATAAAACTAAGTAAACAAAACATTTATCTTGAAACTACAAGAAAATTATTTATGATGATGTAAAATCGAATTCTTTACTGGACTATTCCGCATTATCAGAAGAAATATTGAAAAAATAAAGCGATACAGAAAATGAAAGAGAAAAAGTGAAAAAAAAAAAAAAAAAAAAAAAAAAAGTGAAATATATTAGTTCTTTGGAAGAACGCTTTATTTATTTTTATTTTTTATTGATTTATAAATCTGTCGCGTCTTAAGCAATAATAATTGTACTGGAGCAATATAAAATAAATTCATCGTAAGCAAAATCAATAGAATTTTATGTTCTTGAGCTGGAGAAAAATGTTCTTCTAGATTTACCTATTTCTTCTATAACATCCCATCATCTAGTAAAAAAAGCATAAAAGGTTATTTTTACAAGAGAGTATTTTGCACATTTGGATTATAGTTATCTTGTAAAGAAAACGGAGGTGAAAAAATTCTCTATAAAGAGAGAGGAGATTTTATTTATTGATTTTTTTTTTCTCTTAATTCTTTATTTGAGCTTTTGGTAATGAAGATTATTTATTTTTCCCTTAAAGTTTATTTATTTTCTGTATAGAGAATTCTGAATAATATAATTAGTTTTATTTTGGTTTCGAGACAATTATTAGTTAACTTTTATATGTTACACTGTTAAAATTTTTTGTAAATTTAATGTAAATATTTATCCAGAGCTTAACTTTTGGGGGGGGCTAAGATTTTTCAAGATGCAATTCCAGATCAATGAAAAGTTTGCAAATGTACTATTCAATTGGGAATGTCAGTACTTTCGGGGGGGGGGGGCTTCAGCCCCCTAGCCCCCCCCCCCCCCTAAATCCGCCACTGATCCAGAGTCTCTGTAAATTTACAGTAAATTCTTAGTTAAAAGTGAATAATCTAGATTCTCAATCTTTATTCTGTATTTTTACGTAATTTTATTATTTAATTTTTTTAATTAAAATTAAAAATGACTGTTTCTACTGTAAAAAAAGTATTCCAAGTCTGAAATATATTCTCACCAATAATTAATTAAATTAATATTAGTTACTAAAATGAATGTATATAAAATAAGTTTTTTAACATCTCCGTTTATTTTTCTCTGTAATTTTTACGTAAGACTTAAGATAATAGATTACACAGAGTTTTCTGCTGAGATTTTTAACAGTGTACTCTAAAACAACATGATTATTTCGGAAATATGAACATTTTATTCGGAAAACATTTTTCAATTTTTAAGAAAATTATTTATCATGATGTAAAATCGAAATCGTTACCAGAGTGTTACGCATAATCAGAAGAAATATTGGAAAAAATAAAGCGACACAGAAAATGAAAAGGAGAAAAAAAAAAAAAAAGTGAAACATATTAGTTTATTCTTAAAGAAAAGAAAAGAAAAAAAAGATAAAGAAAGGAAGAAACTTTTTCATTGATTCATAAATCTGTCGCTCTTAAGTACAATAATAATACTTGATAAATATAAAATAAATTCATCGTAAGCAAAATCAATAGAAGTTTATGTTCTTTAGCAGTAGAAAAATATTCTTCCAGATTTACCTGTTTCTTTCATAACATCTTATTGTCTAGTGAAAAAGTATAAAAAGGTTATTTTTACAAGAGATTATTTTGCACATTTGGATTATAGTTATCTTTTAAAGAAAAATGGAGGAGAAAAATTTCTTTATAGATAGAGGGGCTATTTTATTTATTGATTTTCTTTTTCTCTCTCTTAATTCTTTATTTGCTCTTTTCATAATGAAAATTATTTATGATATTCCTTTTCTTCCCCAGAGTTTCTCTTTTTCTTTCTTTTTTTCCGAAATAGGAAATTCTTAATAATAAAATTAATTTAATTTTGTTTTGAAGATAACAGCGTATGAATTAACTTTTATATGTTACTACTTACTAACTTGACATCACTGAAAGTTTCATATAAAAGCTTATATTTCCAGTTAATATTAAAAAAATTGAACTATATTACTATTTTTTTTTTAAACAAAATATACATTCAGGCAACAATTCTTATAATTTTTGACATTTTTTTTTTTTATAAATTTAAAATCTAAATAGTATTTTCTCAATTGGCATTCTTTTATGAATCTCAAAATGCTAAAAACCAGAGGTGGCTGTTGGGTTGAAAATAGGTGAAGAGGCACTTTACTTAATATTTTACACTGTATTTATTTATAGTGTAAAAATTTACATTTAAGTAAAATGAGTATTTTTAGTTAATTTTTAGTAAAAATTATGCATTAAAACTACTTTAAGGGGGTCCGGGATACCAAATTTTTGTTTTTATTATTTATTGATGAATTGCTGTAATTATTTTTTCTGAAATTGAAGCTTTTTTGACGATGAAGTTGAGCAAGAAAAAAAATCTAAAAATTTTTTAAATAAAATTTAAAAAATTTAAAACTTTTGATAAATTTAAAATTTTTTATATCTCATGAACTAATGGTTCAATTTACAAACTTTTTTCACCTTTATATACGGAAAGGATTTATCTTCAATTTGTCTTCAGGATTTCTAATTATAATAATAAATTTTTTGAATATTAATTTTAATTTGAAAAAAGAACTTGTTTCATGCATAACTTTTGGATTATCAAAAAACTTTGCTCCTAATTAAAAATACCGAAGACAAATTGAAGATAAATCTTTTCTGTATATAAGAGTGAAGTTTGTAAATTGAACCATTAGTTCATGAGATATAACACATTTTAAATTTATCAAAAATTTTAAATTTTTAAAATTTTATTTAAATCTTTAAAATTTTTTTTAAGATTCTTTCTTGCTCAATTTCACCGTCAAATAAAGCTCTAATTTCAGAAAAAATAATTACTGCAATTCATCAACAAATAATAAGAACAAAAATTTGGTGTCCCAGACCTCCTTAATGTTATTGTTTCAGCTCTTCACCTATTTTCGGTTCACAAGCCACCACTGGCTTAAACGTCTACAGATTTTCAGAAAAGATTTAGTATTTTTTGGGATGTTTAATAGAACTTACTTAAGGGAATTAGGGATGGGTTTTACAATATGTTTAAAAAGAAAAAAATATTAAAATTTTTTTCATAGACATGCACTTTTTTTAATTCTTTTTCTCCAAAACTAATTAATAAATTATAAACTCCATCCCTGTTTCTTTTAAGTAGTCTCTATTAAACATCCCCCCCCCCCCCAAAAAAAAAAAAAAAAAAAAAAAAATCTCTCTCTCTCTATATATATAAATAATAGATAACATAATAAAATTTAATCTTAAAATTTAGCAATTAATAGAACTAAAACAATAACAGCACACTAAAATATAGAACTGAATTTAACATAGAGGAAAGAATGACACAAAAAGTTGCGATATAGATAAGGAACCAATGAGTTACCATATTAACTTAAAATACTTACGCCGACCTGAAGGATAATAAAAAAGGACCATTAAACTTGTGAAAGAGAAAAAAGATAATAAACCACATAATCAATTGGATATAAATGCTTAAAATTAGAAGCATACTTTTCAAGGGGCGCATACTTCATAAAGCAGAGAAAGCTGCAACGATTTCGTAACATGAAATTCATGAAAAAACGCAAGCTGAGCAAATACAATTTAAAGGTTTCAAATCTGTAAAAACTATATCAAAAATCATAAGATTTTGTAGCCTGAATATACTATATTTTATTGAACAAAACTAATATATACTGTTTAATTTATAAATATAAAATAGAAATACAGTCGAACCTCGTTAACGTGAATTTCAAGGCGAATAAAAAATGTGTTCATGTGTGAAAAATTTATTAGATAAATCGCACAGGATCAGATTTCTTGCAGGATTTCGGATTTCAACTTAACAATGACAACAACAATAGCAATAATTTTATAATAAAATGTCGATTCTTTTTAACATTACAAAAATATCGTCTTCCAAAATTTAAAAGCTGTTTTTTTCTCCTTCATACGTTGCCTGTACAAAGTCACGTATAACAACTAAATTATAAATAAGATAAATACGCTTTTTTTTTTTTTTTTTTTTTTTGGGGGGGGGGGGGAATCTTTTACTTTAGTTTTGCTTAACTGTTACATCGCATGAACTACGTGAACAAAATCACGGAAAACGACTAAGTAAAATAATACACAACAATAAAATTATATTGTTAAGAGTTCGAACTAAACTCGCTGAAATCTTTATACTTTGATGCATAAAAAAAGTTCATTATCAAGATCTGAAGCAATCTGTTTTGATTAATAATGAAATCCTTCCAGATATAATTACGTAATTTAGATAACTTTTTATTAACTCTGAAAGTCATAATTGGGTTTCGGATATCGCTATTTACCCAAGTTCACTAGCAACGATTCTAAATAACGATTGTAAGTGATCTTGATTTAGAAAAAATAAATAAATAAATAAAACGTGATAGGTTGTTTTACAAGAGTTGCTGTCGTAACTGAATATAAATAAATAATTATGCAATGTCTGAATGAATTACGCACAAGACTCATCTGCCGCTGAGTCATGCGTCTCCAAACAGCTTTATTAAAACCGCACTTGGGATCAAATAATTAACGTGTATGTATGCACCTTATTTTTTCCGCTGGGTGTCAGGTGACACAACTAGCAATACCAGCGCCCGTCTGTGCAAAACGAGTGGAATAGGTCGTTCACTTAGAAACTCATATCAAGGTCTTTTAATAATGAAAAACAAGAATAAAAAATTTCACGAAAATATTTCAGTCTGTCTGGAAGTTGAAAAAAAGGAAAAAACACACCGCACACAGATGATAACCGACCGACGTCCATGGCGCTGACGTCACTGGTTCGACGACCAATGAATGACCAGGTGCTACCGACTGCAGCGCCGGTTTCGCCAAATGAAGGAGGGTTCCAGATTCTTTACCTTATCACCATGCTTGGCGCTGTAACATATGCATACTGGATGCACGTGTCTAAGAAGGAAAAAAAAAAAAAATAATGGTAATGACACCTTGACAAAGGTTATTAATAAATTAAAATAGTTATCGGAACGTATTAAAATAAAATAAGTCTGCCAACGAATGCACTTTTTTTTGTACAAAATAAATGCGGATTTTTCTCATAAATCGGATTTCATTATTTTTAACTTCGAAGGAATTGATAATATCACTTTTATTTTCTGTTGTTTTTGTTAATTTTAAATATTTAAATTTTATTGAATAAAGACTTTTTTTTTTTTCTTTTTTCTTTCTCTCTCTCTCTTTTTTTTTTTTTTTTTTTAAGTGTTGTAAATGAAATACAGTAGGGAAAAAAAAAAAAAAAAAAAAAAAAAGAAAAAAAAAAAGAAGGAAAAACAATTATAGTATTTATTGAAATTTTTAATTTTTCCGACTGAGTGAAAATAATGCCTGGACCGGGACTCGAACCCCGGATCTTTGGCTTACAAGATCAAGGCTCTACCAATTGAGCTATCCAGGCCGACATCCCGGTCAGCATTACTCACTCAGAAAACCTTTTAGGCAGAAACAATCTGGTCTATCATTTAGATAGCTCAACAGAAATAAGCCGCAGGAAATGGAAAACACCATTAAACAATGGGAGAATGAAATACAATTTTTAATAAAATCACACAATCAACTGTGGAAGAAAATCATATTTATTGAAATTTTTAATTTTTCCAACTGAGTGAAAATAATGCCTGGACCGGGACTCGAACCCCGGATCTTTGACTTACAAGGTCAAGGCTCTACCAATTGAGCTATCCAGGCCGACATCCCGGTCAGCATTACTCACTCAGAAAACCTTTTAGGCAGAAACCTGTAAGTCAAAGATCCGGGGTTCGAGTCCCGGTCCAGGCATTATTTTCACTCAGTCGGAAAAATTAAAAATTTCAATAAATATGATTTTCTTCCACAGTTGATTGTGTGATTTTATTAAAAATTGTAATTATAGTATTTGTTTTAATGAAATTTAATGACTCCCTAACTCTTTTCAACAAAGTTGAAAAGAATTTCATTTTTATCCATTCTAATTTCTATAAATATTTTTAAAATGCTCTGAAACTAATATATCCAAAGCCGTAGTCAAAGGATGTGAGAGGTTCAAACCCACCCAAATTTTTTAGTCACACTTTAACACTTAACGGGACGCTGGACGACGGCCTGATCGAACGTTATTCTATGAGAAAACTTGGTTTAAAAATTAATCTTTAGCTAATGTTTTTATATTTTTTATTTTATTCTGTTTTCACATTTAGAAAATTCATAATCGTTAATTTGACCCTCGTTCTTTTAAAAAAGTAATATTTTTAATTTTCAATATTTCATTTTGAAGCTATAATATACAAAATATACTCTAAATTCATTTTTCGCCCTTTTCGAGCTTTAAAACGAAATATTAAAAAACTAGTCGATCTGCGCCCGCCAAGTGCTCTTTTTACTTCCATTACCCTACTACCGTAGGTAATGGAAGTATTGTATTCGGTCTGAAAATTCGATATCGGGTTTTCACCTGATTTACACGTTTTAAGGTGCCCTGAGTCCAAAAATGTGGTTTTTGGCAATTGGTCAGTGTGTATGTATGTGTGTGTGTGTGTGTGTGTGTGTGTGTGTGTGTATGTATGTGGAGAATCTTCTGGCTATTATAGCTCAGAAACTAATTAAGATAGAGCTACGAAACTTTAGAATTGAAATACGTCTGGTGTACAGATGAAATTTCTAAATTTTGGTGAAAATTGGAAAACCGGAAGTGGGACATAGGAAACCGGAAGTGGGACCGTAAGTCCGTATCTCAAAAACGGCTCTAACGATTTTCTTCAAACTTGCTATATAAACACTCTATTAGATGTCCTTTCGAATGATACAGTTGGTTAGTTCAGGAAAATTGATAGGCGTCCTGTATAAATAGCTCAATTTCAGGCCTCGCAAAGGCGTTCCTTTAAAAACGGTTGTACGGATTTTTTTCAAACTCGCCATTTTAACTCACTTTTAAATATGCTTTTGTATATAATTATTGTTTTCCTGTCAATAATTGAGTTTAACCGGAAGTGGGACATTGGAAACCGGAAGTGGGACCGTAAGTCCGTATCTCAAAAACGGCTTTAACGATTTTCTTCAAATTTACTATATAAACACTCTATTAGATGTCCTTTCGAATGATATAAAAGGTTAGTTCAGGAAAATTATAGACGTCCTGTATAAATAGCGCAATTTCAGGTCTCCCAAGGGCGTTCCTTTAAAAACAGCCGTACGGATTTTTTTCAAACTCGCCATTTTAACTCACGTTTAAATATGCTTTTGTATGTAATTATTGTTTTCCTGTCAATAATTGAGTTTAACCGGAAGTGGGACCATAAGTCCGTATCTCAAAAACGGCTCTAACGATTTTCTTCAAACTTGATATATAAACACTCTATTAGATGTCCTGGATAGAGCAATTTTGTTACTTATTTAAATCAAAAATGTATATAAAATGTTTATAATGTGTGTAGTACTGGGTAATGGAAGTCGTGTGGCTGTTACACACCAGATTTTTTTAATTTTACTTTTTTAAACATTATTTCCAAATTTATTTCTTTTTGCCAGTTCAAATTACTAAACATTGGTTTACATGACAGTTAAGGAATGCTTTATTTCTTTTATTTTATTTTTTAAATCTTTCTTCAGTTTTTGTACACTTTTATGAAATTGAAGTTTTTAGACGATATACAAGGCTACTCAAAAGCAATCTATTTTATATTCTCTCTTTAAACGTAAAACTATAAAGATGTTTTTATAAGATTTCTTTTCCCAGTGTATTTGAAAACAAAACATATTTTTTGCATACCACTACAATTTTTAGATAATATGCAAGCACTCCAAACCAAAGCAATCCATTTTATTCCATTTCTTTCAAAGTAAAGTTTTATAGATAATATTTGTATTGTACGATTTCTATCTACAGGATTAAAAACAAAAGATACATGCATTTAGTTCTGCAATATTTAGATGATATACAGGACAACACTAAATAAGACTATTTTATGCTATTTTTACTAAGGTAGAGAAAGTATTGTTTTGGGGTCAAATTTTCGAACGCGAGATTTTGTTATATTTACACGTTTTGAGGTCCCCTTAATACGAAAATCATGTTTTTTGCAAATGGTCTGTGTGTGTGTGTGTGTGTGTCTGTCTGTCTGTTATCAGCATATCTCAAAAACAAATTATGGCAGAAAGTTCAAACTTGGTATTCTAAATGTGTACCATATAGGGACGCTACAGTAAGCTTTTCGTTAAGATCAAGCAAATGGTTCGTGTACAGGGACAATCAAGAGAATTCAAATACATTACGTCTATGGGGGTAATTACAGGCAAATAGAGTTTAACGTCTATAGATTGCACTAAACCAAATGAAACAAATATATATTTTTTGTAATAGATATAGTTAACTGGGGAAAAAAAATTTGTGTATGTAGGAGCCTCGCCTCCGCCCCCTGGGGGGGGGGGAAGTCCCCCCTCGAGGGGAGTAAATTTTCGTGATGGGTATCTTTCAAACGAGCTCGCAAAGTTATAGATTTTTTTTTTACTTTTAACGAAAAAAAAACTTAGAAAAAAAAATCGTATTTTTTTTTTTTTTTTTTTTTTTTTTTAAATATTGAGAGTAAAATGGACTTTTTTTGGATATTTGGTGTTATACTACTTCTCTAATATGAAAATCGTCTGCATTATCATAAAAGATAATTTTTTAAAATAATAATTATAATAAATTATTTAAAAAAAAAACAGATTTTTTTTTAATAACCGAATTAAATTCTATATAAATGTAGGTGCATTAATGAAACGGGGGGTTGGGGAGCACTAGCCCCCCCCCCCTCAAACAGAACTAATTATCATATAAAACTCTTTAGAAGCCTAATATGAGTTGTTTAACACAGGTTTACATAACAGTACTCGTTATCTTCGCTTTTAATCTTCAACCTGTATTTATAGTATTAAATTTCAGGGTGAGAGAAAGTCGTGTGAGTGACACACCAGATTATTTTTTTTAGAATAAAGCTTTAAAAATAGTTTTAGCAAGATTTCTATCTCCATGATTAAAAACAAAAGATACATTTATTTAGTTCTGCAATATTTAGAGGATATACAGGGCAACAACAACAACAAAAAGAACCTGTTTTATGTTATTTTTCTTTTAAAGTTTTATAAATAGTTTTTCTAATATTTCTATCTTCATAATTAAAAACAAAAGATATATTTATGTAGTTCTGTTTTGCAATATTTAGATGATGTACAAGACAACACAAAAACAATATATTTTATGCTATTTCTTTCAAAATAAAGTTTTATAGGTAGTTTTATCAAAATTTCTATTTCCATATTTAAAAATGAAAAAAATATTTTTATGTAGTTTTGCAATATTTTGATGATATACACATACAGGACAACATAACACAAAAACAACCTATTTTATGTTTTTTCTTTCTAAATAAAGCTTTATAGATAATTTTTGTGTGCTTTCTTCCTCCAGAATTAAAAGTTTTTTCTGTGTAGTTCGGCTGTATTTAGATGACATACAGACAGTTATACAAACCATACATTTTGCACAGATTTGTAAAATATCTCCTTAACCCTACGTCAGGAGCACCCGTAGGACGAACGAAATCGGGCGCACCCTGCCTGAGAGGCCAGGTAAATACTTTATTGTTAAAATACTTGTGCTACAATCAATAAATTCGCACTTATGCATCAAATTTTCGTTTATTACTTTCTATTCACTCCTAATAAGGTCGCCATATAGGTGTTTTTGAATTAAAAATCATGTGTAGGATACTTAGAGAATAAAAACCAGAACGGGCCTCTCAGGCAGGGTGCGCCCGACAGAGGGTTAAGGTACATTCCGAGCATATCAGATTAGATTTACCCCGATATAAAATTAGGACATTCAGTAATGTTTGAAGAATAGTTTTGTACAATAACACAAATATGAATAAATAAAATTATTATGCAAAATTAAAAATAAATTAGTGAATAATACTAAATACAATTCTGATTTTCATTTCTGACAAAAAAAAAAAAATAAAGAAAGAAAGAAAGAAGTGTAAAACCAATCAGCTATGCAAATTATAAGCATTGCATAGAATTCACTGAATGTATGTATCGACATTACTAAGATATTAAGAGTTTTAACTTCTAGAATGGAAAAAAAAAAAAAAGATGTAAGATTACTGTGCTATTTCTTATAAAATATAAAATAAATACCAGATACAACTCTCACTTACATTTCTGCTAAAAATTTTCACAAATCGATCTGCTATCCAAACAATAAATATTACACAGAATAATAAATTATCCCCATGTAGATATGCATCGGACAACCAATTAGCTCTATCGCGATATCAAGTCCTAACATTCATTAAATTAGAAAAAAGAAATTACACGGTCCATAATTGAAATGTTCAATTATATTCAGCTGTGTCAAATACAATTAACGACTTCTTTTGAAACATTTACGAAAGAAATTAAGCATAACTAAGTATATTCGAGCGGAGAATCTAAACAACAAGCGATTTCGGTAATTGAAAATCATCGATCATATGATTATATATTAGAATATTTTGGGGACAGGGTAATTAGTGTATGTTGTAACGAGGCAGGCAGATTCTGACATCTTCATTGTCGGTCAAACAACAATATCTGCGTCACCTTATCTATTATCTTCAAGATCGACATGAGCCTCAGCCGACAGATGCGTTGTTGATCGTCTGCAGAAGTGTTGTTTAGAGTGGTTTAGAGTAATAAACTGAATCAATCTTCGAGTTTTAAATATACATCTTTATCGATTTTACGTGAAGTCCTGAGAAAAGAGGGTGGGTGAGTTTACAGCATGCTTTGATTTAGCAATCATTAATTTAGAAGTAAATTCAGAAAATATCAATATCCGATATAAAGTTGTTAAAATATGTGAACAAGATTGATATTGGTGGACAATCGTGCCATTGCTTATAGCAGAAATGCCTTTCTAAAACTATTTCGAGTATTTAAATTGAAATCTATAATTTTTAATTAAAATATCATTTATGTGGAATTAGACTGAATAGCAGTTAGAATGCATTTTTGACTAAAATAAATAAATAAATAATATATTATTCAGTATAAATATCAGTATCTGACATTGTTAAAATATGTGAAATAAGATAGATTTAGATAATAATACAGCCATTGTTTGTAACATCTCCTTAATGTGCTTGAAAATATTTATGATAGAAAAGTACTTATTAAAATATTACAAAAATTCAACATCAGAAATTATCAGTTTTCATTAAAACATTACTTATGTGGAATAAAAAAAAAAAAAAAAAAAAAAAAAAAAAAAATGAAATGAATTAAAAAAGTCTGTTTGATTCAATATAAATATAAGTACCTGACGCATTAAAATGCATGAATAAGATTGGTTGGTCGGTTGGGTTTTTTACGTCGCATTAGTGCTGCGCAATGGACAGTTAGCGACGGTCTGGGACTCAACCTTAGAGGTGGTTCGGAGACATGCCGTCACAATTTTGATCCTCCACGGAAGGGATGGCTCTCCCGCTTCGGTGACCCCCAGAGGCATAATTTTGATGGGAACATGGAGGACATTAAGGCTACGACTGATTTTACGTGCACCAGCCACCATGAGTGTACACGATGGTCTTTTGCTGGTTCGAGTACCGAACCCGTAATCTTCCAATAACGAGTCCGGCGCTCTACCGATTGGGCTACCGTGGCCCATGAATAAGATTGATATAGGTAATAATGAATCCCCTATTTTTAAAATTATCTAAAATGCTTAAAAATAGCTGTGACATAAATATCTTTATGAACACTGCAAATTCACGTGCCTTAAATTCAGACACATAAGTCTCTTAAATGGGTGTCTTTATTTTCAGACACGAAATCGTGACTTAAATTTTTAGACACGTAACATGTCTTAAGTTAAGACATGAATGTGACTGTATTTAAGACACTTTGAAGTGACTTAAAGCAGCCATTTTTAACCCTTATTTTTTATAAATAAATTATTAAATAAATAAATACATAAGATTACGTATAGTTTAGTTGCCAGTTAAAAAATGGATATAGAATTTCTAAGCGAGGTGGGCAACGCCTGCTAGCATAAAAGTGTGTGTAAATTCATCCAATTTTTTTTTCAAAATGAATTAAAATTTAATTAATATTAATTGAAATTTAATGAAAAATAAATAAACGAAATTATTTATATAAAATTAACACGCAAAATCCCTAACTATTACTCTAAAAATGATTTAAATTTCTGTTATGAAACGAATATAATCAACTAATCAAAATTTTTTGATTTTTTTTTTTTTTTTGAAGGAAAAAAAAAAAAAAAAAAAAAAAGAAAAAACATTGTAAATTGTAAATTTTATTTTATTTTATTTATTTATTTTTTACTTTTAAAATACTCCCTACTAACTGATTTTTAATATTTTCCCTTGATTTCACATTATTCTAGTTTAATAAGATATTCTAAAAAATTTGAGTATTAATTTGTGGATTCATTAATTTCAAAATCTTTTTTTTTTTTTTAAGAAAAGGAAAAGAAAATTAATAATAATCAGTATCGTTACAAACGATATAGAAAAAGCTTTTTTTTTTTTTTTTATAATTTTCAATTAAGAAATATAAAGTGCGCGAGCGATATGAAATAAAAATAAGTACAACAATGAATTTAATGATTTAATTTTCGTTGAAAGAAATAGTTTGTTCGTTCGGTGCAACTTGCACATTAGTCCCGTGAGGTACAACTTTCACATTAGTCCCGTCAGGTAAAACTTGCACATTAGTCCCGTGCACATTAGTCCCTTTTAAATGTAGTGACCAGCGAAGCTGGCAAAGCATTCGTTGATTCACTATCTTAATTGATTTCACATTCCGTAATTTTTTTTTTTCTAGAGTTTTGAAATTTAAATTTAAAATTTAAATTTTATCAATTTTACAGCAAAAACAAATTAATCTAACGCATGCACGCGATAACTAATACATATCTATACCGAAATATGGGAATTAAAATCTGGAAATAATTTTCCTTGATTTTTTTTTTTTTTTTTTTTTTTTTTTTTTTCAAGTCGTTACTTTGTTACTTATTTTTATTTCATATTATTTCACGCGCACTTTTTATTATTTTTTAAATATTTTTGCGTTTGCTAAAATTTTGCAATAAATTTCAGCTTTGAAACCCACAATTATTTTAAGCAAAAATTAATTTTTCAATGTCTGCAAAGTAATACTCAAATGAATTTTCAATATTTTGTTAAACTATGAACTATGATACTGTAAAATCAGGAGAAAAAAATAAAAATTAAAATAAAAATTAGTTAGCAGGAAACTGTTTTTAAATTTAAATTAATTAAATTTAAGTAGTTTTTGAGAAATTTTCAATGTAATTTAAATCGTTATATTTCAGTGCATATGTAAGCAAATTTTTCACAACTCTAAAACAGTAATTTACAAAAAACATTTGTAACACAAATTCAATCTTACAAGAATTTTACACAAAATAAATTTTGAAATAACTAAATTTGTTTTTTATTTTAGTAAAAATTATTATTATTTAGTCTATTATTATTATTATTATTTTCCATATTTCATAAAATTAAATTTTGCATATTTTCTATAAGACACTGAAAATACTAAAGTATAATTAACAATAAAATAAAATAAAATAAATAAGTAAAATAAAAAATAAATAAATAAATAAAGTAAAAAATAAAGTAAAATAAAATAAATTGTTTATCACATTTATAGTGCATCAGGAGGGATAAGACAAATAAGGAACAATGAATCTAATTTAAAGTTTTCATATATGAAAATATGATCCCCTCCCCCCCCCCCCCTTAATAACTGAGATGCAAAATTGTAATATAAACTCTTTTGTAAGGAAAAGTTTAACTTATTAGGAGCAAATCAGCAAAGAAAAATTATCTTACAAAGTGATTTCATTTACTATTTACTTATTGTGCCCACCAGCGGCTGAGCGGTTCTGCGCTCAAAGCTGGTAGACGTGAGGTGCCGGGCTCGATCCCCGGTCGCGCTCGTCGGCCTAGCCGTTCGGAGTTTTCCGTGGTTTCCTCCGAAACTTGCGTAAATACGGGCTAGGACCCCTTAGAAAGACCTCCACGGAAGGCACTCCCCCTCAGGCCTAGGACCCCAGTGTTGTCAATCGGCCTTAATCCCTAACACCAACACCAACACCATTTACTTATTGTATCCCCACGTTCTTATATTTTAGTTTAAATAAGTTAAACACTATCTTGGTTGTCTCTTTCCCCTTTTGAATACCTTACTATTATTAAAGTATAGAGAGAAAACTGATTCTCTAACGTTCCCATGAGCAAATCACTTAACTAAATTATCCCGAAATTTAGATGTAAACATGACTGCAAGTATTAAGGGATGTTTAAAGATTCCCAATTTACTTTACAAGAAAATGATATTTGTTATATGTATTTTATGTTTACCACTAATACACTGAATCAGTAGATCGTGTGAATTTGATTAAAGGAATGCGTTTTATCATAGTCTATAAAAAGTATATAAAAGTAAACTTTTTACTTTCCTAACGCTACAGTGAGGAATGTATTGTAATCATGTCAAAAATCCGAATTTGAGATTTTGATGTTTCTATACGTTTCGAGGTCCAACGAGCCCGTTTTCACTATTTTTACGATGATGTATGTATGTGTGTATGTATGTGTGTATGTCTGTGAGTGAACACGTTAGCGTCTAAACGCTTTGTTCGAATAAGCTGAAAGTTGGTACGTATATTGTAAGTCACCATAGTACGAACCCTATAGATTTTGGTGAATCTAGCACTTATAGTTTTTTTACAGGGACACAAAGAAAAATTCTTTATCATTATGGCCAAGGGACCAAAATCTTAAAAGTGCGATAGCATCTAAACGCCTTATTTAATTGAGCAAAAACTTTATACACATATTACAGGTCACAGATACTCAATCTGTATAGATTTTGGAGAATCTAGCACTTATAGTTTTTTTACAGGGACACAAAGAAAAATTCTTTGCCAAATTTTTAAAAGTGTGATTGCGTCTAAACGCCTTATTAATCTGAGCAAAGAATTTGTACACATGTTATAGGTCACATTTGAACCAACTGTATAGATTTTAGTGAATCTAGCTAGCACTTACAGTTTTTTTACAGGTACACAAAGAAAAATTCTTTATCATTATGGCCTATGACACCAAATTTTTAAAAGTGCGATAGCATCTAAACGCCTTATTCAATTGAGCTGAAAATTTGTATGAATATTATAAATCACAGTTGCACTAACTATAAGCATTTTAGTGAATCTAGCATTTATAGATTTTTACAGGGACACAACGAAAAATTCTTTTAAGGGCTCAAAGTTCAGTAGCGTTAAATAAAACATCGTGTAATATATGGAGAAAAATACTCAAACACTCTGTTATGGTTTTCTCTCTTTTGTTTGTTTAGCAACTCCTCTTTCTTTATCTTATCTACAAAACTGTTAGTTACTCAATGTTCGGAAAGTCGAGTGGAGTCACTCCAGATTTTTTATTTAGTTATTTTAGAGATTCAATAACTGAAAATAATCTCTGAATTTAATGCTACCTTCGGTTGTTTATTTATTTTTCCTAAGCATACAGAGTAAATTGATTTTATAAATGCTTCCATGAGTAGTACATTAGTAGTACATTATTAAAAGGAAAAAAGTTTAACGTTTTACCAAAAACGTGATGTCAATTTAGGATAATTTAATTGATTCTAATATTTTTAGAAATTTGGTGCAAAATTTGACCATTTTAGTAATACAGGTAAAGTGAAACACCTTTTATGCGTTTTTCATTTATATATTTTTTCTCATTTATACGTTTTATAACTTCTGTCCAAATAATCACATTGTATTCTAATGTATTCTAATTTATTTATTTTTCCTAAGCATATAGAGAAAATTAATTTTACAAATGCTTCCATGAAGCACATTATTAGTAGTATATATTATTAAAAGGGGGGAAAAAATTAACGTTTCCCAAAAACGTGATTCCAATTTAGGATAATTTAATTGACTCGAATATTTTTTAAAAATTTGGTGCAAAAATTGACCATTTTAGTAATACAGGGTACAGTGGAGCACCTTTTATGCGTTTTTCATTTATATATTTTTCTCATTTATACGCTTTATAACTTCTGTCCAAATAATCACATTGTAATCCAATGTTAAAATCTTTCGATTAAACGAGACTAGAAAATTTTTAAATTGACTTCTCTGATTGTTGTATGGACACTCGGGGTCTGTACCTTAGGTATGAAATTTCCAAACGGCCCGGCATTTTACTAATATTTAAAAATGTTGGGTTTAAATCTCTCAGCTGTTTTTCTAACTCAGCTATCTTTCCTTTAAATTAATAGAATTTTTTGGAATCTGCTCTTGCGACGTTGACTGGAGTAACTTTTGATTATCTTTGGGGCGAAAAGAAAAAAATGATTCATCTTTCGGCTAAATACTTCTTTCACTCACTTTTAAGAGAAGCACAAATGCATTAAAAGTGTTCTGCACGCAAACAATTGTTAGCTAGGCCCTGTATATACACACGTCTAATATAATTCAACTGGTTTCGTAATTTTGGGAAACGCTTTACAATATGTACATGATGCAATTCTTCTCCTTTCACGTAAATTTTATATTCGAGGTTAGTATAAGTGCCGCTTAGTGTGATCGCTTTGGGACAGATACTATTTGATAACAGTAACCGATTGATAACAATAAACGAAAAGTATCAGGAATACAAAATTTTAATTTTACTACGTACGTAACATTTATTTTTGGAACTACAAATAAAAGACAATGATCCATTTAAACGCTATATTGAACAAATCGTTAAAATAGGTCAATTAAAAAAAGTCTTCCAAAGTTGTCCGCCTCGTTTTTTGTGTCAGAAAATTATTGATAAAACTTTCATACCTGTAATGTTCGTGAAAGTCTTCAGACGTGTCTCTGTGTTGCACCCCGAGTCCCAAGACATGGATAGCCTGTCTCATTTCAGTAGCAGTTGGAGGATTCTCTCCAATGTTTTCAAAATCATCATCGTCTTCATCTGATGCTTTTTCATCGTTTTTTTTTTTTTTTGATAGAACAAGACACAGTCCGGCATACATATTCATGAGTAACTGTGGTAGTCACCTGGGCGTTCTCATCTATAGACATCCATTTTGCAAAGTCATTTTTAGTCATGTCTGATGGTACGGGTACTGTTTCGTCGAATTCCGGTATGTTCGTACCTTCGTCAGTTTTAACGAATCCACCGTGAGAGAAAAAGTTCTTAATTGTTCCCTCGGACGCTCTATCCCATCCCACGACATTGAACAGATACGTGTGTTCTGGCAAGGCACGAAAATAAAGTGCAGTTTCATCAGCATTGCAAATGCTGTTGGGTGAATAATGAGCGATTATTTTCGGTCATTCCTCGGAAATCCATTTTTCTGCAGCTGAAAAATCAGCATCTTTTTCTTCTCCATGGGTGCGTTTGAACACAACATTCTCTCTTTTTCGCCAACGATTAAATTAAATCACCGTCTGTTGCGGTTCCTTTGCCCATTTTAGAAGCAAGATCTTCAGCTTTTTGCCGCATTAAAGGACCGTTTATGCGCGCATCATTTTGCCTAACATTGGCAAACCTCAGTTTTCAAGCAGATTCGACTTCTCCATCTTTTCCAGTACGTCTTCGCTTACAGTTCAAATTTGCGTTCATCTTCGCTTTATTGTCAATCTCGTCGCGATTCTTTATCATATTTACAGAGTAATATGGCTGAGAAATTTTTAGTGCAGCACCAGCTTTCTCTAACTCATCTTGGGTAAATTATCAAAGCGTTTCAAAGTGTCAATTTTGTCCTTAAGAGTTAAATTCCTTGCGTTTTCTTTCCATAGCTAAAATGCTTGGATTATAAGTGCAAATGGGCAGAGAGAAAAAAATCATAGAGGCCTTCTATTCTTTTGGGGATTCTCCCTTTGAATTTATAGTTTGCAATTTTTCTTGACTGAATGGAGAAAAAAAAAAAAAAAAAAATTGAAAATTGAAAATTGATACTTGAAATTGATAACAATAAGCGAAGTCGCTGATTACGAAAACCGATTTTTTTAACATGTGTTAATATACAAACGTTCGGGACTTCGTGATTTTGATAACATTAAACGAATGATAACATTATCCACGATCACATTAAGCGGCACCTACTGTATATATAATAAAAGATTATGGTATTAAAAATTACATCAATAATTTAGAATTTTTGCGTATAAAACCGCTTTATCAATGTTACGAAATTACAAAAAAGTTTCTTAAATGCCAGCTTTTTTCTTTTCTTTTGTTTTTACTTCTCTTTATTATTATTATTATTTTTTCTGGATTATACTACAATTAATTGGTGTGCAAACAATTTAAGCTTAATACATGATAAGGATATACGAGTATGTATGATTATGGCATTAAAAATTTCAACAATAATTTAGATTTTCGCTCATGAAACCTATCTGATAAATATCATGAAAAAAAAAAAAAGAAGTTTTCTTATAAGTTAGTAGTTTTTCCTCTTGATTTATGCTAACCATCAGTAGGTGTGTAAACAATGTAAGCTCAATGTCAATACGCGATAGAAAATGGTTTATCCACGTTCATCTGTTTAAGTCGGCTTAAAATCAAAGCTATGCAAACACTCCTGCACTATTTATACAAACGAAAATAGTTAAAGCGTGAAAGTCATCGGTTTTGTTCTCAGTTTTGTTTACTAACAAATCAACAGCGTCTTAGCTACACAAATCCTACTGCGTTTGACCCTTTTAAACCCTATCTGCGATGTTGATTTAGGATTCCTTTCCGCACTGATAAATAGAATTAGATAAAAAGGGAAAAAAGATGGAAAAAAGGAAAAAGAAAAAAAAAAGGAAGGAGAGATTTTCTAATCAATTGGTTTTGTTGTCAACAAGACACGCGATAACTCTTTACAGTTCAGCCAAAGAGTTTAGTGGGGGAATTTTTATCTTGGGTAAAAGATCAGATGTAATTTGCTACTATTTTTAAGCATTTCTTTGCGAGGGACACAATTTTTTAACCGCCATAAAAAAAAAAAAAAAAGAAAAATTGAGAGAGAGAAAGAAAGTGAAAAACTAATATGCTCGTAGAGATGTGAGCAAAAATAAAAATGAAATATTTTTTTAAAAGTATAATTTAACTACGATGCAGGAGGTTATGATGTGCAATATGTTATTTTGTAATTATTTTTAAATAATTTATTGACTTAAATTAAACTTGTGAGTTTTTGCGTTACAATTATTTTTAAATGTTTATTTACTTTTTAAAATTTTCATTCAAAAATACATTTTGTAAGTACTTTTATATACTTTATTTACTTTTTAAATTCTTCCCATGAATATATATTTTGTGTATATTATATCTTAAATAATGTACGAAAAACTTTTTACCTTTTCCCCAGTCTCTTTTTTGATTCTTCATTATTTCTCAATTATTTCTATTCTACTCTATACATGTAATAATAATAATAATAAAAAAAAACCTATATGTTCTGCATTATATTGATGACTGATTGTGTAATACTTAACTGTTTTGAAATGGAAAAATTACTTTACGAAATTTCGAAGCTCTTCTAGTTGATTCAGGCTTTCCCCTCCCTTCATCCATTTTTCTTTAACCACCCGAATTTATAAAAATGAAATACAGTCGAACCTTATTAACGTGAACACTGTTAACATGAATTACTTTTAACATGATCTGTTTTCACAATCCCTGTCAAAATGAAGATTAGTTTAGTTATATCATGATTAGTTATTGATAGCATGAACTACTGATAACATGAATAAATTTTTTACCCCCCCCCCCCCCCCCCCCCTTGAGATTCACGCTAACGAGGTTCGACTGTAATATAATAAGAATTCTCTTAACCAACTGTCAACTCCATTCTAATTTTAACATTTAACGTTCATATGCTGTATATATTTGAACAGCAGTATTATTATTAGTGAATGTTTCCAGAGAAAATAATTTTTTTTTTCGTTCTTTCTTTCCCCGCCCCCTACTTTTTGTAATGTTGATTGTAGATCTGCTTTCATAGTATTATGTGTTGTTAATTCCACTGTAGTAGTGCGGATTTGTAGTTATAACTTTAGATTCAAAATGCAAATAGGTCGAGAAAACAATACGTAAAATAGGGGTTAAGCAAAAATTTCTAGATTTACTCAAAAAATTACCAAAAAAAGCATTGTAAATATACTTGCATATTTGAATGTACTTTCAGAAGAGAAAAATATAGATTTTCGAACATAGAAACAAAAAAATAGAATACAGAATTAATTATACAGGACAGCTCAAACATCTACTTCGAATTAAACGCTTAAAAAAGACAAAAAAAAAAAAAAAAAAAAAAAAAAAACTTTTAAAGTATATATATATATACAGTGGAACCTGTAAAAGTGACCACCTTGGTAAAGTGACCACCTGACTAAAGTGACCATTTTCTTGACTAAAGTGACCATTTTCCAATTTTAAAGACACTTTATAAAGTGACCACCTATGTATAGTGACCATTTTAGCCGGTCCCTAGGGTGGTCACTTTAGACAGGTTCCACTGTATTTAAGTTTTTTCTTTTCTTTTAAAATAATAAAAGAAGATAATGATTTGATTATCTAAATTTTTTTACAGAGAAAAGGTAGCAATTGAAATAACCCAGAGCTTTATGTATGCGATATTTCTCTAGAACAGTTGTTTAGGCAGGGAAAAAAAAAAAAGAGGATAAGGAGAAATTGTTTGTAAGTTGGCAACGAAATACATTTTTGCACAACGTTTCTATTTGATAACTTCGTTAATCAAAGAGTTAGATGTTTCAGACCTATAGAGAAACATGTTCCTTGAATTATTCTGCTGAAGTCGGCATCTCTCGTGATTCTGGGAATCCTGTCGTTAGTGAGGTGATTAGGGCCATAGACGTACAGAATAAACAGCGGCGGCAGTAAAATTTTTTTATAGAATGAAGACAGAAAAAGATTTTTTAAAAATTTTTCATTTATAGGAGAGTTTTTTTATTCTTTTACCCCGTCCATTAAAATTTACGAAACAAAAGCACATCTGCATCTTCAGTAGTTATCCAAAAACATAATACTCATTACTTCTATGCGTATTTTTTGTTGATTAGGGTTGTTCTCTACTTGTTGTCGCCTGAAGCCACAGCCTATATTATTCTATGGGTGAATAATTCTTATTAAAACCCATTTATTAATCCATATTTTTAAATTCCATTTTCACATTCAAAAAAATTCACAAATGTTAAATTAGTTATGTAGTTTTCTTTCTTTCTTTCTTTCTTTTTTTTTTTTTTTTTTTTTTTTTTTAGAGTTTCATATTTATTTTACGTCCGTAAAATGTAAAATTTCACAAAGTTAAAATTCGCCTTTTACAGATTCAGAGTGAAATAAAAATTAACAAATTAATTTTTTTAGAAAACGATAACTAATTTAACAGCTCTAAATTTTTTAAATGTGAAGTCAGAATTTAAAAATATGTATTAGTTAATGAGTTGTAATGGGGATCATTTCCCCTTTGAATATTGGCTTTGTTTTCCGGAGTGACCTAGAGCTGAGTTGGATGAACTGCGTGGGATTTTTTTCTAACGAGTCCTAGCCCATATTTACGCGAGTGTTGGACAAAAGTCAGAAAAACTCCGAACAATGATGGTGATTTTTTTAAAAATAAAACTAACTTTTTTATACTTCATGACAAATAGTCATACTAAATGCATTGAAACAAATAAAATGTACAATTTAAATTCAAAAGCAAAGATACAAATAACAGCAGTAAAAGTAAATAAATTAAGAAAGGAATGTCCTAATAAAGCGTACAGAAAACAAAGAAAAACAGTCAGAGGATTGGATTGAACTGGGGAATAAGGCCGATCGACTGCTGTAGGTCCTAGGAATGAGAGAGAGTACCATCCGAGGGGGTCTTTCTAAGGGGTCATAGCCCGTTTTTACTCAAGTTTCGGAGGAAAACACGGAAAACTCCGAACGGCTAGGCCGACGAGTGCGACCTGGGATCGAACCCGGCACCTCATGTCTACCAGCTTTGAGCGCAGAACCGCTTGGCCGCTGGTGGGCAGCAGTCAGTGGTACGATTAAAAAGTGAAATTTTGGAGCCACAATATTCCTTCATATCTATAAGGGTCGAGAAGAGGGCAGGATAACAAAATATGTTTTATACTTTGGATTACATCATGATCACAAGAACTCTGCAGGGAATCAACATGTTTGAATCTGAATAGGTAATCATTAATTCTGTTCTGGCACGTCCAGAAAGAATTTGAGTGAATTTAAAAGTGCAATTCAGATTTCTTTTTAGCTTTTATTGCGCCAATAGAAAAAAAAAAAAAAAAAAAAAAAAAAAAAAAAAAAAACTTCTTTATTATACTATCTTTATGAGTTGAAGACCACTCACTTGTTACAGCTGGTTGCGTACTCGAGGGTCCTAGGCCTTGTGGGACGTTTTCTGTAGGGGTCTTTCTATCTACGTATTACCCAGTAATCACGCGAGTTTTGGACAAAAGTTGGGAAACTCTGAACAGTGGTGGTGATGTGGTGTACAGTTGGGTGAGTAGTCGAGGGTACCTCTCCGTAGGTGTCTTTCTACTCACATTTTGTCTCGTAATCACGCTGTTTCGGATAAAACCATCGGAAATTCCAAACGGCTAGTTAGGGCTAGTGAGTGCGACTCGAGTTTGAACCTGGCATCTTTCGCCTGTCAGCTTTCAGTGCACAACCTCTCTATCAGCAATGGTGGATGCATCTTAAATATTTTCTCCAAAAGAAACCTTTGGAAAAAAAATATAAACATTAGTTATTCCAACTATAGAAATTCATAAAAAAAACTACTTTTTTTTTCTTTCCCTCTTAGTATATATTTCCTAAAATAATTGAATTTTTTAGGGAATAATTTTAACTTTAAATCTTTGTTCTTCAGCTTTAAAATTTTGTTATATAATTTTAAGCATTTAAAAAAATTAAAGACTAAAACTTTGAAAATTGCTCATTATCGATCTTTATAAACTGCTTTGTTATAGACAATACAAAGACACAAATAATCTAAAATGCATTAGAACAATCAGATTACAGCTTGTGTATGCTCTTTCTTTTACCTTTCGGGAAATTTTCCATTATTTTGGCTCTAATAATCTGTGGTGGTGCCCTCTATCGGTTTATTTTTTGGAAAAAATCGATAATTTCAATTCTTATTTTAGATGAGCTGTTATTTGAACAATTTTCAAAGGAAAAATACTCAGAATGACTGCTCGAAAATATTTTAATGATACTTTGTTACTGCTTTTTAAATAATTTAATTTTTTTTATATGCAATATATATTTTATTTTTCTCTCGTGTTTATGTAACGAATGATTAGCATTATAAATATAAAAAATACAGATGCAGAAAATTTTCCCAATTTCAATCTTTAAGGACTTCATGTTTACTATGCAGTTTTAATATAAATAGATATACATTGTGTGTAAATACATTGTCTTGTACTTTTCTGAATATATACAATGTACTTTTAATTGTTTGGTTTCGACAAATTTAAAAATCGATTCGTATTGTGTAGAGAATTAATAACATGAAATATATTGCAATAATTAACAAATTATTTTCATCTATAATAATAATTAAATAATAATAATAATAATAATAAAATACAGTAGCATTTAAACTTAAACGTGGACATAACATAATCAAATATAGAATGGCGAAATCTCGAAATAAAAGATAGCTTCCATAGTTGATAGGGTGATGAGGATTGATGTCGGAGGCGGTGTATTGGCCTGGGTATAGAGTCCTGCTTCGGGTCGGGTAACCCGATTTTACCCGAACCCGACCCGACCGACATAATTTTTTCTCTTGCGGGTCGGGTTGACTGAATTTTTTTTCTTGAGAGTCGGGTTCGGGTTCGGGTCGGGTTTGGTTTTCAACAAGTCGGGTCGACTTGAGAACACCTTTCAAAATATTTTTTTACAATTATAAACATAAATTTATAGGCATGTTAACAACTATGTAACTAATTTAAACATTCTGCACATACTAGACATGTATCGGTTGGTTGTTTGGTTGGAGGATTTAAGGCCGGTTGACTCTAGATGTGTCCTAGGCCTATAGTGGGGTTTGAGTCTTTCTAAGGGATCCTAGCCCGTATTTATGCGTGTTTCGGAGGAAACCACATAAAACTCCGAACGGCTAGGTCGATGAGCGCGACCTGGGATCGAACCCGACACCTCCCATCTACCAGCTTCGAGCGCAGAACCGCTCGGCCGCTGGTGGGCAGACACGTACAGGAGCTCCCTATTCGTATCCGCGGATATCCGCCAAAAAATAGATCCGTATTTGTATCTGGATCTGTTTTCTTTTCTTCAACGGAACTAATATGTATCTTTTGTAGAAATTGTATGAATATTAGAAAAGTATTATAAATCTTTCTCGACTGTTGTTAATCTATATAAATAAAGAGAAGTGTCTGTGTGTGCGTGTGTGTCTGTGTGTGTGTCTGTCTGCGCTCTGGTGCTCACACTATTGATCGCAGAGCTTCCAAATTTGGCATATAGGTGCCTGGGAACCTGCAGATGCGCACCTCATCGAGATTTTTTCGAATTTCGAATTTGAATTTTTCAAATTAATGTTTTTTTCGATTTTAAATATTGGCTTTAATGCTTCATTTTTCATGAATTTATTCTTCGATTGTAATGTCTGCGTATCTTAGCAACGGCTATTATGCAATTCATTTTTTATTTAATACATTCATTTGAAGGCGATTTTCTTTTTTTTCTTTATTTTTTTATTATTATTATATTTATTGAAAATCAAATGGTAATGCAATAGAAATAAATTGTTACGTTTATGTGTAACTTTTATACTATAGCAACTTTTTAATTTTAATTTTTTTAATTAATTCCTTTAAGAGAAAAATCTTTTTTTTTTTCATTAATATTATTATTTATAATATTTATTGGGTGAAAAAAATGGTAGTTTATAGTAGAAAGGATAAACTGATTAAAATTGGTTTTTCATGTATTTAATTCCTTTTAAAAGAAAATCTACATTTTTATTTTATTTTATTGCACTGGTCGGAATCAAATCGTAATATAGTGTAAATAACTGGGGCTATAAAACACATGGTTCAAAAACTAAAATATATAATAGATGCTGAGATACAGTCATCTTTAAAATCGTAGTTCTTAAATAACAGAAAATCCACAAGTCATCGATAAATACCCAGATTGAAGTGCCCGGGAAAGACCTTTCTGTAGACAGTGGAAAACTGGACCCGAAGCAGTACGGGTAGAAAAAAGAGCTGCCTTAGGCAACGGGTACCAAAGAAGCGAAATCTAATGCGATTTCAGTGGGTTTTTTTTTTTTTTTTTTTTTTTTTTTTTAAGTTTTTATTTGTAATGTGATGTAAAAAATAAATACTGATCCAATTCTTTTGAAAATTCACTTAAATATAGTGACCAGCGAAGTGGGCGTAGCCTGCCAGTATATAAATTAAAGAAATACAAAAACAGTATAACCTCGCATTTACATTCTGGAAATTGAAAAGATTTCGCAGTTTACAAGTTTTTTTTTTTTTACTTTCTTCTATATTCAGTAGAAGAAAGTATTAGATTCGTAAAAATTTTCAACGTCCGATTTTTGATGAATTTGCACGCTTTGAGAGTCCCGAACACGATTTGACTATTTCTAGAAAATATCAGTCTGTGTCTCTGTATGTGTGTGACAAAATTTTGTGGCAACTGTATCTCTGGAACTACTGCACATAATTGCATATAAATTCATAAATAAATGCACATTGGCATAAATTAGTGCCTATCAACTTTTGGTACCCATCACTCAACAGATAGCGCTGCTGTACAGTGATTTCCACAATTTAAGGGAATGCTATATCTCAGGAACTACTGCAGAGAATTGCATATAAATTTATATATAGATGCACCTTGACATAACCTAGTCCCTGTCAACTTTTTATGTCAATTTCTCAAAAGGTGGCGCTGCTATACAGTGATTTCCACAGTTCAAGGAAAGGATATATTTCGGGAACTACTACACAAAATTGCACATAAATTTATATGTGGATGTACCATGATATAAATTATTGTCTTTCCACTTTTGGTACCAATAATTCAATAGGTGGTGGTGTTATGCAACGATTTCCATAATTTAAGGGAAAGAGATATTCAGGTTCTATTGTGTATAGTAGGGTACGGATCAGAGTTCTACGCCAGGTGGGGGAGGCGTTGAGGCGTAGGCAAGTCTTGTGGGTGTCACACCACCCCCTGAGGGTCTACATGACTTGGTATCGTCCTTGACACCCCCCCCCCTCTGACAGTATCGTCAAAGATGACGAGGGTATTAATGAGGAAATTTAATTAAAAAAATTAATTAGTGATTTTTTGTAAAAGGTGACGATGGTTTTAAAGAGATGTTTGTGGTAGAATGAAAAAAGCTGGATATTGTTTGTGAGTCATTAGAAAATTAATTAGGGAGTTAATTAAGAAATTAATTAGGAGGTTAATTAAGAAATTAATTAAGACATTTGAAAATTGAGAAATAAAAAAGGAGTCGATGAAATATATGAATTTAAGAATGCGAATATACTATAAAAGAAAAAGAGAGGTTTGACTGGGGTTCGAACCCGGCACCTTGCAGTAAAAATATTTCCATAAGACAGTAGTTTTCGAGCGTGAAACCACTGACCTATAGAAATATGACCTGATGGCTCTATTTTAGATATAAATGTGTGTGAGTGTATGTGATTTTTCTATTATATGTCTGCACAGTTCTTTTTTAAACCATGCAAACATATATTTTTGGAAACTCATTTGAAGAGTTCCTTATTCTATGAAACCCCCAAAAGAGGATTTCTTTTTTTTTAAATTTATTTTATTTAAAAAGGGGTCCCACCATCCACCCGCCGCATGTGTGCGACGCCCCAATTTTTTCTAATCTTCTAACTTTTCTGGGATCTTGCAACTTCATTTTCAATCTTCTAACTTTTCTGGGATGTTGTAACTTCATTTTCAATCTTCTATGTTCCAGGTCTTCTAATTTTTATTCTTCTAATTTTCATTCTTGCAAGTTTTAGATCTTCATATATTGAAACAAATCTTTAATTTTTTATTTGATGTTTTAAAGGGGTCCCACCATCCACCCGCCGCATGTGTGCGACGCCCCAATTTTTTCTGATCTTCTAACTTTTCTGAAATCTTGCATTTTTCAGATCTTGTTTTTTTTTTTTTTCATTTTTCTTATTTTACAATTTTTCAGTATTTTTCTGTATTTTTCTGTATTTTTCTCATTTTTTCATTTCTCATTTTTTTTTTTTTTTTTTTTTTTTTTTTTGACAATTTTTCATTTTTATGTTATCTGATAATGTCCGTACGCTAAAGAGTGTATTCCATCTTCTAATAAATATCTTTTATCATCAAATGACGATAATGAAATTTTATTAACTTGTATAGTAAATAGTCTATGATTCTCCTGTGCAATTCTTTTATGTTCTGTTAGATTTCTTGATCTGTTTTTTAAGCATTCTATATAATTTTCATGTTTGATTTTTTTTTTTTTACTGCTATTGATGATACACCCTTTGCTGCCTTTTTTTCCCCGTTTTCAGACTTTATGCTGTACATCTTTGATTTCAGTCCTACGAATTCATAGATGAATTTTTCATTTAGTTCATCCTTGAACTTTCCAACAACTTTTTTGTTTTGTTGAGAATGTAGTGGATGGTCTGTGGGATATTCTGAAGTGTCGAAAAGATGCTGGTGATGTTTGATGTTTTGATAGATGTCTGGAGTTGTGATGTGATATGTGAGTGAGTCCGTGTCTGTGAATAGTAACTTGGCTTTATCTTGATATGTTTTCTTGATGAAATTGTAGTGGAAGTCGTACATTAGAAGTTTGGAAAGTTCAAGGATGGTGAAACCAACATACACGGGGCGATTCATCAATATGGTACTCTTCACCCTCTCCACTGCTGCTAAATTTTCATCGAATATCCTGAAATTTTTGTAGTAAGGGGAGGCGACTATTTTCTCTGCTCTTATAGATGTGTTACATAAATCAATTTTTCTTCGTTTTCGAAGATTTTCTATCGTTTTCCCGAAGACTGCATTATTGAGTAACTTGAAGAAATTTTTTTCGAAGGTGGACTTAGACTGCTTGCGTTTTTCAGTGTTAAAGTAAATGTAGGGTGCCAACCAGGGTGCTTTATTAAATTGTAGAACTTTATGTACTTTGTTTAAGATGAGACCTTGTCGTAAATAGAACTGTAAAATTCTATAATGAACTACATAGTTTTTCTTTGACAGTAGATTGAGGATTACTTTTGTAGATGGGATGAACATTCTATTGTTTAAAGTCTCTTTAGCATACTGCGATAGCATAGATTCTCGAATTGTAAGATGCTCAGGTGCTAACGGGTATTCATTGTGTAAATCATGTAAATGTTGAGGGTAGTCTAAATCCACCTCGAAAATAAATCCGATCGGTGCATCTGCTTGTAAATTTAGTATGGTTTCGGAATTGAAGTGTTGTGGGTCTATCCACTCGAAGCTACCATAGGGTACGTACTGGGACATAGCCCAACCGTAAAGGTTATTGGCATCCCAGTACATAATATACTGAGATGGATGGGATGAATCATACTCAGCAGTCTCGGGAATATTTGATTTTGCATATCTCTGTGATATTTGAGAGATACCCCCTCTCACACCCTTTTCTAAGAATAGGAGCATGTTTATATCAGTTAACAGCTCTAATTGAATACTTGTCATTTTTAAGCAAGCTTGCCATGATAATCCAGGTGCAGTGAAACAATGAGTAGGATCTAATTGATAATATGGTTGAGAGAGCTTGTGAAAACTTTCAAAAACATCTGCCAATAATAACACATCTGTTTTAACATATAAATTATGGTAGTCACCTAAATTATTCATTTTAAAAAAATTCCAAATTTTTTGAGCGTGATTATAATCTTCTATTGAAATAGCTTCATCTGTTAAATCATTATGAAATGCTGTTGGAGGAGGGAGTTGCTTTTCTTCAAATACACTAAAATTAGATATATAAGAATAAGGATAAACACCCTTTCTTATTAATAAACTTATATCACTCAAATTAAAAAAAATTTGTCTTAAAAGTTTAAAATCATCTTGTTGTAAATTTTGAACTAGTTTTTTTAAAGAGGAAGGTAAAAACTGAAATGAGTCTAAGAATATTAATTTAATAGGGCAAGTGTTTTTTATAAGTTGGAAGGAAATATATTTCTCCATCGTATTTGGAATAACTTCAATTCGATGATTTTGTATTTTACCAAGTTCTGTCATTATATTAGATGAGCGTCGTAGTTTTTTAGATTGTGAAAAATTACGGGGATACTTTTTGGTTGTTTGAAATTTATATTACACCCTACATGAGCAGCACCTCTATATTTACCACTAAGATGGTCGTGGTCTCTTACTCGTTTATTTAATAAAGTATTCCCGCAGATTCAACAATTCGTAGCTTCTTGAAAAGATTTTTCTTCATGTGATGTTAACTGCATGGGTGTAATATAAATTTCAAACAACCAAAAAGTATCCCCGTAATTTTTCACAATCTTAAAAACTACAACGCTCATCATATAATGACAGAACTTGGTAAAATACAAAATCATCGAATTGAAGTTATTCCAAATACGATGGAGAAATATATTTCCTTCCAACTTATAAAAAACACTTGCCCTATTAAATTAATATTCTTAGACTCATTTCAGTTTTTACTTTCCTCTTTAGAAAAACTAGTTCAAAATTTACAACAAGATGATTTTAAACTTTTAAGACAAAATTTTTTTTTTAATTTGAGTGATATAAGTTTATTAATAAGAAAGGGTGTTTATCCTTATTCTTATATATCTAATTTTAGTGTATTTGAAGAAAAGCAACTCCCTCCTCCAACAGCATTTCATAATGATTTAACAGATGAAGCTATTTCAATAGAAGATTATAATCACGCTCAAAAAATTTGGAATTTTTTTAAAATGAATAATTTAGGTGACTACCATAATTTATATGTTAAAACAGATGTGTTATTATTGGCAGATGTTTTTGAAAGTTTTCGCAAGCTCTCTCAACGATATTATCAATTAGGTCCTACTCATTGTTTCACTGCACCTGGATTATCATGGCAAGCTTGCTTAAAAATGACAAGCATTCAATTAGAGCTGTTAACTGATATAAACATGCTCCTATTCTTAGAAAAGGGTGTGAGAGGGGGTATCTCTCAAATATCACAGAGATAAGCAAAATCAAATATTCCCGAGACTGCTGAGTATGATTCATTCCATCCATCTCAGTATATTATGTATTGGGATGCCAATAACCTTTACGGTTGGGCTATGTCCCAGTACTTACCCTATGGTAGCTTCGAGTGGATAGACCCACAACACATCAATTCCGAAACCATACTAAATTTACAAGCAGATGCACCGATCGGATTTATTTTCGAGGTGGATTTAGACTTCAACATTTACATGATCATCATCATCATCACGTTCTTAAGAAGTGCCTACGGCTGTCGAGACAGCCGCTTACCTTCACCAAAGGCAGAAAGAATACATATGGAGGGCTTGCATAATCAAGAGTGTCGTTACTAGTTCTGTGTGGGTTCCCAGAGAACCCCGGCATGATGACTTGATGCATTGCAGCATGACGGAAGAGAGAGGCAGAGCAGAGCCGATCTGGAAGCTGCGTGACATGAGGCAACAGAGCAAGGAGCACTAAACCTACAATTTTTTTTTTTTTTTTCTAAAATAAAAATGATAGGCCTAACCAGACTGTTAAGCAGTCATAAAATTATACAATTTAGAATAATACAAAAATAAAGTGAAATTTAGCCTAGCAAGACTGTTTGTTAGGCAGTCAGAGTAAAAAAAAAAGAAGAATATTTACACTATTTACAATTAAGAGATTAACTAACAATTTACAAAGGAGATATTTACAATATTTACAGTTAAGTTTAATAATTAAAATTAATAAAAACCCTACGTAAGGTAACTGGCTGGAAGATTGATCATCCGCGACTGTTAAACGACACAGTAGGTTGCAGTTGTCAGGGGGATAGCCAAAGTAGAAGAATTGGAATTATTCAATCTACGGGAAAAAGAATTTAGAGTGAGAATTCTGTGTTAAGTAACACCTGAAGTATCTCGCCTTCTACGCTTGGAGACCGGGACGAACCCGTCCTCCCTGTAGAGGATGGCAAGTGGGCGTTTTTTGGCCCTCCCGATCCTAGGATCGTACCTTCTAATGGCATTTAACACAGGATTCTGAACTTTAGGGATAGACCTGTGAAACTTCAACGCAAGTTTCTTAATTTCCAAATAGATTGGCCTAATTTTCAGGTCTTTGTGAATGACAACATTGCGAACGTAGCGATGAGCTTGAACAAACCTACGCAATTGCTTGTTTTGGAATACTTGAATTTTTTCTAGCACAGTCTTTGAGGCAGATCCGTACACCACGGACCCGTAAGTCAAGATGGGACGGATCATGGACTTGTACAGTAACAATTTATTTTTAACAGACAGGCGGCTATTCCAAGCCAAAAGAGGAAGGAGGGGGGGCGGTGGCAATTTTCGCTTTAATCAGAGTCTCTGAGATGTGCTTATGCCACAATAATTTTGAATCTAGGTGAATTCCTAGGTATTTATAAGAAGTTTCCCAGGGAATAGGATCATTATTGAGAGTAAAGTTAACGTCGGGGGAATAGGATTTATTGGTGAAGAAAATGGCGGCACTTTTAGTGCTATTAACTTTAATTTTCCATTTCCTAAGCCAAATAGCATACGAATGAAGGTAGTCCTGGAGTTTGTCAAATACTGTGTGTGGTTGTCTATGTTTGTACATGATAGCAGTATCATCAGCAAATAAAGCTAAGTTGATGTCGGGCTTGCGCGGAATGTCGTTAATGTAAATGTTAAAAAGGCAGGGCCCGGCGAGAGAACCCTGAGGAACAGAACTGAGAACAGGCTTCGGGCTAGAGAGGGAATTTCCCACTTTTACCACGAAGGACCTGTTAGAGAGGTAATGAGAAAAGATTTTAATTAGCTGGTCAGGAACACCTAACTCAGCCATCTTAAAGAGAAGGCCGGCATGCCAGACCTTATCAAAGGCCTTCTGCACGTCGAGAAATATAATTCCCGCCACACCGCTGGTTTGGTATCCATCGTGAATGAATTCAGTCACTCTCCACAAGTGCTGTTGCGTTGAATGACGAGTCCTGAACCCGAATTGCTCGGGTATAATCTTCTCATGAGAGTCAAGGAATTCATTCAGTCGGCGGACGAGAACATACTCATAAACCTTCGAGAAACTGGAGAGCAAAGAGATAGGTCGATAGCTAGAAGAAGAGTGGATATCTTGGCCCCCACCCTTCGGTAAGGGGACAACGATAGCTCTCTTCCAACAATCGGGAAGAATATTAAGCTTTAACATACAATTAATGAGTAACGTGATATAAAAAATAAAATGGAGAGGTAGATTAATTAGCATATTGTTTGAGATAAGGTCCTCACCGGGTGCCTTGTGTTGTTTCAAGCCCGAAATGTAATCCTGAACCTCAGAGGGTAAAGCAGGTTGAAGAGTGTTTTGTGTATTAGATTGTAATAAATTTTGAACCCTGTGGTCGACTATGTTCTCGACAATTGGGTTAACAACGTCCGAATGAGGTGAAAACTGACTTCTAAGACTTTCGGCAATAGCCTCAGCCTTTTCAGTGTTACTATAAGCCATGCCGTTAGGGCTAACAATGGCAGGAATGTGTGTTCGTGTCCTACGAATGCGGGAGGTGGCCCTCCAAATTGTGTTGTCCTCAGTCGAGAGAGACTCGACAAAATTATTGAAACGTGTTTTACTAAACTCCTTAATTGCAGCTCTAGTACTACGAATAAGCCTGTTTAACTTATTCCTGAAATAAGGGGTCCTATGAACCTGCCATTGCCTGCGAGCATGATTTCGATCCCTGACCATTTCCCTGATGTTATCCGGCAGTCTGTAGTAGTCAAACGATCTTTTGCGAGGTTCAGAGCTCTGCGTGTAGGCCTCTCGGAGTGAGTCCCCGAGCATTGCTACCGCTTGCTAAACTTCCTGTTTGGATTCTGGGATAAGAGATGGAACGTCGCGTTCCGAAAGAATATCCGCAAACAGACTCCACCTTGTGGACAGAGCCGTTCTCAGATCCAGATCGTAAGACCCCACATCAAACCTCAAGACAACAGGTAGGTGATCAGAGTCTAGATCATTCAGCGTTTGAATGCTGTAGGCAAACAGAAAATTGCGGGTGATAGCAAAATCCAAAATATTTTGAGATCTCACGAAGGTGGGTTCGGGGGGCGCTAGAATTTGCGCGAAATTTTGATCCACCCACCTTCTTAACTTACGGCCAGAAGTATTATAGCTTGGACAGTTCCAAGACGTATGAGTAGAATTAAAATCACCCGCAAGGATAAAATTTGGAAAAGAATTAGTGATACGGGTAAGATCTTGCTCTAGCAGGTAGCAGGTTACTCCTTTGCCTAGTACTTTGAACATACACGGCTGCAATTAACAAATTTGGAATAAGGGGGAAGTCCAGAACAATAGGCGTGGCTTCGGTACAATTTAGATTGGGAATTTTAATGAGAGAAGCATTAAAACCATTTTTAACATAAATAGCAGTGCCGCCGGAAGCTTGCAGACTATGAGTCCTGTCGACATCGTAAATCTCATAGTTAGCAATACGAACAGTGCGTCCCTGGGAAAAGTGGGTCTCAGTGACCAAAATTAAGTCTAAATTATTACGAGTAACAAAATCCCTAAAGTCATGTGCTTTATCCAGAAGTCCATTGGCATTCCAGATACCAATGGTGAAAGAATTCAAGTTCCGAGAGGACGGGAACATGGGTAGCCGGAAAAGAAATTGCATGAGGGAGGGTAGAAACAATTAAGACATACTGCGGATTTGACCCCACAGAATGTGAATCCGGTCAACGTCCGTGGATGCAGTGCGGAGTGCCGGAAGAGCATTCGTAAATGCTGAAAAGACCAAATCAGGGTCGAATTGATTTTGAAATGCTAAAAGCATATGAATGAAGTCGGTGGCCGAATTTGCATCCTTGCGAGGGACCGACGAATTTTGAGGAATAATTTTGACAGGGGGAGGGGTATCAGCCTCACTACGTCCTTGAGCAACGCCCGAAAAAGATTGGGCTGGATCAACCTTCCTGGAATTGAAAGTTCGATTCTCCACCCTATCGGTCGGAGATTTATTAACAATGTTCTTTTTCTTTTTACTTTTAGGGGGGGCGGTCTTAGGGAACTTGGGACAGCTACGAAATTTCGCTGGATGCTCCCCTCCACAGCGCACACAACAGCAGGGCGTGTCAAATTCCTTTGTGCAGTCCTTTGACCTGTGATCCCCGGCGCATTTAACACACCTTGGGGGCAGGGCGCAGGCCGCAGAGGAGTGAAAGAATCCCTGACAGTTGAAGCACTGTGTGGGGCCTTTCCTACCACGATACTCTTCGATGCTGACTTGCATCCCCATAAGAGCAGTAATTTTAAAAATATTGTTCGAAATTTTGGACTTAGGAAGAGAAATTTGGAATAGGGGCATGTAGTGTTTTTTAGACACCGGCCCTCTATACAGCTGAACGACAGTGGTGTCGTCAAAATCATAGGTATAGTGGAGGGCCTGCTGGATCCTCTCAACAGAAGTGTTGATAGGTAAGCCTCGAATGACAACTTTTAACGGTTTTTCAGAGTCCAAGATAAAGGTCTTGAATTGAACTTTCATTTCCAATAACCTAGCCTGAATAACTCTAAAATGATCCTCAGCAGAGCAAGTTACTTTTAAAAATTTTCCTGAAGTTTTAGTTTTTAATTTATCATCAATCATTTTTAATTCGGTCAGAAAAGCTTGCCAATCAGTAGGTGGCAGAATAAATAAAGGGGGGATTTGAATTTTCCTAGCAGTTAAGTTTTGACTAGTTTGACTAGACTCGACCTCCATATTGGAAGTGGGGAGATCCCTAGGGTTGCCTATCACAACCTTCTTCTTAGCCCTACGTTTGCTGACGACCGTGAAATCCTGGGTCTCAGTTAGTTCGACCTCAGACTCAGGAGGCCTCTTGTTCCCACGAGGAATGGGATTTTCATGCTCGTTAGCGACGCTAGATGGCGCCACCTCATGGGACGAGTTCTCCTGAGTCTGTGCCGAACTATCTCCGACAGGCACGGATGGAGGCGAGTCATTAAATAAAGAAAAGCCAGTTACCTTACATATCCTATGCATACGAGTATTAATTTCAAGCCTCCTGCTCTTAATATCTCCATTAAACTCTCTCTCCTCTTCTTCCGTCCGATCTTTCTTAGCAGCAAGCTTGTCCAACCTGCAGTCCAACTCGCAGTACCTGGAACGAAGCTTCTTTAACTCCGTCATGAGCACCTTCAACTCTTCAGGGTCTGTGATGAGCTCCTCATTAGAGAACTCACCCGAGGAATCCATATCTTCAACCATCACAGCAGGCATTAACTTCACGAGGGAAGTAACAGTTGCGCCCGGATATACTATTCTGGCCTTGAAAAAGGCCCCGACCAGCAACAATCAGTACAAGCCCTCGGCTTTCAGCAGCAGGAGAAATGCGCAGAACGATAATCGCACTGCGCAGAAACAGCAAAAGACGAATCTCAGCGAGTCTCAAACTGAATCAGCGAATCTAGTATGCGAATGTCTTACATGATTTACACAATGAATACCCGTTAGCACCTGAGCATCTTACAATTCGAGAATCTATGCTATCGCAGTATGCTAAAGAGACTTTAAACAATAGAATGTTCATCCCATCTACAAAAGTAATCCTCAATCTACTGTCAAAGAAAAACTATGTAGTTCATTATAGAATTTTACAGTTCTATTTACGACAAGGTCTCATCTTAAACAAAGTACATAAAGTTCTACAATTTAATCAAGCACCCTGGTTGGCACCCTACATTTACTTTAACACTGAAAAACGCAAGCAGTCTAAGTCCACCTTCGAAAAAAATTTCTTCAAGTTACTCAATAATGCAGTCTTCGAGAAAACGATAGAAAATCTTCGAAAAGGAAGAAAAATTGATTTATGTAACACATCTATAAGAGCAGAGAAAATAGTCGCCTCCCCTTACTACAAAAATTTCAGGATATTCGATGAAAATTTAGCCGCAGTGGAGAGGGTGAAGAGTACCATATTGATGAATCGCCCCGTGTATGTTGGTTTCACCATCCTTGAACTTTCCAAACTTCTAATGTACGACTTCCACTACAATTTCATCAAGAAAACATATCAAGATAAAGCCAAGTTACTATTCACAGACACGGACTCACTCACATATCACATCACAACTCCAGACATCTATCAAGACATCAAACATCACCAGCATCTTTTCGACACTTCAGAATATCCCACAGACCATCCACTACATTCTCAACAAAACAAAAAAGTTGTTGGAAAGTTCAAGGATGAACTAAATGAAAAATTCATCTATGAATTCGTAGGACTGAAATCAAAGATGTACAGCATAAAGTCTGAAAACGGGGAAAAAAAGACAGCAAAGGGTGTATCATCAATAGCAGTAAAAAAAAAAAAATCAAACATGAAAATTATATAGAATGCTTAAAAAACAGATCAAGAAATCTAACAGAACATAAAAGAATTGCACAGGAGAATCATAGACTATCATGAAAAACGGCAGTTTTTCTAGTGACGCAAGCGCAAAAACAAACGAACGCCACGACACTCAGCGGAAACGGAAAAACGAACGAAAACTGCGACACTTATATATACAGGAATTTTAAGATCAAAGAAACCGCTGAAAGCCGACACTTAATATCTCAGGAAATATGGGAGGTTATGTTCTGATATTTTCAAAATAGACTTTCACCTTCTGTCTGATCCTACTCTGAAATCGCTACATTTCTGCGTGCAATATATTTCGAGATATGAATTGGCTCATTTAAATTATAAATGGACGGACTATATGTGTAAGAATTTTTTCTCGAATATGGCTCGAGCGAATTTAGTTTAATTTATATATGATATTAATCGCTTTTATCTGATGTGCCTGACATCTCCCTTTTCCCTAGGAAAACTCTTGTTTTTTTTATAACTCAGTTTAAAAATCGAACTATTTTTTACTCCAAAAATACCGTGATGCGGCAGTTTCGCGGACGAATTTTTTCTCTTCCATCTGAAATACTGAATATCAAATAATCGTTTTGGCTCCATCTATCGGGAAGCGTCAAAAATAAACACAAAAATAAAAAAAAATATATTTCTTTTTTTAATATATATATTAAATGAGTTATTTATTTAGGTACTTGTATTTTATATGACATTTGTTTATCAAAAATATTCTTTGTATTTACATTGTTTTCATGCTGATACGTTGTTAACTTTCAAAATTGGTTCTATTTTAAAAGGTGATTGCAACAACAAAAAATTTTTCCTTTATTTTCATAAAAATGACAAATAATATGATAATCATATGCAAATATTTGTAATTTTTTCAAATTTAGGTGATAAATCACTTAAACTACGGATTGAAAAAATTCTTAAAACAGAATTTGAAAATAATTAATTTGCTCATTAAGTTTCTAGTATATATAATATATAAATTACAAAATGTTAAGCTATAATAAAATTTTGAATAGATTAAGATTTTTTTAAAATTAAATTCATAACAAACTATACTACTTAAATATTTACCAGTATAAAATTTTCACTTTTTAAAGATTTTTCTATTATTATTTATTTTTCTCTTTTAAATCAAATCTATACCTAAAAAATTATAATAAGAAATAAATATAAATAAGAAATTTTTGTCATTTTTAAAATGTACTATATTATGCCTTTGTAATGTTGCATGTTTCCATCTTTTTTATCACTTTTTATAAAATTTTGAAATTTTATTTAGTTTGTTATTTTGTTCGAGTATGACCTATAAAACAACACTTTTAATACAGTGTTATAACTCATTACCATGCTCCTTTAATTTTACGTTTTGATCATTAACCCCTAAAAAGTAATGATATCAATACAAAAAACCCTTGACGGGTTAAAAGTTTGTGACGCAGCACTGTACTTTATGGCTATAAGAATTAGAAATACGGGTCTTAAAAATAATGATATCAAATTTTCAGTGACGCTTTGATATTAATTAAATTATACATAGATTTTCTTATTTGAATTTGCTTTTTCCTTTTATTTATATTTACAGTGTAAACGTTATTTTCAACATAAAATAATATATAGCATTTACTCATTGATACCTTTCCATTCACATCTCTTATACTATGAAAGCATGTGTTTTAAAAGAAATTACATGAAATTCCAGTAACGCAGTGGTGTTACATTAAGTGATTTGTTTTTAAATTTCTCTGCAATTATTTTGTTTTGCATATTAAAGTATATGTGCACATTGAAATATTGCTTTTAATTTTCAAATACGCTGTCAAATATATCACTTTCATTAAGCTTATATTATGTACTGAAATATATTTATTTCAATGAATTATTCTATCTTTTGCGTCACGCCATCCAAAACTGTAAGTAAAATATATGGAAATGTTTACTTTGTGTCATTTCATCCAAATAAATTGAAAATGCATGCAAATAGATATCGTGATGAAAAAAAAAAAAAAAAAAAAAACTGTGAAATTTTTTTCAGTTTTGGATGGCGTGACGCAAAAGATAGAATAATTCATTGAAATAAATATATTTCAGTACATAATATAAGCTTAATGAAAGTGATATATTTGACAGCGTATTTGAAAATTAAAAGCAATATTTCAGTGTGCACATATACTTTAATATGCAAAACAAAATAATTGCAGAGAAATTTAAAAACAAATCACTTAATGTAACACCACTGCGTTACTGGAATTTCATATAATTTCTTTTAAAACACAAGCTTTCATAGTATAAGAGATGTGAATGGAGAGGTATCAATGAGTAAATGCTATATATTATTTTATGTTGAAAATAACGTTTACACTGTAAATATAAATAAAAGGAAAAAGCAAATTCAAATAAGAAAATCTATGTATAATTTAATTAATATCAAAGCGTCACTGAAAATTTGATATCATTATTTTTAAGACCCGTATTTCTAATTCTTATAGCCATAAAGTACAGTGCTGCGTCACAAACTTTTAACCCGTTAAGGGTTTTTTGTATTGATTTACTATACAAGTTAATAAAATTTCATTATCGTCATTTGATGATAAAAGATATTTATTAGAAGATGGAATACACTCTTTAGCGTACGGACATTATCAGATAACATAAAAATGAAAAATTGTCAAAAAAAAAAAAAAAAAAAAAAAAAAATTGAAAAATACAGAAAAATTGTAAGAGAAAAAAAGAAGATCTGAAAATTAGAAGAATAAAAATTATAAGAAATGATGACTGAAGATCATAAAAAAAAAAAAAAAAAAAAAAAAAAATTGGGGCGTCGCACACATGCGGCGGGTGGATGGTGGGATCCCTTTAAAACATCAAAGAAAAAATTAAAGATTTGTTTCAATATATGAAGATCTAAAACTTGCAAGAATGAAAATTAGAAAACCTGAAAATAAGAAGACCTGGAACATAGAAGATTGAAAATGAAGTTGCAAGATCCCAGAAAAGTTAGAAGATCAGAAAAAATTGGGGCGTCGCACACATGCGGCGGGTGGATGGTGGGATCCCTTTAAAACATCAAAGAAAAAATTAAAGATTTGTTTCAATATATGAAGATCTAAAACTTACAAGAATGAAAATTAGAAAACCTGAAAATAAGAAGACCTGGAACATAGAAGATTGAAAATGAAGTTGCAAGATCCCAGAAAAGTTAGAAGATAAGAAAAAATTGGGGCGTCGCACACATGCGGCGGGTGGATGGTGGGACCCCTTTTTAAATAAAATAACTAAACAAAAAAAAGAAATCCTCTTATGAGGATTTCATAGAATAAGGAACTCTTCAAATGAGTTTCCAAAAATATATGTTTGCACGGTTTAAAAAAGAACTGTGCAGACATATAATAGAAAAATCACATACACTCACACACATTCATACCTAAAATAGAACCATCAGGCTATATTTCTATAGGTCAGTGGTTTCACGCTCGAAAACTACTGTCTTATGGAAATATTTTTACTACAAGGTGCCGGGTTCGAACCCCAGTCAAACCTCTCTATTTCTTTCATAGTATATTCCCACCCATCTCCTTAAATTCAATCGATTCCTTATTTATTTCTCAATTTTTAAATTTTTAATTAATTCTTTAATTAATTTGCTAATTAATTTCTTAATTAACTCTCTAATTAATTTTCTAATGACTCACAAACAATATCCTGCTTTTTTTTTCATTCTACCGAAAACATCGCTTTAAAACCATCGTCACCTTTTACAAAAAATCACTAATTAATTTTTTAAATTAAATTTCCTCATTAACACCCTCGTCATCTTTCACGATACTGTCAGAAGGGGTGTCAAGGTCAATACCAAGTCATCTAGGCCCTCAGGGGGTGGTGTGACACCCGCACGACTTGCCTACGCCTCAACGCCTCCCCCACCTGGCGTAGAACTCTCATCCGTACCCTACTGTGTATAATTAAAAAAAAAAGAAAAAGATATCTGAAAAGACCATTATCAGCATTATGCTGATTCAAATTTGGTAGCATATCGGCCAATAGGTGGCGCTGCTGTCCTGCAATTTTTCCCGAGAACGGAAAAGCTATATCTCAACTTCTATGGTGCATAACTGTTCAAAATTTGATAAGTGAAATAACCATTATGAAAACGCATTTTTTAATATACTATTTAAGGAGAATAAAACTGTCTTTCTTTGTACAATGTAATTTTTCTCTAAGATGAAAATCGTCTGCATTCATTATGGTAGGTAATTTTAAAAAATAATAGCTTTAGTAAATTATATGTACTGAGCGAATTTGTATTAGAAAATATAGAAGAAAGTCTTATGGTGGGCACAACATACTAGTTTTTATTATTATTATTATTTATTTATTTTTTATTTATTTAATACCTTTACTTTTAATGAAATTCAATCCTCGCTTTTATGTAAACGGAATTTTGAATTTTCCTTCATTTATACTTGTTTATACAGCAAATATGGAAGAAATACTTGTTGTGATTTCATTTAAAGCTAGTATGCTGTGACCACCTCAAACTTACTTCTATATTTTCCTATAGGAATTCGCTCAGTAAAAATATTTTCTTAAAACTATTATTTATTAAAACTATCTACCATAATGAATAAATTTCATTTAGAAAAAACTAACACTAAATATAAGAAAAGAAAGACAGTTTAATTCTCTATAAATAAAGTCTTCAAAAAATCGTCTTCATAATGGTTACCTCATACATCGGGTTTCGTAGTGTTATATGCCATAGAAGTTGAGATGTAGCCACATCCCGTTCTCATGGAAAATTGCACTATAACAGCGCCACTTATTGGCTGATATGCATCCAAATTGAATCAGCGTAATGTCATATAATGGCTACACTGATACATGTCAAGTTTTGCTTAATTATACACAACAGAACATGTGATATAGCCTTACCTGAAAATGCGAAAGTCGACGTATAACAGTACCACCTTTTGAGCAATTGACACAAAAGTTGGTAGACACTAACTTATGTCAAAGTGTATCTACATATAAATTTCTATACAAAATCGTGTAGTAGTTCCTGAGATATAGCCTTTCCTGAAATTGTTAAGAAATTGACACCAAAAGTTGATAGGTACTAACTTAGGTCAAGGTACATCTGCATATAAATATATATTCAGTTAACTGCAGTAGTTCCCGAGATACAATCGCACAATTTTTGAAGTGAAAACTTCTTTAGGCGCGTTGAGCACTTTTGGGTGAACAAAAATCATGGAACTCGCGTCATCGTCAGCGAACGCTTTGAAATTCTGCAGGCGTTCGTTACCATGACAATCCATTCACCCCGTCTGGCCGGGAAGAAACATATTTTTTACCAATTGATATCACGTGGTTTTCTACTAGGAATGAAAGTTGATTGTTAAGAAAAAGAAAGTTCATAAAATAACTTAAAACTGTATATTGCAGAAGATCAAATTATTAGAATTTCTTTTATTTTGATATTTTGTCTATTTTCTTAAAAAATACCGAATGAAATAGCTTTTAACTCCAGACATGCAAAGAACATTCATAAACTTATAAAAACTTATGAAATGATCACCTCCTGTAAATTACTATGGTCCTAGATTTCATTTTTCCTCGTTAAATTTCTAGATTTCTTCCTTCCTTTATTAGTACAGCAGGTGGTACTATTACTTTAGGTGGTGGTTGGGTTTTACGTCACACTAGTGCTGCGCAAATGGGCAATTGGCGACGGTCTGGGACACACCCCTAGAGGTGGTCCGGAGACATCCCATCACAGTTTTGATCCTCCACGGAACTATCACTTTAGGACAGCGATTTTTCGTTGATACCAATTTTTATGTGTCACATTGAATGAAAGTGCAAAAAATTTTGTATTTAATTAAAATTATAAAGCTAAAAGTTTGTAATCGTATCTGCCCAGAATTTTAGTCCAGATTATTAGATTTCATAAAAAATTGGTTCACTTATTAATCAGGACAAAATCTAGCTAACGCCACATTTTTTTTTTTTTTTTTTCTAGTTCAATCGGATAATTGACTCAAAACATATTGAATAAAAACCCAATTTTAACTTTAAAATTATTAAAAAGGGGAGGAAAAAAATGATGTAAAATAAATAAATAAATAAATAAAAAATAAAATAAAATAAAACAAATAAAATAAATAAATAAAAATTAAATTAAATTAAATTAAATTAATAAATAAAAAAGTAAAATGAAATAAAATAAATAAAATAAATAAAAAATAAAAATAAATAAGTAAGTGAATACATTTCTTTTCATGTCGAGATGTAAATATATTTTTTTAATAATTAAAATAAAATTGAGAAAAATCGTGCTAAAGTCAAGTCAACGAGGTGCTTTGGAGTACTTGCATTTGGTCGAAACCAATACTTACCTCCAATGAAACTGAGAAAAACACAAAAAGAATTTTCCGAAAATAAAAGAAAAGCCAACAGGATTTCATTTAAAATTTTTATCTCTGAATAGAGAGGTTATTCAGAGTGAAGTACCAGGAGTTGAAAGAGAAAGAAGAAGAAGGAAAAAAAAAAAAAAAAAAAAAAACTCCTTGAGAAAACCTAAAGCTAAAAAAATGGAACAGCTTCAGTATAGAACCCCCCCGGTGAAATTTGAAATATGGCCCCGAAGTAGCTCGGACGTTTCTTACCGAGATCTATCTTTACTTACGCAACTGCGATTGCCATTTTAATTCGTCGCCAAAATGACAACAAAAATTTAAAAGCCGCCCAAAGGCTCCTATGCTAAAGCTATACCAAAGAAATTTTAAGAAATGAATATAGTAACCGATACTAAGGAATGAAACACAGTTACTGCATGCCTTTATATGGAAGAATAGATTGAAATAAGTCCTGTCGTACTAAATCAAATTCTGTTTTGTGTAGATATTTATATCTTATATTATGCAGAAAGCACAAATAGGCTTAGTTTTTTTTTTTTTTTTTTTTTTTTAAACCTTATTTTAAAATGCAATAAATTTATCATATGTCTAAATTATTCACTGTATCTAAATAATTGCCTTTTTACTCGTATCAGAGTATAGGAAGTGAAATGAAAATACTCATGATAACCACATACTCATGAATTTCTTATATACATTGTATATAAGCACGAAATCATAAGCATGGAAGTTTCAAACTCTTTATTAGACTCTTAATTTTTGTTTTCAATTTTCTTAGTGTGTATTATGCTAATAATGCATAAATATCTGCAAATTGAAAATGTGATTGTATTATCAATATTTATCACCTGTAATGATACGTCTTTATTGATCAATATCATAATGTTTTTATTTTGCTAAATTGTCCTTCATCTTCTTCTTTTTTTTTTCCCCCTTTAAAATTAATTGTAAACACTAAATGTTTATTCAAATATGCCAACCAAACTATCTATCTATCTATCTATCTATCTATCTAAGTTTTCTTCGATTTGAAAAACTTTAGATTTATTAAAATCTACTATACAATTACTGGAGAAAATTTGCGATAAATCCGCAAATTTATATAATCCGCAAATTTATATTGCGATAAATCCGCAAATTTTCGTGCGTTCAACGTTGAAAACGCTGCAAATGCTACGCATATGCTTTTCTATTAAGAATATATTGCCTAAATTTCTAAATCATAAAGGATTTTAACTTTGTTTTAAAAGTCAAATCAAACTGAATTACATATAGAACAACTATCGTCCTTAGATTTCGTTCTTTGTGCCGAAATTTCTTTGCCGAATCCTGTTAAACATTTGTACTCGTGTATAACCATACTTAATAGGGAACATAGTTCAACAATACTTATAATCTGAGTGTCACAGCAATTAAAACATACTTATTAATTTTATAAGTGAGTACAGACAGATAGACAGACAAATATAATTTTTTTTCAAATATGTTAGGGGCCGCGGCAGCCCAGTCGGTAGATCTCGTAATGTTCCCATCCAAATTATACCACTGGGGGTCACTGAAGCAGGGAAGCCATCCCCTCCGTGGAGGATCAAAATTGTGATGGCATGTCTCCGGACCATCATTAGTAGTGCGTCCCAGACCGTCGCCAATTACCCGTTGCGCAGCACTAGTGCGACGTTATATCGAACTAACAAACCATCAACTATGTTAGAAAGTGTTAAAAAAAGCTTTGTTCCTAAATCAAATCAGTAATCCAATTTTTCTCAAGTTTTTTTTTTTTTTTTTTTTTTTTTTGAAAGCTGTATATGGTATTATCAAGAATTAACTTAAAAGATATGTCAACTAACTTAATATGTTAATGTCTTAGACACGAAACTTTGGTGTATCATTTAATTACGAAGACAGAAATTTCTCTCGCAGAAAACTCAACGAGGGAAAACGACGTATAAACACTTTCTGATAACACCGCAATTTCAAACATTTCCAGCAATTAACTTAATTGCGGAAACTGCTGACATTTTAATTCGAAGTACATTGAACGAAAACCTCACTTAAAACAAAGGAAATAAATAATTGAAGGGATATTCATTTCATGGGATTTATTAGGGGACGATTTATCATTATTGCCTAAAGTAGATTTACATAATTTTGTCTCTTTAAGCTTTAAAAATAAATGCATAAAAATTACATAAAGGCTTCTTTTTATTATGTTATATAATATGGGTTATCATAAAAATATACTTTATGCTCAAGTTAGAAAAAAAAAAAAAAATGTTATTCAATTTTAATTTTATTTAAATAAACCAATTACGGATGCAATATACCATTCGTTATCAGTGCCTTTATACTCTTACATTTTGTTATAGATCAATTTGATATGATGTAAATTATCACATATTCTTAAAAAAAAAAAAAAAAAAAGAAAAGAAAAGAAAAGGAAAGAAAAGGAAAGGAAAGAAAATACAATTCTATAATTGTATTTTCTGTATTACCATTTCAAGGCAATTAAATATTTTGAAACACACACGAAATACTCAATCATGTGTTATTCTTTATGCATTATTCTTTCAAGCATGTTATGTCTTTCTTGTAATTTTTTTTTTTTTTTTAATAGCCTGTAAATAAATGCATCGTTTGGCATCGTTATGCTGCATGCTCAGTTTTTAAGTATCGTACAAATGTTTGCTTAACTTTCTGTTTAACAGCAAGACCAGTTCATTTGACAAAAGTTTGGCCTTTACTATGAACCGTTTAAATTACATCTTTCTGGTAACATATTAAAAAAAATCTGGAGTGACTTCACTCGACTTTCCGAACATTGAGTAATTAACAGTTTTGTAGATAAAGTAAAGAAAGAGGAGTTCTTAAACAAACAAAAGAGAGAAAACCATAATAGAATGTTTGGGTATTTTTCTCCATATATTACACGATGTTTTATTTAACGCTACTGAGCTTTGAGCCCATGATCATAATGATAAAAAATTTTTCGTTGTGTCCCTGTAAAAACCTATAAATGCTAGATTCACCAAAATGCTTATATTTAGTGCAACAGTGATTTATAATATTCATATAAATTTTGAGCTAAATTGAATAAGGCGTTTACATCTATCGCACTTTTAAAAATTTGGTCCCATAGGCCATAATGATAAAGAATTTTCTTTGTGTCCCTGTAAAAAAACTGTAAGTGCTAAATTCACCAAAATCTATACAGTTCGTGCAACTGTGACCTATAACACGTGTAAGAATAAGATCATGACTCGACAAATATTTACTCAACAAAGCAATATTAGGCGCCCACCTTTTAAGTAGGAATTCTGGCTAGTGCTTCAATAATTTTGCTGCCGACTGTATGACTGGAGCCAAACGCCAAGCTAAACTATCAACTTTCACTTACACTAACCCAACTCTTACATGGACCACAGATTACCATACAGGTAGGACAGTGAACCTAAAACGCGAGATAGTAGCACCACTAGGGTCAACAGAGGGAAACTAAGAACTTCCACATGTGTTAAGTCTACATGAATAGCACCTTTGATCAAATAATATTTTTCCATTTTGCGAGTGTTTAGTAGCAGATTAGTAGTAGTAGTAGTAGAAGTAGTAGTGTTTAAAGTTTTTCTTTTTCTTTACTTTCTATTATTTTTGAATTCACAAAATTATACTCAAAACATTCAGAGCTATTCTTCTAAGAAATAAAATCAATTTTAATAATGTTTAAAAATATACTTTTCCATACACATTCATATTCAAGTACAATTAAAGATTACAAACACTTCATGGACAAGTTCAACGCGATTTCGCTTACTGGACGCTAAAGTGACAGAGTGAAACCTTATATTCTATATATATATATATATGTATGTAATCATCTAAGCAGATATCCTCTCCCTTGAATATTAAAATAGAATGCAATTTAAAAATGATATATTTCGTTTCAATCTAAAAATATATATGTATGTATTTTATTTAATAAAGAAAAAAAAAAAAAAAAAAAAGAACTCTTAACTATTTCTAAATCTCATTTGCAGAAGCGTAAAATAAACCCGTGTCTTTCCGAAGGTTTCATTTTCAGTTCTAGTTCCACATAAAAAGAAGATTTAAAACGCAATTTAAAGACCACAGTTTGAGAAGGCGAACTGTAATTTAAATTTTTCTTCTTTTGTTCCCTTACATATGCGCTAGGCAATTTCTTCTTTTAATTTTGCGCCGAAATAGTTAAGAGAAATTCTATTTGCACTTTGTCAGAGAAGAAAAAAGAAATCTAATTCCGTGTCAGAAAATTCGGATTTCTGGTAAAAGAACTATTGGCAATAAAATTTCTTTCTTATTGCCAGAGTAATACTCGAAGCGTTGAATTCAATAAATTATTCATTTTTTATCATTACATACTTCTATAAAACGAAATATAAAAAAGAATTTCAATTTTCTTGCAGTGTTTATTGAGTATCTGTTACAGATGAGTATTAAAATATACTGAATATGTAATAAAGTATTTATTAAAGTTCCTGGGAAGGAAATGTAAATAGCGTATAAATGTATTTTTGACTGAACTGACGATAAAATATATCAAGAGGAATTTCTCGAAAGAAATTACTATTAAGAATAGGTTATTTTTTTTAGAAAACTTTTATAAAACAAATGACAGATTGATAAAAATTGACACACGTTTATAATTTTTTCTTAACGTATTAACTGACGCTCATACGAGGTTGTGTTTTCACGTAGGACAAAGATATCCGCCAGTATCAAAATATAACATTTTGTTGAATATAAAAGCACCCCATAATAAATATTCACAGATATTATTTTCTGATATCTGGTAATATTATCAATATTTCTTTATATCAATAAATATAATTTTTTAACATCTCAGACGCTACGCATGACCACATTAATTATTTTTACAATGTCGATAGATGTCTCTCTCTCTCTCTCTATATATATATAAATCTTGATTTCCGAATGTCGATAGATATCACATAATATAGCTAAAATAATATCATTTTTACGACATTGGCAAATATTAAAAATAAAGCATTCAAAAATTACATTTCTGGGAAAAAAAAAAAAAATCGTTTATTTTTCAGAATATTTGTTTTCGGATCGTAATAGCTAGATGCAATGAAAATAATCCATTTAAATTATTTTTATGTACTAAAAACATTATTATACATTATTAAACATTTATTACAACATTATTAAATATTTTATATAGTGAAACACATGTTTTACATAGTAAATAACATAGTAAATATCGTAAGTTTAACTTGTGATGCCCCTGTGTGATTCAAATATCGGCTATTATCGGTAGGACATTGGTCAATATTTTTGTGCTACCTGCGTTGATAGCACTAAATTATGCAATATCAGTAATTAGCACTACTAAAACAGTGAAATTTAGCACCATATTTCCATAAATAATGATTGTAACTAAATTAACCTAAGTTGGTATCTTTTTATGGTGAAAGTTTTGGTTCACTGTAACACGTTGTCTACTATAAAACTCTAAAAATAATATAAATAGCACTAGTAGTTTACGCACAGGGTCTCACAATAGAATTTGGATGCATGACGGTTCACGTGAGAAAAAATTTTAAAGCCTAATTTTTTATACTTGTATTCTATAGAAAATATTTGTTTTTTTCATACTACTACTATCACTACTAATGATAATAATAATAACACTGATATCG